>JAHSVC010000059.1:4905000-6105000 GCA_021397845.1 Areca catechu
CTATGTATTAGAGATAGAAATCTCATAATACTAAATTTAGGTACAATTCTCTCTAGTTTCAAAATATAAATCCTAAAACCATCATACCATCCAACTCATATATTAATTTATCTATCCATCAGCTATCCAAACTTTCTTTTATCAAATTCTACAAATCCACCACAAATGAGGTCAAAATTAGATTACCATTCTTAAATACAACAATAAGAATGGAATCAATTATATGATTATATTTTAAAATAATTCACTCTTTATAGGTAGCTTTATTTCAGAGAACTCTTATAAGATAACCAAGATGGAAGATCATTATATAATATAATATCTATATTCCATCATACTTAGTGCTAGCACAATCTCAATTTTCATATCTACATTTCAGTCAAAGTCATCATAATGGAAGTATTGAATACAAATATACTAACTGCTAAATAGTCTCTATGCAGTTAATCAATAAATAATATAATAAATATTTTAGAAAATCTTTATAAGCATTATTTAATGAGAACCCTTGGTCCAATACAACAAAACTTTCTTTAAAAAAAAAGATCCACATAAGGAATCTCTCTTCAACATATATGGCTATACAATCCCTTCTAAAAACTCACAAAAGGACCTAGTAAATCTCAATGAACGGGCCACTTTGGTGGCACCATCGATCAAAAATCACTAACCTTCCAAAGTGGGATCATCAAGTCATGACCTCTAAGATGACATAAACATCAATCAAGCTCATGTATGATGCAACATATTTGAGATACAAATAATAAATCAATAAAAGCTTTGAATATATTAAGCCATTTTCAACAAATATATCATGGCATCATCATATAAAACTTTCCTATGGGTAGAGAATGTGATGTATTTTTTAGCTACACGATGAGGGCAATACAAATTTTGAAAATATGTCTCCATTTAGAAAAACAAATTCTTAATCCAATATATATTTCTTTTCAAAGAAAATAAAGGTTAACAAAATGAGAAACAAGGCATTCGAAAATCTGTCCCCTTTGTGGTAGACAAATCTCTAAGTCCAATATACTACCTCTACCTCTGATATTTTGATCCAATCAAAACTGAATAACAACATTATTAACATAAATGACTGTATAATCAAAGATGGCAGGTGTTGCCCAGGTGGCTACCCAAGAGGAGGGTGAATTGGGAATTTTAAAAATTTAAAGCAAGTAATGTGCAATTAAAAATCCTTTGCAGGTGGCAGGTGCTGTGACAAAGTAGTAAATTGCAGAAACTAAACAGAGTCAAATAAGCACAACACAAATACACAGAATTTATAGTGGTTCGGAGCAACCCAGCTCCTACGTCCACTACCCAAGATACCACTTGGGATTTTCACTATATTCACACCCGAATACAGTAGGATTGTTTTACAGGATCACAATCTAAAACCTCTACACTTTGGATTTAATGGGATCACCAAAGAAAACCCAACTCCCTTTGGTTTTAAACAGGCTCACCAAAGAATCCTAACTTGGTTTTACCAGGATCACCAAGAATCCAACACTTGATTTTTATCAAGGCTCACCAAGAATCTATTTGGTTTTTCAAACGGGCTAACCAATAACCCAACAATTCAAGAATAATTGAAAGAAATGCAACAAAAATGACAAACTTAATTTGTTGGATAGTTGCCGGTGCAGCTTGATGGAAGTCCACTCGAATGCACTTGAATTAGCTTTAATTACTTTAGTGGCTTCTTCTTAAAGTTGCTTCAAGCTTCAGATCAGAGTTGGTGAAGACTTGAAGGCTGACTTGAATGCTCTTATGCTCTTTTGCTGTTGGTAGGTAGGATATTCAATGAAGCTCTCTAAACTTTGAAGAACTTTCAAAAACTTACTTTTAGGATGTTCAAATCCTTCAAATATAAGGTCTTCTATCACTCCAAGGTAGTTCTAGCCATTGTAGACCATTGGAAAATGATTTGTGACTGTGGAGCATATTTTAGTATTCAAAAATAAATTCTGGAACTAGCCGTTAGATACCTAAAAACGAGGTCGAGTCAGCTCGGATTCCTTCAAAGTCGGCTCGGATCCTTCGAGTCGATAGGTCGAGTCACCAAATCTTCAGTGCAGTCAGCTCTTCGTCTAAGGGTGCAAAACTTCACTCTGGATGAGTCGGCTCTTGATAGCTCGGGTCAGCTCGAACTTGTATCTTAGAGAAACTTGAACTCGAGGAGTCGACTCTTTTCATCTTGGGTCAGCTCTTCATCTCAGATTCTAAAATGATCACTATGGAAGAGTTGGCTCGATGCAGTTCGGGTCAACTCGCTTTCTCATGTCTTCAAAATTAGGTCTAGCAGAGTCGGCTCTTTCTGGTTCAGGTCGGCTCGCTTAGCTATTCTCAGAAATCTTCAAAAATGGACTCTAGAGCAGTTAGCTCGGACATAATCCAGTCGACTCGGATTCACTAGAGTCGGCTCGGTTACCTTCGAGTCAGCTTGGATTGCTGCATTCCAGAATCCTTGCTGCATGCCAGTAAGTGGAGTCGGCTCTTCAACATGCTGGGTCGGCTCGAGTATCTTCTTTAGGATTTTTACACTTGAACTCAAAGAAAAACTCTCACCAACTTTTTACATTTTCAAGCATACCAACTTAAAATAATTTTATGGCACACACACAAAAGCAACCCTTTTTACATGATTTTTTATTAGCTTTTTCATTGGGTTTTCTTTACAAAGATAAATTACAACACAACTCAAACAAGAAACAAAGGTGTAGGAGTTGAAGTTTGAACAATTAATCCATCCTACAAAAACTTGTAAAATACTTGAAGAGTTGTCAGAAATAAGTATACATGCTCCAATGTATGGTTATCATCAAAATCACTTATGGGGTCAATAATCTCCCACTTTTTGATGATAACAAAACACTGGGCATGAAAAATTCTTTACACTTTACATGTGTTGCCACCTAGATCACCGTGGCCTGCAGCTTTTACGTGGCCAGGTGAGTGGGCTCCCTGCCAATGTCACCGGGCTTGTCGGTCGAGACGATCAAGGAGAACATACCCTCCGCCACGGGGCCTGGTTGAGTCACCGTGCTCGGAGGGGTCGTTCATTGCCATATCAGCCACAAAGGATGCGGTGTCAGGGCTAAATGGATTTATTCATACTACAACAACATGTATAAAAATTTTTGAAAATTAAATATTTACATGTATCAGAGCTAATTAAATTGGTAAATAAGTATTAGAGCTCAAGAGATGATATCATTGTATATCATCAAAGTACTAAACTTTTCATGCTTATAATGTTATAATTAGCACAAAACATGGAGTATCAGAGTTTTGAAAGAGATAATAACAGAATTAAGATTACTTGTAGAGCAATACTAATCAGAGCAAAACCATTTCAAGAGAATCTCCCCCTTTCTCTAGATTTTAAAGCAATTAAATAGTTAGATCTGATTGAATACTAAATCTTTTATGCTCCCCTTTTCATTCTTTTTAAGTACTTTAAGAGTAGTTGGTAGGAAGCTCAACATATATACTGATTTCCCATTTCTCACATTTTTCATAATTTCCCATTTCTCATTTTCTCACATTTTTCATATTTCTCCCCTTTTTGCTAATCAATCAAAAATGTGGTTTCAAATAAAGCTCAGATTTTGAAATAGATTGAGAAAGTCTTTAATATTTGTTTGAGATAATTTCACTTTCTCAAATTTGAAATTCTAATTAAAAATTCATCACAGTTGTATCATATCATTGTACATGACAACAAATGAAATTACTAAAGAAACTTTCATTTCATTGATAAGTTTGCCATACAAAGTAGGAAAGAAAGTACATTCAAATTATAAAAGATAAAAGTAGAATATTAACAAAGTCAGAAATATAACCAGAAGACTAACCACAAAACTTATTCTTCTTCTTCTTCTTCACTAGAAGAGGAGGAGCCTACCTCTATAACCTTATCAGAGATCTTAGTTTCAGGGGTTTAAACCTAAATCTCTGAATCTAGTTCTAACAGGGCTCTAAGAATCTTAGTCTCTTGGTTGGATTTCTTCTTGGTCTTAATAGGTTTGGGTGGATCAGATGAAGGAATAGGAGCAGGAGTGTCAAGTGACTCCTTGAAGATCTATTCAGGAGCATCTTTAGCAGTGACTATTTCCTTCTGGGATTGTAGCAGGATGCTTCTGATTTCTTCATTAAAGTCCTCCATTTCCTTTCAATCTGATTTCTTCATTAAAGTCCTCCATTTCCTTTTCAATTTTTGCTGGTGGACCTTTGTTCAGATCTCAATTCCTGTAAGCTTGAATTAACTGTACTTTTCATCTCATCAATTACAGAATTCATGTGATCTATCAATGAACCTGAAATTGCTTCCATCTTCTAAATATTAGCTTCTTGAGGTCAGATGGAGTAATCATTGTACCTTCAATCCTTTCTTCAACACCAGTAGCTTCATTATCTTCTGAAGAAGTTACAACAGCTTGACTAGACACTTTCTTTATCCATATTCCTTCTTGTAGCTTGTAACCCATTCTTTTCAGTGAATTGAAGGAGTAAATGTCAAAGTGATGTAGTGGCTTGCCTATCTCATTGGTTAAGTCAACTCCAGCTTCTTTAAACAATAGAGTGAAGACCATACCATATGGTAAGCAGGCTTTGACTTTCCTGGCTTCTTCAGTCATTTGAATCGTCATTATATAAGGAAGGTTGAGAGGCCTTTCTTCAATCAAATGTCCCATAAAGGTCATATCTTTCTCACTGACCCAATCAAAGTGACCAGTTCTGAAAAGAAATATCCTGCTGACCATATTATGCAGAAGCCTCATTTCCTTCGACAGTAAGTTGGCTTGAACATGCTGAACGGAGCTCACATCTTCCTTCTCCAAGATGAGCTTTAAAATGTGTTCTTTGTCAGGTAAAATGAGCTCAGTGGCACCGTCCGTAGGCATTTGCAACAAGTTTTTCAACTTTTCTTCGTCCACGATAATCTTAATTCCTTTGACTATTGATTCCAAGTGAAATTCTTGAAGAACAATATTTCATAGAAGATCCGTACCAGTGAGGGGTAGGTCAAAATGTCCCAAGAACATAAGTGCTTCCAGCCTGGCTTTCTATCCATCTTCCGATCTTCAATTCCATCTCTTCTAGGAATGAGAAGTCTATTCTTCTTCCATAGGTGACAGGCCGGTTGGCCATTGAGACAATCTGTGTAGTAGGAGAGGAACTTTCTTCTTCTTGTTGCTCAATGGTAGACCTTTTCCTCTTTCCTCCTTTTTCCTTTTGCATCTCACTGCGTGCGCTTGATTCACCGATTTGAAGAACCTTCCTTGCAGATCTTCAAAAAGCCATTACAGTGGGATTCAAGAAATCAAGGTTTAGATAATGATTTTTGGGAGTTTGGTAATGTTTCCGAGAGGATAAAGTGAGTTCAAAGTAAAAGTAAGAAGAGTGAAGTATAGGAAAAGATAGTTCAGAACTATCTAAATAGCGATTTCTCGACTTTCGAGTTAGCTCGCCCAATCCTAGAAGCATCTGAGTCAGCTCAACCAGAGCGAACTCAGAACAATTAGAACACCAAGTCAGCTAGGCAAAGACCTAGTCTGCTCGACCAGAGTGATAGGTAGAGAACTTAGACATTCGAGCCAGCTCGACCAGAGAAAATTTGCTCAAGTCGACTCGAACAGAAACTTTCCATAAAAGTAAGATGATTTAGAAATTGAATTTAATAAAATAAAATTTCAAGGAAAGTTGTTCAATGATCATGAATAAATGTACGAGGTTTTTTAAATATCTTTCCTTAATCCTTGAAAAAAATTAGGTTGTCTAAATCTAAATGGGATCACAAAGCCCTAATTTTCCTCTAAGCAATTCAAATATATCCTGATTCAGTGGCTTAGTAAACATGTTAGCTAATTATTTTTCTGTTAGGATAAATTCTAGTTCAATGTTATCATTCAAAACATGGTCTCTAATAACATAGTGTCTAATCTCTATGTGCTTAGTCCTAGAATACTGAATAGAATTTTTGGTTAAATTTATAGCACTTGTGCTAACACACTTAATAGGAATTTGCATTGTGTAACACCAAAATCTTCTAGTTATTGTTTAATCCATAACACTTGTGCACAACTCCCTACAGCAATATACTCTACCTCAATAGTAGAAAGTGCTACTGAGTTTTGTTTCTTGCAGTGTCATGAGATTAAATTCAATCCTAGAAATTGACATGTGCTGCTAGTGCTTTTTCTATCAACTTTACAGTCAGCATAATCAGCATCAGAAAATCAGATTAAATTTAAAGATAATTTTTTGAAAACCAAAGACCTAGATTGCTTGTACCTTTCAAATATCTCAATATTCTTTTAACAGCAAGCATATGTGTTTCTTTAGGATTATATTGAAATCTAGCATACACATACACTATACAAGAATCCGATCTACTTGCAATTAAATATAATAAGGATCCGATCATATCTCTATATAGCTTTGGTCAGCATTGGATCCATTTCATCTTTATCTAATTTGCAAGATGGGCTCATGGGTGTGCTCATTTGTTTACTCATCTCCATACCAAACTTCTTGATTATTTCTTTGGTATATTTGGCTTGGTGATGAAGATCCCGTCCTTTGATTACTTTACTTAAAGTCCAAGGAAGTAATTAAGTTCACCCATTAGGCTCATTTCAAATTCTCCCTGCATTAGCTTAGCAAATTCTTTACAAAAACTTTCATTAGTTGCACCAAATATAATATCGTCAACATAAATTGTGCAACTAATATATCATTATCTTTCTTTTTAATGAAAAGAGTTTATCAACATTTTCTCTTAAAAAATCATTTTCAATCAGAAGGTGCTAAGTCTATCATACCAGGCTCTAGGGGCTTGTTTCAAACCATGCAAAGCTTTGTTCAATTTAAACACATGGTTTGGAAAAGCATGATTTTCAAAACCCGGTGGTTGTTCTACAAAAACTTTTCGATGATAAAACCATTTAAAAATGCACTTTTCACATCCATTTGAAAAAGTTTGAAATTCATGTAGCAAGCAAATGCAAGAAGTAATCTAATGGTTTCTAATCTTGCTACAGGTGTATAGGTTTCATCAAAATCAATACCTTTTCTTGACTATATCCCTTAGCTACTAATCTAGCTTTGTTTCTAATGACATTTCCTTGTTCATCTAGTTTATTCCTATAGACCCATTTGGTTCTTATATTTGGGTGGTCTTTAGGTCTATCAACTAGTGACCAAATCTTATTTCTTTCAAACTAGTTTAATTCTTCATGCATGGCTAACATCCAGTTTGGATCATTTTCTGCTTCTTCTAAAGTATGAGGCTCTATTTGTGATACAAAGGCTAGGTAGTCATGTGTAGTCCTATGTGTAGACCTAGTCCTAATGCCTTGAGAAGGATCACCAATGATTAATTCTTTAGTGTTGACTCTACTAATTAATTTTGATGATAAGCAAATAGTTAAGTATAATTTAAGGATTAATGATTTGCTTTAAGTGTGTTTTCATTGAAAGGATGCTCACAAAATTTGAAGAAGCCCAATTATGTTGAAGAACCAAGTTTGAATGGAATGAATGAACAAAACAAGACTTAAACACTCAAAGAGTTGGTTGAATGGATGACTAAGGCAAATGAAAACATGTTCCAGTACAAGTTCAGCAATTTCTACCTTTTTTTGATGATGTGTCAACTCAAGGTGTCGACACATGACATGATGTGTCGACACATGAAGATGGTGTGTCGACTTAGACCGGCATGCAGCGAAACTTCAAATAGCACAGATGATATGTCGACACATGGACCTTATGTGTCGACTCAAGGTATCAACAGATGAATTAACACATTGTCTGAGAATTTCAAGCCACAGAACTTGCAGAAGTTGAAGGAACAGTTGATGTGTCAATACACGGACCTAATGTGTCAACTCAATGTGTCGACTCAACTGAGAATGTGTTGACTCAACTGAGAATGTGTCGACTCAGCTGATTTTTCCAGAGAATCTGAATGAAGTATTTTGAACTTGTGTCGACTCAAGAAGAACATGTGTCGACCTAATGTGTGACATATGAAGGAAAAGTATCGACACATGGAGTTCTGACAACAGTAACGGCTAGTTTTTTCAAGAGCAGAACTCTCCCAAATGCCCTCCAACGGCTAGTTTTTCAAGTATAACGACTAGATTTCGGTTTTGGGGACTTGGGAAGATATATAAAGGCTCCAAATCAAATCAAGAAGCAATGTATTGAATATCCAACAAGAGTTTAAAGAGAAAAGAAGAGAGAAGAGACTTAACTCCTATTTATTCAAAGCTCAACCACTCTCAAGCAAAGGGAAGCCTTCCAAGCATTCAAAGCTATCAAGTGCATTGAAGATCATTCAATCTTGGGCATTCAAAAGGCTTCAACAAGAACAAAGCAACACTACTTTGAGCTACATCGACTTATTTGTTTTTATTAAAAGCTTACATTGGTTCTTTATTTCTTCATCTTTTATCTTGTAAAGGTTATTGGTTAGCATATTGGAAAACCAAGTGAGGTTATTGGTAAGCCTTGAAAACCAATTAGGTTGGTGATTAGCCCGCAAAACCACTAAGGTTTTTGGTTAGCCTGAAAAACCAAGGAAGGTTTTTGGTTAGCCTTGTGAAAACCAATTAGGTTCTTGGTTAGCCCGTAAAACAAGTGAGGTTATGACTTGTGAGCCTTGTAAAAACAAGTCAGGTTTTATTAGTGAGCCCGGAAAACTAATCGGCTATAATCATTGGATTATAGTGATTTTCCAAGGAGATCTTGAGGAGTGGATGTAGATGCATTGTTGGCACCAAACCAGTATAGATTGTTGTATTTGTGATTGCTTATTCTCTCCCTCCTTGCTCTTTACTTTATTGCTTATTGCTTATAATTTCTGTGCACTTTTACATTAGAGCATTGCATTTTAATTTAGTACCTTGTTGAATTGAATTGCATATCTTGTCTTGTAAAGTTTTGTACTTATTTTATCAAGCATAGCTTTAAATTTTTTAGACCTAATTCACCCCCCTCTTGGGTTGCTCTATGGGCAACAAGTGGTATCAGAGCCTTGTTCTCAGTATATAGGCTTACCGCCTTGAGTAAAGATCTATGGCAACCCCAATTGGTACTAGTGTAGTTAAGGGACAAGCCTCAAACAGACCTCTGCAAATTACACTTATTGGAAAACTAGGATGAGAATTTATATGCATTCTATGGATTACAATTTATGGAAAGTGGTTGATAAAGGTCCTCATATTCCTTCGGTGGTGGTTAATAGTGTTTCCATCCCAAAACTTGAAGAGGATTGGGATGAAAATGATATTAAACAATCCGAGATCAATGCTAAGGTAATGAATCTCTTGTATTGTGCATTAGATCCTAGTGAGTTCAATAGGATATCTACATGCATGTCGCCAAAGAAATATGGGACACACTTGAAGTTACCCACGAGGGTACCGATCAAGTGAAAAATACTAAGGTTAATATGTTAGTGCACACATATGAGATGTTCTGGATAGAACCAAATGAATCTATTACGATATATATACTCGTTTTACAAATATTGTAAATGCTATAAGGAGTCTTGGTAAAGTCATATCTAATGCTGATCTTGTGAATAAAATTCTTAGGTCACTACCAATGCGTGGGATCCAAAGGTGACCGCAATTCAAGAGGCAAAAGATATAGACAAGCTTCCACTTGAGCAGCTAGTAGGATCACTCATGACCTGTGAGCTTAACTTGAAACAAAAATTAATGGACTTGGATAAAAAGAAGAAGGGGATCGCTTTTAAATCAAATATTCAAGAAGAATCCTCGATTGATGAGTCCGATGATGATGAAGAAGAAGAAGGTGAAGAAGCCCTCCTTGCCCGAAATTTAGAAGATTCATGAAGAGGAGGAAGTTTTCCTACAAAAAGAAATTTCAATCCAAGAAAAAGGGAAAGGAAAAAGAAAAAGAGAAAGAAAAAGAAAAGGAGAAGGAAGTACCTATATGCTTCGAGTGCAAGAAGCCCGGGCACTACAAATTTGATGTCCTCTCCTCAAGAAATCAAGGAAGAAACTAATGAGGAAAGCAATGATGGCTACGTGGAGTGATAGTGAAGACTCCAGTTCAGAAGAAGAGCAGACTGAAATTGCAAATCTCTGCTTCATGGCACATCAGGATAACGAAGAGGTATGTTTCGACTCTTAAGTTGATTTTACTTTGATGAGCTTAGAAGTGCTTTGAAGAATTGATGCATGATTATAAGTTAGTATTATCTGAAAATAAGAAATTAAAAAAGAATGCTAATAGTTTCTCATTAGAAAACAATTCTTTACTTAATGATGTTAGTTCTTTGAAAACTAAACTAGATATTTTGGAAAAGAAGAATAATGCTTTAGCTATGGAAAATGAAGTTCTAAAAAGACCTAAACATGTTGCTTCTAACAATGATTTTTTAAAGAAAAACAAGGATTTGGAACATGAAAATGAAAAATACAAAAATGAACTTGAGAAAATCAAACCTTTGTTGATAAGTTCACCTTTAGTTCAGAAAAGCTGAATTTACTTTTAAATAATCCAAGAGTTGTTTTCAACAAGGCAGGTTTAGGATATAAATCCCAAAAGCAACAAAAGTATTTCAAAAACTTTTTTGTGCCTGCATCATCCAGTATCACTTGTTTTACTTGCAAAAAATTAGGTCATAAATCATATCAATGCATTTTAGAAAAATCATATCTTTTGGTAAAGTGTGGGTTCCAAAAGGAACCATTTTGAATGCTAACCTGAAAGGACCAAGATAGCTTGGGTACCTAAAAACAAAGCTTGATCTTATTGCAAGTGTGTCTTGCAACCAAGGAAAACAAACGAATTTGGTATCTTGATAGGGGTTGCTCAAGGTACATGACTAGAGATGTGAAGCAATCACTTCTCTTGAAGCTTTGAATGGAGGGAGTGTGACCTTTGGTGATAATGGTAAAGGTAAAATCATTAGAATTAGTAAGGTTCACATAACTCCTAATAATATTAGTAATGTACTTCTAGTAGATGGTTTAAAGCATAATCTTTTAAGTATTAGTCAGTTTTGCGATAAAGATTTTCAAGTAGTTTTCAAATCATCATATTGCATGATTTCTAGTTCAGATTTAAATGGAGTACAATTCATTAGAAAAAGGCATGGAAATATTTATCTTGTAGATCTTGATGATCTATCTTTACCTAGTGGAGAATGCCTTGTTGCAATGAATTATACCAAAGAAGAGACTAGTTGGTTGTGTCATAGAAGGTTAGGGCATGCTAGTATGTACCTTATTTCAAAACTCTGCAAAAAGAATTTAGTTAGAGATTTACCTGAAATCAGTTTGAAAAAGATAGAATTGTCAAGCATGTCAATTTGGAAAACAAGTCAAAACTTTTTTAAACCAAAAGGATTTGTAACTACTAGCATACCACTTGAACTACTCTATATAGATTTCTTTGGACCAACTAGAACATCAAGTCTAGGAGGCAAGAGATATGGATTAGTTATTATGGATGATTTTTCGAGATTCACTTGGATTTTCTTTTTAGCATAAAAAGATGAATCTTTTCCGTATTCATAAAGTTTTATAAAAAAGTTTCAAACAAAAAGGGGTTTCAATCGTTTGTATTCATAATGATCATGGAACCGAATTTGAAAATCAAGATTTTGAAAACTTTTGTAATGAAAAAGGCATAGAACATAATTTCTCTGCACTTAGGATATCTCAGCAGAATAAGGTAGTAGAAAGGAAAAATCATACTTTAGAAGAAATGGCATGCACTATGCTTTGTAAAAACAATTTGCCAAGGTATTTTTGGGCTGAAGCTATAAATACAGCCTGTTATGTTTTGAATCGAGTTTTGATATGCCATTTTAAAGAAAACTCCATATGAGCTTTAGAACCAAAGAAAACCAACTTTGAAATATTTTCGAGTTTTTGGTTGTAAATGTTTATTTTGAACAATGGAAAAGATCATCTAGGGAAGTTCGATGCCAAGTCTGATGAAGGTATCTTCTTAGGATACTCTACATCAAGTAAGGCATACAGAGTATTTAACAAACGGACTTTAGTTGTAGAAGAGTCAGCACATGTTGTATTTGAAGAATGTTCTAACAAGTCCTTGAGAAAGAGGATACATTTGATGAATGTGCAGGTGCTGACAAACTTCAGAAGCTGACATTGGATGATCAAGCTCAACCAAATGAAGAAAATCAAGAAAAGGTGAGAAAGAATATGACACTCCAGTGCATCATGATCTACCTAAGGAGTGGAGGTATGCTCATGGACATCCTAAGGAATTAATCTTAGGTGATCCATCTAAAGGGATAAGAACTCGAGCTTTTATTAGAAATGAATGTGATTACATAGCTTTTGCATCTCAAGTAGAACCTAAATGTTTGAAGAAGCTGAAAAAGACTCTAATTGGATCAATGCTATGCAAGAAGAACTAATACAATTTGACAGAAATAATTTTGGACACTTGTAAAAAGACCATCTAATGTTTCTATTATTGGCACTAAATGGGTATTTAGGAATAAATTAGATGAAAATGGTTTTGTCATTAAAAATAAAGCTAGGCTAGTTGCTAAAGGCTACAATCAGGAGGAAGGGATTGACTTTGATAAAACCTTTGCTCCTGTTGCTAGACTTGAATTAGGACTATTGTTAGTTTTTGCATGTTTCATGAACTTCAAATTATTTTAAATGGATGTTAAGAGTGCTTTCTTAAATGGTTTTATAAATGAGAAAGTTTTTGTTGAACAACCACTCGGATTTGAAAATCATGCACATCCTGATCATGTTTTCAAACTGCATAAAGTACTTTATGGATTAAAGCAAGCACCTAGAGCATGGTATGAAAGGTTAAGAAAATTTCTTATTGAAAATGAATTTTCTAGAGGAAATGTTTATAAAACACTATTTTTGAAAAGGAAAGACAATGATTTATTGGTAGTACAAATATATGTTGATGACATCACTTTTGGTGCTATAATAATACTCTTTGTCAAGAGTTTGCTAAGCTTATGCAGGGTGAGTTCAAGATAAGCATGATGGGAGAACTCAACTTCTTTCTTGGACTCCAGATCAAGCAAACTTCAGATGGTATCTTCATCAACCAAGCTAAGTACACAAGAGAAACTATCAAAAAGTTTGGGATGGAGACCACTAAGTCAATAGGTACGCCTATGAACCCCTCATGTAAACTAGATAAAGATGAAAATAGTAAATCTGTGGATCAGAAATTATATAAAGGCATGATAGGCTCTTACTATATCTTACTGCTAGTAGACTATATCTTACTGCTAGTAGACCAGATATTATGTTCAGTGTTTGCATGTGTGCTAGATATTAGTCTGAACCTAAGGAATCACATCTTATGGCTATTAAGCGCATTATTAGATATCTGTCTGGTACTATTAGTATTGGTTGTGGTATGCTAGAAATTCTTTTACTGAATTGATTGGATATTCTGATGCAGACTTTGCTGGTTGTAGATTAGATAGAAAAAGTACTAGTGAAACTTGCCAATTTCTTGGGATTAACTTAATCTCATGGTTTAGCAAGAAACAAACTTCAGTTGCACTATCCACAATTGAGGCTGAGTATATTGCAGCAGGAAGTTGTTGTGCTCAAATATTATGGATTAAGCAACAACTTGAAGACTTTGGAATCAAGTTGGATAGAACTCCTATCAAATGTGATAATACCAGTGCTATTTGCTTGACTAAAAATCCTATTCAACACTCTAGGAACAAGCACATTGAAATTAGATATCACTTTATTAGAAATCATGTTGAAAACAATGATATTTTGCTTGAATTTATATGTACTGAATTTCAATTAGCTGGTATTTTAACTAAACCTCTCTTGGAAGATCGATTCTGTATGATTAGAAGAGAGCTCGGGATCATCAATCCCTTTGATTAAATCTTTTCTCCAAATTGACTCAAATTAAATCTATTCAACCTTATTTTAGATAAATCATGATTAATCATTGATGATTTGACTCTAAATAAATGTTACTTCAATTGATTTTGATTATTCAGTGAAATTCCATTTTTTTCCAGTTTTAAGTTGATGTGTCAACACATCATGAGTCGACACATCATGAGTCGACACATCATGTGTCGACACATGCGTGAGTCGACACATGCCCGACGGGAAACTGAGATTTTAAGGGTTTTCGAGCCATTTTTTTTCCAAAATTCATTCTCCTCTGAGTCGACACCTCAATTCAAGGTATCCATACCGTTCATCCTCCCTTTCTTGGTTTTAGCCATGGATTTCTTGGTTTTAAGACTTTGTTAGCCATTTTTAGTTGGAAATCTTCTTAGGTTTTAGCTCCTAAACCCTAGAAACTCCGTATTTCCACCAAAAACCTTGCTTAAACCCTGATTATTGACAATGGGTCCTTGCAAACAAGTTGTTCGCCGACCGCGTGACTCATAGCATGAAGAAGAGTGGAGAACGAAGGCACGACACGAGTCTAGGGCTCCAGATCCGCCAGCACGACAGTTTTTTCACCTTCTAGTCGGATGAGCTCCAAGATAGTGGTTGGAGGATGACGAGTGGATCTCTTTCTTGGACCAGCAGCATTTTTGGATAGGAGAGTGGATCCGACATGCTAGTTTGGCATGCTTCTGTTCGCTCAGTGAGAGATACTATCCCGGGCTGATGGGAGAGTTCTACAGATCACTTGCCCGTAGATCAGATGGCTGGATTGCTCAGGTCACGGGATGGGATATTCCCATTTCAGTAGAGATTCTGAGTAGGGTATGAGATATACCCATGACTGGATCGGTTATGGACAGTCTGTTGGACAGAGTTAGTGGGCTCCGGTATATTTTTGAGTCTGATATCTTACCAGAGGGAGCCACTGTTCCTGCTTTGAGACTGTCTGCGGAGATGAGACTGCTACATCACATAGTTGCCCAGATTCTTCTACCGAAGACTGGTCAATTTGACTACATTGTCGAGCGAGAGCTGCCCATGATGGTCTCCTTGATTCAGTGGAAGCCGATTTGTCTTCCAATTATGATGATCCATCAGATTACTGAGGTGGCGTCTAGCCAGCGGCTCTGCTTGTCGTATGGCATCGGTTTGATAATAGTATTCAGAGAGTATGGAGTCAGCTTCCAGGATGAGCCTTATCGTACTTTGATCCATATCGATGTCTATGACATCAGGTCATTGCATCGCATGGGTTATCACTTAGTCCGAGGCCAGTGGACATGGAGGATGGTGTGGGCACCAGAATCAAAAGAAGACTTCAGGGTTCCATCTGGATCTCTGAATAAACTTGCCCGAAGATTAGGGTTTGTAATAAGGGTTGACCTGGTCAACCAAATTATTTTATTTCTTTGAGTCTGCATTTCATTTGTTGAGTCATGTTGACTCAGTCTAAGTCCAAGTCAAGTCCTGGTTGGCGCCATTCCCTAGGGCGTCATTTTTTCTTCAAGGCCAAATGCAAGTGACGCCACACTCCCAGCCACACTCCCAGGACTAGTTGGTGCCACATTTCATCCCAGTGTCCCTGGTCCCCATGCCCAAGAGAGCAAGAAATTTTCTTAGGAGAAGTCAAGGAAGGCGCCCACAAGCTGCTAAAAGTAACCAAGCTAAAGGAGCAGGGGATTTTTCTTGGAGAGGACTTCAAGGTAGGTGCCCACACCTGCCTAAAGTACCTGGCTATGAATGGAAGGAGCCTAGTCTTGGGGAGAAAGACTAGGAGATGAGTATTTTCTTCCAAGAAAGAGCAAGTCATGGAAGGAAAACCCATGACTTAAGGAGAAGAACTAAGAGGTGCCCCACATACCTGCCATATGAAGCCATCACCTTGCATTGAGGCCGCCCACTCCAAGGAAAGATGCCTGGTTGGTCAAGGGAAAGTTTTTCATGCTTCGGATGAATGTTTAGTCCACATGGGAAGTAGTGTAATGTTTTTCTCTTGCAAGGTCTATATATTGGAACCTTATGTAATCTTTTGATTGGAATGAGTAAATGAAATCTTTTCTTGTGTTGAGCAACCTTGTGTTCTCTTCTTCCGCACTTCTTTGAGTGTAAGCTCCGTGAGGGAGTAAATCCGGGTTCCATTGGAGTCTTGAGCAGGTGAGAGATCTCCAAAGTTACCAAAACCCTGCCCCACTTTCATCCCTGGCTGCCAACCCTAATTTCCTTCATCATCCTAGCCGCCAACACCCAAATTCCTAAACCCTATTCCCACTTCATTCAAGGCCGCCATCTCCTTCTCCAAGCCACCGCCCACTATATCAAGCCCTAGGTCCTTTTCAGCAAGCCGTCGCCCTACCAGCCAAACCTAAATCCACTCCATCTTCCACCGCCACCTCCATACTCTTCCCTCATCTTCCAAGTTCGAGCAGTCCGGAGCTATCCTAGGTAAAGGTCTCTTCCTTGAGTTTCTTACATCCTTATCTTGTTCTTCATCCTTTCCAGATCCAGAGTACGAGAAGAAGGCCAACCTTGCCATAGGACTACAATCCGAGGATCCATTGCGAAGATACCCCGTCTCCAAGGATCCTACAATCTGCTCGAGAGTGTCCTTCAATTGAAGCAAAGAGAGATATCACAGTCAGGTATAAAACCTTCTCTTCTCTCTTCGTCTGTTTCTTGAAAGAGGAGTAAACCCTAGGTGGGGGTTTCTCAATCCCCAGTGATCCTACTTCTTTATTACTCTGATAATCAACTCTTTTGAATTGTGCTTTCTTTCAGTGCATATTTTCTTTCAATATTAGTTAGTCTTGTTTTTGAGTCAAGCCAACTTCTAACAAAACACAAAAAAAAAAAAAATAGTCTTAATTTACTTCGCATCGCATCATCTTATTTGTTCTGTATCAGAGGACATCAGGACAGGCCGAGGATGCAGCTGACATTGATGAGGACAGAGCAGAGGAGGAGCGGATTTTCTCTGGTGAGGCTGGACCGAGTGAGACACAGCCTGAGATGGCAGCACAGCCAGCTCAAACAGATCCTTCTACATCTGCCCAGCCACAGCCATAGCCAGAGCAGACGGAGACTCCTGGTATTTCAAACACTTTAGAGGACAGAGTCAGATGCATAGAGATCGATGTTTTCATCATGAGGCAGCATCTAGACATTTTTATTGTTGACACGAGAGAGAGCCACACTGGTCTTAGTGATGGTATTTTGGCTATTCTCTTAGCACTGTCCAGAACTTCTACGAGTGCTCCTGTTGCAGACACATTCCTGCTCCTGTTGAGTTCCTGCTCCAGCACCAGCTGATGACATTGGTGATATTGATACTGGTGTTGACTACTATTGGAGATGGAGTTGGAGATACTATTGTTGGAGATATTGATGGAGATGAGGTGACTGACTCCGACCGGTTTGATATGATGATCTTATGTCAGAGCCAGTTATGGAGGTGACGGATGATGTGGCTGCGAGACCTGTTGATCCATCCTTTTCACCTACTCTGATACCTGATCCATCCTCTCCTTCTAGATCACTTGATCACACTTCAGTTCCAGTTCCGATTCCTATTCTTAGTTTATTGTTGACCTACCTGTTATGATTTACCTACTATTGATTCTCCTGACATTCATAGACCTATAATTCAGACACCCACACTTGATACATCTATTATACATACATCGATACTTTCTATAGCTGATACTATTGTTCTTGATACACCTGTATCATCAGCTGTATACCTACTTTTGATAGTCCTACCTTCATACTTCATCAGTTATTCGAGAGCTTGGATTCTATGCACCCGGCTTTCAGCATCTCGATTCAGGTCCAACTTTTGATCGTACTCCTGCTCCAGCTATTGCTAAGATGATTCGCCCGATCTATTCAGTTCCTGCGAAGGACATAGCTTTTACCTCTACTGCTTCAGCAGAGGTCGGACCTATATTCATCGTAGAGGACGTGGACTCCATACCCTCCTCAGCCGACCAAGACTAGACTTCGAGATCTTCGACTCGATGGCCGCGAGCTCGATCTTCTATTGATACCGGACCGATCGAGATTGGTTCATCTTTTGATGACTCGATGGATGAGGATTAGGACATTGATGTATTTCTTGATAGTTTATATTTATAGATAGTTTACTTTCATGCTTACATGTACTTTTATCTTTATTGTATACTTGATGTACAAGTTCCTGACATATATGAAAAACCTTGTGTTTTCTCATTTCTATATCTTTGATGTCTTGAATTGCTTTTATACTTTATATTGTTTATTCATTTCTTTTACTTCCTACCTTTTTAATGATAACAAAAAGGGGGAGTAATTCATGATGTTATTTAAGTATAAATGTGTTTACTTCTCCAAACTAATGGGGGAGTAGCTTTTACTTTTTGAAAACCAGAATTTATGAAAGGGGGAGCTTCACCTTTTTTCAAAGTAAATTTGATTCTCAAAACCCCTCTTTCAATGTTTTTGAAAAGATTCTCACAAATTTGTTATGAATCATTAATTCAGGGGGAGCTTTGTTAATTGCTGAAACTTTCGTTGTAAGAGTATCATGATACATGTTCTAATTGTGTTTAAATGAATATCAAAGTTATGGTTAAGTTCTGATACTCTCTATCTTTGAAACAAGCTCAAATTATATCACTTGTATTATATTTTTAAGTAATGATTGATACTTAATGCTTTCAATATTATGCATCTTGATCAATATTTTTAAAGCTTTACTTTAAAGCAATTTATACTTAAGGGTTTTGTCATCATCAAAAGGGGAAGATTGTTGACTCCACTAATGATTTTGATGATAAGCAAAATAGTTAAGTATAATTTGAGGACTAATGATTTGCTTTAAGTGTGTTTCATTGAAAGGATGCTCACAAAATTTGAAGAAGCCCAATTATATCGAAGAACCAAGTTTGAATGGAATGAATGAACAAAACAAGACTTGGACACTCAAAGAGTTGGTTGAATGGATGACTAAGACAAATGAAAATGTTCCAAGACAAGTTCAGCAATTTCTGTCCTTTTTTTTGATTATGTGTCGACTCAAGGTGTCGACACATGACATGATGTGTCGACACATGAAGAGGAAGTGTTGACACATGGAGTTCTGACAACAGTAATGGCTAGTTTTTTCAAGCACAGAACTCTCCCAATGCTCTCCAACGGCTAATTTTTCAAGTATAATGGCTAGATTTCGATTTGGGGACTTGGAAAGATATATAAAGGCTCCAAATCAAATCAAGAAGCAATGTATTGAATATCCAACAAGAGTTTAAAGAGAAAAGAAGAGAGAAGAGCCTTAACTCCTATTCATTCAAAGCTCAACCACTCTCAAGCAAAGGAAAGCCTTCCAAGCATTCAAAGCTATCAAGTGCATTGAAGATCATTCAATCTTGGGCATTCAAAAGGCTTCAACAAGATCAAAGCAACACTACTTCGAGCTACATCGACTTATTTGCTTTTTATTGAAAGCTTACATTGGTTCTTTATTTCTTCATCTTTTATCTTGTAAAGGTTATGGTTAGCATATTGGAAAACCAAGTGAGGTTATTGGTAAGCCTTGAAAACCAATTAGGTTGGTGATTAGCCCGCAAAACCACTAAGGTTCTTGGTTAGCCTGAAAAACTAAGGAAGGTTTTTGGTTAGCCTTGTGAAAACCAATTAGGTTCTTGGTTAGCCCTTAAAACCAAGTGAGGTTATGACTTGTGAGCCTTGTAAAAACAAGTTGGGTTTTTATTAGTGAGCCGGAAAAAAACTCGGCTATAATCATTGGATTATAGTGATTTCCTAAGGGGATCTTGAGGAGTGGATGTAGATGCATTGTTGGCACCGAACCAGTATAGATTGTTGTGTTTGTGATTGCTTATTCTCTCCCTCCTTGCTCTTTACTTTATTGCTTATTGCTTATAATTTATGCTGCACTTTTATATTAGAGCATTGCATTTTAATTTTAGTACCTTGTTGAATTGAATTGCATATCTTGTCTTGAGATGTTTGCTACTTGTTTTATCAAGCTTAGCTTTAAATTTTTAGAGACCCAATTCACCCCCACTCTTGGGTTACTCTCTAGGCAACATTTAGGATGGGAAGTAGCGTACCTCCATTCTGTTGGTAGATCGGGATGATCCTTACTTACCATTTCTTCTCCTTCTTCAATTGGTCTTCCTTGAATACTCATGTCTTTCAATAGTAAGAGTCCTTTTATTAAAAACTCTATATGCTTTGCTATGTAGTGAATAACAAAGGAATATAGATTCATCAAATTTAGCATCAAATTTTCCTAGATTATCCTTACCATTGTTAAGTACAAAGTATTTGCATCCAAACACATGAAAATAATTTATATTGGATTTCTTTTCATTCCAAAGCTTATAGGGGGTTTTCTTCAAAATAGGATGGATCAAACATGGTTTAAAATATAAGCAGTGTTCATCGCTTCTGCCTAAAAGTACCTTGGAAGATTACCTTCACACAACATTGTTCGGGCCTTTCTTCCAAAGTCCTATTTTTTCTCTCTACAACACATTTTGTTTTGGTGTTCTAGGAGTAGAGAAGTTGTGATCAATGCCATTTTCAGTGCAATAATCATCGAAAAATTGATATTCAAATCACTGCCATGATCACTCCTAATGAAATTGTTGAAAGATTTTTCTGATTTGAAACCTTTTTATGAGATTTTAAATATTTGAAAGTTTCATCTTTGTGCGCAATAAACAAAACCCATGTAAATCTAGAAAAATCATCTACAATCACAAGGGCATTTTCATACCTCCTAGGCTTGTAGTCCTAGTTGGTCCAAATAAGTCCATGTGAAGTAGTTCTAAAGGTCTAGATGTTGAAATCATATTTTGGATTTAAATCTCCCCCTAGTTTGTTTACTCATTTGGCATGCATCACAAACATGATCGAAATCAACTTTAAACTTAGGCATGCCTCTAACAAGATTTTGAAATTAACTTAGCAATAGTATACATGCTAGCATGACCCAATCGTCTATGCCATAATAAGCAAGACTCCTTGGTCTATATTCATGTTACAACTAAACTGGAACTACTTGACATGGCAAGATCATTCAAATCTACCACATAAATATTTCCAAGTCTATGTCCAATGAATTTACTACTAGAATCAAGAGAGTTTGTTACTATACACATAGATAATTCAAGATAACTTTGAAGCCTTTATCACACAGTTGACTAATACTTAATAAATTGTGCTTCAATTTATTTACTAGCAACACATTTTCAATGAAAGTACAAGGGATTGTTTTGATTTTACCAATTCCAATTATTTTTCCCTTGCCATTGTCTCCAAAAGTAACCATTCCTCCTTCTTTCATTTCCAGGGTGATGAACTGATCTTTGTCACCCGTCATATGCCTTGAACAGCCACTATCGAGATACCATCATTTCTTCATTTTTGGGCTGCAAGACATTCCTCATCCTCAAGACCCATTAGACATAGGTTAGCTATTTTCATGGTCTCTTCTTCTTCAGTTGAAGTGGAGTCTTCAATGTCACTCTACGTGGCAACCATTGCATTCTTTTTCTTCTTTCTGAAAAATTTGTTTAGTTGTGGATAGTCCGGAAGAATGTGCCCAGTTTCTTAAATTCATAGCATGTGGGGACATGTTCCTTATCTTTTTCTTTGTCCTTGTCCTTTCTTTGAATGCTCTCCTCGTTTATAGAATTTTCTGTTATACTTCCCTTCTCTTTTTGGGGGGACACTAGAGGCACCAGAATAAGATAGAGGCTTCTCAACCCTCTGTAAATTACTTAGTCATATTCAAGTCTATTTGTAATAAAGCTTAGTTCATCTAAGTTATTTTTTTTATCACTTGAGTCCGTACTGGTCAGCTCATGTTGAGCTAGTCATTTTTCGGAGTTCAATACATATCTAGTAATTACTCATACAAGTAAGGACCAAGCCATCCAAGTGAAGACCAACCCAACTAAAGCTATGAGGATCATGTAAAGCCTGGGAAAAGAAATCACAAGCCCGGGAGACAAGCCCAAAGCCCTGAAGCCCTGAAATGCAGTCCTGAAGCCCTGAAACGTAGTCTTGAAGCAAAATGGGATACCCTAGGCCCAAGAAAGGAGATAAGTGGCACCAAGACCTTATTCTCACCACCCTTGGTCATCCACTAGGGTCACCTCCCTTGGATAACCAAGGAAAGAGGAGGGAGAGAAATTTTAGGGATTTTTTCTACATATTTTTCTTTATTTTCTAGCTAGGGTTTGGGTGGGAATAAGACTCCTATGTAATTACTTATGTATCCTTACTTGGAGCCCAATGCTATGGGTCTATTTAAAGGACCTAGTCTCTTGTATGAGAACAATCTTTGATATATAAAATTCTATTGAGTTCTTCTCTTGCTGTGTGCCTCCCTGTTGTGTGTATTAAGGGATCCTGAAGTCCTGTCAAGTGCTGCCAAAGAAACCCTAGCCGACCAACCTCCTTCAAGCCTTTCTTCCACATGCCTCTTGCTATTTTCCTGAGATTTTTCTTATTTTCCACCTTATTTTCTCACCCCTAACGGTTGTTTACAGGTCCCCGAGTTTCTACGAATCAACGACTCCAACCAGGCCATAATCGGACCACGAGCTGAAAGCCGGGAATCCGCGGGTCTCTGACTTGATTTTCCAGGCCGCATCCATCGAGGAACGAGTGATTTCTTCACTGTGATCTTCACCAGGTGTATTAGATGTTTCCAGGTACACCTCCTCTACCACCAGTAGTTTATTGTAGGTAAACTAGCCCTAACGAGGCTTCTCAGTCCCGGCGATCCCTCTTTACTGCTTTCTTAGGTCTTAATCTGCATACATAGTTTCTAAAATTTATATAGAATTATCTACATCATGTTTGATCTGATATTCAAGATTTAACCACCTTATCCAACCCCTAAAACACAAAAAAAAAATTGCGTGCATATTAGTTCCGCATCATCTGGTATCAGAACTTAGATTAGGCTTGTTTTCTGCATCCTTTATAGTCTGTATATTCTCTATTCTTTTAATTGTTTATCTCTGCTCAAAATTCCAAAAATTCTAATTTTTGTTTTTTGGATTCATCTTAATTCAAGTTATTTTATAGAACTTTTTTAGATTTTATTTCAGTCTGTAAAATTTCTGTAGGTCAAAATATAGCCTCTAAATTTTTGGCTCTGTTTTTCAGCAAGACAACTTTGGAAGGTTTAGGGTTTTGTTTAACATCTCTTTTGCATATATTTTATTTTTAGTATGTTTGTAGCATATTAGGTCATTGGCTACAAATCATATTTCTTCAAAAGAATAAAAAAAAATAAAACAACAAAAATTACATATATAAAAGCTACCTAAAATACTTGAACCCTAATTTTGCATCATCTGCCTTCCATCATTGCATAAACTACCTTTAAGGGCACTCTTGCTATGTCAAATGGGGAGAGGATTTGATAACCTCTCCTTAGCACAAAACCACATCCCTGTATTCGGCCCCAAGCCTAACTTAAAATCTATTAGACTTAATTTGCCCTAGTGGGCTGGGACACCAAGTGGTCGGGTCCGGGCTAAGTGTCAGATCATTGTGTCAAGCTAACCTATGTATGCCATGTGCTTAGTGTCTAGAACGGTGGTTCAGGGATTCAATCTTGAAGGGCTTGTGCTGGTCCACCTACCTGACCAATCTCTGATTGGTGTCTAGGATTGGCAATTAGGGACCTAACACTTCCCTTACACATGCCTGGCTAAGTACAGGGTTACTATAGGCTAGTTTGTCACCCTGATTGAGCATCTAGTTTGGATCTAGGTCTAGGGAGCTGTAGTTGGTTTGATCGAGTCTTGCATGTGCACTAACTTAGGAGTCGATGTGTGTGTTTGATTGCATTAGGAACCCAATGCCAGTAGACTTAATCCAATTCAACTAGTGTGACCATGGAGTCCAACCCTAAGAGAACCCAATACTCTGACCTATATAGGGAGCCCAGTCCTAGGAGAACCCAATACTGACCCATATAGGGAGTCCAATCCTATGAGAACCCAATACTCTGACCCATATAGGTAGCCCAATCCTAGGAGAATCCATACTTTGACCCTATAGGGAGCCTAACACTAGGGAACCCCATACCATGATCCATCCTTAGAACCTAACCATAGGAGACCCAATTATGATTACCTGAACCAAGATGAATGACCCATTAGGAGCACCCAACCTTATGCACCCACTTTTGATGGAAGACAAGAGTTGTATATTGATTGGGAGGAAAGAATGGATCAATATTTTGAGTACACTAGGATGTGGAGTTGGAAAAATTTAGATTGGCCCTACATAGTTTAACCCGATATGCTAAGGTGCATTAGGCAGTTATTGAAAATGAATATTATCAAAAAGGAAATGAAATACGCACTGGAAAGCCATGAGAAGTAAATTGAGAGCGAAGTACCTCGATGAATTTTATGAATACAAACTTTTAGAACAATGGTATGAATTGAGGCAGGGTAATAAGACTGTGTCTGAGTACATTGACCAATTAACGAGTTTAGTAGGAAATGTAACACAGTCGAACCTAAGTCTAAGATCATGTCTAGATTTCAAGATGGCCTGCATAAGGATATCCAGTGGGAGCTGTTTCATTAGCAAATTCAGGACCTAGAGGAAGCCTATCACCTAGCTAGGGAATTCGAGTTATATCAGAGGGAACTCATGATCAATCAATCTAAGTCTATAAGGTTAATTCCCTTGAACCTAAGTCCAAACCTAGCCAACTTCCTTTAGACCAGCCTACTACTCTTGTCCCATTAGGATGCAAGGAAAAGACCTAGAACCCATTAAGAGCCTAAGGTAGAAGTGTATGAGGCTGATACTAGTTTAGTAGACAAATGTGAACGAAAAGACTTTGAGGAGGATGAACCCCTTGAAAGTTTAGAGAAAGAAACTCCTGAGCCCATTAAGAAATCTAAAGAGGCCACCTATAAGGAACCTGTAGTGGAAGAACAATTAGGGGAGGAGAACTTAGATACTACTACTAGAACCTTACCTGAGGAAACCGTGGAGGAGAGCCAAATTATAGAGTCTGGTCCTAAAATGCAAGAACCAGAAGAATTTATTAAGGACCTGATCTCTTTGAATCAGTATCCCTAAGATGAGCCCCCTCCCATAGTTCCCATTGAGGACCTCTTCTCAGAAATTGTTGACCTATCCTTCCATAGCATGGACCTTTTCTTGCCTAGAGACATAACCAATGCTCATACATAAAGGTCAGTCTCTTTAGCCCAAAACCAGTCCCTTAATCTCCTTCCTATTTCGTACCCTTTCCTGAGTCTTCTCATGTGTCTAGAACTATTAGGTTACATTTTGTTAAGGTTACTAGGTTGCAAGGATCCATTGAGCCCATCCCATTTGCTACCTACTTTTGGTATACCCTTGCCACCTATTAGGAGTTACTAGCAAATTTTCTTCTGCATGTCATCCATCAACCACGACTCATGCCCATGCCTAAGTGGTAGTTAAGACCTAATAAACCTCTTTAGTCGAGTCTATTAGGTGTTAGTTTGAGTCCTTTGCATCACTTGTTAGGAGTCTGCATGTGCCCAGCATGTTCACACCTACACTAATTTTTAAATAAACTGGATAATTTCCTGAAGAAAGGTCAAGGAATTTGATTAGTGGATTCTATCTGGTTAGGCTTAGGCCAAAAAAGAAGCTTCATGCTAGCAGAGTCGAACCTTTTAAAGTGATAGAGAGGGTTGGACCAAATGCCTATGTGTTAGATTTGCCTTCGAATCTGAGCATTAGTTCTACCTTCAAATTGTAGACCTGGTTGAGTACAGGGAACGGTAGTGATATATAGTGAGGCTTTGGACCTATTCTTTCATTGTGAGTGACCCTAACCAGAGTGTCCATAAATTAATTGGCCTGAGAGAGGAGAACGGATCGAGCGTATCCTTGATGATCAAGCTGTAACGACCCGGGGCCATGGCTATCAACGCTACCTGGTCTGATGGCAAGGCGGCTAGAGTCGGACGATTCATGGATTTCTCGAGAGGACTTGCAATGCCTCAACCCAGACCTCCTCGAGTGATATGTGAGCCAGCTAGATCTTCACTCGATAAGGTCGAGTTCCTCCCACCTCGGAGAATTGGTGGGGACACCAGAGGCACCAGAATAAGACAGAGGCTTCTCAACCCTCTATGGATTACTTAGTCATATTCAAGTCCATTTGTAATAAAGCTTAGTTCATCTAAGTTATTTTTTTATCACTTGAGTCCTATACTAGTCAGCTCATGTTGAGCTAGTCATTTTCCGGAGTTCAGTACATATCCAGTAATGACTCATACAAGTGAGGACCAAGCCATCTAAGTGAAGCCCAATCCAACTAAAGCTTGAGGATCATGGAAAGCCTAGGAGAAGAAATCAGAAGCCCGGGAGACAAGCCCGAAACCTTGAAACCCTGAAATGCAGTCCTGAAGCAAATTGGGCCAGCCCAAGCCCAAGAAGGGAGATAAGTGGTGCCAAGACCTTATTCTTACCACCCTTGGTCATCCACTAGGGTCACCTCCCTTGGCCAACCAAGGAAAAAGGAGGAAGAAAAATTTTAGGAATTTATTCTACATATTTTTTCCTT
The DNA here is from genome assembly GCA_021397845.1 of Areca catechu. NCBI lineage: Eukaryota > Viridiplantae > Streptophyta > Magnoliopsida > Arecales > Arecaceae > Areca > Areca catechu. The sequence continues at coordinate 4,931,557 of JAHSVC010000059.1, forward strand.
ATTTTCTAGCTAGGATTTGGGTGGGAATAAGACTCCTATGTAATTACTTATGTAGCTTACTTGGAGCCCAAGGCTATGGGGTCTATTTAAGGACCCTAGTCTCTTGTATGAGAACAATCTTTGATATATAAAATTATATTGAGTTCTTCTCTGCTATGTGCCTCCCTGCTGTGTGCATTAATGGATCCTGAAGTCCTAGCGAAGTGTTTCCCAAAGAAACCCTAGCCGACCAACCTCCTTCAAGCCTTTCTTCCACACACCTCTTGCTGTTTTCCTAAGATTTTCTTGTTCCCACCTTGTTTTCTCACCCCTGACGGTTGTTTGCAGGTTTCCGAGTTCATACGAATCCAACGACTCCAACCGGGCCGCAATCGGACCACCGAGCAGAGAAAGTTGGAAATCCACGGGTCTCTGACTTGGTTTTACAGGCCGCATCCATCGAGGAACGAGTGATCTCTTCACTGCAATGTTCACCAGGCACATCAGACATTGCCAAGTACACCCCCTCTACACCAATAGTTTTATTGTAGGTAAATAGCCCTAACCGAGGCTTCTCTGTCTCGACGATCCTCTTTATTACTTCTAGGTCCTGATCTGCAGCATAGTTTCTAAAATTCATATAAAATTATCTACATCATATTTTGATCTGATATACGGGATTTAACCACCTTATCCAACCCTAAAACATAAAAAAATAATTGCATACATATTAGTCCGCATCACTTTTCCATAAACTTTCTGAATCTCCTCACGACCATTGCAATGTCTTCATCTTCAAGATTGTCTTCGGAGGAGGAAGAGTCATCTTCCATCTCTTGATTATCCTTTGATTCTAATGCAGCCTTGAATGCAATAGTTTTCTTCTTTTCTGATCATCATCCATTTGATGCTGCATGGCTAGTTTGTGTGTGATGAGAGAACCCATTAATTATCCATGGATAAAGTGTTCAAATCTTTAGCTTCCTTGATAGTAGTGACTTTAGGATCCCATTTGTCCTGAAATAATATCTGTAAATCAAGTGTACATGGAAGAAATACTTCATTAGGCTCCATCTTAAACAATTCATAATTATGCACTAAAAGATTAATCTTTGAAATTTTCACTTGTGAAGTTCCTTCGTGGGTCACCTCAAGTTTATCCCCAAATTTCCTTTGCTGAAGAGCAAGTGGAAATTCGATTAAATTCACTTGAATCCAAGCACTGTAAAGAAAGTTCTTTGCTTTGGCATTCAATTTCTCTAATTTCTTGTCGTGTTCATCCCATTCCTCTTTAGGCTTAGGGACATCCACGCCATCAATTTAATCATAAAACATGTAGCCCTTTAAGAATGACCTTCCATAATTGAGAATCAATAGCTTGATATAGATTTTCTTTCGTGGTTTCCAATAAGAATATTTGTGCCTGTGAAGAGTGGAGGTCTGTTGGTTGATGGCCTTCCGCCAAAGATGTACTCATGGGATGAGCCATCAATCTTTACTCTAGTATAATCAGAGACACTACTCTGATACCAGTTGTTGCCTAGGTGGCTATCCAAGAGGGGGTGAATTTGGACTTTTAAAAATTTAAAACAAGTAATGTGCAATTAAAAATTCTTGTAAATGGCAGGTGCTGTGACAAAGTAGTATATTACAGAAGCTAAACAAGTCAAATAAGCACAACACAAACACAGAATTTATAGTGGTTCAGAGCAACCCAGCTCCTACGTCCACTATCCAAGATACCACTTCGAATTTTCACTATATCACACCCGAATATAGTAGGATTGTTTTACAGGATCACAATCCAAAACCTCTATACTTTGGTTTTAATGGGATCACCAAAAAAACCCAACTCCCTTTGGTTTTAAACAGGCTCACCAAAGAAATCTAACTTGGTTTTACCAGGATCACCAAGAACCCAACACTTGATTTTTTCAAGGCTCACCAAGAACCTATTGGTTTTTCAACCAGGCTAACCAATAACCCAACATTTCAAGAATGAATTAAAAGAAATGCAACAAAATGACAAACTCAATTTGTCGGATAGTTACCGGTGCAGCTTGATAGAAGTCCACTTGAATGCACTTGAATAGCTTTAATTGCTTTAGTGGCTTCTTTCCAAGTTACTTCAAGCATCAGATCAAAGTTGGTGAGACTTGAAGGCTGACTTGAATGCTCTTGTGCTCTTTTGCTGTTGGTAGGTAGGATATTCAATGAGGCTCTCTAAACTTTGAAGAACTTTCAAAAACTTTCTTTTAGGATGTTAAAATCCTTCAAATATAAGGTCTTCTATCACTCCAAGGCAGTTCTAGCCATTATAGACCATTGGGGAATGATTTATGACCATCGGAGCATTTTTTGGCATTTAAAAATAAATTATGGAACTAGCCATTAGAAACCTGAAAAACGAGGTTCGAGTCGGCTCAGATTCCTTCGAGTCGGCTCAGATCCTTCAAGTCGATAGGTCGAGTCACAAATCTTCAATGCAGTCAGCTCTTGTCTCAGGGGCAAAACTTCATCTGGATGAGTCAGCTATTGATAGCTCAAGTCGGCTCAAACTTATATCTTAGAGAAACTTGAAGTCGAGGAGTTGGCTCTTTTCAGCTTGGGTCAGCTCTTCATCTCAGATTCTAAAATGATCACTCTGGAAGAGTCGACTCGATGCAGTTCGGGTCGGCTCACTTTCTCAGGTCTTGAAATTAGGTCTAGCAGAGTCAGCTCTTTCTGGTTGGTCGGCTTGCATGGCTGTTCTCAGAAATCATCAAAAAACTAGACTCTGGAGGAGTCAGCTCGGACATAATCTAGTCGACTCGAATTCACTAGAGCCGGCTCGGTTACCTTTGAGTCGGCTCGGATTGCAGTGTTCCAAAATCCTTGCTGCATGCTAGTAAGTAGAGTCGGCTCTTCAACATGTTGGGTGGCTTGAGTATCTTCTTCAGGATTTTTACACTTGAACTCAAAGAAAAACTCTCACCAACTTTTTACATTTTCAAGCATAACAACTCAAAATAATTTTATGGCACACCACAACAAAGTAACCCTTTTATATGATTTTTTTCTTAGCTTTTTTATTGGGTTCTTCTTTACAAAGATAAATTACAACATAACTCAAACAAAAAATAAAGGGTAGGAGTTGAAGTTTGAACAATAATCCATTCTAGAAAAATTTGTAAAATACTTGAAGAGTTGTCAGAAATAAGTATACATGCTCCAATATTTGGTTATCATCAAAATCACTTATGGAGTCAACAGCAGGAATGCTAAATACTACTCAATGGGCATATAACATAAATGATATACAAAAGTCAAAATGCAATATCATATATTCCCCTTGGGCAGAACATGTAATATGCATAAGTACTTCAGATGAAGCCACAAGCAAATGAAATACCCTAACAGTCTGAACCTATCCCCTTTGGGCAAAGAGCCCATGAAAGCTAGAGCATCATTGTAACATAATGCACCATGTAACCTTTCAGATTAAAAACATACAACAACCCCCTTTGGGCAAGTGATTGTATGCAATAACTAGAAACCCTCTCATAATCAAAAAATTCAATGGACTGACACAAACAAACCACTTGGTGATAATATTTATGCCAACCCATAAATTATTCATACAAGGAAGATAAATGCCTAAATAATACAAATAACATACTTCAACGACATATATGCCACCAAAAGATCAGTCTAAAAATGGGATACTCTACAACATGCACCCCACTGATCATATTATTACATAATAATACATTTCAAACTGCCACATCTATCAATACACTACTACACAACTATAATACACCTTTGGACAAGAATTATAGTACATAATAAGTATCACAATCAATTACAGTTAATTTTGGATCAATTATTATAGAGACATCAATATGCAATTCTAAATAAAAGATAAGTTATTAGTCCTCATTAACTCAGCTATCAAAATTTATAGAGTACTCCAAACCCTTTGAGGCTACCAAAAATACACTCGAACTATATAATAGTGAGTAGAATTACACATAAATAATTTTAAATTATTTAAAAATATTTTATCAAATATGAAGAACTTTACCAAAATTTTCTTAAATTATTATGAGTCCAACAATCCAAAAAATCATTCAAATCGAATATAAAATGAACAAGTTACAGTAAATTTTTATCAAAAATAATAGTAAAGGACCAAACCATGAATTTTTAAAAATTTATTTGGACTCATATTTAATTATAGGGGCTTTGTTGGGTTTGCCCTTGATTTTGATGATTAACAAAATATTGAGTACATATTTGTACTAATATTTTAATTATGGTTATGAGTTACAAGATACAGGCACCTCAAATTCTCAAAAAGAAAGTATCTTGAAGCTTAGCAAAATTCATGTTTTAAGAAGCCTTCTCACCATAAAAAAGGCCTAAAAATGTTCAATTATGGTTTACATATATATTTAATGTTTAATTGCATATATTTATGTTGGAAGTTTTTGGCACTCATTTTGGCAAATTTCAACCCAAGTGTCGACTCAAGATTGGCAAAGTGTCGACACTTCAATGACTGGCATGCAAAAATCCCTATCTGGCATGCTAAATGTCGACACCTGAGTTTCAAGTATCAATACCTGAGATACAAGTGTCGACACCTAGAACCCAAGTGTCAACACTAGAACCCAAGTATCGACTCAAGGCTTGAGATTTTTTAAAATACAGACTTGCCTTTTGGAGGATTTTTGTGTCAAGTGTTGACATCTAAGCTTCAAGTGTCGATACCTGGAAACCAAGTGCTGACACCTGGAAACCAAGTGTCGACACTTGGAAGTCAAGTACCGACTCACGGGTTATGACAGCTTCCGGATCTATTTTCTGAGTTACAGATTTGGTCTTTTCAAGCTCCCAACGGCTAGTTTTGATCCTCCAATGGTCTCAAACCATTTTTGGAAGTTTTTGAAGTATTTAAGCTTCAGCAAATCATTCATGAAGTATTGAACTCCATTGAACACTCAAAAGTCAATATTCTCTCAAGAACTTCACTTCCAAAAGCTATAAAAGGAGAGATTCCCTGAAAAAGTTTACAAGTCTATCATTTCATCCTTCCAAAAGTGAGCTTGAAGAAGATTCCAAAAAGAAGACAAGACAAGCATCTTCAAGAGCCTCAAAGCTTCACATTCCACTCTAGAAGAGAGTTTGATGTGTTTTTAAATTGTATATTATCTCTATACTTTGTTGACCTAGCTTTCAAGGATTTCTTAAAAGTAGGTTGTTGTGGTTGTTGGTGAGCCAAAAGTATAAAACCAACTAGGGTTTAACTTGTGAGCCCAAAGACAAAACAAGTTATAAAGGTTGTTGGTGAGTTAGGTGACAAAACCAACTTAGGTTTTGACTTGTGAGCCTTGTAAAACAAGTCGACTGTAATTTTGAAAAGATTATAGTGGAATTTTCAAGGGGGCTTGGGGAGTGATGTAGGTGCTTGGTTTGCACCGAACCACTATAAAACTTGTTGATGTGTGTGTGATTGCTTTTCCTACTTCTTGCTCTTTATTTTTGTAATTAATTTATTGTCATCCATTGCATATCATTGAGTAATTCATATTGCTCACAAACACTTCAAAGACGGCACAAATTGCTTTAATTTTTGAAAGACCCAATTCACCCCCCCTCTTGGGCTCCATTTCTAGGCAACAAGTGGTATCAGAGCACCGATACTCTACTTGTAGGTCCCAACGATCTTAAGTGAAAGATCATGGCAGCCCCAAAAGGTATGGGTGTTGTAGAAGGTCAAGTCTCTAAACGTCTCCTACTATTTAATGGCACCAACTACATGTATTGGAAGACACGCATGTGCATATTCATTCAAGCTCTTGATATAATCTTTGGAGGACTATTGTTAAGGGTCCTCATTAGCCTACTATATTGATTAATGGCATTCCCACTCCTAAAATGGAAGATGATTGGGATGAGAATGATATTAAGAAAATAGAGCTTAATGCAAAGGCTATGAATTTATTATTTTGCGCTTTAGATCCAAGCGAATTCAATAGAATCTCAAATTGTCTCTTCACAAAGAAAATATGGGACACACTTGGAGTTACCCATGAGGGTACACATCAAGCGAAGAAAACTACTAAAGTTAACATGCTCATTCAAACATATAAAAGTTTAAGATGGAACCTACTGAATCTATTAGTAAAATGTATACTAGGTTTACTAATATTGTGAATGGCATGAAAAGTTTAGGAAAGATTATTTCTAATGGTGAACTTGTCAATAAACTCCTCAGGTCTCTTCCAGCTTCTTGGGATGCTAAGGTGGTGGGGATACCAAGGCACCAGAATAAGATAGAGGCTTCCCAACCCTCTGTGCATTACTTAGTAGCATTTGAGTCCATTTGTAATAAGGGTTTAGCCTAATTGAGTTGTCATTTTGAGTCCTATATTAGTCAGCTCATGTTGAGCTAGTTTCTTTCTGAGTCCTGTATGTAGCATTTGATCCATACTATTAGGGTTTTGGATCAGTCAATCAAGTCAGCTCATGTCGAGCTAATCATATTCTGAGTCTTGTAATCATGTCCAGTTGTATTGAGTTTGTTTTGAGTTAAGCCCAATCAAGGAAGACTCAAGCATGTGAAGGACACCGCCCAACATGCCACCTCAGCAGCCGCATGGAGTCCCAGTCACACCCTGGATTTTGCCACCTAGAATTACTTGGAGGATTATGAAGTCAACCTATGCATGACGAGTTGATGACCACATGCCAGCACACCCCTTCCACACCCAAGCACACCAACTCCACACGCCAGCATGACAAAAGGAAAGTTAAAATAAATAAACATGAATCCCTTGATTCATGCTAGCTTGCTTAGGAAAGAAGTGGTCCCCCCCTTGGATGTCCACTACCTACCTTGTTTGAAGGGATTTTGTATGGCATGAGAGTGTTTTCTTCTATGTATTCACCCCACACTTTAGGAAGAAGTGGGAGAGGTTTTCTTCCATGTATTTTAACCTCACACTTTAGGAAGAAAGTGGGTCACCCCTTATTTCTTTATTTTTTTTTGCTTGGGCCTTAAGTCTCATGACTCTATATAAGGATCCCTTGATCCCTGTATGAAAATTTAACAATTTTTCATGAAAATAATATTGAAATTCTCCAATTGCTGTGGTCGCCCTGCTGTGTGCTTGAAGGATTCTGTGTGAGCCCTTCTCTTCCCGGTGTCCCGTGACGCTTCCAACCACCACCTGCATCTCCAAGCCTAGCCACCCACCTCAAATCCCATCTTCCTTTGCTAGTTTTTCAATTTACTCTCCACATGTGCTTTATTTTCTAACCTAGAATGGCTATTTGCAAGTCCCTCACTCTAACGATCCAACGACTCCAGCCATGCTGCAAATCGGATCACCGAGCAGGAGAAAGCCGGGTATCCAGGGTCTCTAGCTTTATTTTCCAGGCCGCATCCAGTGTGAGAGCGATCTATTCACATACTATCTACACTAGGTGCTTCAACCATTGCCAGGTACACCCCCTCTATCACCAGTAGCCCTATTGTAGGTAACTAGCCTAAGCAAGGCTTCTCAGTCTCGGCAGTCCCTCTTTCTATCGCTTATTAGGTTCTGTTATGCATGCTCTTAGTTTCTTATTTTATATAGAACTCTTTACATCGATACTTGGTATTATCTTTGGGATTAAAACTTATAACTTAATATTAAAAACATAAAAAAATAATGCATGCGTATCTAGTTCCGCATCATTTGGTATCAGAGCCTGTTTGGGCTCAGTTCTCTTTGGATACTCGGATTGGGCGCTTCACCCAGGCCTCGGTCATAGAGATAGTAAGGCTTCGAAAACTCTTTCCCAATCGACGAGATCTCCTATGGCGTGTAGGGGTGCTGCTGTAAATTGGCTTTTGAAGAAGAACACAAAGAGTTCCTTAGTTTTTTTTCATTTTTTGCCTTTTCAAATATACCCTATTATTTTAATTATTTCTATCTACAAAAAACTCAAAAAATTTGAAATTTATTTTTATGGATTCAAATTAGTTTTTAAGATTTTTTAAGAATTATTTCGATCTGTAGATTTTCTCCTAGCCGAAATACTGCCTGAGAACAGTTCTGCTCTATTTTGGCAGCAAAACCGATTTCAGAAAGTTCAGGGTTTTTTTTAGTATAATCTTTGCATATTTTTAATTTTATCATATTTCTGCATATTAGGTCATAATCTACAAGTTATTTTTCTATTTAAGAAAATACCAAAACATAAAAAAAAAAAACATATACTCAAAAACTCCAAAAATACCTAAACCCTAATTTGCATTTTCATCTGCCTGCCATCATTGTATAAAATACTTTTAACGGCACTTTCTATATGCCAGATAAGGGAAGGAGTTGATAACCTCTCCTTAGCCCAAAACCACATCCCTTGCATTCTGTCCCAAGCCTAATCTAAAATTAACTGACTTAATTTGCCTTAGTGGGCTAGGGACACCCATCGATCGGGTTCAGTATTTGTGGGATGACTAGTGCACCCAATTCATTTCCTATTACTGGATACTGGTGTCTAGGCTAGAGGTACAATGTCAAACGACCTAAGTGGATCGGTGGTTCCTTAATTGGGTCCCTGCGAGAGCAGGGGGGCCTCCCACCATCCCACCTCTTACCTAGCCAAATTGAAGGATTAGGATTTGAGTGTGTGTAAGTTGAGTCAACCCATTCTGATTGGCCTCTAGGTCTAGGCTACTGTAGTCGAGTCAGTGGTGCGGGATGGGCCGACAAACCATAGATCTAAGGGAAATTACTTTGGGACCGTTATCGTTAAGAAACGATCAATAGGTTAGGATGTCCAATTTAATAAACTTAGATTTAATTAAATAAAACAAACCAGTAATTAATTGGATTAGGTTATCAAAGTGGATCTCACCCGAAAACAGGAAATCTCATAAAATTTGGAAAAGGGAGATCATCTTGAGGTCGTCCAAAAATCCGAACCAGTGGATTACGACCAAACAAATTTGAAGTTGTCGGACCAGAATCACCAAAAAGAAATGATTAATAATCCCAAATCAAAATAATTAAATAAATCTAGTGCTTTGAGATCAGTGAGGCTTTAGGATCCGTGCGACTCTGGAAATAGTGCTGTACAGAACTTGGGACTGCTCTGAGAACCATGAGGCTTTGGGATCTATGTGGCTCTAAGTTCCATGCGGGTCTTCTTGCCTTCACGTTCGTGCAGAGGCTTCTTCTCCACGGATCAACACCAAGAAACAGGGGAGGCCGGGGCTTGCGGCTAGGTTCGCCGGCGACGATGCTGGGTGGCAGACGGTGGAGGGAGGGAGATTTGGTGGCCGTGGAGGGCATGGCAGTGGGGAGGAGTTCGGCTGTAGCGACGGTGATTCATGGGAAACCGATGGTCGGAAGGGAGGAGGAGACTGACAGAAGGCTTCGCGTGGAGGCCGGCGGTGGAGGTGGCTGGCGATGACAGAGCTGAGGAATTCCGACGGGAGGCTTCATGGGAGGGGCACTCGGCTGCAGGCCATGCGGATCAAGGTTGGCGACGGGGTGTTCGGGGATGACTTCTTCAGGTCGGTGGCTGGCGACAAAGGAAGGGCTTCGCCAGCGGCACAGAAAGGAGGCGTCGACACAGACGGGGCGTTATAGAGCTGGGGTGGTTCCTCCCTTGGATCTGATGAGGGAGCTTGCTCAGTGGAGATGGGAGTTGTTGGATGGATGGACGGTGATCGGGTGGCTCAGGAAACAGGTGTAATGGCTAGATTCCGGAGCTTAGGTGTTTTGAATTGGCAGAGGGATAAGTAATCCAAGAAGAAGAGGGAGAGGAAGAAGTAGCCGGAGGGGGGAAGAAGAACCGGGAAGAAGAAATAACACAAGGAAGAAGATGGGGAGGACGGGGAAGAAAATCGAGACACACCCTGATTTCTTTTTCTCAAAATATTCTCATCAATAATAATTTTATTCGATGATAAAAGATCTTAAATAAAGAAAGAAAACAACGATAAACATAAATCCCTAAACAATCTCAAAATAATCAAAACTATAAGAGATTCCAATAACTCTAAATGCAAATAAAAACTAATCTCCGATTCGGAGATATCCCAAACCCTCGTACACCCATAAAAATAAATACATCAAGATTCGTGCTGGGCTGGCACCGGATCTGGACTGGACTAGCTGGAATCTGGGCTGGCTGGATCTGCTCAATGTCCCCATCATTTCCCCTGTGGGGGGGTGAACTCGACTCCGTCGAGTCAGGCTGGAGGTGCTTAAATAGATTTGGATCAATGTTCTGTAGCTCCTCTTCAGTAATCCAGGAGTCCTCTGACTTTGGTCTACATCGCCAGTGAACCAGGTAGCGGTAGCAATTTCGACTCGAAACTTTGATCTTCTCATCAAAATTTGTTCAATCACATCGTGCTTTCCTCTATTTGGACTGGTGCTGGTGGGCTCTCAAGAGGAGGGTCACTCTCAAAGGAAGATGCAGGCTCAAATACATCACCAGGTGTCAATGCTGGTTCTTTATATTCAATTAGATCCAAATTATTAATCAAATTAACTCCTAATTATTTTTCAGCTCTAGCCTCATGGTCATGTTCTTCGTAGGCATCGACTAATCCTGGGTCAGCAATGTAGATTTCTTCTTCAATGGCATCACCTAGATCTTCTTGTTCTTCAAGTGCCCCTATGTACAAGGTTCTAGACGGACATTGGCTAGCCACATGACCTACTCTGTTACACCAAAAGCAGTGGATTTTAAAGCTACTTCCATGGGAAGTCTCTCCTATAATCCCTTTTCCTTTGTCATCTATCTTAATTGGTGTGGTTGTAAACGGGGGTCGGCTACCAGGGGTCTGACTAATGTTAGGCTGTGGACCAGTTGGGGCTTGATTCATGCTAGGCCTTGAACCTAAAATTCCTGGTCTAGAAGGTTCAGGTCTACGTGTGATAGACACTTGCTAAAATCTTTCATAGTCTTAGTCTAATTGATATGCTTGCTCTAGACTATAAACTTCTCTCAAAAATAGTTCCTTTTGAATGGCCACCCTCAGACCAGCTCTAAACCGGGATAAAGTAACAAATGGGTCTTCATTCACATTACATCGCATAAGATATTCATCAAATTTATCGATGTAATCATTTATAGATCCGATTCCTTGGGTCAACCTTTGCCATTGGTCTAGGAGTCGCTGTTGATAAGATGTAGGAAGATACTTCTCATGAAGCTTATCCTTCATCTCATCCCATGCACCAATGAGGTCCTGTCTCCTATGAATGGCTAACCTCTGGACATTATGCCAATATAATTTAGCCTGACCTAACAATCTCATTTGGGCAAACCTAACTTTCCTATCCTCAGTCATGTCATCCCAAGTGAAATATTGGTCCATATCAGCTTCCTAGTCAATATATTCTTTAGGGTCCAGGCGACCTACAAAACTCAGGGCATCAACCTTAACACTCCTCATGATTCGTTCATCTTGATCTATTGGGTTGTGATAAGGTCTAAGTATTGGATGACTACCTACATCAAAACCTGGATGATCATGTCGATCCCTACGGTCATGTCGAAGGATTCGAGTACGACCACTATCATAACCCGGGTAGTCATTTCGGTCTTTAAGGTCTCTAGGATCTGTAACTCTAGGATCTGGAACTCTAGGATTTGTAACTCTTGATGAAGAGTTCCTGATAGGGTAGTTGGTGTTCACTAGTTGTTCCTCTTCAAGAGCTCCTACCCTTGTATCTAAAGATCCTAACTTGCTATCAATTGCTTCGAGTTTATCCATAATTCCCTGAAGGGCAGTTTCTAAACTAGGATCCATTTGTTATCTAAGAAGAATGTTCTGATTGATACTTGATTCCTGATCTAGTTGTCATGCAAAATAACAAATTGAAATTGACCCTAACCTAACCTATTGCTCTGATACCTAGACTGGCACGGGACGAGCCGACAAACCCTAGATCTAAGGGAAATTACTTTGGGACCGTTGATCATTAAGAAAGATCACTAGGTTAGGATGTCCAATTTAATAAACTTAGATCTAATTAAACAAAACAAACTAGCAATTAATTGGATTAGGTTATCAAAGTGGATCTCACCCGAAAACATGAAATCTCATGAAATTTGGAAAAGGGAGATCGTCTTGAGATCATCCAAAAATCTAGAACAGTGGATCACGGGCAAACAGATTTGAAGTCGTCAGACCTGAATCACCAAAAGGAAATGATTAATAATCCCAAATCAAAATAATTAAATAAATCCAGTGCTTTGAGATCAGTGAGGCTTTAGGATCCATGCGACTCTGGAAATCATGCTGTACAGAACTTGTGACTGCTCTGAGATCCATGAGGCTTTGAGTTCCGTGCAGCTCTGAGTTCCGTGCAGGTCTTCTTGCCTTCACGTTCATGCAGAGGCTCTTCTCCATGGATCAACACCAAGAAATAGGGGAGGCCAGGGCTTGTGGCTGGGTTCACCAGTGACAGTGCTGGGCAGCTAACGGTGGAGATCGGCTGGAGGGAGGGAGATCCGGTGGTCGTGGAGGGCATGACAGCGGGGAGGAGTTCGGTTGCAGCGACGGGACATGTGTGAAATCGACGGTCGGAAGGGAGGAGGAGACCGACGGAAGGCTTCGCATGGAGGCTGACGGCGGAGGCGACTAGCGATGGCGGAGTGGAGGAATTCCAGCTGGAGGATTCACGGGAGGGGCACTCGGTTGCAGGCCGTGCGGATCGAGGTTCGGTGGTGGGGTGTCAGTGATGACTTCTTCGGGTTGGCGGCCAGTGGCAGAGGAAGGGCTTCATCGGCGGCACAGGAAGGAGGCATCGACATGGATGGGGCGTTGTCGAGCTGGGGTGGTTCCTCCCTTGGATCCGATGAGGGAGCTTGCTCGGTAGAGATGGGAGTTGTTGGATGGATGGACGGTGATTGTGGGTGGCTCAGGAAACAGGTGCAATGGCTTGATTCTGGAGCTTGGGTGTTTTGAATTAGCAGAGGAATAAGTAATCTGAGAAGAAGAGGGAGAGGAAGAAGTAGCCGGAGGGGGGGAAGAAGAACCGGGAAGAAGAAATAACACAAGAAAGAAGAGGGAGAGAAGGAGGGGAAGAAAATTGAGAAACACCCTGATTTCTTTTTCTCAAAATATTCTCATCGATAAATTTTTATTTGATGACAAAAGATCTTAAATAAAGAAAGAAATAACGATAAACTTAAATCCCTAAACAATCTCAAAATAATCGGAACAATAAGAGATTCTGATAACTCTAAATACAAATAAAAACTAATCTCCGATTCGGAAATATCTCAAACCCTCGTACACCCATAAAAATAAATACATCAAGATACATCAAGATTCGTGCTGGGCTGGCACGGGATCTGGACTGGACTAGCTGGTCTGGGCTAGCTGGAAATGCTCAATGTCCCCATCAGTCAGTGTTGAGTCTTGCATGTGCACTAGCTTAGGAGTCGATATGTGTGTTGATTGCATGACCACTAGATTAGGAACCCAATGCTGAGCAGACTTAATCCAATTCAACTAGTGTGACCATGGAGTCCAATCCTAGGAGATCCCAATACTTTGACCCATATAGGGAGTCCAATCCTAGGAGAACCCAATACTCTGACCCATATAGGGAGTCCAACCCTAGGAGAACCCCATACTCTGACCTATATAGGGAGCCAACCTTAGGAGAACCCCATATCATGATCCATCCTTACAACCTAACCATAGGAGCACCTAACCTTATGTACCCCTATTGATGGAAGACCAGATCCTACTGTGTGCTGAATGAGAGATATGATGGATCGGTACTTTGAGTATACTGGGATGTCAGAGTTAGAGAAGAGTTTGGCTACACATGGGTTATCAGATATGCTAAGCAACATTGGGAACATACTGAGGATGAATTTATATCGATGGGGAAATGAAATACTTATCTGAAAACCATGAGAAGTAAATTGAGAGAGAGTACCTAGGTAGATATTATGAGTACCAACTTTTAGACCAATGGTACAAATTGAAACAAGGGAACATGACTGTGTCTGAGTACATTGACCAATTTAACGAGTTTAGTAGAAATGTGTTGCCCAGGTGGCTACCCAAAAAGGGGGTGAATTGGAAATTTAAAATTTTAAAGCAAGAAATGTGCTATTCAAAATACGTTGCAAGTGGTAGGTGCTGTGATAGAGCTATAAAATGCAGGAGCTAAACAGAGTAGAAAAAGTACAACACAAACACACCAAATTTATAGTGATTCGGAGCAACCCAGCTCCTACATCCACTATCCAAGATACCACTTAGAATTTCCACTACATTCACACCCGAATATAGTAGGATTGTTTTACATGATCACAATCCAAAACCTTTACACTTTGGTTTTATAGGATCACCAAAGAAAACCCAACACCCTTTGGTTTTAAACAGGCTCACCGAAGAAACCCAACTTGGTTTTCACAGGATCACCAGAAACCTATTTGGTTTTTCAATCGAGCTCACCAAAACCCAACTTGGTTTTCATAGTATCACCAAGAATCTAACAATTCAAAGATTGAATTGAAAATAATGCAACAATAAATGACAAACTCAAGTTGTCGGATAGTTGCCGGTGCAGCTCGTTGGAAGTCCACTTGAATGCACTTGAATAAGCTTTAATGGCTTCAGTGGCTTCGTCTCAAAGTTGCTTCAAGCTTTAGATCATAGTTGTGAAAACTTGAATGCAGACTTGAATGCTCTTTTTCTTATGGTTGTTTGATTTTCAATGAAGCTCTCTTTTCTTGAAGAACTCTCTATTGATTAATTCAAGGAAGTCTAAATCCTTCAAATTTAAGTCTTCCAACATCCTAAGCTAGTTCTAGCCATTGTAGATGGTTGGGAATGATTTTTGAACCGTTGGAGTACTTTTGAGCATTCAAAAATAAATTCTGGAACTAGCCATTAAATACCTGGAAGTGACATTCGAGTCGGCTCGGATTCTTTGAGTCGGCTGGATCCTTCGAGTCGATAGGTCGAGTCGTCATTTCTTCAATGCATGCAGCTCTTGTCTCAGGGCGCAAAATGTCACTCTGGACAAGTCGGTTCTTTACAGCTGGGTCAGCTCGAACTTGAATCTTGAAAACTTGAACTCGAGGAGTCTGCTCCTTTCAGCTTGGGTCGGCTCTTCTTCTCAGGTTGGGAAAACCTATACTCTGGAAGAGTCGGCTCGATGCAGTTCGGGTCGGCTCACTTTCTCAGGCTTTTGAAATAGGTCTGGCAGAGTCGGCTCTTTCTAGGTCGGGTCGGCTCGCTGGCTGTTCTCAGAAACCTTTAGGAAATGGACTCTGGAGGAGTCGACTCGACTGATTCTAGTCGACTCAGATTCACTAGAGTCGGCTCGCTTTCCATCGAGTTGGCTCGGATTGCTGCGGTTTAGAATCCTTGCTGCATGCTAGTAAGTAGAATCGGCTCTTTTTTTCTCGGGGTCGGCTCGAGTGTCTTCTTCAGGATTTTTACAATTTGAACTTAAAGAAAACTCTCACCAACTCTTTTACAATTTCACACAAACCAACTCAAAACAAAATCTAAGGCACATACACTTAAAGATAACCCTTTTTTACTTGATTTTTCTTAGCATTTTTGAGTGGGTTCTTCTTTACAATAATACTTACAACACAACTCAACAAGAAAGTAGAAATGTAGGAGTTGAAGTTTGAACATGCTATACGTCCTACAAAAAACTTGTCAAACACTTGAAGAGTTGTCAGTAATAAATACATGCTCTAATGTTTGGTTATCATCAAAATCACTTATGGGGTCAACAATCTCCCCCTTTTGATGATGACAAAAACACTGGGCATGAAAAATCAATATAAAACTTTACAATTACTTGTATAATAATATTTGCAAGAGTATATGAACAAGTATAATTAATCGGCTTCAAATAGTACCAAACAATGAAAGGAGATTAGGGCAATGAGAAATAATCTTCCCTCAATGAAATACTCCTTTTGGCTTTCTTTTTATGCAGTATTTAATTTCAGAAATCAAAAGTTCAAGAATTTGTGTATCATAGCTTAGCTACTAATAAAAATTTGCAGAGCTTTGTGTATCAGAGTTTGTAAAAGAAAATGTAATTCAAAGCTTTAAAACATTATACGTCAAAACTTAAAGCTTAAGCTTGAAATATCATACATGTCTTTCAAGTATCAGAGCAAACATGTAGCACATGTGTATTGAAGCTTTGAAGTATCAATGTTTTATCTTTTTCATGCAATACTTTCTCCCCCTTTTTGTCAATCATCAAAAAGGTAGAGTAAGAAATTAATTCAGATAATAGATTGAGAAAGTATGTATTTGGAAATGTTTGAGATATTTCACTTCTATTATTTATCTTGAAATTCTAATTAAAAATAATCATTGTAGGAGCAATCAAACATTCAATTCATAGAGAAGTTGAAGAATTTGTGAGACAAAAGATTACTTTATTCTATTCCAAAAGTTTAAGTACAAAACACAAAAAATGATACATTTAGTTACTATCTATATCTACACTAGGTTTGAAAAAAGTTTGGCCAGGGATCTAAATTCAGGAGGTAAAGAAGCAATAGGTTCAATAATTATGAAAATCATGAGATCCAGGTGCCCTAATGTGTGGGCCATTGCCTAGGATGAAAACATTGAGGTGTGGTATAGGAGTAGGATCAGGTGCACTCCTTTGCAGCTGAAGATCTTCAATCTTACCATCTTTTTCAAGAAAGCCTCATAGATTTTAATATTAGCTTCAATTTTCTTTACACTTCTAGAAGCAGCCAAGTCTTCATTCCTTCTTTGATTAGTGCCACTTCTTTTGTAGAGCAAGCAGTTTTGAAGCCCGGATATTGGCAAAGCTTCTTACAGATCCTCTTAGCTTCCTTCCGAATTCACTTCTGATTATACCTATGCCCTTGGTATAATCCTCTTCCATTTTCTTTCCCGCCTCAAGAGATCCCATTCTGATCCTTAAGTTATCCATTTCTATTCTGTATGCTTCGAGGATTTGAGTGACTGAATTTTTGGTTGAATCAGAACTGGATGCTATTAATTGGAGTATTGGTTAGATATCAGTTTTATTTGTACCAGATGCAGTTTTGGAGCTTTCAAGAATATCAATTCTTCCTTTTATACTATCTATTTGTTCTCCAAACTAGTTTAGCTTATTAACAACAGATCTTTGAAACACTTCGAACATTTCACTCATTGAAGACTAGATGGATTCAGTCATACTGTTCATCTGTTGTGCCAAGAAGTCTTGTATCATTGAAGTATCTATAGTAGGGGCAGTAGCAGCTTGACTTTGACTTGGAATGTCAGTAGCCTGATCAAATGTGGGTGTGCTGTAGGGTATATCATGCAAACCAAAGATAGAAATATCTGGGAAGGAAGTATCAAACTCCATCTGAACTGGAGAGTCATGCTGTGGCTGTGGCTCAGGGATGTGTGAAGTAGTGCCTCCACCAGCCTCTTCTTCTCTCTGTTCTTGGACTTCTTCAGTTTCTTCAATTGTAGGAAGGTCAAACTTCTTCTTCCAGGTACCATCAGTCAGTAAATACCCCATTCTCTGAAAGGTCTTCACTGTGTAGGTGTCAGTGTGAAGTAATACCCTGTTATCTTGTCTTGTCAAGTCAACATTGGCTCTTGGAAAAAGATGATGAGGACCATTCCATATGGCAAGCAGGCTTTGACTTTTCTAATTGCCTCTTTCATCTGGCTAATCATAATTGCAGGTAAATTGATTTCCTCGCCAATGATTAGGAGTTCCATGAAGCACAAATCTCTTTCACTTATCCAGTCAAATCGACCTGTTCTAAGTAAGAAAATACGACCAATGAAGTTGTATAGGACCCTCATCTCAATTGATACATACTTGCTTTAAGAATCCCAATCTCATCAACTTCAGTTCTTTCCAAAATAGTTTGCAAAGCCTTGGTTCTATCCTTTAGTACAAGATACTCGATTCCTTCGAATAGCATCTCCAAGATACTTCCTAGAATCTTAGTAGAAATGATTATTCTTTTGCCTTTAACTGTAGACTCAATAAAAATTTTCCCATACCTCAGATTCTCGTAGAACATTCTGACTAAACTTGGATAGGTCTTAATATCCAATGAACATAATTTTCTCCAACCCTGATTCTCAATTAAATCCCAATCACAAAACCGATTTCTTTAAGATATTCAAAGAGAATGCGTCGGCCAGTAGTTACTGGTCTCATACCTAGCGATCTTTGCTGGCTAGGAGAAACTGGGCTTGCTTCCTCTTTAGATTGTGGTTCATTTCGGGGAACATTATCTTCACGGAATTTGCTTCTTCGTTCTTGTGGAGCTGCAACATCACTTCTCCCTGATTTCTTCCTAACCAATCTCTTTGGTGCCATTTCAAGGAAATTGGGTTTAAAGAAGAGGTTTATGGAAGTTTAGAAAAGTTTGGAAAGTTTCTTGGAGGAAATGGAATAGGGTTTAGAAATAAGGAAGGTAAAAACAAAACCCTATGGCTCGATTTAAAAGAGACGGCTTGACATCCGAGTCGGCTCAACCAACAGTTCATCTGCTCTAGTCAGCTCAAGCAGAGGGAGCACAAAAATATATTTTTGTTTTAATCAAATCCCCAAAAGGTTTGGGATTTGAATCAGAAGGTTGTCTAAATATATTGTCCTTAGAGTTTTGGGAATTATCATATAATCCTAATTCAAAAATTTAATCAATGCAAACTTGTCTAAATTCAATGGTTTTGTACAGGTATTAGCAAGTTGGTTTTCCATAGATACATTTTCAAGAATAACAACATTGTTCAAAACATGTTTCTTATTAAGTGGTGCCTGATCTTAATGTGTTAGTTCGAGAGAAATTTAGTGCAAACACATACATAGAACAAGATATCAGGCCTACTTGCTGTCAAATATAAATTGGATCCGATCATACCTCTATATAACATTGATCAACGTTGGATCCACTTTCATCTTTGTCTAGCTTGCAGGTAGGACTCATGGGTGTGCTAGCCTCTTTGCTTGTTTTCTTGCCAAATTTCTTGATTACTTCATTGATGTACTTGGCTTGGCGTATAAAGATTCCTTCCTTTAATTGTTCGACTTGTAAACTCAGGAAGTGGTTGAATTCACCCAAAAAGTTCATTTCAACCTTAACCTACATTAGCTCAGTAAATTCTTCACGAAACCTTTCGTTAGTTGTATAAAGATAACATCATCAAGGTATATTTGTACAACTAAAAAATCATTTCCTTTATTTTTTTTTTTAATAAAAAGAGTTTGTCAGCATTTCCTCTTTTGAAATCATTTTGAAGTAAGAAACATGCTCAATTTATCATGCCAGGTGCTAGATGCTTATTTCAAATTATATAAAGCTCTGTTCAACTTAAATACATGATTTGGAAAAGTAGAATTTTCAAAACCTGGTGGCTGTTTTACAAAAACTTGTTCAGAAATAAATTTATTTGGAGAAGTACTTTTGATGTTCATTTGAAAGAGTTTAAAGTTTATATAGCAAGCAAATGCGGAAAGTAATCTAATAGTCTCAGGTCTTGCTACCAAACATAAGTTTCATCAAAATCGATATCCTCTTCTTGATTGAATTCATTTATTTCTTATTACCTTACCATTTTCATCTAGTGTGTTCCTATAGACCTATTTGGTTTCTACTATTGGATGGTCTGTAGGTATTAACCAGTGTCCAAACATTATTCCTTTCAAACTAGTTTATTTGTCATGCATGGCCAACATCCAGTTATAATCATTTTCAGCTTTTTCTAAACTTTATGGTTCAATTTGAGAAATAAAGGCTAGGTAGTCATGTGCATCTTTATGAGCTGACCTAGTCTTAACACCATAAGAAGGATCACCAATGATTAAATCTTTGGGATGTGAAGTTACATACCTTCATTCTCTTGGTAGAACATTATGATCCTTACTTACCATTTCATTTCCATCTTGCATTGGTTTGTCCTGGATGTTTAGATCTTTCGTTTCCTTTTGTAGAGTACCTGCATCATTGTCTATGCACTCATCTTTTCTAGATGGTGAAGGGTTAGCTTCATCAAAAATAACATGAATTGACTCTTCTACAGTAAGAGTTCTCTTGTTAAACACTCTATATGCTTTGCTATGTAATGAATAACCAAGGAATATAGATTTATCAGATTTTGCATCAAACTTTCCTAGGTTATCTTGTCGTTATTTAACACAAAGAATTTACACCCAAAAACATGAAAATAATTAATATTTGGTTTTCTTCCTTTCCAAAGCTCATAGGGTGGTTTTCTTTGAAATTGGTCATATCAAAACTCGGTTTAGTATATAACAGGCAATGTTCACGGCTTCTGCCCAAAGTACCTTGGAAGATTACTTTCATATAACATTGTTCTAGCCATTTCTTCCAAAGTCCTATTCTTCCTCTCTACAACACCATTTTGTTGTGGTGTTCTAGGAGCGGAGAAGTTGTGATCAATGCCATGCTCATGTAATATTCATCAAAGAATTGATTTTGAAATTCAGTTCCATCATCACTTCTTATAGAAATAACAGAAAGATTTTTCTTATTTGAGACTTTCTTATGAAATTTTGAAATACATCAAAAGTTTCATCTTTATGTGCAATAAATAATACCCATGTGAATCTAGAAAAGTCATCTAGAATCACAAGTCCATATTTCATACCTCCTAGGCTTGTAGTCCTAGTTGGTCCAAATAAGTCCATGTGAAGTAGCTCAAGGGGTATAGTTGTTGAAATAACACTTTTCAATTTAAAACTCTCCCTAGTTTGTTTTCCTAATTGACAAGCATCACATACATAATCAAGATCTACTTTAAAATGTGGCAACCTCTAACTAGATTCTTTGAGATTAGTTTGGCAATAGTATGCATGCTAGCATGACCTAATCGTCTATACCATAATAGACCTGACTCCTTGGTCTTAGCATTCATGGCTACTAGGCTGGAACTACTTGTCATGGCTAGATTATTTAGATCTACTACATAGATATTTCCAAGTCTATGACCAATGAATTTATTGCTAGAGTCAAGAGAGTTTGTTACTATACACATAGATGATTCGAAGATAATTTTGAAGCCTTTATCACATAATTGACTAATACTCAATAGATTATGCTTCAATTTATCTACTAGCAACATCTTCAATAAAAGTACAAGGGGTTAATTTGATCTTACCGATTCCGATTATTTTCTTCTTGCCATTATCTCCAAAGGTAACCAATCCTCCTTTCTTTTGTAGGGTGATAAACTGATCCTTGACACCCGTCATATGCCTTGAACAGCCACTATCAAGATACCATCTTTTCTTTGATTTTTGGGCTGCAAGACAATCCTGTAAAACAATCAAGGAGTGATTTAGGTACCCAAGCTAACTTGGGTCCTTTTGGGTTAGCAACATGGGTCTTTTTGGAACCCAAATGGTTCTACATTTCAATGCACTAATCATGGAATTTTTTAAGGAATTGCATTGATAAGATTTATGCCCAAACCTATGACACGTATAAAAAATAATTTTATCATTTTTGAATGATGCATGTTTTGAAGCTATGATAGATACAGAAATAGGAATACTTGATTTGAAGGATTTTTGCATAGTATTCTTAGGAATATATTTCAAGCCATTTGAAATTGATTTCGATGGAAAACCTATTTCAAATTTAGCATTTACAGTTGAAGCTTTTGAAGATACAAATCCAATCCCAGCTTTAGTTTTTGAGTCTTTTTGATCTTTCAAAATCAGCTCAAGCTTATTTGAACTCATGGTCAACTTTTCTATTAAAGGCTTAAGCTTTTCAACCTCCTTTATCAAATCAGTATTTTCGGTTACTAAAATATTGTTTGTCTTATATAAAATAGTTTTTTCATTGTTCAAGACTATAACATTTTCGGAAAGGTTATCCAATTTTCTTTGCAAAATGTTATTCTTTTCAAAAATTTCATCCTTGTCTTTTAATAAAACATCATTTTGTTTCTTCAAGGACTTAATTTTAATCCCAGCTTTCTTGAATTCGATAAGCAAATCATGAAATGCTGAATTCAGTTCATCATAAGTAAATTCAGTTTGAAGCTCAGGGGATGATACCTCATTTTCGAGACCCATTAAACAAAGATTCATGAATTTCGGAGCCTCTTCGTTTTCAGTGGATGAGGACGCTTTGCTGTCGCTCCACATCGCTACCATTGCTTTCTTTTTCTTCTTCTTAAATCCCTTTTTCAATAACGGACAATCTGGTCTAATGTGCCCTGGTCTTTTGCATTCATAGCAGGTGGGCACTTCTTTTCTTTTTCCTTTTTCTTATCCTTCTCCTTACTGAATTCTTTGTTCTTGTGGAGTTTTCTAAAGTGTCTTCCTTTCTTTCTTCCAAGAACTTTCTAAATTTTTGATGACCAAGGCAATGTCCTTGTCTTCCATGTCGCTTTCAGTAGAGGAGCTTTCTTCTTCCGATTCTTCATCCCTTTTAGAATCTATAGCAGCTTTAAAGGCAATCGATTTCTTTTTCTTTTGATCATCTTCAGTTCGGTGCTGCATGGTCAGTTTATGTGTGATCAAAGATCCCAGCAGTTCATCCAGCAATAAGGTATTCAAATCTTTTGCTTCATGGATGGCAGTCACTTTCGGATCCCACTTGTCCGAAAGAGATCTTAGAATCTTTTGCACTAGATATGCATCAGTATATACCCTACCAGGACTTTTAAGCCATTAATAATATCAGTGAATCATGAAAACATGGCAGATATAGTTTCATTTGGTTCCATCTTAAACAATTCGTAACTATGTACAAGAAGATTAATCTTAGAAGATTTCACTTGAGAAGTTCCTTCATGGGTCACTTCAAGTTTATCCCAAAATTTTTTGCCGAGGAGCAAATAGAAATTCGATTAAACTCATTACTGTCCAAAGTACAGTATTAGAGATTCATGGCTTTGGCATTTAATTCTCCTATCTTCATGTCATGTTCGTCCCAATCCTCTTCAGGTTTAGGAACGTCCACTCCATCGATTTTAACCATGGAAATGTAAGGACCCTTTAGAATGACCTTCCACAACTAAAAATCAACAGCTTGAATATAAATCTTCATTCTAGCTTTCCAATATGCATAATTTGTGCCAGTGAAGAGTGGAGGTCTGTTTGTTGATTGGCCTTCCGCCAAGGACGTACTCATAGGATCAGCCATCAATCTTTACTCTAGTATATTCAAAGACACTGCTCTGATACCATTGTTGCCCAGGTAGCAACCCAAGAGGGGGATGAATTGGGAATTTAAGAATTTAAAGCAAGAAATATGCTATTCAAAATCCGTTGCAAGTGGTAGGTGCTGTGATAGAGTTATAAACTACAGAAGCTAGATAGAGTAGAGAAAGCACAACACAAACATACAAAATTTATAGTGGTTCGGAGTAACTTAGCTCCTACGTCTACTATCCAAGATACCACTTGGATTTTTACTATATTCACACCCGAATACAGTAGGATTATTTTACAGGATCATAATCCAAAACCTTTACACTTTGGTTTTACGGGATCACCAAAGAAAATCCAATACCCTTGGTTTTAAACAGGCACCAAAGAAACCCAACTTGGTTTTCACAGGATCACCAAGAACCTATTTGGTTTTTCAATCGGGCTCACCAATAACCCAAGTTGGTTTTCACAAGATCACCAAGAACCTAACAATTCAAAGATTGAATTGAAAATAAATGCAATAATAAATGACAAACTCAAGTTGTCAGATAGTTGCCGGTGTAGCTCATTGGAAGTCCACTTGAATGCACTTGAATAACTTTAATGGCTTCAATGGCTTCTTCTCAAAGTTGCTTCAAGCTTTAGATCATAGTTGGTGAAGACTTGAATGCATACTTGAATGCTTTTTTTCTTGTGCTTGGTTGGATATTCAATGAAGCTCTTTTTTCTTAAAGAACTCTCTTATTGATTAATTCAAGAAAGTCCAAATCCTTCAAATTTAAAGTCTTTCATCTCAAGCCAGTTCTAGCCATTGTAGACCGTTGGGGAATGATTTTTGACTGTTGGAGTACTTTTGAGCATTCAAAAATAAATTATGGAACTAGTCGTTAAATACCTGGAAGCGACATTCGAGTCAGCTCGGACTCCTTCGAGTCGGCTCGGATCCTTCGAGTCGATAGGTCGAGTCGCCATTTCTTCAATGCAGTCGGCTCTTTGTCTCAGGGTGCAGAATGTCACTCTAAACGAGTCGGCTCTTTTAGCTCGGGTCAGCTCGAACTTGAATCTTGAAAAACTTGAACTCGAGGAGTCGGCTCCTTTCAGCTTGGGTCGGCTCTTCTTCTCAGGTTCAAAAACCTTACTCTGGAAGAGTCAGATTGATGCAGTTCGGGTCGGCTCACTTTCTCAGGCTTTCGAAATTAGGTCTGGCAGAGTCGGCTCTTTCTATGCTGGGTTGGCTCGCCTGGCTGTTCTTAGAAACCTTTAGGAAATGGACTTAGAGGAGTCCCTCGGACTGATTCCAGTCGACTCGGATTCACTAGAGTCGGCTCGCTTTCCATCAGTCGGCTCGGATTGTTGCGTTCCAGAATCCTTGTTGCGTGCCAGTAAGCAGAGTCAGCTTTTCTTTTCTCGGGTCGGCTTTAGTGTCTTCTTTAGGATTTTTACAATTTAAACTTAAAGAAAACTCTCACCAACTCTTTTACAATTTCACACAAACCAACTCAAAACAAAATCTAAGGCACACACACTTAAAAGAAGTAACTTTTTACTTGATTTTCTTAGCATTTTTTAGTGGGTTCTTCTTTACGATAACACTTACAACACAACTCAAACAAGAAAGTAGAAATGTAGGAGTTGAAGTTTGAACATGCTATACATCCTACAAAAACTTGTCAAATACTTGAAGAAAGTAATAAATGTACATGCTCCAATGTTTGGTTATCATCAAAATCACTTATGGGGTCAACAAAATGTAACACAGTCGAACCTGAGTCTAAGATCATGGCTAGATTTCAGGATGGCCTGCATAAGGATATCCAGTGGGAGCTATTTCATTAGCAAATTCAGGACCTAGAGGAAGCCTATCACCCAGCTAGGGAATTCGAGTTATATCAGAGGAAACTCATGATCAATCAATCTAAGTCCAATAAGGTTAATTCCCTGAACTAAGTCCAAACCTAGCCGGCTTTTTTCCAACCTTAGACCTACTACTACTCCTATCCTTTGTTTTCAGGAAAAGACCCCAGAATCCATTAAAGAGCTTGAGGTAGAAGTATATGAGGCTGATCCTAGTTTAGTAGATGAATACGAAGGAGAGTACTTTGAGGACTATGATGAAGATGGACCCAAGGTTGAAATCACTGAGGAACTACTAGAAAATGATCCTGAACCCACTATAGAATTTGAAGGAGTGCTTGAGCCAGGATCAAACATAGTAGATGAAAGTGAGGGTTCACTAGAGTTGTCCAAAGAGGAGGTTCTTAAGAAATAATCCCAGGAAGTAGACATTATTTTAGAAGACTTTCAAGATAAGCTTCTCAAAGACTTTCCTGATGACCTTCCACCAGATCCCTATCCTACTCTAGAACTAGTTTCAACCCTGGACCTCATTCAGTATTCTCATCAAGAGTTCATTCCTCTAACCCCAATCGATGACCTTTTTCTTGAAATGACTAAGCCATCCTTTCTTAAAGACACTGCACTTGCAATGACCAAATTCTCCCTCCTTCAATGTCACCCATAGATCAATGTTCAAATCTTAAGGTCATCCCATGTAACCAAGGTCTATTGCATGCCTCCAATGGATTGTCCCAAGAATTTGATTCTTATTTCTTCCATATCCTAAGGCTTCCAATGTTTCCTAAACTTTCCAATTACACTTTGTTGAGGTCATTCAGTTACACCAATTCTTTGAGTATGTTAGGTTTGTGACCTATTTTTGGAAGACCTTATGGCATTTACTTGGAATCCATTGTAAATACTCTTGTGCACACCACACCAGGGTCAGACCTAGAGAGTCAATAGTCTCTTAGGTTTAGGCCCATAAGAGTCCAATAAACCTCTTCCGATAGGAATGTAGAGTCGAGTCTATTAGGTGTTCGTTTGAGTCCTTTGCATCACTTGTTAGGAGCCTGCATGTGCCTAGCATGTTCACCAGCTGTACTAATTTTGAAACCAACTAGCTATTTCCCGAAGAAGGGCCAAGAAATTTGATGTAGTAGATTCTGTCTTGATTAGGCTTAGGCCTAAAAAGAAGCTTCATGCTCGCAGAGCCGGACCTTTTAAAGTGATAGAAAAGGTTGGACCAAATGCCTATGTGTTAGATTTGCCTCTAGATTCGGGCATTAGTTCTACCTTCAATATCATAGACCTGGTTGAGTATAGGGAACCATAGCGATACCCAGTGAGGCCTTTGGACCTACTCCTTCCACTATAAGTGACCCTAACCCAGAGTGTCCACCAATTAATTGGCCTGAGAGAGGAGAATGGATCGAGCATATCCTAGATGATCAAGCAACCACAACCCGAGGCCGTGGCTATAATTGCTACCTAGTTCGATGGCAAGGCCGGCTAGAGTCAAATGATTCATGGATTTCTCGAGAGGACTTGCAGTGCCTCAACCAAGACCTCCTTGAGAGATATGTGAGCTAGCTTGATCTTCACTCGATAGGGTCAAGTTCCTCCGACCCGGGAGAATTGGTGGGGATACCAGAGGCACCAGAATAAGATAGAGGCTTCCCAACCCTCTATGGATTACTTAGTAGCATTTGAGTCCATTTATAATAAGGGCTTAGCCTAATTGAGTTATCATTTGAGTCCTGTACTAGTCAGCTCATGTTGAGCTAGTTTTCTTTTAAGTACTGTATGTTGCATTTGATCATACTATTAGTGATTTGGATCAGTTGGTCAAGTCAGCTCATGTTGAGCTAATCATATTCTGAGTCTTGTAATCATGTCCAGTTGTATTGAGTCTGTTTGAGTCAAGCCCAATCAAAGAAGACTCAAGCATGTGAAGGACACCACCCAGCATGCCCCTTAGCAGCCGCATGGAGTCCCAGTCACACCCTGAATTTCACCACCTAGGATTACTTGGAGGATTATAAAGTCAGCCCATGCATGAGGAGTTGATGACCACACGCCAGCACACCCCTTCCACACCCCAAGCACACCAACTCCACATGCCAGCATGACAAGAAAGAAAGTCAAAATAGATAAACATGAATTCCTTGATTCATCCAGCTTGCTTAGGAAAGAAGTGGTCCCCCTTTGGATGTCCACTACCTACCTTGTTTGGAGGGATTTTGTATGGCATGAGAGTGTTTTCTTCCATGTATCTAGCCCCACACTTTAGGAAGAAAGTGGGAGAGTATTTCTTCCATGTATTAGCCCCACACTTTAGGAAGAAAGTGGTCACCCCTTATTTTTCTATTTTCTTTTGCTTGGTCCCTAAGTCTCATGACTCTATATAAGGGACCCCTTGTATGAGATTAACAAATTTTCATGAAATAATACTGAAATTCTCTAATTGCTGTGTGCTACCTACTGTGTATTTGAAGGGATCTGTGTGAGCCCTTCCTTTCCCGGTGTCCTGCGATTGCTTCCAACCTCCACCTGCATCTCCAAGCCCTAGCTGCCCATCTCAAATCCCATCTTCCCTTTGCTAGTTTTTCAATTACTCTCTACCTGTGCTTTGTTTTCTAATCCTACAATGGCTATTTGCAGGTCCCTCGACTCCAACGAATCCAACAACTCCAACCAGGCCGTAATTGGATAACCGTGCAGAAAGTCGGGTATCCATGGGTCTCTAGCTTTATTTTCCAGGTCGCATCTGGAGTGAGAGTGATCTCTTCATGTACAATCTACACCAGGTGCTTCAACCATTGCCAGGTACACCCCCTCTATCACTAGTTGCCCTATTGTAGGTGAACTAGCCCAACCGAGACTTCTCAGCCTCGGCGGTCCCTCTTCTATCACTATTAGGTTCTGTTATGCATGCTCTTAGTTTCTTATTTCATATAGAACTCTTTACATCGATACTTGGTCTGATCTTCGGGATTAAAACTTATAACTTAATATTAAAAATACAAAAAAAATAATTGTATGCATATAGTTCTGTATCATAAGGTCACTGCTATAGAAGAAGCTAAGGATTTCAACACTCTTCCTCTTAAGCAACTCTTGGGCTTATTGATGACCTATGAGCTATCCTTGAAATAAAAGAATGTGGATGTTAATAAGAAAAAGAAAGTGATAGCCTTCAAGTCCACCACAAGAGAAGAGTCAAGTGATGAGTTCGAAGAAGAGGATGAAGAAAATGAGACGGCTCTCATTGCTAGAAAGTTTAGGAGGTTTGAGATAGAAGAAGTATAACTTCAAGAAGAAACCTCAAAAGGGAGAGCCTAGCAAAGAGAAGGACAAAGAGAAAGAAAAGGAGCAGCCCCATATTTTGAAAACAAAAAACCTAGCCACTTCAGATGGACTGACCCTTACTCAAGAAAAGTAGAAGAAGACTGAGAAAGAAAGCTATGATGGCAACCTGGAGCAACATCGAGGATTCAAGCCGAAGGAGAACAACAAGAGGTTACAAATTTCTATCTAATGGCTAACATGATGAGCTGTGCCTGTAACCACAAAAGAAGATTGTGGTACCTCGACAGTAGTTGCTCAAGACACATGACTAGAGATGTGTAGCAGTTCTCCTCACTTGAATATCAAAGTGGCGGTAATGTTACTTTTGATGATAATGAAAAGGGCAAATTGTCGAAATTGGTAAAGTCCATATCACCCCCTACTTATATAGATAATGTTTTATATATTGATGGTTTAAGCATAATTTACTTAGCATTAGCTAGTTTTGTGATAAAGATTTTAAAGTTATTTTGAATCTTCCATGTGCATTGTTTCTAGTCTTGATGATAATGGCATCAAGTTTATTGGTCATAGGCATGGGAATATTTATATAGTAGATCTTGATGATCTACAAGTTCAAAATGACCAATGCCTAGTAGCAATGAAAGCAAGATCAATGAAACTAGTTGGCTTTGGCTTCGTAGACTAGGACATGCTAGCATGCATTTGATTTCAAAACTTTGTAAAAAGGATTTGATAAAAGATTGCCCAAAACTTAATTTTGAAAAAGATAAGATTTATACTGCATCAGCTTGGAAAACAAACAAAATCATCTTTTAAACCTAAAGGAGTAGTCTCTATATCTAGACCCTAGAATTACTTCATATGGACCTCTTTGGACCAACTAGAACATCTAGTTGGAAGGTAAGAAGTATGGTCTAGTCATTGTAGACGATTTCTCTCGTTATATGGATAATGTTTTTAGCTCATAAAGATGAAACATTTCTGCATTATTAAATTTTATAAAAGAGTTTCAAATGAAAAAGGTATTTCAATTATTTCTTTAAGAAGTGATCATGGCATAGAATTTGAAAACCATGACTTGAAAAATTTTGTAGTGAAAATGGCATTCATCATAGTTTTCTGCACTTAGGACACCTCAACAAAATGGGGTGGTAGAAAGAAAAAATAGAACTCTGAAGAAATGGCACGTACCATGCTTTGCAAAATGATTTACCTAGATATTTTGGGTAGAAGTCATAAACATTGCATGTTATGTCTTAAATCATGTTTTAATCTGACCTATTTTAAAGAAAATACCTTATGAGCTTTGGAAAGGTAGAAAAACCTTATCAAATATTTCGTGTTTTTGGATACCGTTGTCATCTTAAATAATGGCAAGGATAATCTAAGCAAATTGATGCAAGTCAGATGGAGTATCTTTTTAGGCTACTCTACATCTAGCAAGGCATATATGGTCTCAACAGAAGAACACTTGTTATTGAAGAATCCATCCATGTTGTGTTTGATGAGACTAACAAAAAATCTTCTAGAAAAAAGATATTCTTGATGATGATACAGGTATCAAAGAAATGAAGAAGTGAACACAATGAAGAACCCAGCAAGAAGCAAGATGATAATCAAAGCAATGAAAGAGATCAAGTATAGGAGATGAAAACTCATCTACACTTAATCCTCTACCTAAAGAATGGAGGTATGCTCATGGACACCCCAAAGAACTTATCATTGGTGATCCATCAAAAGGAGTAAGTACTCGTTCATCTCTTAGAAATATATATGATTATTTAGCTTTGTTTCTCAATAGAACCTAAATCTATTAAAGAAGCTGAAAATGATTGCAATGGATTAATCCTATACGAGATTAACTAAATCAATTTAAAAGAAATAATGTTTGGACTTTGGTTGATAGACCTACTAATATTTCAATAATTAGCACAAAATGGATTTTTAGAAATAAACTTGATGAAAATGGTATAGTTACTAGAAATAAAGCTAAACTAGTTGCCAAAGGATACATCAGGAGGAAGGGATTGATTTGATGAAACTTTTACTCCTGTTGAGACTTGAAACAAATAGGCTATTATTGGCTTTTTTATATTGTATTGATTTTAAATTATATCAAATGGATGTCAAAAGTGCCTTTTAAATGGTTTTATCGAAGAAGAGGTTTATGTTGAAAAACCCTCGGTTTTAAAAATCATGAATTTCAAACATGTTTTTAACTTCATAAAGCTTTGTATAGTTGAAACAAACTCCAAGAGCTTGGTATGATAGATTGAGTTTCTTTGCTTAAAATGGCTTTTTTAGAGGTAATGTAGATACTACTTTATTTTGAAAAAGAAGAATGATGATCTCTAGTAGTACAAGTTTATGTGGATGATATAATTTTCGGTGCTACTAATGAATATCTTTGTCAAGAGTTTGCAAAGTTAATGCATGGTGAGTCTGAGATGAGCACGATGGAAAAACTTAACTTCTTCATCGGACTCCAGATAAAGTAAACAAAGGAAGGGATCTTCATCAACCAAATCAAGTACAAAAGAAATATAAAGAAGTTTGGGATGGAGAATACCAAGCCATTAGGTACACCAATGAGCTCCTCTTATAGACTTGACAAAGATGAATCAGGGTAAACCTATGACCAAAAGTTATATAGAGGAATGATTGGTTCATTATTATATCTAACTGCTAGTAGGCCAGTATTATGTTCAGTGTCTGTATGTGTGCAAGATATCAGTCTGCCCCTAAAGAATCTCATCTTTTAGCTGTAAATGCATACTTAGTGGTGTGGGCACCAGAATCTGACAAAGGCTCCCAAACCTTTGTGGATATCTGATTAGGGTTCCAATTATCAGGTCTTGTAATAAGGTTCAAGTATATGTATTGTATTCTTTAGTCATGAATTTAGTCTCAATTGCTTTAGTCTTGTACCTTGACAATTTGGTCAAGTTGTCTATGAGTCCTGTATTGATTCCAGTCTGAGTCTGTTTGAAGTTAATGGGCCAAGCCATCTCAAGCCTTGAAAGATGCCACTTCAACCCTTGGGCGCCACCTCATCATCCCATGTGGGACCACATCACCACGACATGTGGGCGGCCAAGGCAAGGGGGAATGCTGATTTTTTGTGGGTGCCATCCCTTGATCTTTTTCTCCCTTCCCTCCCTTATTAAGTGATTAGGGACGGGATCATGTAGGATTGTCGACGAGCTGAGAAGTTGCGAAGATTAGGGTATTTTTTTTTGTTTAATTTTCTTTTCTATGGTGGTGGCAAAAGAAAAATAGGGATGGAGGGTAGGAAAATTGGGCACTCTAAGACTGGGGACTTACATTCACGATGAGAATCTCACCTCTAGGGCATCTCACCCATCCCACTACATGTAGCTAGGGCATCACCCATCTCACTACATGCGGAGCTAGGGCATCCAAATCACTAACCTGGGGCCCGTAAAAAAAAAATTCTAAGACCTAGAGGGGACTCGATAGGGAAATGGATAACTAGGGTCTCACCCCCTCGATGCCCGAAGGTGAAGGATAGACGGGCCTCTCACCCTCCCCATATGGGGTGAACAAAAAGAAAAACTTTTTTTTAAAAACTCACTTGATTAACCAAATGATTTTTTTACAAACAGACTAAGGGTGGTATTTATAAACCTGTCTAACCCTCGTTTGAATTGAATACAGGATAAAAAGATAGGGATGACTCGAATTAATACAAGATAGGATAAGATAAGCCTATCCATATCTCAATCCTAACCAACCAAATCCTAATCAAATTCAAAAAATAAATACCAAACTAATTTATTCTGGATATCCTCTGAGATTCGTGCAACTCAAGGATTGTGCTTGCTCCGGGATCCATGCTGGCGGTGTCTCCATCATTCCCTAAGGTGGGGAGAACTCGACTCCATTGAGTCAAGATCAACAAGGGGCTTTGATGAACCACATCCAAAGACTCTGCTATGAGATCTGTATAGCTCTGAAATCCATGTGGCTCTGAAGATCATGTAGTTGAAGAGTGTGCAGCAGCTTTGAGGATTATGCAACTTTGAGGAGTATGCAGAATCTTGAATAGCAATAGGGAAGCACCTTCCTTTAAGAAAACGTGCAGTTCCTTAAGTGAAGTCGCAGCAAGGGGGGAATTGCATTCACGTTCGTGCAATCCCTCCCCTTCTTCTTATACACCGAAACCAGAACAGGGGCTAGTGTAGGGGTGTCACCGGCGGGCATTCACGACGATGATGCTAGGGAAGAAGATGGCGCGACCTGCGATGGTGCTGGGGAGGAAGACGGCAGCGTGGCTGGGAGGAGTGCGCACAGACGGGGGCAGATCCCATGAAGGGGACTCCGGCACGGCGGGCTTGGCGGTGGTTTTCTGGTGAGGTCAGGTAGACTGGAAGATGGTGGTCTGATGGGCGGACTACGATGGAGGTGTTCTGATTGGTGGTGAGGATGACAGAGATGGAGTCTGGCATCAGGGAAAGCGGAGGTGGTTGCGGTTAAGGGTACTTCAAGAGGATATTCGTGTCCTTTGTTTCCTTGCTTGCCTTCTCCGTGTGTTCTGAGTAGTTGCAGATCTTGGGAATCTCTTTGGCCATCTTCTTGCTTTTGCTATCTTCTTGAGGCGCCTTTGCATCTTTTTCTGGCTCTTCTTCATGTGCTTGGTGCTGCTAATGACTTCTGACCGGTGCAAATGTATGGGCTCTTAGGGGAATTCTCTTGCCCTTGTCTCTTTTTCACCTTTGAAAACTGTTTCATTATCTCATAAGCTTTAATGGCCACGCGATGAGCCCGAGGCGGGGACTCCCATGTTGCTCTTTGGGTCATTGGATGGGTGCTCTCCGAGCCAACTCTCTGGGATGTTCAAGGTAGGCATGGGGACCTCACCTCTGCTTTCATGGGGGACGAAAATGATACTTCTTGATTTCTTCAATACCTCAATGGTTTGGAGAGCTTGGAGGGTATCGGTCATGGCGACATTGTTCATGTTGGCTGGTATCTGGTTCTCTTCCAAAGCATTTGCAGATCTCTCTCGGATAGGCTATGGAAATCCAATCTCTCAGATGGATAAAGAAAGCTAATTACCTTCAAAGTAATGAATATAATGATAAGAGAAACGCGGTGGATGTCAAGGTAGCCATGGACATCTCCAGATGGGAAGGAGTTGACAGCACTTGGCTCGGCTCAGCGAATGGCAATGATGGAAGGAGAGTCGGTTGGTAGGTGACCGGTTGGAGGAGGGAGGCGGATTGGCTTGGTTGGAGAAATGGTCGACGGGGCCTCGGTCGATGATCGAAGGTGGATGGATGATGATTGCTGCACAGGGGGCTCCAGCGGCATCGGGATGTCAATTTGCAGGGAATGGCTTTGGTAGGGGGCAGAATGGTAGTTCTGTGGTGCAGAGAGTAGAGGATTGAGGGATGAGATGTCAGACATGCCAGAGGAAACGGCCGGATCCGGAGGAGATCCGGATAAGAGGATGTGGGAGCTTCTTCTTCTCGATCGGTGACTGGGATTGGGGATGGAGGCCGGCAGCTGAAGACGAGATCGCTTGCTGTGGACGGTGGCTGTGGGCAGTGGATCAAGCACAGGGAGGACAAAGAATGGCAGGACTAGTGGGGGAAATCTGGGATTGGGAAAGACATGTACCCTAACCTGACCTATGGCTCTTATACCAATTTGATGGGGGACGGGATCAATAGGGATCGTCGGCAAGCTGAGAAGTCACTGAGGATTAGGGTATCCTATTTTTTTTTTAAAATTTTTTTTCTATGGTGGTGGCGAAAGAAAAGATAGATGGAGGGTAGGAAAATTGGATACTCTAGGACTAGGGACTTACATTCACGGAGAGACATCTCACCTCTAGAGTATCTCACCCATCCCACTACATGTAGCCTAGGGCATCCCACCCATCTCACTACATGCAGAGCCTAGGGCATCCCACCCAAATCACTACCTGGGGCCGTAAAAGAAAATCCCTAAGACCTAGAGGGGACTTAACGGAGAAATGGGATAACTAGGGTCTCACACCCCTGGACGCCCGAAGGTGAAGGACAGACGGGCCTCTCAACCTCCCCATATGGGGCGAACGAAAAGAAAAACTCTTTTCTTAAAACTCACTTAATTAACCAAACTGATTTTTTTATAAAGGACTGCGGGTGGTATTTATAGACCTGTCCCACCCTCGTCTGAATTTGAATACAGGATAAAAAGATAGGGATGACTCAAATTCAAATACAAGATAGGATAAGATAAGCCTATCCATATCTCAATCATAACCAACCAAATCCTAATTCAAATTTCAAAAAATAAATCCCAAACTAATTTATTCTGGATATCCTCCAAGATTCGTGCAGCTCCAGGATTCATGCTTGCTCCGAGATCTGTGCTGGTGGTGTCTCCATCATCAAGCCTCTTGATAAAAAAGACATGGGCAGCCAATGGAAGGTCAATGGGGGTTGAAGATTGTGAAGACAAGTCCCTTGCTTCAAGCCCCCCATATCAAGCCATCTTCCCAAAATACTTGGCCGGCCTTGGAAGGTCAAAAGGAGCTAAAGATTTGAAGAGACAAGTCCCTTGCTTCAAGCCCTCATATCAAGCTTTCTTCCAAAAATATTTGACCAGCTATGGAAAGAAGATCAAGAGTCCAAGGGAGCCAAGACAACCTCCATCTTCCAAGCCCCATATCATGTTTCTCACCAAAGGTGGATGGGCAACCAAGGAAAGAAGGAAGACACAAGCCTTGCTACAAGCCCCATATCATGCCACGCCCAATCACAAGCAAGCTTTGGTCGGCCAAGGAGAGGGGATTTCAGAATTTTTTGGTGCCTTATCAAGAGAAGACTTGTAAATTTTCTTTTGAATTTGAAAAGGGTCCTAAGCTGCCTATATAAAAGACCTTACCCCTTATTTTTATGGCTAATTTTGATGAATGAAAGAAAATTTTTGAGTGCTACTCTTCTAGTTATTGCCTTCATTCCTTAAGAACATCGATCTCCGTGAGGGAGTGCCTTCACCTTCGGGCGTTGAGAGGTGTGAGGCCTTAAGTTACCTTTTCTTCTGTGCAAGCCATCCCCCATCTTCGAGTTTGGAGTCCATCAGGATGATCCATCTTGGTGCCTAGCAAGAAGATCTCCCATTCACCACCATCTTCAACTTTTCTTCCCTTATTATTTCTTGTCTCTTGCTAACTCCCAACATTTCTCTTGATTACTCGCAGGTCCTCCAGGTGCCACGAATACGGAGTCGGTCTCTCTTGCCTTCGAGACCTTCGGACGGAAAGCCGGTGCATTCGCGGGGTTGAATGCTCGATCATCCAGGCCACATCCGTGAGAGCGAGTGAACTCTTCATCAGGCGTTTCAGAACTTTTAAGGTTTGCCACCCTAACTCCTAAGTTGGTATTGATCCGAGAACTAAGTCCTACAGGGTTTCTGAATCCCAGGGTCCTTTTCTTTTCCTGTTTAAGGGCTTACTTGCTAGTTTGAAGTTCTTATTATTATAGAACCCTAGATCTACTCTTGCTTGTCTTCAGGAATCCTTAACCTCATTTAAAAAACCTAAAAATCACAAATAAAAATCACTCGCATCATCTTAGCATCTAGTTAGTCCTGCATAATTTGTATCAGAGCATGGTTAGGACTTAGCATCTTCTTAAGTACTTGGATTAGGTGCTTCACAATGGCTGTCCGGTCATAGGAAAAAGAAGGGCTACAAGACCCTCACATCTCATTCCACGGGGATTTTCTATGGCATGTAGGGGTGCCGATGTGATTGACCTTTGGAGGGAAACACAAGGAGATAAGTTTTAAATCTTAAAGAATAGTTTTGCATCATTAGAATCTAGCATCTTCAAATTTCTACATTTTTTTTATTTTAGTATATAGTCTGATATTTTAATTGTTTCTGCCTATAGAAATGTCAGATTTTTGTGATTTTTATTTTGCTGGATTCCACATAATTAAAAGTATTTTTTAAAATTTTTTTAGATTTTATTTCAGTCTATAAAATTTCTACATGGCTGATTACCATCTAAGAAAAATTCTATTCTGAAAATTCCAAAAAGTGCATCTCATCCCATTTTCATTTTCCATATTGTTTAATTTTTGCATTTAGGTTCATATTTTCTAATTTTCAACATCTTACTTTTGCTATCATACAGTAAAAATCCAAAACAAAGCTTAGTTATATTTCATTAGATCATGTGTATGCCATCATTCTCATAAATAACTTAAGGGCATCAATATCATAAGAGAAGGGAAGGAAGTCATTACCTTTCCTTAGCCCAAAAACAACCACCCTTGCATTTCGAACCCAGACCTAATCTAAAATCTAGTAGCAATCTAATAGATTAGGGACATCAATGAGTTGGGTTTGACCATTTTGGGAAAGCTGGTTGCATACAACACTTCAATTGGTACCGAGAAGCCGGTGTCTAAGGCAAGAGGTCTAGCATCAAATGACCTAAGCGGTGTTGTGGTTCCTTAATTGGATTCTTTCGAAATCAAGGGGGGCCTCCCACACTCTCACCTCTTACCTGGCCGGTGAAAGGGCTAATTGCTGTGCTGTGTGTCTTCTACATTGAACCATTTTAATTGAACTCCTAGGTCTAGCAAACCCGTAGCACCATCATTGTGTGTTGCATGTCTACTAGGTTAGGAGTCGCGTATCACCCCCATCAATCTCAATCAAGTGAACCCATGGAGAATGATCAGAGGGTCAATTAAAGGTCATCATTGAATAGTTAGCTAGGTTGAACAATAGGTTTGATGAGTTTGAAAACAAATTTGAAACAAGGCTGAAAATCCTAGAAAAGGGCAATAGACCATCCATTGAACTTGAGTCTGAGTCACCTCACCATCCTAGAGAATACACTCAACGTGATCCTTCCTTAGAGGCTAAGCCTAGAAGAGTTCCATATCCTAACCTAGCCCAAGAGATTCACCCTAGGAGACCCAATCAAGAGTTCATGGACCATGAAGAACTGCACAAATCTGAAGACCTTTTAGGAGTAGCCAGATGCATCCTTACCCAAAACATAGTGCAAGAAGATTGGCATAGGACCAACATCCTACAAACCTTTGTCAGACTAGGGGATAAGGTGTGCAAGATCATAGTTGATAGTGGGAGCTGTGTCAACGCCATTTCTTTAAGTACTATTAAATCCCTAGGATTGATCCTAGTTCCTCACCCCAACCCTTATAAGGTCTCATGGATAGATTCAACTTCCATACCCATAAAGTTTAGATGCCAAGTCATGATCAAATTACAATCATATGAAAAGATGATTTGGTGTGATGTCCTTCCCATGGGCATCAGTAGCATTATCTTAGGTCACCCTGGCTTTACGATCATGATGCCACCCTTTTTGTTGGACCAATACCTGTACCTTTAACCACCATGGGAAGAAATTTACAATCAATCCAATTCAGCCTAAGGACCAGGCTAAAAGAGGACAAGTAGTCTTAAGGAAAAGAAGCCTGGAGTCAACCTGATCAAGTCTAAGGAGTTAGAGAAGGAGAATACCGAGGGAACCCCTACCATGAGAGAAGTTCATGAATCAACCCAAAGAGAAGAACCTTCTGAAGAATTTCAGGGAAAAAAGATTGAGCCTACTGAGAATTTAAGTGAAGAAACCCCTGAGCCTAGTGAGGAATCCAAAGAAGACATCTCTAAATCAAGTCTAGTGAAGAAGTGTGATATAGATGGACCCAAGGATGAAATCATCGAGGAATCAAAGGAAAAAGATCCTGAACCCACTATTGAATTTGAAGAAGTGACTGAGCCAGGATCAAGCATAGTAGATGAAAGTGAGGGTTCGCAAGTATTGCCCATAGAGAAGGTCCATGTCCCTAAGGAACAACCCCAAGAAGGAGACATTAGTTTAGAGGACTTTCAAGATAAACTTCTCAAAGACCTTTCTGATGACCTTCCACCATCTAGGAACACCCAGTCTGCCTTATAACTTGCACCCATAGATCATTGTCCAAATTTTAAAATCATCCTGAATAACCAAGGTCTATTTCATGCTTCCCATAAGCCACCCCAAGACTCTAATTCCTATTTCTTACCCTTCCTTGAGTCTTCTCATGTTTCTAGAGCCATGGGGCTACATTTTGTTGAGATCACTAGATTGCATGAATCCTTAGAACCCATTCCATTTGCTACCTACTTCTGGTATACCTTATGGCATTTGTTAGGGATCCATGGTAATTTTTCATGTGCATACCAGACCAGGGTCAAACCTAGAGAGTCAATAATCTATTAGGTTTAGGCCCTACAGAGTCCAATAAAATTTCTCTCAATAGGAATGCTTAGTTGAGTCTGCATTTTGCATCATGTTAGAATTCTGCATTAAGTACAAATTTTAAAATAATTTGGCTGATTCTCAAAAATGAGCCAAAGTGTTTGAAATTGGGGATAATGTAATGATTAGGCTTAGGCCTAAATGGTTTCCACCAGGAACCGTTAAAAAATTTCATGCTAATGGAGCTGGCCACTTTAAAGTGATAAGGAGAGTTGGCCCTAATGCCTACGTACTTGAGCTACCCCTGGATTATGGCATTAGCTCGACTTTTAATATCTCGGACTTAGTCAAGTATAGGGAACTAGCAAACATACCCAGCAAGTCATTTGGGCCTAACATTTCCTTTGAGAGTGAACCCGACCTAGAGTGTCCACCTCCAATTTTACCTGAGAGAAGAGAGCAAATCGAGCATGTCCTGGATGACCAAGCTATCACCACCCGGGGCAAAGGTTATCAACGTTACTTGGTCCGATGGTAAGGCCAACCGGAGTCCGATGACTCATGGATTACCTGGGAGGACTTGCAGCACCTCGACCCCGACCTTCTGGAAAAGTACCAAAGACAAATCAACTCTTACTCGACAGTCAAATTCCTCCCACCCTGGGAGAACTGGTGCGGGCACCAGAATTTGACAAAGGCTCCTCAACCCTCTGTGGATATCTGATTAGGGTTCCAATTTATCGGGTCTTGTAATAAGGCTTCAAGCCTAAGCATTGTATTTCTTTTAGTCATGAATTTAGTCTCAATTGCTTTAGTCTTGTACCTTGACCAATTTGGTCAAGTTGTGTCTATGAGTCCTGTATTGATTCTAGTCTGAGTCTGTTTGAAGTTAATGGGCCAAGCCATCTCCCAAGCCATGAAAGATGCCACTTCAACCCTTGGGCGCCACCTGATGGGGGACAAATTTGGTGAAATGGGTGTGTGGATGTTATCTACTAACCTAGCAACATTATATCAGTATTTGAGCTCTAAATATGGCCGAATTCATGGATGGAAGGGATGAAGAAATTCGAGCTAGGGACTAGGTGAGCAGAAAATCTGACACCCTTGTGCAAGCTTCCTTTCAAAAAAATTAAAAGATAGGATCTAAGGGCATAAAAACCTTCAACTAGGCTAAGCAACCTTTAATGACCTCAGATCTAAGGATCAAGAGGTTTTCTTCCCAACAATGAAGAGAAATTAAGCTCGAGTGGAAGGGTAACACTCACCACTCGAAAAATTGAAGGCTAGAGGCAAGATCTCCACTCCCTTCTTGGATTCACCATTGGAGCTTGGATTCTTGGTATGGAGCCTTCATCTTTGTCTTCAAATCACCAAGAAGAACCTACAAAGAGTCAAGGTGAGGTCAAAATTCAAAGAAATGGAGAGAAAAATGAAGAAATTAATAAGAGAAGTGAAGAGAATTACTGGAGTTTTTTGGGCAACACTTCCTCCTCTTCTTGGACTATTTGGATCTTGTGTAGAAGAACTTGGAAATGGAACTATGGCACTCCAAAACTCAAAGCACTCACTCCAATTTAGGATCAAACTCAACACTCCAAAAAATATCAAAGAAAGCACTCAAAATTCTAGGAAGAACTCAAGAGAACTAGGCAAAATGGAAGAGAACTCAAACAAGAGAACTTTCATTCATTCAACTCAATTCATTCAATCAATGCTTACAACAGAAGGGTCTTGGTACCTATTTATAGACCAAAAAAGAGGATTAAGGGACCAACTAATTCAAGTTTAGTTGGTAGCTAATTACAAGATTAGTTCCTAGCAACTAATTCCTAGCAACTAATCCTAACAAGAGAATTCTAGAAACTCCATGTGGCACCATTTCCTTGCAACACTTGTCTTCATCTCATCCTTCCACATGGTCTTTAAAATTTGGTCTCCAAGTAGGCTTTCATGGTAGAGAATTTCTTCAAGGCTTGGTCGGCCCATGGGCTTGGAGAAGAGGTCTTCAATTTGCTTCATAAAATTGGGATCTTCAAGAGATGCTTCATGATTTTGTGGAAACCTGAAAAAAAGAAATGGGACTACAACCAAAGATCATTAGTTTGTAATTTCTGCCTATTGCCAATGTCCTCATTACGACCGCATCCATCCCATGTGGTGCCACATCACCATGACATGTGAGCGGCCAAGGCAAGGGGGAATGCTGAATTTTTATGGGCGCCATCCCTTGATCTTTTCCTCCCTTCCCTCCCCCTATCAAGTCTCTTGCTAAAGGTGTCATGGGCGGCCAATGGAAGGTCAATAGGGGTTGAAGATTGTGAAGACAAGTCCCTTGCTTCAAGCCCTCCATATTAAGCCATCTTTCCAAAATATTTGGTCGGCCATGGAAGGTCAAAAGGAGTTAAAGATTTGAAGAGACAAGTCCCTTGCTTCAAGCCCTTATATCAAGCTTTCCTCCCAAATATTTGACCAGCTATGGAAGGAAGATCAAGAGTCCAAGGGTGCCAAGACAACCTCCATCTTCCAAGCCCCATATCATATTTATCACCATAGGTGGATGGGCAACCAAGGAAAGAAGCAAGACACAAGCCTTGCTACAAGCCCCATATCATGCCATGCCCAATTACAAGCAAGCTTTGGTCGGCCAAGGAGAGGGGATTTCAGAATTTTTTGGTACCTTATCAAGAGAAGACTTATAAATTTTTTTTTGAATTGAAAAGGGTCCTAAGCTGCCTATATAAAGGACCTTACCCCTCATTTATATGGCTAATTTTGATGAATGAAAGAAAATATTTTGAGTGCTACTCTTCTAGTTATTACCTTCATTTCTTAAGAACGTCGATCTCCGTGAGGGAGCGCCTTCACCTTAGGGCATTGAGAGGTGTGAGGCCTCAAGTTACCTTCTCTTCCATGCAAGCCATCCCCATTTTCGAGTTCGGAGTCCATCGGGATGATCCATCTTGGCACCTAGCATGAAGATCCCCTATTCACCACCATCTTCAACTTTTCTTCCCTTATTGTTTCTTGTCTCTTGCTAACTCCAACATTTCTCTTGATTGCTCGCAGGTCCTCTAGGTGCCATGAATACAGAGTCAGTCTCCCTTGCCTTCGAGACCTTCGAACGGAAAGCCGGCACATCCGCAGGGTTGAAGGCTCGATCATCCAGGCCGCATCCGCGAGAGTGAGTGAACTCGGCATCAGGCACTTCAAAACTTTTAAGGTTTGCCACCCTAACTCCTAAGTTGGTATTGATCCGAGAGCTAAGTCCTATGAGTTTCTCAATCCCGGGGTCCTTTTCTTATCCTATTTAGGGGCTTACTTGCTAGTTTGAAGTTCTTATTATTATATAACCCTATATCTACTCTTGCCTCTTGCTTGTCTTCGTGAATCCTTAACCTTATTTAAAAAATCTAAAAATCACAAAGAAAAATCACCTATATCATCCTAGAATCTAGTTAGTCCCGCATCACTTAGATATCTATCTGGCTCTATTAATATTGGTCTTTGGTACTCTAGAGATTAATCATTTGAGCTGATTGCTTATTCTGATGCTAATTTTGCTGGGTGTAAACTTGATAGAAAAAGTACTAGTGCATCATGGAGTAGCAAGAAACAGAATTCAGTTGCTCTATCTATGGTGGAAGCAAAATATTTAGTAGCTGGAAGCTGTTGTGCTCAAATTCTATGGATCAAACAATAACTCAAAGATTTTGGCATCAAATTAACTAAGACATCCATAAGATGTGACAATACTAGTGCAATCAATTTAACTAAGAATCCTGTGCAACAATCAAGAAGTAAATACATTGAAATAAGACCACTTCATAAAATATCATGTGCAAAACTCTAATGTGATGCTTGAATTTGTTAGTACTGATATTCAATTAGCTGATATTTTTACCAAACCCTTGAGTGAAGAAAGGTTTTGCATGATTAGAAGAGAGTTATGTATTATAGACCCCTTTTCTTAGAACTCTCTCAAATCTTATTCTTGACCAATTCTTAGTGCTCAAATTCATATTCTTTAAGACCTAAACTCTTCACTAGAGTCCCCAATTTTTTAAATTTTTTTTCTGATTTTTCTAGGAATTTTCTTGGCCAAGTGTCGACACTTGACCTTTGGCGAAATGTCGACACTTGACCAAGTGCCAACACTTGAAAAATTCCAAGTGTCGACACTCGGACGAAAATTCCTATTTTTTAGGGCATCGTCCAAACCATTTGTTTTATCTTTTCTTCGTTCCTCCCATGCCCTAGTGGTCCCCCAACTGTCCTTAGCCTGTGGAACAGTGCTCTTCCCTTCGTGCCCTCTAAAAATTGGTAAATCCCATCTCATTTTTTCTCTATTTTCATTTGATTCATAGTTTTTCACCATTCTTCATCGATTTTTCCTGTGATTTGTCCCTCTTTCCCACTGAAAATCACTGTTTTACCCATTGTTCTTGGGTCATGCTCGGGCTTTTTGATTTTCCCTCTGCTTGGACCGATCTTTTACTGTGCTCATCCGGTTCTTGCCTTGATTTAGTCCGGTTTCACTGTTTCATTGGTATATGATGCAGGATGACTCCAAGATTGCTAATTATGTAGGAAAAATAGTAAACTAGTTTTTTTTGATTTTTATAATTTAGATTTATAGGCTAAATTCATGAATAAAAATAAGAACTATCAAGAAGAATAGTAATGCATAGAATCATCGTATCACAGGAAAACTCATGCAAAATAATAAATTCCAGGAATTGAGAATTGAGAAACTCCTAGATTAGGATAGCCAATCTTCATCAAATCAAAAATTTAAAGAAGGGAAGGATGTTACCAATCAGTGATTTGAAGAACTTTTGATGAAGAGATTACACAGTACTCTGATTGGAGTCTGGATGATGAAGTTCGGTTCCCTTGATTAGATGGCTGATTTGGATGGTTCTGGATGCAAAGAAAGCCTCCTCTAGGGAGGCGAAATGCCTCGAGGATCCTGCAAATGTCAAGGGTCAATCAAAATAGCAAGTAAGAAAAGGAAAGGAAACTAGGTTTAGAAGGAATCTGGTTAGGGATTAGAAGCTGGGTTGTTTGAAGCTTGTTGAAGATCTTCCTGCTTGGCGGCATAGGGAACTCCTTCTTGGACGTGTGAAGGCTTGGATGGCAGTGAGTTAGGGCATGGAAGGATGCTAGGGCAGCAAGGAATTCGTTCAAGCACAAAAACACCAACCAAAGAACCAAAATAAAACACCAACACAAGGCAATAACTCAAAATTTCAGAAAGGTTTATTCATAAGAGAAAGATGCTTACAAGAGGGGAAGGAGTGGGGTATTTATAGAGTTCCAATGCCCTCACTAACCATAGTTACACTTGGGTTACAAGTCCTCTTCCAAATTGGAATACAAGTCCTTTCCTAGCTAGGTTAGAATTACAAAATTTAAAAGGATTAGAAATCCAACTAGGTTAGGAACAAGCTTGGTCTTCTCCTTCTTCTCTTCAACTTGGACTTGGTCAAACCTCTTTGGACGTGGTCAACACATCAAGGATGCCTAGGGGGGCATGTTGGTCATCTAGGAGTAGTAAGGGCCAGCCCAAAGGGGCTTGGGTGCATGGGTTTGGATCTCTAGAAGCTGGGGTGGCCTGGTAGCCTGGTAGCAGGAATATTCCCTGAAATCTTGCTTCTTAAGGGCTTGGGCTTGGCACCTGGGCTTGATTTCTTTGGGCTGGGATGCAGGTGGACCTCTAGAATCATGGATTCACTAGTTTAGGAATATGCTCTGGCATCTGGGGAGGAATCTGGGCATCTGGAGGATATTTGGAAAGAATCAGGGTTTCTGGAAGCATCTTGGATCATAGGTTGTCACACAAAATCCAATGGGCTGATGTAGCACCTCTGAATCCTAGATGTAGCCTGGTGGAACTTCAAAATAGGTGACCTC
This sequence comes from Areca catechu, assembly GCA_021397845.1. Classification (NCBI taxonomy): domain Eukaryota; kingdom Viridiplantae; phylum Streptophyta; class Magnoliopsida; order Arecales; family Arecaceae; genus Areca; species Areca catechu. The sequence goes on from JAHSVC010000059.1 coordinate 4,976,015, forward strand.
CTCTCTTGTATAAAAATCGAGCTCATACTAGACTCATAATTGATGTACATGACTCAAAATACTATCTAGGTTGAGGGTTGAGACAATACAACTAACCTCAACTTATTACAAGACTCAATTCTAGCTGATTACAAAAGATTGATACATGACTAATTAAACCATATGGGATCCAGGGATCTGTGTCTGATCCTGGTGTCCCCACCAATTCTCACAGGGCGGGAGGAACTCGACCCCGTCGAGTATGGATCAATTTGGCTCAAGGAGGGTCTCGGTTGAGGCACTGCGATCCGCACCAGCATTCCATAAGTCCTCAAATTCTGGCTGACCTTGCCACCGGACCAAATATCACTGACAGTCTCTATCCTGGGTAACGATAGCTTGATCATCCAAAGCTCTCTCAATCGTTTCCTTTCCATAAGGCCAAATTATATGTGGTCGCTCTGGGATGGATTCTCTCTCAAAGAACGGGAGTGGCTCAAGGGGCTCGCTGGGAATCACTACTGGCTCCCTAGACTTTATCAAGTCTGAGATGATGAAAGTAGAGCTAATACCTAAATCAGGTGATATCTCAGGCATATAGGCATTAGGTCCACTACTATTCATTATTTTGGATGGGCCGGCTTCGCGAGCAAAGAATTCTTTGACAATCAAATATTCCTCTGCATAAAAATCATTATCTTTCTTTTGAGAATTAGCCAAGTTATTATTTAGTTTATTAATTATGTTCAGCTCTTGACTAATTTCATGATGCATATGCTGTGTAGAGGCTAGTGTAGGTGCAGGCATACAAATTGAGTCTATAGACTCATATTCAGATGTTGTTTCATTACATACACCTATTTCTTTGGTTGTTCTTTAGGGATTTGATCCTAGGCTTCCTCTATGAACAACTCTTGTAAATTATTAGTTTCACCCATAAAGTTTGATCCTGGCTAAATTACTTCGTCAATTATTAAAGTGGGTTTAGGATCAATTCTCATGAATTTCTTTATGGGCTCAGAAAGGTCTATTTCTAATTCTTTAGCCTTAATCAGATTAACTCCTCGTTTTGCTCTAAGGCTACTAGAACTTCTTGAACTCCTAGGCTGAGTGGGATAAATCACAAATTTTTTTCCATGGTGATAAAAGGTACAGGTATTGGTTCGACCAGATAGGGCAGCTTCATGATCATATAGCCATGGTCGACCTAGAATGACACTACTAACCTTCATGGGAAGGACATCACACCAAATCTCTTCTTCATATGATTGCAATTTAATTAAGATTTGGCACCTAGACTTGATTGGCATAGAGGTGGAATCTACCCATGATACTTTATAGGGGTCAGGATGTGAAACTAGGGTCAAGCCTAAAGATTTAGCTATCTCAGTAGCAATGGCATTTACACAACTACCATTATCAATTATAGTCTTACATACTTTATTCCCATACTTAACAAAAGTCTGTAGGATGCTAGTCCTACGCCAATCTTCCTCAAGTTGGGTTTGCGTTAAAATACATCAACCACCCCTACTTGATCAAATTCCTCCACATCCCCTTCATATTCCTCTATCAAGTCTGGTTCAGCCTCATAAACTTCTTCTTCTACATCCTCATTATTGGGTTCAGGGTCTTGTTCATTTAGCTCCCCTATGTGTAATGACCAGGTGGGACACTGGCTAGCATAGTGACCTACCTTATTACACCTAAAACAAGCATTGAGACTAGAGCTTGGGGCTTTCTGAAACATGGGCGCCTTACCCTTATCGATTCTAGCATGTGTAGAATTACTAGAACTAGATGGACTCGGACTCAAGTTAGGTCGAGATGGGTTAGGGTTGGGTCGATTTGGGTTGGGATTGAATCGGATTGGATTAGGGTTAGGTCAGACTGGGTTAGGGTTTGGCCTAACTGGGCTGGAGTTAAATCGACCTGGGCTAGGGTTGGGATTTGATCTACCCTGGTATACCTGGTTTGGATTTGACTTTGGGAATGAGGTATTATTCCTAACAGGTTCAAATTTCTGATAGGTAGGTCCTAGGTGGAATTGTTCATAATGTCTAGCTATTTGATAGGCATGTTCCAAATCTTGGGCCTCTTTCATGTATAGTTCTCTAAGGATATCTTCTCTTAATCCAATTCTAAACCTGGACAGGGTTTGGTCTTTAGACTCGGATATATTTCACCTAACAGCAAACTCATCAAATTCAGCAATATACTCTGACACTGATCTATTACCTTGAATTTTGTTCCATTGGTCTAGGAGTTGTTGATCATAGGATATTGGTAGGTATTTCTCCTTGAGTTGCAATTTCATCTCTTGCCAAGTAGCTATGGGTGGAAGATCTCGTTGTCTCCTAGTTCGCTCAAGATTAGCCCAATGTAATCTAGCTTGATGAGTCAACCTCATCTTGGCAAATTTATATTTCATCCCTTCACTCATTTCATACCATTCAAAATAATAATCCATATCACCTACCCAATCTACATAGACCTTTAGTTCAAGACATCCATCAAAGGTGGGTGCTTTTATCATAATATTTCTCATGGCCCTTTCATCTTGATCATGAACTTCATGTTGGGGCCTTCTACGGATGGGTTCTTGGATAGGTTCAGGGTTCAGGACTCTCCTATGGTTAGGTTCTTGGTTTGGTTCCTGATGGTTAGGCTCTACAAAGGGTTCCTGAGTCTGGGTTCTACTAGGGTTTTGAGAGTTAGAACAGGATGGGTTAGGATTAGGTTCAGCATTATAGTCTTGGGTTTTCTCGATAGTACCTAATCGATTCTCTACTTGGTTTAGTCTAGTGGTTAATTAGTCGATCCTAGTGGTTGCCTGGTCAAATTGGTGGTCTACTGATGCAGAACGAAAACTCTGATACCAAAAATGATGCAGAACGGATATGTGGAATGCGGAAGCAAATTAAAATTAATGTATTTTTTTTTTATATATATTTTCGGAAGTTGGCTTTGACTCAAAGGAAAGATAAACTAATGTTGAAAGAAACTAAGAAATGACAGAAAGCACAATTAAAAGGAGTGGATTATCAGAGTAACTCAGAAGTAGGATTGCTAGGGATTGAGAAACCCCCAGATCTAGGGTTTACTCCTCTTTCAAGAAACAGACGAAGCGAGAAGAGAAGGTTTTATACCTGACTGTGATATCTCTCGTTGCTTCAATTGAAGGACACTCTCTAGCAGATTGTAGGATCCTTGGAGATGGAGTATCTTCGCAATGGATCCTCAGATTGTAGTCCTATGGCAAGGTTGGCCTTCTTCTCGAACTCAGGATCTGGAAGAAGAAGAACAAAAGAAGAACCAGAAACTCAAAGAAAGACACTGACCTGAGGACTTAATGAAGTTTGTTGGATGTAGAAGTTCCGGAGATCTTGATACTGATCTGACTTTTCTTTGAACTTGCTCTGTAGTTGAAATAGTTGATCTGAACCTGGATGCTGGTGGCCGGCCTCTATGTGGAAGAGAGGGGCCGTGGGATATAGATGGAAAATTAGGGTTTGGATGGTGATTGGAGGAAAGATGATGGGCGGCTAGGGCTTGGTGGTGGTGGAGTAGAGATGGGTGGACTAAGCTAGGGTTTTGGGGTTGGAGATCTCACACCTCCTCAAGGTTCCTAGGGAACCCGGATTTACTCCCTCACGGAGCTCAACACTTGAATACAAGTGCGGAAGAGAGAAACACAAAGTTGCTCACAAAGAAATTGATTTCATTCATCATTATTATTCAAGAGTTACATAGAGTTGAATATATAGACATAACAAAGAAATAAAATTTCATACATTTCCCATGTGGGACTAAACTCCCTAGCCTATACTTTTGGTAGAAAATATTCTTCCTCTTGGCCAACCAAAGAGTCCTACAAGGAGTAGGCAGCCCTAAAAGTCATGAAAATCCTCTCAAAAGGTAGAAAGATGGCACCTCCTAAGTCTTCTCCTTGAATTTAGGGTTCTTCCTTCAATGGTTCAACTCTTTTAGACACCTCCTTTTCTTTCTCTCCAAGTCATGGCTCTTCCCAACTTTGCTTTGGTCTTTTTAGGCATGGATTGGGCGCCCCCTTGAAGTGCTCCCCAAGAAATGCCTCTTTCTTCCTTTAGCTTGGCCTTTTAAGGTATATATGGGGCGCCTCCTTGATTTTGGCTTCAAGAAAAATTCTTGCTCCCTTGGGTGTGGGGACCAAGACACTGGGATGTAGATGTGGTGCCACCTAGACTCCGGCGTGTGGCTGGGAGTGTGGCGCCCACTTGCTTGGGCCTTGACCTGACTGGAAAAATGGCACCAACCTGGAGAAGACCTAGACCACTACTAGGACTTGTACTGAGTCAACATGACTCAACAAAATGAAATGCAAACTCAAAGAAATAAAATAATCTGGTTGATTAGGTCAACCCTTATTACAAAACTAGAAAACCCTAATTCTTCGGGCAAGGTCAATCAGAGATCCAGATGGAGCCCTGAAGTCTTTTTCTGAGTCCGGTGCCCGCACCAATTCTCCCAGGATGGGAGGAACTCGACCCTGTTGAGTATGGATCAAGCTGGCTCTGGAATCTCTCCAAGAGGTCTGGGTCCAATTCTTGTAATTCTTCTCGGGAGATCCAAGAGTCATCAGAATCTGGCCTTCCTTGCTAGCGAACCAGGCATCTTAGGTATCCTCGATTACGAGTAGAGATAACCTGATCATCCAGGATCTTTTCAATCTACTCTTTCCTCACAAGCCAGTTTGTTGGTGGACACACAGGATCGGGATCACTCTTAATAACAGGATTATGTTCAAAAGGCTCACTGGGAATCACAGCTAGCTCCCTGTACTCTACTAGGTCTGTAATGTTGAAAGTGGAGCTAATGCCTAGCTCTGGAGGCAACATAGGCGTTGGGTCCCACTCTCTTCATCACTCTAAATGGTCCAGCTCCTCTAGCATGTAGCTTTCTAATGGTTCCAGGAGGAAACTGCTCAGGCCTTAACCTAATCATTACATAAGTCTCCCTCAACAAAAGTTTTGACTCGCCTTTGAGAATCAGCCAACTTCTTATAAGTTTCATTACTTAAAGTTATTTTGGCATGAATTTCTTTATGCAAGTTCTTTACATGCTGTGCAAAGTCTTCAACAGACTCGGAAACTCGTATATGGACTGGCAAAGGAACTAGGTCAAGTGGTGTGTGAGGCTTGTACCCATGAACAATCTCAAAAGGGCTTTTACCTATAGACCTATTGACCGAGTCATTATATGCAAATTCAGCCCTGGGTAAAATACAAATCCCAATTCCTGGTATTCTCACTCAACCAAAATCTAAGTCAATGTCCTAAACTCGACTAACGACGCATTCCTAAAGAATGGACTTTATTCAAAGGAACCCTAGGTCTAAACCTAACAAACTACGGCTCTCTAGGTTTGACCTTGGGTCGGAGGATGGCATGCAGAGCATGAAAACTTATCATGGGTGCCTAGTAGGTGCCATAAGGTCTTCCAGAAGTAGGTGGCAAACCTAATAGGTTCTGACACGTGGTTCACTCTAAAGACTTCGATAAAGTATACTTGGATGGTGTAAGAAACATTGGAAGTCCTAGAGAAAGGGAGGAAATATGAGGTGGAGTCTCGAATTACCTGCTGACTAAAGGTGGTGACTTGAAGGATTGAATGGTGATCTATGAGTGTCAACTGGTCATCCTTACGAAAGGAAAAGTTTGCTACTCCCAGGAATGGATCAAGAGATGGTTCGGGGAGTAGCCTAGGACATATGATTGCAACAGTTAAGGTTTATTCTCTAAGCAAATAATGATCCACTTTCTCAAGAAATGGATTAGAGAATGATTCCTGGAAGGGCCTGTGGATGATGACCTCAAGACTTGAAATTTGACCTATGGGTGCGGAAAGGTATACTCTATAGAAGGGTAGGTTAGTCATGCGAAGGAAGGGGTCTGGGGCCATAAGGAGGACTTCTACAGGACTGGGTGAATCAATCTGCTCAAGACAAGGATGTTCAACTGAGATTACGGGAGAGACCTTAGTGGCTGGGCATGGGACAAGTCCAATTGTAAGAGGCTTGATTCAGTCATCCTAAGGAGAGGATCTACCATAGGGTGGGCAATCTTAAACAGTTCAGTGCAAAGATCTTCAATTGGTACTTGGGGAATGACTGTCACTAGAGGGTACGAACTGATAGCTCGAGCTAACACTATGAGTTCTTCCTGGGGGTATTTGACTAAAGGAACCTAGTTCTCACAAATCTCTTGAATTTCTGAACTAGGTCCTACCACTTGGTTGCTCTCCAAGGTCTCCTCAGGTAAGGAACCAATAGTATCGATGTCACATTCTTCAAGTTCTTCCCCCTCATATTCATCAACTAGACTCAAGCCAGCATCATATACTTCCTCGATGCCATCTTCAATGGGTTTCGGGTCAGTGGTAATCGGGTCAACTGATTCTGGGCTTGTCATACCTAACCTTTCTTCCTCATTGGTAGGCTTGGGTTCTCCCTCATTAATGTCATCCTTAGGATTCTTACCACTTAGCTGTACACAAGCCAGTCCTATGCATGGGCACTGACTAGATTTATGGCCTCTTTCTCCACAAAACCAACATTCTTGCGATATAGGAACCTGGGTCACACAGGGTTTCAAGCTAGTAGAGACCTTACTTGGGCATGGGTGTGGATCTAAATGGTTTGATTAGAAGACTTGGGTTGTTGAGTGACTGGTCTAGAATATTGTAAGGACCTCTTATAGACACGATCCACACTATAGATATCATGGTCAGGCTTCCTAAGGTTATGCTCGGGATCACGGTATAAGGTCCTCCTAGGCTCCTCGTGTGGGTGAGGTTGAGGCACATTAAAATCTGGGTCAGGAGTCCAATTATGATGTCTAGGTTCCTCAAGTACTTGGACTCGATCCCTAAGCTGGGTAAGATCCTTACGGACTGGATTCCTATACTGGGCAACAGTATCAGTGATATCCTGACTCAATTTGGTCATACTTTCGGTAAGAGTTCTAATCATGGCCTCTAAATCAGGTTGGGTTTGACCAGGTTGGTAGGGTACTCCATTCCGGGTGGACATGATGATGCAAGCAAACACACCAAATAAGACTCGACTGAAATGAGTACGGGCTAACTAGACCTAGATCCCAAACTAGGTGCCCAATCAGAGTGGCAAGCTAGCCTGTAGTAACTCGAGACTCAGCCAGGCAGGTGTAAGGGGAGCGTTAGGTCCCTAAATGCCAATCCTAGACACCAATCAGTGATTGGCCAGGTAGGCGGACCAGCACACAAGACCTTCGGGACGTAGTCCCTGAATCACCGTTCTAGACACTGAGTACAAAGCACACACAGAGTAACTAGACAAACTGACTCAACACTAGCCTAGACCCGACTAGTTGATGTCCCTAGCCCACTAGGGCAAATTAGGTCTAATTAATTTTACGATTAAAGGCTTAGGTTCGAATGCACGGGAGGTGGTTTTGGGCTAAGGAGAGGGTCTCAATCCTCCCCTTATATTGCAACTTCGGTGCCCTTAAGATAGATTCAATTTATGCACACTCAAATAAAAAATAGCTTGCAAAAAATAAGAAAAATAAAGCAGTAGTAAAACTGATCTCAGAAAACCTATAGAAATTAATAAATCCTGAAAATTTTATGTAAATTACTTTCAAATATAATGGTTCTAGCAAAACAAGAATTACTTAATTTGAGATTTTTTGCAGGGAGAGAAAACTCGAATAACAGGGTAGTTACTGGCAGAAAACAGAACGTGTGTCCCGTTTACAATCCCTGCCAAGAAGTTATAACCCAGCGGCACCCCTACACGCCCTAGGAACCCCCGTGGAATGGGAGGAGGAGGCTTGCATCTCACTTGTTCCTAGGACCGGACGGCCAGGGGAGTCTACTCCAAGCAACAAAAGTAAAAAGGAATGAAAAAAAAATAATCAAACAAGCAAGAACCCTAGACAGGGCTCTGATACCAAAATGATGCAGAACGAAAACTCTGATACCAAAAATGATGCAGAACAGATATGTGGAATATGGAAGCAAATTAAAATTAATGTATTTTTTTATATATATTTTTTCAAAAGTCGGCTTTGACTCAAAGGAAAGATAAACTAATGTTGAAAGAAACTAGAAATGACAGAAAGCACAATTAAAAGGAGTGGATTATCATAGTAACTCAGAAGTAGGATCGCTGGGGATTGAGAAACCCCAGATCTAGGGTTTACTCCTCTTTCAAGAAACAGATGAAGTGAGAAGAGAAGGTTTTATACCTAACTGTGATATCTCTCGTTGCTTCAATTGAAGGACACTCTCGAGCAGATTGTAGGATCCTTGGAGATGGAGTATCTTCACAATAGATCCTCGGATTGTAGTCCTATGGCAAGGTTGGCCTTCTTCTCGAACTCAGATCTGGAAGAAGAAGAACAAAAGAAGAACTAGAAACTCAAAGAAAGACACTGACCTGAGGACTTAATGAAGATTGTTGGATGTAGAAGTTCCGGAGATCTTGATACTGATCTGACTTTTCTTTGAACTTGCTCTGTAGTTGAAATAGTTGATCTGAACCTGGATGCTGGTGGCCGGCCTCTATGTGGAAGAGAGGGGCCGTGGGATATAGATGGAAAATTAGGGTTTGGATGGTGATTGGAGGAAAGATGATGGGCGGCTAGGGCTTGGTGGTGGTGGAGTAGAGATGGGTGGACTAAGCTAGGGTTTTGGGGTTGGAGATCTCACACCTCCTCAAGGTTCCTAGGGAACCCGGATTTACTCCCTCACGGAGCTCAACACTTGAATACAAGTGCGGAAGAGAGAAACACAAAGTTGCTCACAAAGAAATTGATTTCATTCATCATTATTATTCAAGAGTTACATAGAGTTGAATATATAGACATAACAAAGAAATAAAATTTCATACATTTTCCATGTGGGACTAAACTCCCTAGCCTATACTTTTGGTAGAAAATATTCTTCCTCTGGGCCAACCAAAGAGTCCTACAAGGAGTAGGCAGCCCTAAAAGTCATGAAAATCCTCTCAAAAGGTAGAAAGATGGCGCCTCCTAAGTCTTCTCCTTGAATTTAGGGTTCTTCCTTCAATGGTTCAACTCTTTTAGACACCTCCTTTTCTTTCTCCCCAAGTCATGGCTTTCCCAACTTTGCTTTGGTCTTTTTAGGCATGGATTGGGCGCCCCCTTGAAGTGCTCCCCAGAAATGCCTCTTTCTTCCTTTAGCTTGGCCTTTTAAGGTATATATGGGGTGCCTCCTTGATTTTGGCTTCAAGAAAAATTCTTGCTCCCTTGGGTGTGGGGACCAAGACACTGGGATGTAGATGTGGTGCCTCCTGGACTCCGGCGTGTGGCTGGGAGTGTGGCGCCCACTTGCTTGGGCCTTGACCTGACTGGAAAAATGGCACCAACCTGGAGAAGACCTAGACCACTACTAGGACTTGTACTGAGTCAACATGACTCAACAAAATGAAATGCAGACTCAAAGAAATAAAATAATCTGGTTGACCAGGTCAACCCTTATTACAAAACTAGAAAACTCTAATTCTTCGGGTAAGGTCAATCAGAGATCCAGATGGAGTCCTGAAGTCTTTTTCTGAGTCTGGTGCCCGCACCATCTACATGGTTGAACCTATAGTTCATTTGGGTTATCCGGTCATTGGTTTGGTCAAGCTTAGTATTAATTTGGGTATTGGATTGGTTTAGTTGGGTAAACTGGTTTTGAGATTGGATGTTAGCTTGGTTCATTTGGATAGTTAACTGGGCAAGCTGGTTCATGATGGCTTCAAAATTGGTATCCATGGCTGAGTTGGCTTGAGGTTTAGTCTTATGGTATTGGGTTCCTAATCTAGTGGTCATACACTCAATCAAGCAATCAAAATGGAATGGTGCAGCCAAGCATGCAAAATAGGTTAGCTTAATCTAGGGTTTCCTAGACCTAGAGCCAAAACTGGGTGGATTAGCTCAACTTATACTTAACCCCGTAGCTATTCCTTCCTCTGGCCAAGTAGAGGGTGGGAGTGTGGGAGGCCCCCCTACTTTCGTAGGGACCTAATTAAAAACCACAACACCACTTAGGTCATTGACTCTGGACCCTTAGACTTAGATTTCAGTAATATCCATAGGATTAAATGCACTAGTTGGCCCACACAGCTTGACCTGACCTGTTGATGTCACCTAGCCCTCTAGGGAAATTTAAGTCTAATTGATTTTAATTAGGCTTGGGTGAAAATGTTGGGTGGTTGTTTTGGGCCCAGGACAGGTTATGACTTCTTGCCTGATGTTATATTGATTGCCCTTAAGATTAGATTAAATGATGATGAACATTCAATGGTCTTGATACAATCTAAAAAAATGAACAAATAAAATGATTTTTAATTAGTTTATGAGATGTCAAGTTAGGTTTAGGTTAACTGGGGTTATCAAACAAAGTTTGGCTTGGGATTGGATGGTTTGGAAGTTGATTAGGTTAGGTTGAGTTAAGCATGCAGAAATAGCAGAAATCAGAAAATTAGGGTTTAGATTATGCAACATTTGGCATAGATCCTAAGCATAAAAAAATCAAAAAAAATCTGTAACAGAGGATGGACATTGATGATGAAACCTACCAAATTTCATGCAGAATACAAATCCTATGATGATGCAAACCTAGATTTTTTGGACTACTATAGAAATTATCAGGATTTTGTTAAAGTTTCTAATATGCCAAATTTTTATGACCTAGGTTTTCCTGTAAAATTAACTAAAAATTTTGATAAAATAAAGGACTCAACAGAGAGCAATTAATGCAAATTTTAGAGAAAAATAAAATTTCTAGATGGTAAAAATAGATGCAAAACTGATACCTAATGTAGTGGATAGAAAGTCGAATTAGGGTTTGTGAATATGAAGCAAATATCAAACTATCCTAAACTAGCTCTGATACCAAACTGATGCAGGATAACTCTAAGATTGCTAATCATGCAGGAAAAATAGTAAACTAATTTTTTAATGATTTTATAATTTAGATTTATAGGCTAAATTCCCAAATAAAAATAAGAACTAGCAAGAAGAATAGTAATGCATAGAATCATCGTATCACAGGCAAACTCATGCAAAATAATAATTCCAGGACCCGAGAATTGAGAAACTTCTAGATTAGGATAGCTAATCTTCATCAAATCAGAAATTTAAAGAAGGAAAGGATGTTACCAATCAGTGATTTGAAGAACTTTCGATGAAGAGATCACACAGCACTCTGATTGGAGTCTAGATGATGAAGTTCGGTTTCCTTGATTAGATGGCTGATTTGGATGGTTCTAAATGCAAAGAAAGCCTCCACTTGGGAGGTGAAATGCCTTGGGGATCCTACAAAATGTCAAGGATCAATCAAAACAGCAAGTAAGAAAAAGAAAGAAAACTAGGTTTAGAAGGAATCAGGTTAGGGATTATAAGCTAGGCTGTTTGAAGCTTGTTGAAGAACTTCCTGCTTGGTAGCCTAGGGCACTCCTTCTTGGACGTGTGAAGGCTTGGATAGTAGTGAGTTAGAGCATGGAAGGATGCTAGGGCAGCAAGGAATTCGTCCAAGCACAAAAACACCAACCAAAGAACCAAAACAAAACACCAACACAAGGCAATAACTCAAAATTTAGCAAGGTTTATTCATAATAGAAAGATGCTTACAAGAAGGGGAGGGGTGGGGTATTTATAGAGTTCCCATGCCCTCACTAACCATAGTTACACTTGGGTTACAAGTCCTCTTCCAAATTGGAATACAAGTCCTTTCCTAGCTAGGTTAGAATTACAAAGTTTAAAAGGATTAGAAATCCTAACTAGGTTATGAATAAGCTTGGTCTTCTCCTTCTTCTCTTCAACTTGGACTTGGTCAAACCTCTTTGGACGTGTTCAACACTTCAAGGATGCCTAGGAGGCGTGTTGGGCCTCTAAGAGCAGCAAGGGACCGGCCCAAAGGGGCTTGGGTGCATGGGTTTGGGCCTCTAGAAGCTGGGGTGGCCTGGTAGCCTGGTAGTAGGAATATTCCCTGGAATCTTACTTCTTAAGGGCTTGGGCTTGGCACCTGGGCTTGATTTCTTTGGGCTGGGATGCAGGTGGACCTTTGAAATCATGGATGCCCTAGTTTAGAAATATGCTCTGGTATTTGGGGAGGAATCCGGGCATCTGGAGGACATTTGGAAAGAATCAGGGTTTCTGGAAGCATCTTGGATCCTGGGTTGTCACACAAAATCCAATGGGCTGATGTAGCGGCCTTTGACTCCTGGATGTGGCTTGGTAGAACTTAAAATAGGATGACCTTTTCTCTTGTATAAAAATCGGGCTCATATTGGACTCATAATTGATGTACATGACTTAAAATACTGACTGACTAGGTTGAGGGTTGAGATAAATCAACTAACCTCAACTTATTACAGGACTCAATTCTACTTGATTACAAAAATTTGACACATGACTAATTATACCATATGGGATCCAAGGATCTGTGTCTGATCCTGGTGTCCCCACCAATTCTCCCGAGGTGGGAGGAACTCGACCCCGTCGAGTATGGGTCAATTTGGCTCAAGGAGGGTCTAGGTTGAGGGGCTGCAGATCCGCACCAGCATTCCACAAGTCCTCGGATTTTGGCTGACCTTGCCACCGGACCAAATATCGCTGACAATCTCTATCCTGGGTACCGATAGCTTGATCATCCAGAGCTCTCTTAATCATTTCCTCACCATAAGGCTAATTATATGTGGTCGCTCTGGGGTGGGTTCTCTCTCAAAGAACGGGAGTGGCTCAAGGGGCTCGCTGGGTATCACTACTGGCTCCCTAGACTTTATAAAGTCTGAGATGATGAAAGTGGAGCTAATACCTAAATCAGGTGATATCTTAGGCACGTAGGCATGGGTCCACTACTATTCATTTTTGGATGGGCCAGCTTCGCGAGCAGAGAATTCTTTGACAATCATATATTCCTTTGCAAAAAAATCTTTATCTTTCTTTTGAGAATTAGCCAAGTTATTATTTAGTTCACTAATTATGTTCAGCTCTTGACTAATTTCATGATGCATATGCTGTGCAGAGGCTAGTGTAGGTGCAGGCATACAGATTGAGTCTATGGACTCACATTCAGATATTGTTTCATTACATACACCTATTTCTTTTGGTTGTTCTTTAGGGATTTGATCCTGGGCTTCCTCTATGAACAACTATTGTGAATTATTAGTTTCACCCATAAAGTTTGATCCTGGTTTAATTACTTCTTCAATTATTAAAGTGGGTTTAGGATCAATTCTCAAGAATTTCTTAGTAGGTTTAGAAAGGTCTATTTCTAATTCTTCAGCCTTAATCAGATTAACTCCTAGTTTTGCTCTAAGGCTACTAGAACTTCTTGAACTCCTAGGCTGAGTAGGGTAAATCACAAATTTTTTTCTATGGTGATAAAAGGTATAGGTATTGGTTCGACCAAATAGGGCAGCTTCATGATCATATAGCCATGGTCGACCTAGAATGACACTACTAACCTTCATGGGAAGGACATCACACCAAATCTCTTCTTCATATGATTGCAATTTAATTAAGATTTGGCACCTAGACTTGATTGGCATAGAGGTGGAATCTATCAATGATACTTTATAGGGGTCAGGATGTGGAACTAGGGTCAAGCCTAAAGATTTAGCTGTCTCAATAGTAATGGCATTGACACAACTACCACTATCAATTATAATCTTACATACTTTATTCCCATACTAAACAAAAGTCTGTAGGATGCTAGTCTACGCCAATCTTCCTCATGTTGGGTTTGGGTTAAAATACATCTAACCACCCCTACTTGATCAAATTCCTCCTCATCTCCTTCATATTCCTTTATGAAGTCTAGTTCAGCCTTATAAACTTCTTCTACATCGTCATTATTGGGTTCAGGCTCTTGTGCTTTAGCTCCCCTATGTATAATGACCTGGTGGGACACTAGCTTGCATAGTGACCTACCTTATTACACCTAAAACAAGCATTGGGACTGGGGCTTCTGAAACATGGGCGCCTTACCCTTATCGATTCTAGCAGGTGCAGAATTACTAGAACTAGATGGACTCGGGCTCGAGTTAGGTGGAGATGGGTCAGGGTTGGGTAGATTTGGGTTGGGATTGAATCAGATTGGATTAAGGTTAGGTTGGACTGGGTTAGGGTTTGGCCTACTGGGTTGGAGTTAAATCGACCTAGGTTAGTGTTGGGATTTGATCTACCTTGGTATACCTGGTTTGGATTTGACTTTGGGAATGAGGTATTGTTCCTAACAGGTTCAGATTTCTAATAGGTAGGTCCTGGGTGGAATTATTCATAATGTCTAGCTATTTGATAGGCATGTTCCAAATCTTGGGCCTCTCTCATGTATAATTCTCTATGGATATCTTCTCTTAATCCAATTCTAAACTTGGACAGGGTTTGGTCTTTAGACTCAGATATATTGCACCTAACAGCAAACTCATCAAATTCAGCAATATACTCTGACACTGATCTATTACCTTGACGAATTTTGTTCATTGGTTTAAGAGTTGTTGACAATAAGATACTGGTAGGTATTTCTCCTTGAGTTGCAATTTCATCTCTTGCCAAGTAGCTATGGGTGGAAGATCTCGTTGTCTCCTAGTTTGCTCAAGATTAGCCCAATGTAATCTAGCTTGATGAGTCAACCTCATCTTGGCAAATTTATATTTCATCCCTTCACTCATTTTATACCATTCAAAATAATAGTCCATATCACCTACCCAATCTACATAGACCTTTGGTTCAAGACTTCCATCAAAGGTGGGTGCTTCTATCCTAATATTTCTCATGGCCCTTTCATCTTGATCATGAACTTCATGTTGGGGCCTTCTACAGATAGGTTCTTGGATAGGTTCAGGGTTCGGGACTCTTCTATGGTTAGGTTCTTGGTATGGTTCCTGATGGTTAGGCTCTACAAAGGGTTCTTGAGTCTAGGTTCTACTAGGGTTTTGAGAGGTAAAACAGGATGGGTTAGGATTAGGTTCAGCATTAGAGTCTTGGGTTTTCTCTATTGTACCTAATCGATTCTCTACATGGTTTAGTCTAGTGGTTAATTGGTCGATCCTAATGGTTTCCTGGTCTAATTGTTGGTCTACTTGGTTGAACCTATAGTTCATTTGGGTTATCTGGTCATTGGTTTGGTCAAGCTTAATATTAATTTGGGTATTGGATTGGTTTAGTTGGGTAAACTGGTTTGAGATTGGATGTTGGCTTGGTTCATTTGGATAGTTAACTGGGCAAGCTGGTTTATGATGGCTTCATAATTGGGATCTGTTGCCGCCTAGATCACCGTAATCGGTAGCTCTTACGTGGCCTAGGTGAGTGGGCTCCGTGCCAGCATCACCGGGCTCGTTGGTCGGAGATGATCAAGGGGAACATAGTCATAGTTGGGATGAAAGTGGCTTGGTACTGTGGTGGTCCTCCTATGGGCCTCTCCGGTGAGGAGTAATCATCCCACCTAATTGTCCCTCCTTGGGCGATACCTGCAAAACATGGAAGACATGCACCGGGGATTCCGGCAAAGACACTCCGACGATCAAGTCAGTAGGACGATCGAAAGAAATAAGGGATCTCTGAGACGGAGAGCTTGGGGGACTCTCTACTACCAGAGGGTGATAGATAATGTAAGAATGAAGAGAGTGTGTTGTCTCTCACTTACCTCCTCTTACCTCTTCCTGCTGCTCTTATGTAGATGAACGGCTCTTGGTGTTCAGAGAGGCACGTTCTTCTTGGTATAGGCCTGTGAGGCTTCTGCAGGCCTAGGAGGCTTAGATAGGTTGGTCAACCTTCTCCTTCCAAGATGATAGGACACGCCTTCCTAATTGGTGTAAGTTGTATCCGGGGGCTTTAATATAGCCCTTCTTTGTAGGCGGCGTTGTAGAGCCTATGATGGAGCCAATCAGACCGTGACACGCGGGTCGGAACCAAGTAGACGTAGGCTCCCCGTGCGTACGGTTTGGAGTGCACGGTGCGAGGCTTCTCCCGCACACGGTCCGAGGTGTATGGCAATAATCGCGTGGACCGAGGCGCGGCATGCAGGGTCTCTCCCCATGGTTCTGGGTGCTGGAGCAGGCGGATATGAGATGCGTCCTGTGGGCGGAGTCGAACCGGGGGAGGGTGGAGCAAAGGCATGCCGTACTGGTGTGAGGGCGCACCGGGCAGAGCCGGAGTTGACCGGGTGTTCTGGATTGGGCATGGAGGTGAGCCAGGTGCCGGAGCGGGCGGAGCCAGAGTGGACCGGCGCAGGCATCCCGTGGACGTGTGCTGGCACGAGCTTGGCACGGGCAGAGCTGAGGTGCCGACCTTGGCGGCGGACCCGGGAGTCAGAGCAGATCGGCGCGGGCGTCCCGCCGGACTGGGACGGATCGGATGGAGGACCGCCGGGCCGAGCCAGGCCGGACGGAGGACCGCCAAACTGGCAGGGGCCGAAATCGAGGTGCTGCATGGAGCAGGGGCGTTCCCAGGCATAGAGGCGAGGTGGTGCGATCCCCTGTGGGCGACCGGGCACCGGAGCGGGTGGAGTAGGAGTGGACCGGCGCGGGCATGCCGTGGACGTGTGCTGGCACGAGCTTGGCATGGGCGGAGCCGAGGTGCCGACCTTGGTGACGGACCCCGGAGTCGGAGCGGACCGGTGCGAGCATCCCGCTGGACTGGGCTAGACTGGACGGAGGATCGCCTGGCTGAGCCAGGACGGATGGAGGACCGTCGAACTGGCGGGGGCCGAAGCAGAGGTGGACTGGGTGCCACCGCTGCAATGCGGGTGAGGGAGCGACGGACTGGGATATGCTAGAGCCGAGTTGGACCGGTGCTGGCAGATCTAGACACCGGGAAGGCTGATGCCGAAGCGGACTGGTGCAGGGGCAGGTGGCACCGAGGTGCACCGGCGCAGGGGAAGGTGGCACCGAGGTGCACCATCGTTGGGGCGTGCCCTGGAGCGGTCACAGAGCTGCGGGCGCGCGGGGGTGTGGCCAGGCTGAGCTGGGAGCCAAACCGGGAGGACCGGACCAGGGAACCAATCGTCGGACTCGAGCAGGGCAGGACCAGAGCTGCGAGTGGAGGCGGTGCCGAGGTGGGTTTCCCATGGGCAGAAGCGGAGCTGGGTGCACCGAACTGGAACGGTCGCAAGCGTGGGCGGTGCCGGGCTCGCACGGGGCAGCCGCGGGCTTGCCCAGCTGAGCCGGTGCCGGAGCTGGCAGGGGTGAGCTGGGGCCGGCCGTCGCGTCGTGGGCGAGGTCGGGAGGAGCCGGAGGTCCCAGAGCTCGGAGGCGAGTCTCCCGCGGGCGAACTGGGCACCGGTTCGGGCGGAAGCCGGGGGTGCCAGAGTGGGCGGAGGCGAGCCGGGGCCGGCCACGGGCGAGGTCGGGAGGAGCCGGAGGCGCCGGAGCTCAGAGGCGAGCCTCCGGCGGGCGAACTTGGCACCGGCTCTGGTGGAAGCCTCCCGCGAGCTTCTCATGGCCGGACTGGGTGCCAGCCTGAGCGGGATCCAATGGCGCCGGAGCAGGTGGAGGTGAGGTGGGGCCGGCCGCGGGCGAGGTCAGGAGGAGCCGGAGGCGTCGGAGCTCGGAGGTGAGCCTCCCACGGGCGAACTTGGCGCCGACTCGGGCGAAAGCCTCCCGCGATCTTCCCACGGGTGGACTGGGCGCCAGCTTGGGCGGAAGCTGGAGGGGCCAGAGCTCGGAGACGTGGCGGGTGCGGGGGCTCACCGGCGGTAGGCGAGGCACTGCCGGGGTGCCATCGGTCGTTACCCTAGCGCGGGCCTGCCCTGGTGAAAGTGTGTGCATGGGCGGTGCAGGTGCCAGTTTCCCCTGGCACAAGTGATGGACGCGCGTACCTCCCGTGCGCACGGATCGAGGCACAAAGAAGGTGCCAAGCTGGGATGATTGGTGTCGACCTGGGTCTGATCGAAGTGGGCTGATCGAGCTGGAACTGACCTGGGCATGCTAGAGCGTGCCGAGCTGGACTGGGAGCGCGCCGTGGGCATGCCGAGCTGGAGCTGACCTGGGCATGCCACGAGCATGCCGAGCTGAATTGAATGGCCAAAGCTGGACTTATCATGGCCGAAGTGAGGCCGAGGTACTAGTTCACCACCGAGGTGGGCTGAGCTGAGCTGGGCTGAAGCGCCACATGGCCGAAGTGGGGCCGTGGTGAGGCCGATATGGAGAGGTGCCTGGCCGAGGTGGAAAAGTACGTGGCCGTGCCAGCCTCCAAGGAGGATGCATGTCAGGGCCGAATGGATCTTGTTTACTACTATAACAGATGCCCCCACTCCCTGAGTCCAAAACGTCTTCGTTTTGGATATGGGGAGTATTATCACCCATTCGGCTCTGCACCTTAGCGGGCTCTATACCGACTGCAAGAAGTTAGTCACTAAATGAAACTGAACTTACGAGAGGTTAGCTGTTGGTCTTTGAAGGCCTAGGTGAAGGCATCAAGTCTGGCTGTCCTTTTCATGAACAGGGAATGTCCTGCAACACAACTTAAAAGGTGTTGTTTTCGAAACTTACTTGCCTGTAGGTGTTTTTACCTTGAGTTAGGTGTTTCATGACGATGCCAGTTCTTCTTTGACCAGGTAGAAAGTGGTACCATGGAGGCATAGGTTGGTGAGGTGTATAACTTGGGTGCTCACATATATGACTAGGCATATAGTTGATGTGGTCGAGTTTAGAATATCTGTCAGAACCTTTGATGAAGGTATTGAAGTTGCTAGAAGATAGGAGCCATCCCGAATGAAGAAGCCCAAGGAGTTGGAGGGAGAAATTGACTCTGGTCAGATGCTCGACCTCGGGGGAGCAATGCTCGACCACGGGGGAGCCATCCTGGCAGAGGAACTCACGCGGACTGGAGTCCGGGCCTTCATGCTGGAACTTAGTTCCGAGGCATCTTCCAGACTGAAGTCCGGGATCATGTGGGCGAACTGGGTTCCGCGCCACCTTCCAGATCGAAGTCCAAGATCACGTGGGGGAACTGGGTTCCATGCCACCTTCCAGATCGAAGTCCAGGATCACGTGGGGGAACTAGGTTCCGCGCCACCTTCCAGACCGAAGTCCGAGACCACGTGGGGGAATTGGGTTCCATGCCACCTTCCAGACCGAAGTCCGGGACCACGTGGGGGAACTGGGTTCCGCGCCACCTTCCAAACCAAAGTCCGGGACTACATGGGGGAATCGGGTTCCACGCCACCTTCCAGGCTGAAGTCTGGGATCACATGGGGTAACTGGATTCCACGCCACCTTCCAGACCGAAGTCCAGGACTTCGCTTCGGAACCAGGTTCCATGCGAACTTTCAGACTGAACCCCGGGGCCGCAGGCTGGAGTTGAGCCTTACACGACCTACCGAGCTGTTCTCCAGGATTTTGTACCAGAACAGGGTTCCATTACGCCGGAACTGGGATCCGGGCTTCCTTCGTCAGACTCGGAGTCAGACAAATGAGCTCCTGCAATGATGAAGAGGAAAGTTGCACCAAAGATGAACTTTAATTTTGAGGAGGGATTCTTGCATCCTTCGTGAGGTGGCAGAGCTGTTTGGCATGCTAGGAGGCGAGCCGCAAATGGTCGGACCTTCAAAGCTACCTATGGACATCTCCGGACTATGGTCAGGAGGTAGATGCGGGGTTCAATAAAGAGCTTGGCTTTAGCTCGGCTGAATCAAGAGGCATGACTTCAGCTCGGCTCTATTTGATTTCAGCTTGGCTGAGCTGAGGAGCTTGACTTCAGCTCTTAACTTTGCTGGAATCCTTCGTGAGGTGGCAGATGGTGTGGTATGCATGATGAGGATGCAATCATATAACTCTAAAGGAGACTAACCAAAATTTAACTAGCAATTCCTACTTGCATATGAGTGATTCAACATATAAGATCAAGGAGATCTAAATAAGAAACCCTAAATGCTTATACTTAAACCCAGCTAGGAGGACTATCAAAATCTTAAAGAAATAGGACAAGGTTAAAATTCGCACACAAGTCAAGCTAGCCCTATTTAATGATCCCGATCTTAAAATACTAGGAGTTCAAGCATTGAAATCTCAAGCACAAGGGATTCACTCTTAAGGTTCTCAAATGAAAGATCATACCACATAAGATGGACCTTCTAACTTTCGGTTTGTAGCAAGTATCCTTCCTCTTAGATCTGGAGCCTAGAGAACCCTGCAACAAAGAAACCAAGATGATTAGAAGCTTAATTAGAAATGAGAAGATTGATGGAACTCAAAGGAGAGTTTGTTGGAAATGATCCTTGGCGCCATGGTGGAAGCTTGTGTTGGTGTTGATCTTCTTCTTGTGAGGATGTCCTTAATTCGCCTTGAAGGAAGAGGATTGCTTGGAAGATGAAGAGTAAAGAGAAGGATTAGGGAGAAGAAATGATGGAGGAGAGGAAGAGGTTCACTTAGGCACAAAGACCCACATAGGCACATAGAAACACATAGAAAATTTCTGAAAAAAAAAAATTGTATTCATTCATCAATTTCCTTTTTACAAGAAGACTAAGAGTCTTTTATAGACTATTAAGCCATTTTGAATAAAATTTCTATTGGTTGAAATGGGAGGATGGATGAATAAAATTTCTATTGTTCTGTGTGAAGGATCTGTGTGCTCCTAGGGTATCTGTATGATCCCTTCTCCATCTTCCCAGGGTTTCTGTGTGATCCCTGATTTTGGGCATCTGTGTGAGCCCAGGGCATCTATGTGAGCCCCTTTGCTATGTGCTTGTTCTTCTAGGGCATCTGTGTGAGCCTCTTTGCTATGTGCTTGTTCTTCTTGGGGAATCTATGTGAACCCCAGTATTTTTTCTTAACCCTGCACCCTCTTCTTTCCTCCTTGCAAATCCTAATCCCTGGTGACTTTCATGCTCACCAGCGATCCAGTCCAATCCCTGTCCCGCATCAGCAGAGCTGCTGGTTTGCCATGCTAGGAGGGCCGTGAATGGTTAGGCCTCCAAAGCTTTTCATGGTGGTTGGCCTTACACATCCCAATGGCCGAGAATGTTTAATGATGTTGGTGACGATCATGCTTTTATTAGTTTTGTACCGCCCATGTTGCATGGAGGAACAGGACCACCCTTTGCATCATGTTCGCATGGTGTGGAGGGCAAAATCCTACTCCAAAGTTTCGCATGATGTGAGTGAAGTGACCGAGCCTTCACTGCTTCTTCCTTTCGGGAATCGTGCTTCGTTCGTTGCCTTCCCCAGCCATAGTGGGGATTAGTCTTCCTCATCTCTAACAGGAGTATGATCTTAGCAGGGAGCTTGGTCTCATCAAAGGGCTTGACTTTGGTGAGAAGCTCGGCTTCATTAGGAAGTTTGGCCTCAGCTTTGTTTTATGAAGAGGGTTGACTGACTTCTGGCTTGAATACAGAGCCTCGAAAGCTTCATCTTGGTGGAGGGAGGTAAAGTGCGGGCCCGGTCCAGAGGGCGCGCGCTCGGAGAGGCTCCACATTGGTGGGCGAGCGCTGAGCTCGGCCTCGACCACAGGGCACCAACCTCCGAGGGTCTCGCTCTATGGAGGGCAGGAGGACAGGGCTCCGGCCTAAGCGTTCTGAGCTTACGGGAGCTTTTCCTGTAGAACTGCGACACAATTTTTCATTATGTAAGTGTAGCGGAGAAGGAGTTACCTGTTGAGCCCCGGCCATAGACAAAGATAAGTTCCTTCCTTGAGCGGGTCAGGATCAAATTCGCCGGCCGCCCTCTCAGGAGAGAATGAGACTCCCTTGCACGGAAGAATGGAACTCAGTTGCATGGGGGAGCAAGGCTCCCTTGCATGGGAGGACGGACCTCCGTCGCATCGGAGGAGGGGAGACCTTAGTTGTCTGGGAGCTTGAGGCTCCGTTGCATAAAGGAGATGACTCCGTTGAGTGGGAGAAATGAGATCCTGTTGCATGGCATTGGGGAGACTCCGTTGCATAGGAGGAGGCTCCATTACATGAGAGGTGGCTCCGTCGCATGGGATGGAGCTCTGTTGCATGGGAGAACAAGGTTTTGTTATCTGGGAGAGAGCCCGTTGCATGGGTCGAAGCTTCCGTTGCATGGGAGGAAGTTTCTGTTGCATGGGAGAACAAGGCTCTGTGAAAGAGCCCGTTGCATGGGAGCATGAAACCCCTTTGCATGGGAGCTTGAGGCTCCGTTGATGACATCATAGGAGGTCTTCCTGCATAACTAAAACATAGTTTCTTGTACTGCAAAGATAGCGGAGGGAGGAGTTATCTCAAGAAAGAATAGAACTCCTCTACATGGGAGGATAGACCTCCATTTGGGGGAAGAGGACTCCGTTGAACGGGAGAATAGATCTCCGTCGCATGGTGGAGGATCGCTGCACGGGAGCATGGTACTCCACCGCATGGGAGGAAGAAGCTTCCATTACATGGGAGGAGAAAACCTTGTTGCATGGGAGGAAGCTTCGTTGCATAAGGAAGATGAAACCCCCGTTGCATGGGGGAAGTCCAGTTGAATGTTGCATGGGAGAAACAAGACTCCTGTTGGATTGGGGGAAGCTCCGTTGCATAGGAGAATGAGGCTCCTGTTGGATTGGGGGAAGCTCCGTTGCATGGATCTCTTCCTTCTTCACGATGGTTAGACCCATTCTCCCTTTCTTCTTTCTCTTCTTTTCTCTCTTTTCTTCTTATATTTTTTTTTTTAGTGGGGCTCTTGGATGGTGGCACTGCCGAGAGGTGTCCATCCTTGGCTTGATGCCCGTTGCCCTGGCAAGGGTGGCGATGCACCTTCACAGCCTAAGTTTTTTTTTTTTTTTTTTTGGTCGAGGCCGCTCCTTGGAGCCTCGAGAGAGATGGAGAAGTTCTCGTGCCCCAATTCCCGTGCCCCCAGTTTGCACCCAAGGACTAAGGACAAAGGTGGAAACCATCATCCCACCTTATTGAGGAGCATGGATCTGCCCCCATACCTGGCGCACCAATCTGTTGCCACCTAGATCGCCGTGGCCAATAGCTCTTACGTGGCCTAGGTAAGTGGGCTCCGTGCCAGTGTCACCGGGCTCGTTGGTCGGAGACGATCAAGGGAAACATAGTCGTAGTTGGGATGAAAAGGGCTTGGTACTGTGGTGGTCCTCCTGTGGGCCTCTCCGGTGAGGAGTAATCATCCCACCTTATTGTCCCTCCGTTGGGCGGTACCTGCAAAACAGGGGAGACCTGCACCGGGGATTCCGGCAAAGATACTCTGACGATCAAGTCAGTGGGACGATCGAAGGAAATAAGGGACCTCTGAGGCGGAGAGCTTGGGGGACTCTCTACTGCCAGAGGTTGATAGATAATGTAAGAATGAAGAGAGTGTGTTGTCTCTCACTTACCTCCTCTTACCTCTTCTTGCTGCTCTTATGTAGACGAGCGGCTCTTGGTGTTCAGAGAGGCATGTTCTTCTTGGTATAGGCCTGTGAGACTTCTGCAGGCCTGGGAGGCTTAGATAGGTTGGTCAACCTTCTCCTTCCAAGATGATGGGACACGCCTTCCTAATTGGTGTAAGTTGTATCCGGGGGCTTTAATATAGCCCTTCATTGTAGGCGGCATTGCAGAGCCTGCGATGGAGCCAATCAGACCGTGACATGCAAGTCGGAACCAGGCAGACATAGGCTCCCCGTGCGTACGGTTTGGAGTTCGCGGCGTGACGCTTCTCCCGCACACGGTCCAAGGTGTATGGCAGCAATCTCGTGGACTGAGGCGCGGCATGCAGGGTCTCTCTCATGCACACGGTTCTGGGTGCCGGAGCAGGCGGATATGAGATGCGTCCTGTGGGCAGAGTCGGACCGGGCGAGGGTGGAGCAGAGGCATGCCGTACCGGTGCGGGGGCACACCGGGCAGAGCCGGAGTCGACCGGGTGTTCTGCACTGGGCGCGGAGGTGAGTCGGGAGCTGGAGCGGGCGGAGCCGGAGTGGACCGGTGCGGGCATGCCGTGGATGTGTGCTGGCATGAGCTTGGCACGGGTGGAGCCGAGGTGCTGACCTTGGTGGCGGACCCAGGAGTCGGAGCGGACCGGCGCGGGCATCCCGCCGGACTGGGCCAGAAAGGATAGAGGACCGCCTGGCCGAGCCGGGCCGGACGGAGGACCGCCGAACTGGCGGGGGCCGAAGCCGAGGTGCTGCATGGAGCGGGGGCGTTCCCAGGCGTAGAGGCGAGGTGGTGCGGTCCCCTGCGGGCGACCGGGCGCCGGAGTGGGCGGAGCCGGAGTGGATCGGCATGGGCGTGCCGTGGACGTGTGCTGGCACGAGCTTGGCACGGGCGGAGCAAAGGTGCCGACCTTGGTGGCGGACCCGGGAGTTGGAGCGGACAGGCATGGGCGTCCCACTAGACTGGGTCAGACCAGATGGAGGACCGCTTGGCCGAGCTGAGCTAGACGGAGTATCGCCGAACTGGCGGGGGCCGAAGTCGAGGTGGACTGGGCACCACCGCTGTTGTGCGGGCGAGGGAGCGCCGGACTGGGAGACGCTGGAGCCAAGGTGGACCGGAGCTGGTGGATCTGGACACCGGGAAGGCTGATACCGAGGCGGACCGGTGTAGGGGCAGGTGGCACCGACGTGCATTGGCGTAGGGGCAGGTGGCACCGAGGTGCACCGGTGCTAGGGCGTGCCCTAGCGTGGTCGCGGAGTTGGGGGGCGCGGGGGTATGGCCAGGCCAAGTTGGGAGCCGAATCGGGAGGACCAAACCGGGGCACCGATCGCTGGACTCGAGCGGGGCAGGACCGGAGCTGCGAGAGGAGGCGGTGCCGAGGTGGGTTTCCCACGGTCGGAAGCGGAGCTGGGTGCACTGAACTGGAACAGTCGCAAGTGTGGGCAGAGCCGGGTTAGCACGGGGCAGCCGTAGGCTTGCCCAACTGAGCCGGTGCCAGAGCTGGCGGGGGTGAGCTGGGGCCGGCCGTCGCGCCGTGGGCGAGGTCAGGAGGAGCTGGAGGTGCCAGAGCTCAGAGGCGAGCCTCCCGCGGGTGAACTGGGCACCGGCTCGGGCGGAAGCCGGGGGTGCCGGAGCGGGTGGAGGCGAGTCGGGGCCGGCCACGAGCAAGGTTGGGAGGAGCCGGAGGTGTCGGAGCTCGGAGGCGAGCCTCCCACGGGCGAACTTGGCACCGGCTCGTGCGGAAGCCTCCCGCGAGCTTCCCACGGGTGGATCGGGTGCCAGCCTAGGCAGAAGTCGGAGGCGCCGGAGCGGTCGGAGGCGCCGGAGCGGGCGGAGGCGAGGTGGGGCTGGCCGCGGGTGAGGTCGAGAGGAGCCGGAGGTGCCGGAGCTCGGAGGTGAGCCTCCCGTGGGCAAACTTGGTGCCGGCTCAGGCGAAAGCCTCCCGCGAGCTTCCCACGGGCGGACCGGGTGCCAGCCTGGGCGAAAGCCGGAGGCGCCGGAGCTCGGAGGCGTGGCGGGCACGAGGGCTCGCCGGCGGTGGGCGAGGCACTGCCGAGGTGCCGCCGGTCGTTACCTTGGCGTGGGCTTGCCGTGGTGCAAGTGTGTGCATGGGCGGTGCAGGCGCCAGTTTCCCCTGGCATAAGTGATGCACACATGTACCTCCCGTGCACACGGACCGAGGCACAGAGAAGGTGCCGAGCTAGGATGATTGGAGTCGACCTGGGTATGACCGAAGTGGGCTGATCGAGCTAGAACTATCCTGGGCATGCTAGAGTGTGCCGAGTTGGACTGGGAGCACGCCGTGGGCATGCCGAGCTGGATTGGGAGCGCGCCGTGGGCATGCCGAGCTGGAGCTGACCTGGGCATGCCATGAGCATGCCGAGCTGAACTGAACGGTCGAAGCTAGACTTCTTATGGCCGAAGTGAGGCCGAGGTATTGGTTCACCGACGAGGTGGGGCTAGCTGAGCAGGGCTGAACCGCCACATGGCCGAAGTGGGGCCGTGGTGAGGCCGAGGTGGAGATGTGCCTGGCCGAGGTGGAAAAGTACGTAGCCGCGCCAGCCTCCAAGGAGGACGCGTGTCAGGACCGAATGGATCTTGTTTACTACTGTAACAGGATCCATGGCTGAGTTGGTTTGAGGTTTAGTCTTATGGTATTGGGTTCCTAATATAGTGGTCATACACTCAATCAAGTAATCAAAATGGAATGGTGCAGCCAAGCATGCAAAATAGGTTAGATTAATCTAGGGTTTCTTAGACCTAGAGCTAAAACTGGGTGGGTCAGCTCAACTTACACTTAACCCAGTAGCTAATCCTTCCTCTAGCCAGGTAGAGGGTGGAAGTGTGGGAGGCCCCCCTGCTTTCACAGGGATTCAAGTAAAAACCACAACACCACTTAGGTCGTTTGACTCTGGACCCTCAGCCTTAGACACCAAATTTTAGTAATAGCCACAGGATTAAATGCACTAGTTGGCCCACACAGCTCCGACCCGACCTGTTGATGTCACCTAGCCCTCTAGGGCAATTTAAGTCTAATTGATTTTAATTAGGCTTGGGTGAAAATGCTGGGTGGTTGTTTTGGGCCCAGGAGAGGTTATGACCTCCTACCCTGATGTTATATAGATTACCCTTAAGATTAGATTAAAAGATGATGAACATTCAATGGTCCTGATACAATCTAAAATAATCAAAAAATATAAAGATTTTTAATTAGTTTATGAGATGTCAAGTTAGGTTTAGGTTAACTGGGGTTATCAAACAAAGTTTGGCTTGGGATTGGGTGGTTTGGAAGTTGATTAGGTTTGGTTGAGTTAAGCATGCAGAAATAGCAGAAATCAAAAAATTAGGGTTCAGATGATGCAACATTTGGTATAGATCCCTGTTGGCTTTGGCTCCTTAGTTTTGATGATTAACAAAAGGTTGAGTATATGTTTGGACTATGTTTCATCTCAAGATAAAGTTTCAGGACTTAGGTTATTCAAAAAGAGTACTAAGAGTACAATGATGAAACCAAGCTTGCCTGATTTTGGAAAAGAGCTCTTCTACCTTGAACAAGATCAAATTTCTCATATTGGACCTTCCTGTTAAGAAGTAATTGACAAAAGAAACAAAGGCTTAGAGAAACTCAACATGGCACGCACCTCTCTAGAGTTTCAGAAAATTTCAGATCAGAGGTCGACCACCAGAGGTCGACACCTTGTCAAAGGTCGACCACCAGAGGTCGACTCATGAAGAAAAGAAAAGTTCAGCAAGGCCGGCACGACAAAATTTCAGTGGCACGCTCCAGAGGTCGACCACCAGAGGTCAACACCTGTCCAGAGGTCGACACCAGAGGTCGACTCATAGCCTGAGAATTCAAACTGGGCAGAACTATGGTTTTTTGGATTTTTGCCTAAAATAAACTGGAGGTCGACTTATGAGGTCGACACTTGATCCAGAGGTCGACTCATGAGGTCGACTCATGGCATAACGGCTAGTTTTTCTGAACTTTTGATTTGATTTCTAACGGCCATAAACGGCCATATTTTTGATTCTAACGGTCTTGTGGAGTTGTTTCAGCTTGAATGAGGTATTTAACCTCCACCAAACTTCAAAAAAGAAAAGGAGACAAAGTGAAAAAGCTTAGAGTGAAAGTACAAAGCCTTCAATCAATTCCAAGCCAAAAAGAGTGAGAAAACCAAGAGATTCCTTAGCCAAAAGCTTTCCATCTTTGAGGAATCCAACTTTCAAGTATTTGGCATTTAGTGAGGTCCAAAGATTCCAAGAGAAAGGCTTGAAGAGTCTCCATCAAGAGCTACATCGAATTACTTTTTGCTCAAAAGGAGTTTGTCTTGTTTTATTCATTGTATTCATATTTTTTTTGTCTTAGGCTAGTTTCAAGGAAATTTGAAACTGGTGTGAGGTTTGTTGGTGAGCCAATTGATAAAACCAACTAGGGTTGCTTGTAAGCTCGAAGCCAAAACAAGTGTGTGAGGTTTGTTGGTGAGCCAATTGATAAAACCAACTAGGGTTGCTTGTAAGCCCGAAGCCAAAACAAGTGTGTAAGGTTTTGACTTGTGAGCCTGGTAAAACAAGTCGGCTGTAATCTAAAGATTATAGTGGAAATTCCCAATGGAGCTTGGGGAGTGGATGTAGGTGCTAGGTGCACCGAACCACTATACTTCTTGTGTGTTTGCATTGCTTTACTTCTTATCTTCTTTTGCTCTTTAATTGTTGTTTTATTTCATTGCTTCTGTTGCACAATTACTTGAGCACTATCTCTCTTCACCTTTGAACTTGATAGCACATATATTGCTTTAATTTTTTAAAATACCCAATTCACCCCCCTCTTGGGCACCATATCTGGGCAACAAGTGGTATCAGAGCACCGGTACTCTCTTGTAGGTCCAACGATCTTGAGTGAAAGATCATGGCCGCCCCAATTGGAATGGGTGTAGTTGAAGGACAAGCATCAAATCGCCCTCCTTTCTTTAATGGCACAAACTACACATACTGGAAAACTCGTATGCGTATTTATTTACAAGCTGTAGATTATCATATATGGAGAATAATTACTAAAGGGCCTCATCAGCCCACTCACTTGGTTAATGGCATTATCACCCCAAAATCTGAAGAAGAATGGGATGACAATGACATCAAACAAGCTGAGTTAAATGCTAAGGTGATGAATTTGCTATTCTGTGCACTTGACCCTAGTGAATTCAACAGAATATCAAATTGTATTTCCGCCAAAGAAATTTGGGATACACTTGAGGTTACCCATGAGGGTACACACCAAGTGAAGACCACAAAGGTGAACATGCTCATTCATACATATGAGATGTTCAGGATGGAACCAACTGAAAGTATCAGTGAAATGTATACTAGATTTACAAATATAGTAAATGGTATGAGAAGTTTGGGAAAAATTATATCTAATGGTGAACTGGTTAACAAACTTCTCAGGTCTCTTCCGGTTTCATGGGATGCGAAAGTAACAGCCATAGAAGAAGCCAAGGATGTCAATACTCTACCTCTTGAGCAGCTTCTTGGATCACTGATGACTTACGAGCTTTCACTAAAGCAGAAGACAGTGGACAATGACAAGAAAAAGAAAGCCATAGCCTTCAAGTCCACTACAAAGGAAGAGTCAAGTGATGAATCAGAAGATGAAGCTGATGATGATGAGACAGCCCTCATTACAAGGAAATTCAAAAGATTCATGAGAAAGAAGAAGGGCTTCTACAAGAAAAGCCACAAAAAGGTGATCACAATAAAGAAAAAGAGAGAAAAAGAAAGGGATCCACCCATCTGCTTCGAGTGCAAGAAGCCTGGACATTATAAAACGGATTGCCCTTTGCTTAAAAAGAGTCGAAGGATGTTGAGAAAGCAAGCCATGATGGCTACCTGGAGTGAGAGTGAGGACTCCAGCAGTGATGAAGAGCAGCAGGTAGTCGCCAACCTGTGTTTCATGGCCAATGAAGACAATGAGGTAAATTCTGAACCTGAAATTGAATTTACTTTCAATGAATTGCATGATGCTTTTGATGATTTAGTTATGGAATATGAAAAATTAAAATGAAAAATAAGAAATTAAGAATGCTAAATCTTGAGCTTACCAAAAATTCAGAAAAGTTTTTAACTGAAATTGAAGATTTAATTCAAGAAAATAAGAAATTAACTGAACATGTAAAGACCTTGAAAAATGATAAGGATAATCTTTTAAAAGAAAATGATTCTTTGAAAATAATAGAAGTCTTAAAACTAATGAGAAAATTGAAAAACAAAACAAAGAACTATTGCTTCAAAATAAAAATTATAAAGAAGAGTTAGAAAAAGTAAAACCTTTTGTAGAAAAGTTTACTTTTAGTTCAGAAAAATTAAGCATGCTTTTAAATAGTCAACATGCAGTGTTTAACAAAGCTGGACTTGGATTTAAGCCACACAATCAGCAAAAACTTTACAAAAACATTTTCATACCTGCATCTTCTAATGTTACCTGCTATGCATGTGGTAAGTTAGGACATAAATCATATATTTGTAATAAAAGAAAATTAAATACCTTTGAAAAGATTTGGGTTCCAAAAGGAACCAATTTGACTAACCCTA
The DNA here is from genome assembly GCA_021397845.1 of Areca catechu. Taxonomy (NCBI): domain Eukaryota; kingdom Viridiplantae; phylum Streptophyta; class Magnoliopsida; order Arecales; family Arecaceae; genus Areca; species Areca catechu. The sequence continues at coordinate 5,005,925 of JAHSVC010000059.1, forward strand.
AAGGATCCAAGATGACTTGGTACCTAAAGTTTCAACTTGATTAATTTTTGCAGGTGTGTCTTGCAACCAAAAATAAAAGAAGAATGTGGTATCTGGATAGTGGTTGCTCAAGGCACATGACTGGGGATGTGAAGCAATTCTCATCACTAGCAGCTATTGATGGTGGAAACGTTACTTTTGGTGATAATGGAAAAGACAAAATGTCGGAATTGGTAAAATCCATATCACCCCAAATGCTTATGTAGATAATGTATTATTTGTTGATGGCTTGAAGCATAATCTTTTTAGCATTAGTCAGTTTTGTGATAAAGGTTTTAAAGTAGTTTTTGAATCATCTTTGTGCATGGTATCTAGTCTTGATGTCGATGGCATCAAGTTCACTGGTCATAAGCATGGAAACATTTACATGGTTGATCTTGATGATCTAGCCATGGAAAGTGGTCAATGCCTAGTGGCTAGGGAAGCCAAGGCAAGTGAAACTAGTTGGCTTTGGTTATCGTAGGCTAGGGCATGCTAGTATGCAGTTGATTTCAAAATTAAGCAAAAAGAATCTTGTAAAAGAATTGCCAAAACTCACATTTGAAAAAGATAAGATTTGTGCTGCATGTCAATTTGGAAAACAAACTAAATCTACTTTCAAACCTAAAGGAGTAGTATCTACTACTAGACCCCTTGAATTATTGCATATGGACCTCTTTGGACCAACCAGAACAACTAGTTTGGGAGGTAAAAAATATGGGCTAGTAATTGTAGATGATTACTCACGATTTACTTGGGTGATGTTTTTAGCTCATAAAGATGAAACGTTTTCAGCTTTTGTTAAATTTCATAAAAGGGTTTCAAACAAAAAAGATCTCACTATTGTTTCTTTGCGTAGTGATCATGGAACTGAATTTGACAATCATGATTTTGAAGCTTTTTGTAATGAAAATGGCATTAGTCATAATTTTTCTGCACCTAGGACACCTCAACAAAATGGGGTGGTAGAAAGAAAGAACAGGACACTTGAAGAAATGGCACGCACAATGCTTTGCGAAAATGATTTACCTAGATATTTTTGGGCAGAAGCCATTAATACTTCCTGTTACATTTTAAATCGTGTTTTAATTCGGCCTATTTTGAAGAAAACACCATATGAGCTTTGGAAAAATCGAAAACCAAATCTTAAGTATTTTCGTGTATTTGGTTGCCGCTGTTTCATATTAAACAATGGCAAAGACAATATCAGTAAATTTGATGCCAAGTCAGATGAGGGTATCTTCTTAGGATACTCTACTTCTAGCAAGGCATACAGGGTCTTCAACAGAAGAACTCTTCTGGTTGAAGAATCAATTCACGTAGTGTTTGATGAATCTAACGAAAAATCTTCTAGAAAAGAAGATTCTATTGATGATGAAACAGGTACAAAGAAGCTTGAACATTTGACAATCAATGAAGATGAGCCCAAAGGAGATGATGATCAAGAAAATGAAGATCAAACTCAAGAGATCAATGCAACTTCACCAAAACCTTTACCTAAAGAGTGGAGGTATGCACACGGACACCCCAAAGAGCTAATAATTGGTGATCCGTCAAAGGGAGTAAGTACACGCTCTTCTATTAGAAATGTTTGTGATTATTTAGCTTTTGTATCTCAGATAGAGCCTAAGTCAATTGAAGAAGCTGAAAAAGATTGTAACTGGATTAATCCTATGCAAGATGAACTAAATCAATTTAAAAGAAATAACGTTTGGACTTTAACTGAAAAACCCCTCAATGTTTCTGTAATTGGCACAAAATGGGTTTTTAGAAATAAACTTGATGAACATGGTATTGTAACTAGAAACAAAGCTAGACTTGTTGCTAAAGGCTACAACCAGGAAGAAGGGATCGACTTTGATGAAACCTTTGCTCCTGTTGCTAGGCTAGAAGCAATTAGACTTTTACTTGCTTTTGCGTGTTTTATGGATTTCAAGTTATTTCAAATGGATGTTAAGAGTGCTTTTTTAAATGGATTTATTGAAGAGGAAGTTTATGTTGAACAACCTCCTGGTTTTGAAAATCATGAATTTCCTAACCATTTTTAAATTGCATAAAGCATTGTATGGTTTAAAGCAAGCTCCTAGAGCTTGGTATGATAGATTAAGTTCATTTTTGATGAAGAATGATTTTTTAGAGGTAATGTAGATAATACATTATTTTTGAAAAAGAAAAATGATGATCTCTTAGTAGTACAAATCTATGTAGATGATATTATTTTTGGTGCTACTAACGAATGTCTTTGTCAAGAATTTGCAAAGTTAATGCAGAGTGAGTTCGAGATGAGCATGATGGGAGAACTCAACTTCTTCCTCGGACTCCAAATTAAGCAAACCAAAGAGGGGATCTCCATCAACCAAGCCAAGTACACAAGGGAAATATTGAAAAAGTTTGGGATGGAGACTACCAAATCAATAGGTACCCCTATGAGCTCTTCATGTAAATTAGACAAAGATGAATGTGGCAAATCAGTAGACCAAAAATTATATAGAGGCATGATTGGTTCACTGCTATATCTAACTGCCAGTAGACCAGATATAATGTTTAGTGTTTGTATGTGTGCACGTTTTCAGTCTGCTCCTAAAGAATCACATCTCTTAGCTGTAAAACGTATATTTAGATACTTATCTGGGTCAATCGAAATTGGTCTTTGGTACTCTAGAGAGTCATCATATGAATTAATTGCATATTCTGATGCTGATTTTGCTGGATGTAAACTTGATCGTAAAAGTACTAGTGGAACTTGTCAATTCCTAGGAGTTAATTTGATTTCATGGAGCAATAAGAAACAGAATTCGGTTGCTCTATCTACGGCAGAAGCCGAATATATAGCAGCTGGAAGCTGTTGTGCTCAGATTCTATGGATCAAACAACAACTCGAGGACTTTGGCATCAAACTAACTAAGACACCCATAAGATGTGATAATACTAGTGCAATCAATTTAACGAAAAATCCTGTACAACATTCAAGAAGCAAACATATTGAAATAAGACATCACTTCATAAGAGATCACGTTCAAAACTCTAATGTGTTGTTAGAATTTATTTGTACTGATTATCAATTGGCTGATATATTCACAAAACCATTGAATGAAGATAGATTTTGTATGATCAGAAGAGAACTGGGAGTCATTGATCCTTTTGCTTGAAACTCTTCAATTTTCATCAAAAATTCCTCAAAAATGATTTATAAATTCTCAAATATGTTTAAAGGTTATTTTTCTAAATTTTATCAAATTTTTTAAATTTTACAGAATTTTATTTTGGGTAATTTATTGTTGGAGTCGACACTTTAATTTTCGGAGGTCGACACTAGAGGTCGACCCCTAAGGTTTTTGGAGGTCGACACTTGAGGTCGACCCCTGAAAATTTTTAGAGGTCGACACTTGAACGGAAACCTCCTTTTTTAAAAACCCGTCCGCAAGCCACATTTTCTCCATTTCTTTCCATTTCTCCTTCATGTGGTCCCCCTCCAACTTTCCTAAACCTCTAAACAGTGGATTTCCAACCTTCTCCTTCATCTTTTTGGGTAATCCTCTCCTCTCCTCTTGTTTTCTTTAGAACCAAACCATTTTTTGACCGTGTTCTTGGTTTTGGACAACCGAAAGCTTTTGCATCTATCTACCCTCAAATCTCGGTTGTTTTTCAATTGAAATCACTTATTTCCTTCCTCCGTTTCTTACATTTTCTCCATTTACTCTCGATTTTCTCCATTTTCACAAACCCTATCTCACCATTTCACCATTTCCTCTTTTTCTCAAATCGTGAACCTCTCTTTCCCTCTCTTCTCTTGGTTCCTTTCCTCTTAGCCTTGCTTTATCGTACTTCTCCCTAATTTACCCCTCTTCCTTTCATATGGGTCCAAGAAAGCACTTGGCAGTAAGGAAAAGGAGATTGGAACAAGGCCAAGGTAGCACTGAGCGACGAAGAAAGGTCAGACATGAGCGTGAGCCGACCCCAGAGCCACCTGCACCAGTGCCAGCCAGCTTAGTACGGAAGAGCATTGCGAGTGGGAGGCGTGTGGATATACCTTTCTGGGATCAGCATCACTTTTTTATAGGAGATGTGCTGAGAGATGCAGGTCTGGTTCACTTCTGCACGATGACTGAGAGATTCTACCCTGACCTCATCAGGGAGTTCTATGGATCCATGGCCACTGATGGCATTGGATGGTCAGCTACTGTACGTGGGATCGAGATTCCAGTGACACCGGAGGTCATCAGTCGCGTTTGGAGGATTCCACTTCATGGCACTGCTGCCACTTCGATCAGCGATAGAGAGCATGCCTTCAGATGTTTTCTAGAGCGTGAGGATGTTAGCGGCATTTCCACAGTAGCCGCTAACCAGCTTTCACTGGAGATGAGAGTGCTGCATCATATCATCGCCCGTATCTTGATTCCGAAGAGTGGGAGATTCGACTTTATCACTGAGCGTGAGTTGGTGTTGATGGTGTCCCTGAGACAGCGGACTCCCATCAACCTTCCCAGGATCATGCTTCAGCAGATGGGTGAGGCAGCATCTCACAGGAGACTAGTTCAGCCATATGGTATGGGGCTGACACAGCTATTCAGGGAGCATGGTGTTTCATTTGATGGTATACCCTTCAGTCAGCTGCAGCATACTGATACATATGGAGAGAAATCCCTGCATAGGATGGGATTTCGACTGATTGGTGACCGTTGGGTGCGACGAGAGTCTGGCCAGGAGCCAGATGAGGAGGATGAGATCCGAGCAGCTGAGGCAGGGCCTTCAGAGCCTACTGATCATGGTACACCTCCTCGCCCAGCACCAGAGTCAGAGACTGCGGAGCCTGAGCCATTCACACCACCACCCTTATCAGCTCCAGCACCTACTGCTACTGCTACACCACGGAGGACTACAGCGAGGATATCGGACTTTGAGCAGAGAGTGACTGATCACATTTCAGAGGTCCGGACAGAGATTGCTGGTGTACGACAGGAGCTACATGATCTGCGGATACACACAGATATGTGCATTGGAGCTCTCTCAGCTAGTGTAGATGCAGGATTCCGACAGATCCTCAGCCTACTGAGATTAGCACTGCCACCAGGGACTGTAGATCCGACAGTATCTCCTCCACATTCTAATGATGATGATGATGATGGCTCCAATGGATACAGTGACAGTGATGGAGATCAGCCTAGAGCAGGTAGCTCTGATGTTCCACCTGCAGATCCGATTCCAGAGATTCCCCCTTCTACTGATCCTCCTTCTACTGATCTTCCTAGTACAGATCCTCCAGCTACAGATGTGCCATAGATACTGAGTTTACTGAGTCACTTTTTGAGACTATTACAGGGATTCCGGATGATAGAGATGAGCATACAGAGACAGATATTGATGATCCCACTGCTTATGAGCTAGTCAGCAGGCACACTCCAGCTCAGTCTACTCAGCATACTGATCATTTACTCCTTCTGCTACTGCTTCTGTTAGGACACCTGTGGAGCCTTTTCCTCGGACCTATAGATCTCGTAGGAGTACCCCTAGGTCTGGTTCCTCTCTGAGGACTCGGAGTCTCACTCATAGGACTCCAAAATCCTCATCTAGGATCTCGGCTCCTATCTCTTTTGATATACCTTCTGATGAGGAGTAGCCTCATAGATTTACTTAATGTATGTTGTACTTAGTTTGCTTTGTATGATCTGATGTATCAGTGTTTTGTGCTTCCTATGTAAGCAATTTTGTAACTAAATACATTTATACACTTATCTATATTGTGATATTTTACTGTCTAATACCAGCTCTTAGCATTTATCTTTTTAAACCCTCAAGTTAGAATGTTTTTGTTATCTCGAATGCACAAATTGAGGGGGAGCATGTATTTTATGCAACTAAGTATTTCATTGCAATGGAATGGTACCATTTGTTTTTATCTTTTACTACAAAGAATGCACTTTTTGATTCTTGACAAAAAGGGGGAGTATAGTAAAGTTTGTAAAGTATATATGGTAAAGTATGACTCTTTCATAGAATAGAGTAGAGCAAAGCTATAATGGTTCTTATCTTTTTGACTCATAAGAATGTTTTCACAAAAAGAAAGAAGTAAATGAAAAGTAAAATCTTTCATATAGTATAGTAAAACTATTATGGTTCTTAACTTTTTGAATCATGAGAATGTTTTCACAAAAAAAATTAAATAAATAAATAGATGAAAAGTAAAATTTTTATGATATACTCATGCATGTGAGGTTTCTTTGAAAATTTTTATTAGTGCTATATTTTGCTTTTGGACTTAATTGCATATATACTCAAGGTTTTGTCATCATCAAAAAGGGGGAGATTGTTGGCTTTGGCTCCTTAGTTTTGATGATTAACAAAAGGTTGAGTATATGTTTGGACTAATGTTTCATCTCAAGATAAAGTTTCAGAACTTAGGTTATTCAAAAAGAGTACTAAGAGTACAATGATGAAACCAAGCTTGCCTGATTTTGGAAAAGAGCTCTTCTACCTTGAACAAGATCAAATTTCTCATATTGGACCTTCCTGTTAAGAAGTAATTGACAAAAGAAACAAAGGCTTAGAGAAACTCAAGCATGGCACGCACCTCTCTAGAGTTTCAGAAAATTTCAGATCAGAGGTCGACCACCAGAGGTCGACACCTTGTCAAAGGTCGACCACCAGAGGTCGACTCATGAAGAAAAGAAAAGTTCAGCAAGGCCGGCACGACAAAATTTCAGTGGCACGCTCCAGAGGTCGACCACCAGAGGTCAACACCTGTCCAGAGGTCGACACCAGAGGTCGACTCATAGCCTGAGAATTCAAACTGGGCAGAACTATGGTTTTCTGGATTTTTGCCTAAAATAAACTGGAGGTCGACTCATGAGGTCGACACTTGATCCAGAGGTCGACTCATGAGGTCGACTCATGGCATAACGGCTAGTTTTTCTGAACTTTTGATTTGATTTCTAACGGCCATAAACGGCCATATTTTTGATTCTAACGGTCTTGTGGAGTTGTTTCAGCTTGAATGAGGTATTTAACCTCCACCAAACTTCAAAAAAGAAAAGGAGACAAAGTGAAAAAGCTTAGAGTGAAAGTACAAAGCCTTCAATCAATTCCAAGCCAAAAAGAGTGAGAAAACCAAGAGATTCCTTAGCCAAAAGCTTTCCATCTTTGAGGAATCCAACTTTCAAGTATTTGGCATTTAGTGAGGTCCAAAGATTCCAAGAGAAAGGCTTGAAGAGTCTCCATCAAGAGCTACATCGAATTACTTTTTGCTCAAAAGGAGTTTGTCTTGTTTTATTCATTGTATTCATATTTTTTTTGTCTTAGGCTAGTTTCAAGGGAATTTGAAACTGGTGTGAGGTTTGTTGGTGAGCCAATTGATAAAACCAACTAGGGTTGCTTGTAAGCTCGAAGCCAAAACAAGTGTGTGAGGTTTGTTGGTGAGCCAATTGATAAAACCAACTAGGGTTGCTTGTAAGCCCGAAGCCAAAACAAGTGTGTAAGGTTTTGACTTGTGAGCCTGGTAAAACAAGTCGGCTGTAATCTAAAGATTATAGTGGAAATTCCCAATGGAGCTTGGGGAGTGGATGTAGGTGCTAGGTGCACCGAACCACTATACTTCTTGTGTGTTTGCATTGCTTTACTTTTTATCTTCTTTTGCTCTTTAATTGTTGTTTTATTTCATTGCTTCCGTTGCACAATTACTTGAGCACTATCTCTCTTCACCTTTGAACTTGATAGCACATATATTGCTTTAATTTTTTAAAATATCCAATTCACCCCCCCTCTTGGGCACCATATCTGGGCAATAATCCCGATGCATAGAAAATTCAAAAAAAATCTAGAACAGAGGATGGATGGTTGTGATGAAACCTACCAAATTTCATGCAGAAAAAAAATTCTATGATGATGTAAACCTAGATTTTTTTTGACTGCTATAGAAATTATCAAGATTTTGTTAGGGTTTCTAATATACCAAGTTTTTATGATTTAGGTTTTCTATAAAATTAAATAAAAATTTTAATAAAATAGAGGACTCAACAAAGAACAATTAATGAAAACTTTAGAGAAAAATAAAATTCCTAGATGGTCGAAAATAGATGCAAAACTGATACCTAATGCAGTGGATAGAATGCCGAATTAGGGTTTGTGAATGTGAAGCAAATATCAAACTATCCTAAACTAGCTCTAATACCAAACTGATGTGGGATGACTCTAAGATTGCTAATCATGTAGGAAAAATAGTAAACTAATATTTTCATGATTTTTATAATTTATATTTATAGGCTAAATTTCCAAATAAAAATAAGAACTAGCAAGAAGAATAGTAATGCATAGAATCATCATATTGCAGGCGAACTTATACAAAATAATAAATTCCAGGACCTGAGAATTGAGGAACTCCTGGATTATGATAGCTAATCTTCATCAAATTAGAAATTTAAAGAAGGGAATGATGTTACCAATCAGTGATTTGAAGACCTTTCGATGAAGAGATCACACAGCACTCTGATTGGAGTCTGGATGATGAAGTTCGGTTCCCTTGATTAGATGGCTGATTTGGATGGTTCTGGATACAAAGAAAGCCTCCTCTGGGGAGATGAAATGCCTCGGGGATCTTGCAAAACATCAAGGGTCAATCAAAATAGCAAGTAAGAAAAGGAAAGGAAACTAGGTTTAGAACGAATCAGGTTAGGAATTAGAAGCTGGGCTGTTTGAAGCTTGTTGAAGATCTTCCTGCTTGGCGGTCTAGGGCACTCCTTCTTGGACATGTGAAGGCTTGGATGGAAGTGAGTTAGGGCATGGAAGGATGCTAGGGCAGCAAGGAATTCGTCCAAGCACAAAAACACCAACCAAAGAACCAAAACAAAACACTAACATAAGGCAATAACTCAAAATTTCAGTAAGGTTTATTCATAAGAAAAATATGCTTACAAGAGAGGGAGGGGTGGGGTATTTATATAGTTCCCATGCCCTCACTAAGCATGGTTACACTTGGATTACAAGTCCTCTTCCAAATTAGAATATAAGTCCTTTCCTAGCTAGGTTAGAATTACAAAGTTTAAAAGGATTAGAAATCCCAACTAAGTTAGTAATAAGCTTGGTCTTCTCCTTCTTCTCTTCAACTTGGACTTGGTCAAACCTCTTTGGACATGGTCAACACTTCAAAGATGCCTAGGGGGTCGTGTTGGACCTCTAGGAGCAGCAAGGGGCCGGCCCGAAGGGGCTTGGGTGCATGGGTTCGGGCCTCTGGAAGCTGGGGTGGCCTGGTAGCCTGGTAGTAGGAATATTCCTTGGAATCTTGCTTCTTAAGTGCTTGGGCTTGGCACCTGGGCTTGATTTCTTTAGGCTGGGATGCAGGTGGACCTCTGGAATCATAGTTGCCCTAGTTTAGGAATATGCTCTGGCATCTGGGGAGGAATCTGGGCATCTGGAGGATTTTTGGAAAGAATCAGAATTTCTGAAAGCATCTTGGATCCTGGGTTGTCATACAAAATCCAATGGACTGATGTAGCGGCCTCTGACTCCTAGATGTGGCCTGGTGAAACTCCAAAATAGGGTAACCTCCTCTCTTGTATAAAAATCGGGCTCATACTGAACTCATAATTGATGTACATGACTCAAAATACTGACTAGGTTGAGGGTTGAGACAAATCAACTAACCTCAACTTATTACATGACTTAATTCTAGTTGATTACAAAAATTTGACACATGACTAATTAAACCATATAGGATCCAGGGATTTATGTCTGATCCTGGTGTCCCCACCAGTATCGCTGTTGATTTTGAACCAAAACTGGCCCTATTTGCTGTTTCCCCTCTTTGGACTGATCCCTATTTGACTTTCTTCGATTTTTCCTTGGATTGAATCGACACCGTGTTTCTCCTCCCACTGATTTCTCCATTTTGGCTCATTTTCTTAGCCGACCCCTTGATTTTTGGCTCTCTTTTCCCCCATTTCTCCTCATTTCTTCTCTATTTCCTTTTTGGACTATTCCTAGTTCCATATCTTTACTATTTCCTTTGCCTCCTTCAATAGTTGTCATGTGACCTAGAAAGCAGTTGGCATTTAAAAGGAAACCAGGTCAGGCATCAGTAGAGAGAAGAACAAAAGCCAGAAATGATGGGGGCCAGCAGACTGAGAGTACAACTCCTTCTTCATCTTCTGCTGAGAGAGTGTCTGGGAAGGTGATCACTGTCGGTTAATGAGTGGATCTCGGCTACTTTGACCGATAGAGTTTCCATCTTGGACAGGTTCTCCAGGAAGCTGGGTTGATCTCCTTTTGCACTATGCAGGAGAAGTTCTACCCTAACTTGATTCGCGAGTTCTACGGGAGTTTGGACTGCAATAGGATGCTGTGGAGTGCGACTGTTAGAGGTATCTGCATTCCAGTTTCAAAGGAGGTCCTGAGCCATATCTGGGGGATCCCGCACCTTGGGATCATTATTCCATCTATAGAGGACCGTGAGGAAGCCTTCAGGTGCATACTTGAGTGAAAGGACATTTGCGGTGTGGCTACTGTCATCGCGAACTAGCTTTCTGTGGAGATGTGCCTCCTACACCACATCATTGCCTAGATTCTACTGCCGAAGACCAGGAGATTTGACTTCATTATTAAGCGGGAGCTGATGCTTATGGTTTGTTTGATGCAGAGGACTACAGTGGACATTCTAGCTCTGATGCTCATGCAGATGAGAGATGCCTCGACTCAGCATCGTCACTGTCTGCCTTATGGGATGGTTCTTACATGACTGTTCAGAGCCTACAGTGTTCCTTTGGAGGGGGAGACCACCAAGGACATCCTTCATATAGACGTGTATGATGAGCGGTCTCTTCACCGTATGGGGTACAGGTTGGTCTCAGGTTGTTGGGTGTGTCGTGAGTCTGGCCAGGAGCCAGATGAGGAGGACGAGATCCATGAGGCAGAGGCAGGGCCATCAGGGCCTTCATATACACCTCCTTGATCAGCACCAGCAGCAGCTAGTGAGCCTGAGCCTATCACTCCAGCTCCAGCACCCGCAGCTTCTCCTGCTCCTCCTTCCACTTCAGTTGGTACATCCTTTGAGGAGATGGTCAGGTACAAGTTTGCATATATCAGGAGTAAGATGATCGGGTTGGGAGTCCGTACCACTCAGCTATGCATAGAGATTGAGGGTCTTAGAGCCCGTACAGCTGAGCAGCATACTGAGATGCGACAGACTATAGAGGCAGGTTTTGCTCGTATTGAGGATTTATTAAGATCACTCATACCTCCAGTAGCACCAGCAGATCCACCCCATCCTATGGATGATGATGATGATGGTGACCACCATGAGGGACATGATGACTCACTTGGTGGTGGTGACCGAGCTGATGATGGTGGAGATGACAGAGAGACAGGTGACAGTGACAGCGATGATCATGCAGATGATTTTGAGTTGGTCAGTCGTGAGGCCCAGACTCCTGCTGTTCCTGATGATCCTTGCGACACTCCATCATCGACTGCTCCATTTTTTGTGACACTTGCTAATACTCTTCCACCGCCATCCACTCGTTCTTCTAGGATTGTACCCTGAGTAGGACCATCAACCAGGACTAGGAGTCATACTATCCTAAAGACCCCTAGAGCTCTAGTTCCTAGGTCTAGGATTACAGGTCCTATTTCATTTGAGATTCCATCTGGTGAGGAGTAGCCTCACAGATGATTATGCTGATGATTGATGTTTTTATTTTAGTGTTTATCTATATTCAGTATTTTTCATGATTATCTATGTGTTGTACTTGTTATGTTTCAGTGTTTGCTAATTGTCTCAGCAAATTTTGTACTGAAAATACTTTTATATATATGCAGACTAGCATTTTAGTTACTTGATTATCAAGCTTGGTTCATTTGCTAGCTTATTCATTTACTCTAACAATGATTGAATCTATGTGTTTCATGGTTGAACTTTGCTCTGATACCTTAATTTTCTGCTTTGATACTGAGTATATCAAGACCCTTATTGCATTAATTCAGGGGGAGTTTACTCCCTTTATTCTTTAATGTTGACAAAAAAGGGGAGTAAGGTATATAAGAGTAAGATATAAAAAATTCAAAATTTTCAATTGTGAAATGTTTCATATTTTGACTCACCTAGAGGGAGAGAAAACTTAACTTCATATTTAACTTGTACCTCTTCCCTATCAAAACTATATTGTATGGGTGTGCATATGTTTTTAAGATCATGTTATGTGGTATCATATTCAAAATTGAAAATTGAATGCTTATATACTCAAGGTTTTGTCATCATCAAAAAGGAGGAGATTGTTGGGTTTGTCTTTGATTTTGATGGTTAACAAAATGTTGAGTACATATTTTGTACTAATATTTTAATTATGGTTATGAGCTACAGGATACAGGTACCTCAAATTCTCAAAAAGAAAGTATCTTAAAGCTGAGCAAAATTCATGTTTTAAGAAGTCTTCTCATCATTCATGTTTTGTACATATCTTTATGTTTTGAAAGTTTTTGGTACTTATTTTGGCAAATTTCAGACCCAAGTGTCGACTCAAGATTAGCAAGTGTCGACACTTCAGTGACTGGCATGCAAAAATTTCTATCTGGCACACCAAGTATCGACACCTGAGTTTTAAATGTTGACACCTGAGATACAAGTGTCGACACCTAGAACCCAAGTGTTGACTCAAGGCCTGAGATTTTTTGAAAATACAAAACTTGCATTTTTGAAGGATTTTTGTGTCAAGTGTCGACACCTAAGTTTCAAGTATCAACACTTAAAATTTAAATGTCGACACCTGGAAACTAAGTGTCGACACCTGAAAATCAAGTATCGATATTTGGTTGTCAAGTGTCGACTCATGGGTTCTGATAGCTTCAACTGATCTATTTTCTGAGTTGCAGAATTGGTCTTTTCAAGCTCCCAACGACTAGTTTTGATTTTTCAACGATCTCAAACTATTTTTTGGAAGTTTTTGAAGTATTTAAGCTTCACCAAACTCATTCATGAAATATTGAACTCCATTGAACACTCAAAAGTCAATATTCCCTCAAGAACTTCACTTCCAAAAGCCATAAAAAGAGAGATTCCCTGAAAAAGTTTACAAGCCTATCATTTCATCCTTCCAAAAGTGAGCTTGAAGAAGATTCTAAAGAGAAGACAAGACAAGCATCTTTAAGAGCCTTAAAGCTTCCATATTCCACTCTAGAATAGAGTTTGATTATATTTTTAAATTGTATCTTTATCTCTATACTTTGTTGACCTAACTTTCAAGGGTTTCTTGAAAGTAAGTTGTTATGGTTGTTGGTCAGCCAAAGATACAAAACCAACTAGGATTTAACTTGTGAGCTCGAAGATAAAACAAGTTGCAAAGGTTGTTGGTGAGCCTAGGTGACAAAACCAACTTAGGTGTTGACTTGTGAGCCTTATAAAACAAGTCGGCTGTAATCTTGGAAAGATTATAGTGGAGTTCCCAAGGATAGCTTGGGGAGTGGATGTAGGTGCTTGGTTTGCACCGAACTACTATAAAACTTGTTGTTTATGTGTGTGATTGCTCTTCCTACTTCTTGTTCTTTATTTTCTATAATTAATTTATTGTCATCCGCTGCATATCATTGAGTTATTCATATTGTAAACACTTCAAAGACCGGTACATAATTGCTTTAATTTTTGAAAGACCCAATTCACCCCCCTCTTGGGCTCCATTTCTGGGCAACAAGCTTAAGTGCAAAAAGTTCCTTAATCCCAAAATTAAAACAGGCCCACTGTAATTGGATCCAGCTAGTTCTTTAATTTGGGCTAAATTTATAATTAATAAATTTAAAACATTCTCTTCTTCCTTCCCTTTTCATCCCAAATGAGACTTTCCAAAACTCCATTAATAGCTTCTTCGAGCTTAGATCTTCTTTCACAAAGAGTCACCAACCAAACTAGGCGACCATTCCCTGGCCACTGGTGACCCAAAGTTCCGGAAGAGACAAGAACAGAGCGACACAGGAGAGCCATCGGTCACTCGTCTAAATGTCCAAAAATTTGCCACTGCATTTACCACAAGCTGAGTGGGGTCCAGCAATTTGGCAACAGCCTCCACTATCTCCTTCTAGAAGATGGTGAGGTCCCTGCGACGGGACACCACGAACTGCCAAAATCCAACAGAATCCATCTGGTGGTAGAACATCGGAGGACCACTTAGAGGTCCTCAGGAAAATAGAGCTAGGAGGAACATCCCAAGGGCCCAACACCACTTGGAACCGGCAATGGTGGACGAGTCTTAGTCGCCACTGTCTAAATGATCGCCGGTCAATGGCTGCCGGACACTTCTGGCAAGGTATGGAAGGAGGAGAAGGGCACAGTGGTTCCCACCACCGCCAGCCAATTTTTTTTTTTTGAACCAATATTTCAATATCTCAACTATAGAAGGACTAATTTACAATTTCAGAAAATCCAAGGGCCTTAGTGCAAAATGGCCTTTTAGACCAAAATATAATTATAAATATGAGAGGGACTAAATTGTAAAATGACTAATATATAATTCCAAAAAAACCCAGGGGCCTAAATGCAAAATGGCCACCATTTTTTTTTTCTTATTTGGGAATGGATTATTGGAATTTGGGTTTAAACCCAAAACCCAAAACCCGTTAGCCTCACCTCTTCCCCATGCGACCCAAAAATAGGGCTCTCTTCGATCCGCCACCCTTTGGTTCCAAAACTGCCACCACTATTGCCAGACCAGCTAGACGGCTACGACGATCAATCGGGAAGTACCGGTCACCACCTCCGACGGTGTCGCCAGCATCTGATTGGGCCCAAAAGGAGAGATCGGCTACAATGTTTTCCTTTTTTTTTGAGTTCGGCCGAATCCACCTGCGGTGATCTGTGTCTTAGATCTCCACCACCGGTGGGGAGGGGGGTCCGGTCATGAAGATCCAACTCTCGGCACATTTAGCCATCACACAACCACAAATGTGTCTCCAATTTCATGGCAGAAAATGGAAATTGGTGTTCCCAGAGGAGCTCTAAAAAGAAACTCAAGGCACTTAGAGACAGGAGCAGTTGAATAAATGCCAGCGGAAGATGATCTCAGGCACCTTCTGATGCACCAAATCGTAATCAGACGGTTATAATGCAAAAGTATTATCATAATTTCGGCCAGCTGCCAGATGCTTACAAAGAGCTGGACTTGTACTGTGATGCGGTATTACAAGTCGACGTCATTTCGTACCCACCCATCTTTTGAAGCGAATTGGTTCGATTTCTGGATGAACCTACCGTTGATAGACAAATCCTCAAAACAAAAATCCTTGGCAAGACCAAAATTTGCAACCTCTCGACAACGTATTAGGCCTACAGAGGCGGGTTCGCTTTGGAGCTAAAATCACTGTGGACATAGAGTCAAGATGAAAACCAGAGGGTCGTGAGCATATTGGCGAGTCGGAGAGCGTGGCATGGAGATCAAGCGGGCTGAAACCGCGGCGAATCAATTTTACGGGCTCGCTGGCTGTCGGTAGCCCGGGCTGAGCTGTAAGGAATGGACAGTGAGGACCGCCACGTATCGCGATCTTGTTGGCCCGTCCCTCATGAAGCCCACCAGATCCCGCGTCTTCTGAACGCTCATATAAATCCTTCCAATCGCTTCTAAAACGGTTGGCCGGAAAGAAAAACCATCTGTAGCTTGTTTTGAGAGAGTCTCCGGCGGCGCAGTTGGGGTCTCCGGCGGCCGATGATGAGGAGAACGGGGTCGGACGGGGGATCGTCGGCGGCTGGGGGAGAGGAGGCGGAGGGTGGTGAGGTCGGGTGGGAGATGAGGCCTGGGGGTTTGCTGGTCCAGAAGCGGAGGGCGGATCCCAAGGCGGCGGCGGCGCCGGTGGTGCGAGTGCGGATCTCGCACGGCGCCGTCAGGTACGAGATCTCCGTCAGCTCCCTTGCCACCTTCGGTAAGAACCCTACCGTTCTCGCCGGCGTACGGTTCAAACCCTGGCGAATTAATTACTGGATTTCCGAAAATACCCAAGATTTTCTTGACAACATTCATCAGGACTTTCCCAGCTTCTCGAGAATTATTTTTCCACTTTGGAGAAAATTTCTCTATGCTCGGTAAATAGGCAAGTCTCGAAATTTAGCATGTAAATGCGACACAGCTGGACTGTGAGTGTCGTGCCCAGCGTCACATTTATTATAGCAAAAAAATTTAAGCTGGTAAATTTGACTTTACATTCTAAATTTATTACCGAGATGCCTTTCCCGACACTAACATTCACTAGATATTTATTAGTTATTATCCTCTCGCTCGAATAAAGTAGATCTATTGACAATTTGTACCCTCCACCGACAACGGTTGACGGTAACGCCAACGGTTAGTTTGGGCGTTTGATTTTAATCCGGTCACCGGCTGCTCATTATGACGGGAATGCTGAGGTACTGCGGTTTGATATGGTGTGGTTTGGATTGCAGGGGAGTTGAAGAAGCTTCTGACGGCGGAGACAGGGTTGCAGCCGGGGAGCAGAGGCTGGTGTACAGAGGGAAGGAGAGAGGAGGCGGCGAGTTTTTGGATCTTTGCGGGGTGAAAGACCGGTCTAAGATGGTGTTGATCCAGGACCCGACGAGCCTCGAGAGGAGATGCGTGGAGATGAGGAGGAATGCCAGGATCCAGTGCGTCCACCAGGCCATCTCTGACGTTTCACTCGAGGTTGACAAGTTGGCCGACCAGGTGCGGCAATCTCGACTTTGTGATCCGTTGACACGTTTTGAGATTACAAGCAATTCGAATTGACGTGTACTTTATGATTCTGTATTAAATTAGTTCACTTGATTCTGTGATCTTGATGGTAGTGTGTCTAACATTGACCCTGTTTAGTTGTAGGAAAAATGAGATCTAAATTGAATGTCTAAGAATGGAGTAGGTTAACCTTCACATACTTTAACTCAGGTTTAAGTTATTCTACCTTTGTCTCGATTTATCCAATAGAGGTCTCAGTGCTATTTAATGTCGATTTTGCCTCTGGAAAAATGTGGGTTGAAGTTAGACAGCAAACTTGCAAACTTGCAAATGGTATTCTGACATGATAACAAATGAACAGGGCTTAAATGTTATGAGGTGTTGTGGCCGAACCAGTGTGACTCTGATGCATTGTCTGGGCTTACTCTATTGAGCTCCATAATGACCTGCAAAATAAATTCCTGGTCAAAATTTTTCCGGTAGGGAACACTCCAATACTTAAGTCAGCAAGGGTTTGAATGAATAGATATAGAAATCTCAAGGAAGATGGCTAAAGTATGAGACAGTATTTCAGCTAGTTGATCTTACTTACCTTCGGAGGTCTTCCATTGACCAGTATTTATAGGCTCGGGTCTTAACTGAAGTCAGTTAGACGGGTCTCAGACAGTTAGTTTGGTTAGGAACTAACCCGTGCATGTAATAATGATAATTAGTTATTTTGGTAGGATAACTACCTCATTTCTTACTGTTTTTATCTTTTTTATGCTTGATCGACCATTAAATATCGATCGGCATTTATGTGATAGTCCGCCTTCTTGTGTCAATCAGTCTTAGAGCGCTAATCGGCTCTTAGTTGACGGTCGATTTTCTTATGTTGGTCTGTCTTAGAGCGCTGATCGACTCTTAGGTGACGGTCGGCCTTCTTATGTTAGTCGGTCTTAGAATGCTGATCGGCTCTTAGATAACGGTCGGCTTTTGTATGTTAGTCGGCCTTAGAATGCTGATCGGCTTTTAGGTGACGGTCGGCCTTCTTATGTTGGTCGGCCTCAGAGTGCTGGTCAGCTCTTAGGTTATGGTCAACCTTCGTGTATTGATCGGCCTTTGCATGTCGATCAGCTATATACTACCTCTCCAGCTTTTGGACCTATTCTGGCCTTTTTCTGGGACCTAATATGGTCTTTAGTGAATTGATGTGCTTGTTTTGTCATATTACTTGCTCCCCAACTTCCGAGTTCAAGTAAACTTTGATATCTTGAACGATGGGAGTTAATAAGAGGTAGCAAGGGATTGCCCCTTTTCCTTTTCTTTTTCTTTCTTCTTATTTTATAGGAAAAAGATAGGCTTTTTTAATGAAGAGAGAGAAAGAGATATTTTTCAATCATGACAAATCTCAGCTTTTGTTGGTGGTTTCAACTCGTCATTAGTGGGACATATCGTCCTTGCCAGATGCCATATTTTCATTGGTGAGGAAGTTACCATGGGATGCGTCGATCAGAGTCATTAAAGCCATGTTACTTCGAAATCAGACTGGTCGTCGTTCTTTTATTTCTTTCAACCGCCTTTTTATGGATCGAGGTCATCGCCTCAACTTCCGTCGGTTGGAATGTACATACGTGGCATGATCAGAGAGGTGTTCAAGGGTTGAACGAGAAATCCAAACCATCGGTGTCTCTTATATAAGAAGAGGTCTTTGTTCCCGAGGATTAAATCTTTTCTATCATTAGCACTGTTGTGCTTTGGATAGCCTTCATCCCGATCTTTCTTTTCTACAAGTTCTTCCATTTTTCTTAGGTGGACCTTCTTTTCTCAATGGTTAGGTCTTTAAAGGTTCTGTCCCTCGTGAGGTCCTCCACCAGGAGAGACGGCGATGGTCTTTATGGTGGTCGAAATTTCCTCTTCCTTTCTTTCAATTAACAAATTTTGATATTTCTTTCCCTTCGTAGACGTCAAGATGAAGCCGAATGTCAGAAGGCTCTGACAAGCCGTCAAGAAGAGGGCGACCATAGAACCTTCGATAGGACAACAACGAAGGGGTACGAAGAGGACCTGTTCATCCATAGCTCTTTCTCGCACTTCTTCAAAGATCCCCATCGGGGAAAGTACTCCTATAGTCGTGCAGTCGTTTTCAGATGAAGATGACGTCCCTTTAACGGATCGTCTCTCAAAGAGAAGGTTGGCTGATTTTCCCTCAGAGTAACCAAATACTTTTACTGAATAGCTAGTGGCACTGTCCGCCACCGAGATATCTGCAGAGCCCAGTGAGGGGATAAGGGCAAGGCTTCCATTATTGAGACAACGTCCGAGGCACAAGCCAGACCCGAACCACGAGTCAAAGAAGAAGGTTTTGTGGGTTTCAACGTACATGCTGATGACACCGGTCTTGACAGTCCAAGATTAGCCAAGACCTTGCTGAAGGCTACTATCCTCTTGAAGGATTGGGAGGTAACAAAAAATCATCGATTGGAGGACATCCTTATCTCCATCTACCCCAATACGCTGTAGGTATGTGTTAAAATTATCTCCACGATTTTTTTCGTAGGCCTTTGTCATTATTGCTAACCTTATCCATGCTTTTCTTGGCAGTTCATCCACGAACTTTCTCTGATAGAAGAGAGCAGTCCGTGGATTCGCCGACCTCAGTAAAGGTCTTCAGGACCAGCTGGAGTCGGTTAAAGCTGAGAAAGAAGTGGCCGAGAAACTTCGAGCGGCCAAGGAACAGGAATTGAACTAGAGCACTGCCGTTTAGAGAAGGAATTGAAGGCGGCTCAGTCCAAGACGACCAAGCTTGTGGCCAAACTTAAGAATTAAGAGAAATTGCATTCGGTAGAAATAATAATGAGAGAACCTTAAAAAACCCTGATGCAGGACGAAAGCTCTGATACCAAAAATGATGCAGAACAAATAAAGGGATGCGATGCGGAAGTAAATTAAGATTAACTAATTTTTTTGTTGTTTTTATAGGTTTGTAGAAGTTGGCTTCAGATCAAAGAAAAGTTAACCTAACATTGAAAGATACTAATATGATAATTGAAAGCACAATTTTAAGGAAACTAAATTATCAGAGTAGTCTAGAAGCAACGGATCGCTGGGGGTTGAGAAACTCCCAGACCTAGGGTTTCACTCCGAGCTTCAACAAAACAGAAATAAAGAGAAGGGAAGGTTTAACTAACCAGACAATGATCTTCACAGATTTTGGTGGAAGAACTCTCCCGAGCAGATTGTTGGATCCTCGGAGTCGGATATCTTCGTAATGGATCCTCCAATACTGGTCCTTTGGCGGGTTGGCTTCTCCTGAACTCAAGATCTGGAAGAGAAGAAAAACAATTGATGGAATCAGAGAGTCAAGGAAAAGATTTACCAGGTTGATGAACTTGAAGATCGAAATTGCTGAAAACTGGATTCTCCTGGATGCTGATGTGATTTTCCTTGGAACTTGCTCTGGATCTGAAGTAGCCGGACTGGATCTGGATGAAGGTGGACGGCCTGGACTTGTAGAGAGAGAGAGGCCGTGGGAGATGGATGGATCTAGGGTTTGGTGGATGGAAAATAATGAAAGGTGGCTAGGGTTTTGGAATTTCAAGTGGCTAACCTAGGGTTTTGGATAAAGATGGAGATCTCTCACCTCCTCAAGGCTCCAATGGAACCCGGATTACCCCCTCACGGAGCTCAACACTTAGAATAGTGCGGAAGAAGAGAAACCTAGGTTGCTCAACACAAGAGAATAGCAAAAATAATTTTTCTTCATTGATTTCTTAAAGTTACAAAGAGGGGTCTATTATATAGACCTAAAATTTTCTCCTAGCTTGTACAAATTTCCATGTGGGACTAAACTCTTCCAACCCCTAGATTAGGTAGAAAATCCTCTCCCTTGGCCGACCAAGAGTCCAAAAAAAATTGGGACGGCCATAAAGGAATTGTTTTGGAACTTTTATGGCACCTCCTTTGGAGTTGGATTTGGATTTGGAGTCCTCTTCTTCTTATGGTATTTCTTCTTTTCTTCCACTCCAAGTTAAGCTCTTTGATTTTGATTTGAACTTCAATTAGGAGTAGGTTGGATGTCCTTCTTTGATTTCTTCTCCAAGAGAAGTTTTCTTCCTTTTTGCTTAGGTAAATTAGGCAGGTGTGGGCGCCTCCTTTAATTTAGCCTCCAATTTGATTTTTTCTTCTTTGGATGTGGGGACCATGACACTGGGATGCCTCTATGGCGCCTCCTGGACTCTGGCGTGTGCTCGGAGTGTGGCTGGGCGTGTGGCTTGGAGTGTGGCCTCCACTTGCTTGAACCTTGAGTTGATTGGAAGAGAAATGTAGCACCATTTTGGACCAAATTGAAACCACATTGGGACTTGCACCGAGTCAACATGACTCAACAAAATTTAAATGGTGACTCAAGAAATAAATAAAAATAAATAAACTGGTTGACCAGGTCAACCTTTATTACAAACCCTAATTTCTCGGGCAATGTCAATCAGAGATCCAGATGGAGCTCTGAAGTCTTCTTCTGAGTCTGGTGCCCGCACCAATTCTCCCAGGGTGGGAGGAACTCGACCCTGTCGAGTAAGGCTCAAGTTGGCTCTGGTATCTCTCCAAGAGGTCTGGGTCCAATTCTTGTAATTCTTCTCGGGAGATCCAAGAGTCATCAGAATCTGGCCTTCCTTGCCAGTGGACCAGGTACCTTTGGTATCCTCGATTACGAGTAGAGATAACCTGATCATCCAGGATCTTTTCAATCTGCTCTTTCTTCACAGGCCAGTTTGTTGGTGGACACACAGGGTCGGGATCACTCTCAATGATAGGGTTAGGCTCAAAAGGCTCACTAGGAATCACAGCTGGCTCCCTGTACTCTACTAAGTCTGTAATGTTGAAAGTAGAGCTAATGCCTAGTTCTGGAGGCAACTCGAGCACATAGGCATTGGATCCTACTCTCTTTACCACTCTAAATGGTCCAGCTCCCCTAGCATGTAACTTTCTAACGGTTCCAGGAGGAAACCGTTCAGGCCTTAACCTAATCATCACATAGTCTCCCTCAACAAAAGATTTGACTCGCCTTTGAGTATCAGCCAACTTCTTATAAGTTTCATTACTTAAATTTATTTTGGCATGAATTTCTTTATGCAAGTCTTTTATATGCTGTGCAAAATTCTCAGCAGATTCGGAGACTCGAGTGTGGACAGGTAAAGGGACTAGGTCAAGAGGTGTATGAGGTTTGTACCCATGTACAATTTCAAATGGACTCTTACCCGTAGACCTATTGACCGAGTCGTTGTACGCAAATTCTGCCCTTGGTAGGTATAAATCCCAATTTCTGGTATTTTCACCAACAAGACATCTCAGCAGATTTCCTAGGCTACGGTTCACTACTTCAGTTTGGCCATCAGTTTGGGGATGATAGGCAGTTGAAAACTTAAGTTTTGTCCCTAACTTATGCCAAAGGGTCTTCCAAAAGTAACTGGTGAACCAGACATCCCTATCTGAAACGATTGTCTTAGGTAGGCCATGGAGTCTAACTATCTCATTGAAGAAAAGTGTGGCTACCTTAGACGCATCAAAAGTTTGGGAACAAGGCAAGAAGTGGGCCATTTTAGAGAATCGGTCGACTACGACACAGATAGAATCATGTCTCCTCTGGGTCTTAGGTAAACCTAACACAAAATCCATACTCACATCTTGCCAAGGACGATCTGGGACAGGGAGTGGGGTATAAAGGCCAGTGTTTTGTTTTTGCTGTTTGGCAACAGCGCAGGTTCGACATCTAGCTACAATATTAGCTACATCCCTTTTTAAGCTAGGCCAGAAAAAGTGGTCTTCAATAGCTAGAATGGTCTTGTCTTTTCCAAAATGGCCAGCTAAACCTCCAGCATGGATTTCCCAAATCAAAAATTCCCTAAGAGAAGTTCTAGGGATGCAAAGCCTATTTTTGAAGAACAAAAAACCATCTACAAGGGTATAATCCTGGTGATTACTAGATGGTCCTTGAACTAGATCCTGATACACAGTTGTGAAATCCGGACAAGACTCATATTCCTCTTTGATTTGCTCAAACCCTATGACCTCAGTTCTAACAGAAGTTAATAACAGAGATCGGCGACTAAGGGCATCAGCTACCTTATTCTCAACTCCAGCCTTATGTTTCAGGACAAAAGTATAGGACTGGATATATTCTACCCACTTAGCATGCCTAGGGTTAAGCTTCTTTTGGGAGTTCAGAAATCTAAGAGCCTCATGGTCCGAAAATAGTACAAATTCCTGCGGTAGCAAATAATGTCTCCAGTAACGCAAAGCTTGCACCACCGCATAAAATTCCTTATCATAGGTAGAACACCTAAGCTTAGCATCATTAAGTTTTTCATTAAAGAATGCTATGGGATGATTCTCTTGGCTTAGGACTCCACCTATTCCTACACCTGAAGCATCACAGGCAACCTCAAATACTTTAGAAAAATCGGGTAATCTCAGAATGGGTGCCTGGGTCATTTTATCCTTAAGATCTAGGAAGGCTTTATGGGCTGACTTAGTCCAATGAAATTCTCCCTTCCTAATACAATCAGTGATTGGAGCAGCCAAAGTACTAAACCCCTTGATGAATCGCCTATAGAAGGTAGCCAAGCCATGGAAACTTCTAACTTCATGCACATTGGTTGGCTCTGGCCAGTCTACTATGGACTTAATCTTTTCAGGATCGGCCGCCACGCCGTCAGGGGTTACTACAAAACCAAGAAAGATAACTCTACTAGTCATGAATTCACACTTCTTAAGATTACCGTAGAGTCTCTCATTCCTCAAAACTTGGCAGACTGCTCTAAGGTGGCCTAGGTGATCTGCTGGGGTCTTACTATAGATCAGGATGTCATCAAAATAGACCACCACAAATTTTCCTATGAAAGCTCTAAGTACCTGGGTCATAATTCTCATGAAGGTACTAGGGGCATTGGACAACCCAAAAGGCATAACAACCCATTCATAAAGACCATCCTTAGTTTTGAAAGCAGTTTTCCATTCATCCCCGGGCCTAATCCTAACCTGATGATAGCCGCTTTTGAGATCAATCTTAGAAAAAACCATTGCACCAGCCATCATATCAAGCATGTCATCTAGTCTAGGGATGGGAAACCTATATTTGATTGTAATTTTATTGATGGCACGACTGTCAACACACATCCTCCACGTGCCATCTTTCTTTGGGGTCAGTAAGGCTGGGACTGCACAAGGGCTAAGACTTTCTCTAATAAACCCCTTCCTTAATAATTCTCCAACCTGCTTTTGCAGTTCTTCATGCTCAGATGGATTCATCCTGTAATGGGGCAAGTTGGGCAAAGTCGCTCCTGGGATTAGATCTATGGCATGCTGGATATCCCTAAGAGATGGAAGGTGGTCTGGCAAATCCTCGGGAAAGACATCCTCGAATTCTTTTAACACAGGTTTAACTTCTTGAGGAGGCTCTGAGGGTTCCGAAGTTCTAAGTTCCTTAGCAGTCAACATCCAGATGGGTGAACCACTATGAATTTCTTGTTCTAGATCCTTAGCACTGATTAGGTTCACTCCAGTTTTCATCTCCTTAACCTTACCGGCTCATTTAGTTACCTTGTCCTTAGGGGGAACTGAATGGATCGTAATCTTCTTCCCATTGAAACTAAAGACACAGGTATTGGATTTTCCTAAGAGGGTGGCATCATGATCATACAACCAAGGTCTTCCGAGAATTATACTGCTCACCCCCATGGGTAAGACATCGCACCAAATCTTTTCATGATAAGATTGCATTTGGATTTGGACTTGACATCTAGACTGGATGGGTATGGAGGTAGAATCTATCCAAGAAACCTTATAGGGGTTGGGATGGGGAACTGGGATTAAGCCTAACATCTTGACAGTGCTAGTAGAGATGGCATTTACACAGCTCCCACTATCTATGATGATCTTACATACCTTATCCCCTAATTTAAGAAAAGTCTGTAGGATGTTAGTCCTACGCCAATCCTCTTGAACTAGATTCTGGGATAGGATGCATCTTACAACTCCTAATTGGTCAGATTCATTGGGTTCCTCCTCTCCTTCATACTCCTCAACCAAATTCATTCCGGCCTCATAAACTTCTTCTTCAAATTCCTCACTGGGCTCGGAATTATCATTCTCTCCCTCTTCTATGTAAAGGGATCTCCGAGGGCACTGGCTAGCAACATGACCTACCTTATGACACTTGAAACAGGCTAAGGCAGTACATTGACTGGGAATGTGACCTGGTTTCTGACACTTAAAACAGGTGATATTTGAACTAGGGGTTCTCTGGGTGTCAGGTGCCTTACCTTTGTCCATGGGCCTAGGGGTAGAAGTACCCTGAAAAGGTTTACTAGGGATAACTTGACTAGGTCCATTCCTTGGGATTGGGGCACTAACCCTAGAAGGTATAGGTCCTCTCTGAAATTTCTCAGTGTTCAGTGCAATCTGGTAGGCTTGGTCTAGATCAGTAACCTCTCTCAGAAATAGTTCTCTCTTGATATCTTCCCTCAGTCCAGCCCTAAATCTAGACAAAGTGACTTCGTGGGCTTCACTCACATCACATCTCATTAGGTATTCATCAAAAGTAGTTATGTAGTCTGAGACAGATCGGTTTCCTTGTTTCAGGTTTTGCCATTGGTCTAACAGGTTTTGCTGGTATGAAATGGGTAGGTATTTATCTCTCAGTTTTTCTTTCATACCCTGCCAAGTGGTTATGGGCTCAACATTCCGTCTCCTAGTGGTTAGCTCAATGTTCCTCCAGTATAACCTAGCTTGACGCACTAATTTCATCTTAGCAAACTTGTATTTCCTCTCCTCAGACATAGCATACCACTCAAAGTATTGATCCATCTCACCCTCCCAATCATAATACACCTTAGGGTTCAGACTACCATCAAAAGTGGGTGTATCTAATTTGATGTTCCTGATGAACCTATCATCTCTATCTTCAGGCTCTCGGTCAGGCCTCCTATGATTAGGTTCAGGATCTCTATATAAAGGCCTTCTAGGCTCCTGATGTGGGTGAGGCTGAGGCACATTAAAATCGGGGTCAGGAGTCCAATTCCGATGTCTAGGTTCTTCAAGTACTTGGACTCGGTCCCTAAGTTGGGTAAGATCCTCATGAATTTGTGCGCTAAACTGGGCCACAGTGTTTGTCATATCCTGATTCATTTTAGCCATACTTTCAGTAAGAGTTCTGATCATGGCCTCTAAATCAGGTTCGGTTTGACCAGGTTGATATGGCACTCCGTTTCTGGTAGACATGATGATTCAAGCAAGCACACAAAATGAGACTAGACTAAATCGACTACTGGATCACTAGACCTAGAGTCCAAACTAGATGCCCAATCAGAGTGGCAAGCTAGCCTGTAGTAACTCAGGACTCAGCCAGGCAGGTGTAAGGGGAGTGTTAGGTCCCTGATCGCCAATCCTAGACACCAATCAGTGATTGGCCAGGTAGGCGGACCAGCACACAAGCCCTTCGGGACGTAGTCCCTGAACCACCGTTCTAGACACTGAGTGCTAAGCACACACAGAATAACTCAGCAAACTGACTCAACACTAGCCTAGACCCGACCAATTGGTGTCCCTAGCCCACTAGGGCAAATTAGGTCTAACTGATTTTAAATTAGGTCTAGGTTCGAATGATTGGATTGTGGTTTTGGGCTAAGGAGAGGTAATCAACTCCTCCCCTTATCTTAGATGCTCAATTGCCCTTAAGTAAATTATGAGATGATCACTCCAAAAAAGAATTGAATTGCAGAACACAAAAAACAGAGTTGCTATATTTTAATTCTCAGAGTTTTTACCGAAACCAATAAATCGCAGAAAAATTATGGAAAATAGGTTCAATTATACTGGTTTCAACGAAGCAAAAATCATGCAATTCGGAGTTTTATGCAGGGAGAAATAATTCAGATAACAGGGCAATTACGGGCTGCAACTAGATTGTCTTCCCCGTTTATAATCCCTGCTACGAAGTTATAACCCAATGGATCCCCTACACGCCCTAGGAACACCCCGTGGAATGGGAGGAGGAGGCTTGCGCCTCGCTTAGTTCCTAGGACCGGACGTCCTGGGGAGTCTACTTCGAGCAGACAAAATAAAAAGAGATCAATCAAAGCAAGCAAGCAAATCAGAAACCCTAGACTGGGCTCTGATACCAAAAATGATGCAGGACGAAAGCTCTGATACCAAAAATGATGCAGAACAAATAAAGGGATGCGATGCGGAAGTAAATTAAGATTAACTAATTTTTTTGTTGTTTTTATAGGTTTGTAGAAGTTGGCTTCAGATCAAAGAAAAGTTAACCTAACATTGAAAGATACTAATATGATAATTGAAAGCACAATTTTAAGGAAACTAAATTATCAGAGTAGTCTAGAAGCAACGGATCGCTGGGGGTTGAGAAACTCCCAGACCTAGGGTTTCACTCCGAGCTTCAACAAAACAGAAATAAAGAGAAGGGAAGGTTTAACTAACCAGACAATGATCTTCACAGATTTTGGTGGAAGAACTCTCCCGAGCAGATTGTTGGATCCTCGGAGTCGGATATCTTCGTAATGGATCCTCCAATACTGGTCCTTTGGCGGGTTGGCTTCTCCTGAACTCAAGATCTGGAAGAGAAGAAAAACAATTGATGGAATCAGAGAGTCAAGGAAAAGATTTACCAGGTTGATGAACTTGAAGATCGAAATTGCTGAAAACTGGATTCTCCTGGATGCTGATGTGATTTTCCTTGGAACTTGCTCTGGATCTGAAGTAGCCGGACTGGATCTGGATGAAGGTGGACGGCCTGGACTTGTAGAGAGAGAGAGGCCGTGGGAGATGGATGGATCTAGGGTTTGGTGGATGGAAAATAATGAAAGGTGGCTAGGGTTTTGGAATTTCAAGTGGCTAACCTAGGGTTTTGGATAAAGATGGAGATCTCTCACCTCCTCAAGGCTCCAATGGAACCCGGATTACCCCCTCACGGAGCTCAACACTTAGAATAGTGCGGAAGAAGAGAAACCTAGGTTGCTCAACACAAGAGAATAGCAAAAATAATTTTTCTTCATTGATTTCTTAAAGTTACAAAGAGGGGTCTATTATATAGACCTAAAATTTTCTCCTAGCTTGTACAAATTCCCATGTGGGACTAAACTCTTCCAACCCCTAGATTAGGTAGAAAATCCTCTCCCTTGGCCGACCAAGAGTCCAAAAAAAATTGGGACAGCCATAAAGGAATTGTTTTGGAACTTTTATGGCACCTCCTTTGGAGTTGGATTTGGATTTGGAGTCCTCTTCTTCTTATGGTATTTCTTCTTTTCTTCCACTCCAAGTTAAGCTCTTTGATTTTGATTTGAACTTCAATTAGGAGTAGGTTGGATGTCCTTCTTTGATTTCTTCTCCAAGAGAAGTTTTCTTCCTTCTTTGCTTAGGTAAATTAGGCAGGTGTGGGCGCCTCCTTTAATTTAGCCTCCAATTTGATTTTTCTTCTTTGGATGTGGGGACCATGACACTGGGATGCCTCTATGGCGCCTCCTGGACTCTGGCGTGTGCTCGGAGTGTGGCTGGGCGTGTGGCTTGGAGTGTGGCCTCCACTTGCTTGAACCTTGAGTTGATTGGAAGAGAAATGTGGCACCATTTTGGACCAAATTGAAACCACATTGGGACTTGCACCGAGTCAACATGACTCAACAAAATTTAAATGGTGACTCAAGAAATAAATAAAAATAAATAAACTGGTTGACCAGGTCAACCTTTATTACAAACCCTAATTTCTCGGGCAATGTCAATCAGAGATCCAGATGGAGCTCTGAAGTCTTCTTCTGAGTCTGGTGCCCGCACCAAACCCGAAGAGGCCATGACCTAAAGGGCCGAATTGGAAGAAAAGTTTAGCACCCTTGAACAAAGGGTGGAGTTGGCTGAACAAAGGGCAGAGATAGCTGACCAACAAGCCCTTCACGTCGTCGAAGAATACAAGATATCCAAAGCTTTCGACGACGAAATGAATGAAGCGGGGGTGGAGAGCTACAACATTGGTTTTAAGGACTGACCAAAGAAAGTCAAGAAAATATACCATTACTATTGCTAACGATGATACTGATGAGGAAAACATAGCAGAAAAACCAGCCGAAGATATGCCAGCTCCTTCAATTGAAGACGTATCCGTTTAGGAGGTTGAAAATATGCCTGCTCCAATAACCGAAGAATTATCCATCCAAGAGGCAGTCATTCCTGTTCCAACTTCCGGACTAGTCGAAGAAAACTAATCTTGATGTATACAGATTTCGCTTTTCCTTATCTATTCATGTAGATCAACTCCTTTCAGAAGTATATGAAAAAAAATCTTTCTAGATGAATGGAACTCTTCTTTTATGCAATGAGCGTTTTTGAATGAGAGCACTCTAAAATTTTTCTAAGTATGGTTTGATCGGTCTTACTTTTGATTTTCGATATTTGTGTTTTCTCAGGATGCTTTACGAAAATTTTTCAAAGTTTGAGCCTGTCGACTTTTTCTTATTCTCAATAGTATGGTGCTTTCGGAACGAAGGTTCCGTGATATAAGGACTATTAAAAGGGGCATCAATGTTCTCTTTAAGGAACATTCTGGCCTAGCTAATCAGACTAGCTTTCTTCAGATATACCGATGATATGGTGGGCTAGACCAACTCTGTTTGTCGGATGTGGGCCGGCGGGTTAGGCCAACCTTTCAGATATCGGTTATATCGATTGAGTCGGTTGATCATGCCTACTCATTTTTTGTCGGATGTATTGATAGAGTCAGCCGATTAGGCTTACTCTTTGCTTGTCAGATAGATCATGACAGGAAAAGTAGGGAGGAAGAAAAGATTACTTCATTGATAATATTTACGAAGGTTCTTCACATTCCAAGGTCAGGCCATTCGGTAGGCATTCAGGCTTTCGATTCGGTAAGTTCCGGGTCGTATCACTTCAGTGATCTGATAAGGGCCTTCCCAATTAGGGACAAGTTTGGCTTGATCCGTAAGTCGAGATACTTCCTCCTTTCGCAGTACTGGGTCTCTAGATTGGAATGTTTTGGCCTTGACTCACGAGTCATAGTGTCGGGCGACTCTTTGTCGATGCACCACCATTCATAGCTGTGCCTGGAGTCTTGCACCTTCTAGTAGATCTAGATCGGCTCTTCTTTGGCCTGAATTATTCGACTGTTTGAAGTGATCGGTTCTTCTGGATCGAAGGATGATGTCCACTGGTATCATAGCTTTGCTTCCATAATTTAAGTGAATGGTGACTCTCCTGTTATAGATCATGGAGTCGTTCAATATGTCCAGAGAACTGAATTAAGCTCGTCAGTCCAGAGTCTTTTTGCTTCATTTAGCCAAGCATTCGAGCCATGGAGAATTGTTTGATTGGTGGCTTCAGCTTCACCGTTGGCTCGAGGATGTCTGATAGAAGTTAACTGGTGGAGAATATGAGCACAGACATCGTTGAATTTTTGGTTGTCAACTTGCCTTTCATTGTCGGTGTAGTCGATGCAAATTCTTCACTTGCCATTTACTTTTTTTTCATTACCATGCTGGCGAGTCAGTCTGGGTAATGGATTTTTTTTATAACCCTGCAGGTCGTCATTGGAGAATTGATGACGTTGCTTGTTCGAAGTTTCTTCGGAGCGCTGTCGTCTCTGCAGTATGGTCGGTGATGTAACATGCCGACCATGCCGTCGGTGGGTCATTAATTGGGGAGCTTTGCACCATCAGTAATTTGTCTTGGGGCAATCACTTTAGCTGGGCGATATTGATTGTGGACGTACTTTTCTAAGTACCCACGTTTAATCAATCCTTCGATCTTATCTTTCAGCTGGATGCATTCTTCAGTAGTGTACCAATGGTCTCTGTGGAATCAACAATATTTGGTCTTGTTGCGCGAGGTTGGAGGTGCTCGCGTCGGTCGGGGCCTTTGGAGAAAACTCTCTTTTTCAATCTCTATTAATATCTTCACCGTTGGAAGAGAGATAAAGGAGTGTAAGTATCATACTTGCCGACTTGAGCCTTGCTGATCAGATTCTTCGGCTTCGGGCTTCACCGATGGGCTTGCATGTCGTTGACACCGATAGGCAGTGATTCATTGTCTTTTGGATTTTTCTTCTTTGGAGTCGGCTTTCCCTCCGCTTGGCGCCGATTTGCAGCTTATTCTTCAGCTTGTGCATATTTCTGTGCATGTGTTAATAGTTTAGGGTAATTGATGGAAACTTCTTGTCTAAAGAAAAGGTAAATCTGCATGACCGGAGACCTTTCTTCATTGCCGACATAGCGACATGCTTATTGAGATCGGGAATTCTAGCATGGCAGAATTAAAATGGGCCATGTAGTCCCTCAGTATTTTGCTCTTTTGTTGCTGGATGAAGAAGAGGCTATTTGAATTTCGTAGCATCTTTCGGCTAGTCCTAAAATAAGCCACAAATAATTTTTCTAACTGTTCAAAAGAGTGGATGGTACCTGGTCGAAGACTCGAATACCACATCTTGGTGGCTTTCTTGAGTGTGGTCGGAAATGCAAGACAATGGAAGACATCAGTTGCCCCTTGGATCATCAAATGGGCCTTGAAACTGTCCAAGTGATCGAATGGATCGGCCTTTCTATCATAATCCAGCTGAGGGATCTTGAAATGGGATGGAATTTTCTCCTCCATGATTCTCCTGGAAAAAGGTGGCCGCATGTTATAAGCAGTCATCCTATCCTCATTTTTTCTTTGATCATCGAGTTTAGCAACTTGTAATTCTAATTTGCAGAACTTCCTTTCGAAATGATTCTGTCTTTAGTTTTCCTGGCTTGTAATTCTTGGAGTAGATTCATTGGAGGAAACATAATAACATTTAGGATGTTTTCCTTTTCCTAGCCTTCTCCATGATGGTGAAGTTCGGAATCCCGTCGCGTAGGGGAACGTCGGCTTAACAAGTGACGATGACGGGAATGGTGGCTTGATATGGACGCCGGACTTCCCGTATGGAGAACATCGACTGCATCTGGAAGCGATGGGGCATTGTTGCCCGCTAACCCCATTTCTTAAAGGTTTTTGACAACAGCGGTCAAGACCTCCATCTTGTTTAGAATAACATCTAGTTGTTGTTGACCTAAGCTTGCAGCTAGGACGATGTCCTCTCCGTCCAAGGGCGGATCGTTTTTCTTGGATGGCGGGCGGGACCTTCTTGCTATGATATTTTGTACTCTCCTTTTTACCATCTTTCCTTTCAAGATTCATTCTAAGAACTGATTTCTTTGCCCTTCCTCTTTCTGGTGCACCAATATGTTATGGCCGAACTAGTGTGACTCTGATGCACCGTTTGGGCTTGCTCTATAGGGCTCCTTGATGACCTGCAAAACAAATTCCTGGCCGGAATTTTTCCGGCGGGGAATACTCCGATGTTTAAGTCAGCAAGGGTTCGGGTGAACAGATATGGAAATCTTAAGAAAGATGGCTAAAGTATGAGACAATATTTCACTAGTTGATCTTACCCCACGGAGGTCCTCTATTGACCGGTATTTATAGGCTCGGGCCTTAACTGAATTCAGTTAGATGGGTCTCAGATGGTTAGTTCTGTTAGGAACTAACCCATGCCTGTAATAACGGTAATTAGTTATTCCGGTAGGATAATTATCTCATCTCTTACTGTTTTCATCTTTCTTATGCTTGATCGGCCATTAAATGTCGGTCGGCATTTATGTGACAGTTGGCCTTCTTCTGTCAATCGACCTTAGAGCACTGATTGGCTCTTAGGTGACGGTTGGCCTTCTTATGTTGGTCGACTTTAGAGCGCTGATCGGTTCTTAGGTGACGATCGGCCTTTTTATGTTGGTCGGTCTTAGAGCGCTGATCGGTTCTTAGGTGATGGTCGGCCTTCTTATGTTGGTCGGTTTTAGAGCGCTGATCGGCTCTTAGGTTATGGTCGGCCTCCGTGTGTTGATCAGCCTTTGAGCGCTGATATGCTATATACTGCCTCTCCAGTCTTTGGGCCTATTCTGGCCTTTTCCTGGGGCCTGATCCGGCTTTTAGTGAAATGATCCACTTGTTTTATCATATCAGGAGGTAATCATTCAAAGTTGCTTGTAGCTGGACTAAGCGCATGCTATGAACATGGTTTGTGAAAGAGCAAGGAGCATGTGACTTAGGAGGAGGCCCACCACCACATTGTCAACTGCACACTTTCAGTCACATTTGGCATATGTGTTATATAAAGTGGATATAAAGATAGAGTTAGTGTATTGTCTAATGTGTGTCAGGTGATGCTAATTTACAATTTTGACATGACCGGGTAACCAACTCAGGATTGAAGGAAAATGGGGAGGAATTTGTGTGTTTAAAGAAGCATCAAAGTTGCATTGATTAAATTTAGGAAGTTTTTACACATGAAGTGATGATATTTCTGTCCCTGGTACGAAATATGTGGAAGTTACATGTGATGCTTAAATAGGTGAGGTAAGGCTTTTCGTAGTTATTTTAATATTGATATAACTAGTGTATCAAGATGTGCTAATGAATCATTATGCTAAAGATTCTTCAAACCAATCATTTGAAGATCAAGAGCTTTAGAATATGGGTCAAAGTATTTGAGGAATGATCAAGACAATAAGTTGCTTGTGGGAGTAGTAAGAGCTTAAAAATAAGGGGCTTAGACTTTCTTGAACAATAGTCCAAGTTTGATCTGTAAGTTTATGAGGTTGAAGATCATCATATTCCTAGAGCCCCCACCCTGGAAAATGAAAAAGGACAGAAAAACAAATGAAAGAGTATATATAATTAACTCAATGAGTCATCTCTAGATGCTGTTGCATGATGACAAATGAAACTCATTCGTAACCGATCAAGTTAAATTAATACCATGACTCCTTTTACTGTTTCTGATGCATTTATTAAATCACTATAGCTTCTCACACAAAACCACTATGTACTGCTGCTAGTAAACTTCAAGATTCAGGTAATCTCTTATTAGTACTTTGTATAGTTCCATGTGCTTGTCAATTTTCGAAATTTCTTTTGTTTCCAGGTAACTACTATAGAGAAATCCATATCCAATGGGAATAAGGTGGCAGAAGTACAGATCACAACATTGATAGAGTTGCTTATGAGACAAGCAGTCAAATTAGATAGCATCCCTACTGAAGGAGATGCTTCTTCCCAGAAAAATCTACTGGTCTGGCACTAGCTGTTCCTTTTATTTCTCCATATATTTTCCTTAAATATTAGATTCTACAATTAATCCATATGTGTGGATGGTAAAACTAATGAGAGAACATTTTGGGAAGTGTTTTGTCCTAATAAACCATGCATCAATATCAACTTAGAAACTAGAATATACCAAATGCCTTGATTTCATTAACAATAAACAATAACCTAAAAAATGTAAAATTTTGCAAAAACATAGTGATGTTATGTAGAGATTAAGTTATTCAATTGATAACTACTTGTTTTATTGGGCACATTCATTCTCAGAATGTTCATAGCATGGGCATTCCTGTCACTTAAATAGACCTGACAGCATATCTAAAAACCAAATGCTTGAAGGATAAAAACTCTGAAGTATCAGATCCTCTTTATTCACACATTTAAGTACATTTTGATAAAGTTTTACCCACAAATATCATCATCCTATCTGGTGAGAAAATGTGGAAAAGGTAGAGATAATTGAAAGATCGTCACCTAGGCCAAGCATGCTAATGAAAAATGTCAAGTTGAACGTAGTGACATTTTCGCAACTAGATGCAGATAGGATCTTGGAAATGCCTATTTTCAGTTATTCATGTCTATCATTGGTCATTAGGTTGTCACTAGAAAGGTAATTCAACTTTGCGTGCATCTCATAAATTTTAGTAGTTATCACAATTATGATATTGATAATAAACTTGTCTTCTAAATGTTTTGCTTCCAGAAATAGTCATAATCTATCTTTGAGTTTATAAATCATTAACGAGCTTTGGATGACCACTCCTGGTTTCTTATGGGTGATTGTCCTACTCTTATTCTATTGAAAAATAAAAACTCATATTCTGTGGAAAAAAAAAAAGAAAACTCATTGCTAGTACTTATTTATGAATGGCTTTTCTTCTTTTGTTACATAAAGCATCTGCACGCTGATTTTTCTATAGCCTAATTGTTCTTTGATGGCCTACTTGAAACAAAACCTGCATGAAGATTTAAGAATGAGTGACTCTTATTTATCGTTTTGCAGGCTAAGAGGGTGCAAAAGTGTGTTGAAACTTTAGATGTCCTCGAGATCTCAAACACCAAATTAAGGCCTGTAGTGGTTACAACTAAGTGGGAGACATTTGATCCCCCAACAATGATGCAATGGGAATTTTTTGACTGAACAATCACCCCATTTTTGTCCAGCTCTTCTTCCATTCATTTAATGTACTTTATAATTAGTAGGCCATGAACAAGCAAAGTGTATTCGAACCTTCTATTGATTGATCTGGTCAATAAAGGCACTCTTTCTGCCATTCTTGGTTGATCACTCTTATTTTCTAGTAATAATTTTTGTAGCAGCCATGTCAGAAATTATAATTTGCAAAATAATTTCGCCAAGCATTTTTTTGTGGTCAAGAAATGAGGATTGGTGTGTTAACTATTTATTCAAGCTAGTGTGGTCTAGCCATGTATGACAAAGTCTAATTGAGCTAGATGGAAGGTGTTGCTGTCTTGATTGTCATGGTCTGTAGCTTTGGTGCATCGTCGTTGCGTCAGGTGCTTTCTCTCGCCAGGAGCGCTCCCTCTTTCTTGTGGGTCGGCTCTTCGGCCCTCTCAGCCTGCAAAATAGAGGAGATCCGGGCAGGGGATTCTGGTGAGGACACTCCGACGATCAAGTCATTGGGACGATCGAGGGGAACAGAATCTCTGAGACGGAGAGATTGGGAGATTCCTTCATCTCAGGGGGTGACATGATGATGAAGGGGGTGACATGATAAAGATGTTCAAATAATATAAAGAATAAGATGATAATGTCTAAGTAGCAGAAAGAATGAATGAAGAGCGAGGAGGTTCTCCGGCCGGTCCCTTGGCTGCTGACTTTTCGGTGGCTTGCTTGCTCAGCTTTCCCTGCTCCTCATGCATTTTTCTCTTACCTTTCTTACCTTACGGCTTGCGCGATGACCCTGACCGAACCTAGGGCCACGTCCCGGTGTCCTTCTTGATGTGCCCTCTCGCGGTGTGTTCTCTGGAGGGGCTCGCCGCTACTCGCGGCTTCTCCTTCTTCCCTCCCCCCTCTCGAAATGGTCCTTCCGGAGGAGGAGGCGATCTGTGGGCCTCTCGGAGCCCTCTCCCTTCATTTTTTCTGAGGTTCCCCCTTCCAGCCTTACTCAGACTGGTCCTTCCAGAGGAGGAGGTGATCCGTGGGCCTCTCAAAACCATTCTTTTCTGAGATCCCCCCTCCTCTCCCTTCGGAGAGCTCTTCTTCCGATTCCCCCACCTTTCCTGTTGGGGGTGTCGTTTTTTTGCTTCTAAGGGGTAGGCGTTGTGCCGCTGAGCCCCATGTCATCACGGGAAGTTTTCATTCCTAGAGGGACCGTCCAAGCATTACAGGGCCTATAGCTTTGACAGGATTCTCATTGTATGAGAACTCTGGGCCTTGCGCTGCATAGGTTTGCATCATTCGGCCATACGGTAGTCGATATAGCGACACACTATGGGGCCCTGGGTCTGATGGGACTTATCTCGTGCAGAGCATGCAGGTGGCGTGTTGCAGAAATGGCATTGGTGGCAGGACATGTGCCACCTTCTGGAGATTGCAAGTGGATGGGGACCTCCATGCCGCGGTTTGAATTCTTGTTGATCTTTCCCTCCTTCATCACTGGCAGGAATTCTTGCCTTCGTATGGTAGGAAAGGACCTCCCGAAGAGGTTCACCTTCGGCAGCATGAGCTCGACCCTGGTCGGGAGTTGACCTCAGACGGAGGTCTCACCCTGTGAGCTCGACCTTGATTGGGAGCTGGCCTCGGACAGAAGGCTCCCTTTAGCTACATGAGCACGACCCCGGCTAGGAGCTGATCTCAGACGGAGGGCTCGCCCCACGAGCCTAACCCCGGCTGGGAGCTGACCTCAGTAGGAGGGCTGACTTTTTGAGCTCTGCCTCGACCGGGAGCTGGCCTCAGATGGAGGGCTCACTCCATAAGCTCGACCCCGGCTAGGAGTTGACCTCAGCAGGGGGCTCACCTTGACCTTCCACCCGAGGACCATGTCCAGGTGGTAGGCCCCATCCATGTGGCTATTTGCTGGCGACTGTGTATGCTCCATGTCAGCGGATGTTGCCACATCAAATGACCCCCACTATCGAGCCCGTAGAACGAAGCATCGCTCGGGGCGATGGGAGTAATGACCATGCTGACATGGAGGGGTGCATCTTCTGCACCATCAATGCTTCGACTAGCCATGCCCCGAAGACCATGCCTTTATATTAATGGGGTGCTGTGCTTAGTTTCCCAATTCAAGGATCATCAATAACCTGGCTGGATCAAGGTGCCCGTCCCGTGAACCGAAGCATTGAGGGGTATCAGGTGCCGACACGTGGTGGCTTCTAGTTGGCTGCGGAGCTTTTAAAAGGTCTTCGGGTGCAAGCGTCCAGAGTTCCGCAAAGCTTCTTTCCTTCTTCTTTAGCCCCCTTCTGGTTCTAGCGTTGGCCTCCATGTTCTCCTTCAATCCCTCTCCCTCGGCCTGTGCTAAGGGAGGGCTCTTGGTAGACTTTAGGATTTCAGCTCGAGGCCCGGAGGGCCAAATAAAGGCTCTCCAGGAGCGACCGGCCAGCATCAAGGCATGGGTGTCTGGTTCGGAGAATAAATCTGTCGAGCTCGAAACTTTCCTCTCGGATATGAAGGGGGAGAGCCTCCGGTTGCGCAGCTGGAGCAGAGAAAGAGGCTACCTCAAAAGTGGAGGCGTCTGGAGCCACCTCCTGGTTTACAATACTGGAGATCTTACAGGAGGAGGTGGTGGCCCGGGTCGTGGTCACTGTAGAAAGGGCCACGGTCGTTGCGGTGTTGATAGGAGTATCCTGACGCGGGGTTGTTACAGCTGCCCTTGGAATCACGAGATCGGTGAATTCTAAGGAGGACAGCATGGTAGAGGCAGAGCCGATGCCGGGCTCTAGAGATCTGGGGAACTCCTGAGGAAGGGTACCTATTCATTCAGGTAGGAGGGATTGGAATGTCCCCAGCTACTCTTCGAGGGTAGAGTGCAGGGCCGACCTGCCCTGCTGGTGCCTCCTACACTGATCACGGAGGTTAAGGTTAGAGCCCTTCAACAGGCGTTGCACCGATGTTGAGGGGACCCGCTCACCAATCGGGCAAGGAGCGGAGATAGGGCTTCAGCCTGTCTTCCTTTCATCTTGTATCTTAGGATTTTAGGAGGTCTCCTGGCATATCAGGAGCCTCCATAGGATGTAAGAGACTCTTGATTAATGAAGGCGCCTCTTTCATTATGTCTGCTACTCCCTCTTTCTTTCTTCCTTCTTCCTCTTTTTTTTTTTTTTTTTTTTCTTTTTTTTTTGAGCTTGAATCTGCTGCTCAGCCTCCCGGGCTGCTGGGGGCCTCTCTCTGAAGTGAGGGACGTTTCGACGAGGGTGGTTTTTCTTCCCCTTTCAATCGGAATGCTTTGTGTTCCCACCACTTTGCTCGCTGTTTTTCCTTTCCTCGACTTGGATTGCTTCTAGGGGGTCTCCTTAGCTTGCCAAGCATGAGTCAGGCGGTCGACGATGGGAATTCAGGGATTTCTCACCAACATCCCCAGGTCGTGAGCAAGGCAATCAGATGCAAGGCTTCCAGAATGTCCTGGCTCAGTTCGCTATGCTATGAGTTAAGGAGCAGATGGTGGAACTTCTAGAGTTTCCCGGTAGACATCTCTGGACTGTAAGGCCTTGGATGTGGGGCTTTATGAGTTTGCCGGCTTATAGGTGCCAAACTGTGAGTTTCGCGGAAGATGGCAAGGTTCCAGGAATCCCCAACTGCACCTCAAGACTGTGAGTGGGGTGACTGAGCACGGGTCTATTGAAAGGACCTGGCTTGGAGATTGCTTAGCTATGGGCCTCTTGGTAGATGGTGGGTTGCCCTGTCATCGCCTCAGGGTTGTGAGCTCGGTCGAAAAGTGCAGGCCCGATGGAGTGGGCTCGGCTTGAGAGTTCCGAACCATTTGTCGCTTGGTAGGTGGCGGGTTGCACTGCCGCCACCTCCAAGCTATGAGCTGGGCCAAGGGCGCTGAGCTTCTCGATCCATCATGTTGTGAGTCTTGTAGTAGACGGCATCTTGGTGCCGCCTCTGGGCTATGAGCACGGCCATGAGGCTGTGGGGCACTGGATTTACGAGTGAGCCATGCTTGAGTTACATGGTAGACAGCATCTTGGTGCCACCTCTGAGTTGTGAGCATGGTTGGTGAGCGCGGGCTTGATGGAGTGGCCCACATTGTTGATGAGAAGTTGCCATGCTATGAGTCTCATGGTAGACAGCAGCTTGGTACCGCCTCTGGGCTATGAGCACGGTTGGTGAAGGTGGGCCTGATGGAGGGCCCAGCTTAATGGTGTCGAACTATGAGTCACGCGGTATGTGGTGGGTTGCCCAGCTGCCACCTCCAGGTTGTGAGCTCGACGGGTGAGCGCGGGACTGATGAAGGGGGTCTGCTTTGTTGATGAGGATGCCGAACTATGAGTCACGCGGTAGGTGGCGGGTTGCCCCGCCGCCACCTTCAGGCTGTGAGCTCGATTGATGGAGGCGGGTTTGATGGAAGGCCCGGCTTGCTGATGAAGAGTTGCCATGCCGTGAGTCTCGCAGTAGGCGGTAGCTCAGTGCCGCCTCCGGGCTGTGAGCACGGCTGGTGAAGACGGGTTTGATGGAAGGGCCCATGTTGTTGATGAGGATGCCAAACTGTGAGTCACGCGGTAGATGGCGGGTTGCCCCGCTACCACCTCCGGGCTGTGAGGTCAGCTGATGGAGGCGGGCCTGATGGAAGGCTCGGCTTGCTGATGAAGAGTTGCCATGCTGTGAGTCTCGCGATAGGTGGTAGCTCGATGCCGCCTCTGGGCTGTGAGCATGGTTGGTGAAGGCGAGCCTGATGGAGGGCCTGGCTTAAGGGTACCAAACTGTGAGTCAATCGGTAGGTGGTGGGTTGCCCTACCACCACCTCCAGGTTGTGAGCTCAGCTAATGGAGGCAGGCCTGATGGAAGGCCTAGCTTGCTGATGAGGAGTTGCCATACTGTGAGTCTCATGGTAGGTAGCAGTTTGGTGCCGCCTCCAAGTTGTGAGCATGGCTGGTGAAGGCGGGCTTGATGGAAGGGCCCGTGTTGTTGATGAGGATGCCGAATTGTCATAGGTAGGTGGCGAGTTGCCGTGCCACCACCTTCAGGCTGTGAGCTCGGCTGGTGAGCACAGGCCTGATGGAGGGCCCGGCTTAAGGGTGCCAAATTTTGAGTCACGTGGTAGGTGCTAGGTTGCCCTGCCGTCACCTTCGGGCTGTGAGCTTGGCAGGTGGGTGCGGGCCTGATGGAGGGCCTGGCGTTGTGCCCGCCGGACTTTGAGTCGGACGAGACGTCATTGCACAGCAAACAACAAAGTTGCATAAAAAAGGGACTTAGATAATTGAGAGGAAGTTTTACATCACCGGTAGCGCTCTCTTAAATTGCTCGTGATCCAAGTTCGCGAGCATCGGGAGGCGCGGGGACTGGGGAGGTAGTAGGCTCCGTCCGGTTGGGCTTCGACCTCTTTACTGGGGTCCTTTGCGGGGGTTGCAGTAGCATGCCATCTTCTATCGATAGGCTGCCCCCCGAGGTCAGGCCTTGTCTCTTGTTAGTCTGCACCACTGCGGGTCGCGCGATGGGTGGCATTTCGCTACCATCTCCAAACCGTGAGCGAGGCTGTAGTGCTTGCCTTTGACGGTGATGCAGAGGCTTCTCTTGTGGAACTGTAACACAATTTTCATATTGCAAAAGTAGTGGGGAAGGGAGTTACCCATTAGACTTGCATGAAATGACGAAAGCTCCACGTGTAGGGGAGTGCCTAAATCCTGGGTCTAACCGACGATTACCTTGAGGGTTGGCAAGTGTTCGAGAAACCCACAAACACAAGCCCCACTATCCGCTATCATCGGACCCTTCTCTTCTCGTTCTTTGGGCGGGCCCCCAAGAGGGAGCTCTCATGCCCCACGCCTGCCCCCCAGGGAGGCGGCTATTGTCGTTCCGTCGATCAGAGAGTCTGGATTCTCAACCTTGGTCGAGATCCTCTCAGTTCCTGAGTCGCCGTCGCTCATACCCCTTCCTGGCATACAATCTATTGCCGCCTGGATCGTCATGGCTCGTAGCTTCGGTGCATCGCCGCCGCATCGGGTGCCTCCTTCTCCTGCTGGGAGCACTCCCTCC
This sequence comes from Areca catechu, assembly GCA_021397845.1. NCBI lineage: Eukaryota > Viridiplantae > Streptophyta > Magnoliopsida > Arecales > Arecaceae > Areca > Areca catechu. The sequence goes on from JAHSVC010000059.1 coordinate 5,046,947, forward strand.
TCCTTAGGGGTCGGCTCTTCGGTCCGCTCGGCCTGCAAAATAGAGGAGACCTAGGCCAGGGATTCCAGCTAGGACACTCTGATGATCAAGTCAGTGGAATGATCAAGGAAAACATAACCTCTGAGATGGAGAGCTTGGGGGACTCCATCATCTCATGGGGTGACATGACAAAGATATTCAAATAATATAAAGAATAAGATGATAATGTCTAAGTAGCAAAAAGAAGGAATGGAGAGCAGAAAGTGGGGAGGTTCTCCAGCCGGTCCCTTGGCCGCTGAGTTTTTGGTGGCTTGCTTGCTTAGCTCTCCCCGCTCCTCCTACATCTTCCTCTTACCTTTCTTACCTTATGGCTTACGGGATGACCCTAACCAGACCTGGGGCCATGTCCCGGTGTCCTTCTTGATATGCCCTCTCATGGTGTGTTCTCCGGAGGAGCTCATCGCTGCTCGCGGCTTCTCCTTCTTCCCTCCCCCATCTCGGAATTGTCCTTCCAGAGGAGGCGATCCGTGGGCCACTCGGAGCCCTCTCCCTTGATTTTTTTCGGGGCTCCCCCTTCCAGCCTTCCTCAAACTGGTCCTTTCGGAGGAGGAAGCGATCTGTGGGCCTCTCAGAACCATTGTTCTCCGAGATCCTCCCTCCTCTACCTTCGTAGAGATCTTCTTTCAATTCCCTCGCTTTCCCATTGGGGGTGTCAATTTTTGCTTCCAAGGGGCAGGTGCTGTGCCGTTGAGCCCCATGCCATCATGGAAAGTTTCCATTCTCGGAGGGACAGCCCAAGCATTGCAGGGACTATAGCTTTGTCAGGATTCTCCTTCTAGGAGAACTCTGGGCCTCGCGTTGCGTGGGTCGGTGTCCTCCGGCCGTACGGTAGTCGATGTGACGGCACGCTACGGGGCCTTGGGCTGATAGGGCTTACCTCGTGTAGAGCATGCAGGTGGAGTGTTGCAGAACTGGCATTGGTGGTAGGACATGTGCCACCTTCCAGAGGTTGCAGGTGGATAGGGACCTCCGTGTCATAGTTTGAATTCTTGTTGATCTTTCCTTCCTACACCACTAGCAGAAATTCTAGCCTTCGTATGGCACGGAAGGACCTCCCGAAGTGGTCCACCTTGCTCAACCCCGACCAGGAGCTAACCTCAGATGGAGGGCTCACCTTGTGAGCTCGACCCCGACTGGGAGTTGGCCTTGGACGGAAGGCTCACTTAGGCTGCATGAGCATGACCCTGGCCGGGAGCTGACCTCTGATGGAGGGCTCGTCCCACGAGCCTGACCTCAGCTGGGAGTTGACCTCGGTAGGAGGGCTGACTTTATGAGCTCTGCCTTGGCCGGGAGCTGGCCTCAAACGGAGGGCTCACTCCATGAGCTCGACCCCGACTGAGAGCTAACCTCGGTAGGGGGCTCACCTCGACCTTCCACCCGGGGGCCGCATCCAAGGGGCAGGCCCCATCCATGCGACTGTAGGTTGGTGGCTGTGTATGCTTTATGTCAGCAAATGTTGCCACATTAGTAGTGTTGCCCAGGTGGCTACCCAAGAGGGGGGTGAATTGGGACTTTAAAAAACTTAAAGCAAATAATGTGCAGTTAAAAAATCCTTTGTAAGTGGTAGGTTCTATGACAAAGTAGTAAATTGCGGAAGCTAAGTAAGAATAAAGAAGCATAACACAAATACATGAAATTTATAGTGGTTCGGAGCAACCCAGCTCTTACGTCCACTATCCAAGATACCACTTGGGATTTTCACTATATTCACACCTGAATACAGTAGGATTGTTTTACAGGATCACAATCCAAAACCTTTACACTTTGGTTTTAACGGGATCACCCAAGAAAATCCAACACCTTTTGGTTTTAAACAGGCTCACTAAAGAAACCTAACTTGGTTTTACCAGGATCACCAAGAACCCAACACTTGGTTTTTATCAAGGCTCACCAAGAACCTATTTGATTTTTCAATCGAGCTCACCAATAACCAAATAATTCAAAAATGAATTGAAATAAACAAAAATGACAAACTCAATTTGTCGGATGGTTGCCGATGTAGCTTGATGGAAGTCCACTTGAATGTACTTGAATAAGCTTTAATTACTTCAGTGGCTTCTTCCCAAATTGCTTCAAGCTTCAGATGAGAGTTGGTGAAGACTTGAAGGCTGACTTGAATGCTCTTGTGCTCTTTTGTTATTGGTAGGTAGGATATTCAATGAAGCTCTCCAAAACTTTAAAGAACTTTCTTATTGATTGCTTCAAGGAAGTTCAAATCTTTCAAATATAAGGTCTTCTATTACTCCAAGACAGTTCTAGCCATTGTAGACCGTTAGGGAATGATTTTTGACCGTTAGAGCACCTTTTGGCATTCAAAAATAAATTCTAGAACTAGCTATTGGATACCTGACAGTGATGTTCGAGTCGACTCAGATTCCTTCGAGTCGGCTCGGATCCTTCGAGTCAATAGGTCGAGTTGCTAAATCTTTAGTGCAGCCGGCTCTTTGTCTCAAGGAGCAAAACTTCACTCTGGATGAGTCAGATCTTGATAGCTCGGGTTGGCTCGAACTTATATCTTTGAAAAACTTGAACTCGAGGAGTCAGCTCTTTTCAGCTTAGGTCGGCTCTTCTTCTCAGGTTCTGAAATCATCAATCTGGAAGAGTCAGCTCGATGCAGTTCGGGTCGGCTTGCTATCTCAGGTCTTCAAGATTAGGTATGGCAGAGTCGGCTATTTCTGGTTCTGGTTAGCTCGCCTGGCTATTCTCAGAAATATTCAAAAATTGGACTCTAGAGGAGTCGGCTCGGACATAATCCAGTCGATTCGGATTCATTGGAGTCGGCTTGGTTACCTTCGAGTCGGCTCGGATACCTTCGAGTCGGCTTGGATTGCTGCGTACCAGAATCCTTGCTGCGTGCCAGTAAGTGGAGTCGGCTCTTCAATGTGCTGGGTCGGCTCGAGCATCTTCTTTATGATTTTTATACTTGAACTCAAAGAAAAATTCTTACCAACACTCTTACATTTTTCAAGCATACAAACTCAAAATAATTTCATGGCACACACTTAGAAGTAACCCTTTTTACATGATTTTTTTTCTTAGCTTTTTCATTGGGTTATTCTTTATAAAATCAAATTATAACACAACTCAAACAAGAAACAAAGGTGTAGGAGTTGAAGTTTGAATAATTAACTTATCCTACAAAATCTTGTAAAACACTTGAAGAGTTGTTAGAAATAAATATACATGCTCCAATGTTTGGTTACTTCAACAATCTCTCCCTTTTTGATGATGACAAAATACTGGGCATGAAAAAGCAAGATAAAACTTTATAATTACTTGTATAACTATATTTGCAAGTATATATGAACAAGTAAAACGAATTGACTTCAATTAGTGCCAAACTATGGAATGAGAATTAGGGCAATGAGAGGTAATCTCCCCCTCAATAAGATGCTACATGTTTTGATACACTTTCTATACAATTTCATACTTCAAAGATCATCATTTTCTAATAAACCTTTAAATATTCAGAGCTTATTAAATATCAGAGCTTAAAGCATTTAAAACATTATGTATCAAGGCTTAAATGTTGTAAATCAGAGCTTGAAATATTGTAATAGATGTATCAAAGCTTTCATATGTTTTAAGTATCAGAGCTTAGCTTACAAGCTTTATGTATCAGAGCTTTCAATCTTTATGTATCAGAGCAAATATATGAACATGAATACATTTTATCCTTTTTATGTATTATTTTCATAAATTTCTTTCCCTTTTTGTCATTCAATAAAAAAGGTAGAGTAAGAGTTAAGCTCAGATTTTAAAATAGAATGATAAAGTATTTAAAATTTGTTTGAGATAATTTTACTTTCTCATATTCATCTTGAAATTCTAATTAAAAATTGCTTATTGTATGAACAATTGAACATAAACAATCATAGTAGAGAACAATTTAAGAGACAAAAAGTATACTTTCATTTCATTTCAAAGATGTTCAATACAAAGTACAAAATAAATGCAATACATTTAGTCACTTTCTAAGTCTACTCTAGGATGTGAAGGTTAACCAGGGATCTGAATGCCCAGAGGTAGAGAAGCAATAGGGTCAGTATCTAAGATATGAGATGGTGGAATATTGTGGGATCCTTGTGGCCTAATATGAGGAGCATGTTGTCTAGGATGAAATGATTGAGACCAAGGTCTAGAGGAAGCAAGTGTAGGATCCAGTGGTGGAGAGGGAGGTGCACTTTGAGCAGCTTGAAGATCTTCAATCTTAGTCATCATTTTCCATAAAAAACTGTTGATAGATTTCAATTATGCTTCTATTTTCTTTGTACTTTTGGAAGCAGCCAAATCTTCCATTGATTCTTTTATTGCTGCAACTTCCTTTTACATTGTAAACATTTCAAAGGCTTGTACATTTGCAAAGGCTTCAGCTGAGCCTCTTAGTCTCCCAAACTCACTTCTAGGTATTCCAATACCTCTGGTGTAGTCTTCTTCCATTCTCTTGCCTGCTTCTACTAAGCCAACTGAGATTCTCAGGTTATCCATTTCAACCCTATATGCTTCAAGTACTTTAGTAACAGATTTCTTAATTTTTTCAGAACTTGAAGTAATCAATTGAAGTATGGGCTGTAAATCTATCTCAGTTGTAGAAGCTGTAGTCTTGGAGGTTTCAAGGTTGTCAATTCTACTTTTCAGATTATCTATCTGTCCTCCAAACTAATTTAGTCTATCATCAATAGACTGGCGAAATTCACCAAACATAGTAGACATTGAGGAATTGAGAGTTTCAGTCAAATTCCCTATCTGCTGTGCAATAAAATCTTGTAACATTAATGTATCTACAACTGGAGCAGGAATACCAGAACTATGAATAGGAATATCAGTAGTGGCCTGAGTGTAGATAGATGTACTATGTGGCATATCAGGCATACCTGGCACTGAAACATCTAGAAATGAAGCATCAATGTCTACCTGGACTGGAGATCCTAGCTATGGTTGTGATTCTGGAATTTGCATTGTAGTGCCTTCACCAGCCTCCATTTATGCTTGTTCTTGAACTTCTTTAGTTTCCTCAACTATTGGAGCATCAGACTTCTTTTTCCACGTACCATCTGATAATAAATAACCCATCCTTTGAAGAGTTTTGGCTGTATAAGTATCGATATGAAGGAGAGTCTTGCTATCTTCTCCTGATAAGTCAATGTTAGCACCTTGGAAGAAGAGTGCGAGGACCATTCCGTAAGGCAAACATGCCTTAACTTTTCTTACTGCCTCCTTCATCTGACTTAACATGATAGTAGGCAGGTTAATCTTGTCCCCATTAATTAGCAGCTCCATGAAGCACAGATCACACTCACTAACCTAGTCAAAGTGGCCTATCTTGGGTAAAAAGATCCTGCTGATAAAACTATGAAGAACTCTCATTTCAATGGTTAACATGCTGGCCTTGAGAATTCCAATTTCATCAACTTCAGTTCTCTTCAATACAGTTTGTAGAGCTTTAGTTTTGTCTTTTAGGACCAAGTATTCAGTGCTCTCAAATGGCATTTCTAAAGCATTACCAAGAATTTCTGCAAATATGACAATTCTTCTCCCTTTCACTGATGATTCAATGAAATTTTCACCAAATCTCAAATTTTCATAGAAACTTCTAATTAGATTAGGGTAGGTTTTGATATCCATGGAGCACATATTTTTCCAACCCTGGTTTTCTATGAAATCTCCAATAACAAAACCAATTTCTTTTAGGTACTCAAATAAAATCTGTCTGCCAGTAGTAATAGGTCTCATACCTAAAGAAATTAGATGGATTGGTGAAACTGGGCTTGGTTCTTCATCAGACTGTGGTGGATTTCGTGAAGCACTATCTTCTCGAAACTTTGTTCTTCTTTCTTGCGGAGCAGCTTCACTATCTCGTCTCGATTTCTTCCCAACTGCCTTCTTTGGATTCATTGTGCAAAGATAATTGAATTTCGAAGAAGTTTTTGGAAGTATTTAGAAAGTTTCTTGGAGTGAAGGAGAGTAGGGTTTAGGAATAGAAATGGGAAAGAAAAACCCTATGGCTCGAACTAAAATGAGATGGCTCGACATCCGAGCTGGCTCGACCAATAGGCCATCTGCTCGAGTCGGCTCGAGCAGAGGGAGCACAAAAATGATTTTTTTTGGATTTCAATCAAAGCACTTTTAATACAAAATTTGGATTAGGAGGTCTCCTAGATAATTTGTCCTTAAGATTATGGGAGTGATTCTAGAGTGGGTCACATAATCCTAGTTTACTTCGAATCATTACAAATCTATCAAAATTCAAAGGTTTGGTAAAAATATCAGCAAGTTGGTTTTCAGTTGACATTAATTCAAGTACAATATTATTATTCAGTACATGATATCTTATAAATTGGTGCCTAATTTCAATGTGCTTAGTTCATGAATGCTGAACAGGATTTTTAGTCAAATTAATAGCACTTGTGTTATCACATTTGATTGAAATTTTAGATTGTGTAACACCAAAGTCTTTTAGTTGTTGTTTAATCCATAACACTTGAGCATAACAACTATCAGCAGCAACGTACTCTGCCTCAGCAATGGACAATGCTATGGAGTTTTGCTTCTTATAGTGTCATGAAATTAAATTCAACCCTAGAAATTGGCATGTACCACTAGTGCTTTTTCTATCAATTTTGCAACCAGCATAGTCAGCATCAGAAAAATCAATTAAATTCAAAGATGATTCTTTAGAATACCAAAGACCTAAATTGCTTGTAGCTTTCAAATATTTGATAATTCTTTTAACAGCAAGCATATGTGTTTCTTTAGAATTACATTGAAATCTAGCACATACACATACACTGTACAATATATCAGGTCTACTGGTAGTAAGATATAGTAGGGATCCGATCATACCTCTATATAGCTTTTGGTCAACATTGGATCTACTTTCATCTTTGTCTAGTCTGCAGGTAGGGCTCATGGGTGTGCTAGCCTTTTTGCTTATTTTCATGTCAAACTTCTTGATTATTTCTTTGATGTACTTGGCTTGGCTTATGAAAATTCCTTCCTTCATTTGTTTGACTTGTAATCCAAGAAAGTAGTTAAGTTCACCCATAAGGCTCATTTCAAACTCACCCTGCATTAACTCAGCAAATTCTCCACAAAGATTTTCATTAGTTGCACCAAATATAATGTCATCAACGTAAATTTGTACAACTAACATATAATTCTCTTTATTCTTAATAAAAAGAGTTTTGTCAACATTTCCTCTTTTGAATTCATTTTCAAGTAAAAATTTACTTAGTCTATCATACCAAGCCCTAGGTACTTGTTTCAAACAATATAAAGCTTTGTTCAATTTAAACACATGATTTGGAAAAGCATGATTTTCAAAACCTAGTGGCTGTTTTACAAAAACTTGTTCAGAAATAAATCCATTTAGAAAAACACTTTTGACATCCATTTGAAAGAGTTTTAAATTCATGTAGCAAGAAAATGCAAGAAGTAATCTAATGGCCTCAAGTATTGCTACGGGTGCATATGTTTCATCAAAATCAGTACCCTCTTCTTGATTGTACCCTTTTGCTACCAACCTTGCTTTATTTCTTATAACCTTACCATTCTCATTTAGTTTGTTCCTATAGACCCATTCGGTTCCTATGATTGGATGGTTTGTAGGTCTACTAACTAGTGTCCAAACATTATTCCTTTCAAACTGGTTTAATTCGTCATGCATAGCCATCATCCAGTTATGATCAGTTTCAACTTCTTCTAAACTATGTGGTTCAATTTGTGACACAAAGGCTAGGTAGTCATGTGTATCTCTATGTGCTGACCTAGTCCTAACACCATGAGATGGATCATTAATAATTAAATCTTTGGGATGTGAAGTTACATACCTCCATTCCTGATGGGGGACAAGTATGTAGGATCGTTGGTGAGCCTAGAAGTCACCTAAATTAGGGTACTATTTTTTTTTGGTATTTTTTTTTTTTTCTCTAAGGGTGGCGAAGGAACAGTGGGGATGTAAGATAGGAATCTGGATCTCATGGACTTTGGGACTCACCCTAACGAAGAGACCTCTCACCTCTAGAGCATTACACCCTCCTCGATACTTGGAGGCGCTAGGATGGATCTCAAAGACCACGAGGGGATAGAGAAGATGGAATGGGTAGGGGGATAACTAGGGCATCACGCCCATGCCCGAAGGCGAAGGACAGAAGAATCACTCTTCTAAAAAACTCAAATTTTTTTATGAACTGAACTGAACTGATTTTTTTACAAAGGACTGAGGGTGGTATTTATAGACCTGTCCAACCCTCATTTGAATTTGAATACAGGATAAAAAGATAGGGATGACTCAAATTCAAAGATAGGATAAGATAAGCCTATCCATATCTCAATCCTAACCAACCAAATCCTAATTCCAATTTCAAACAAAAGATAAATCCTAAATAAATTTATTCTAGAAATGCTCCAAGATCCATGCCACTCCGGGATCCGTGCTGCTCCGAGATTCGAGCGGGCCGATATCCCCATCATTCCCCTGAGGTGGGGAAAACTCGACTCCGTCGAGTCAGGCGTCAAGTCTTCTGTCTTCAGCTTCATATTATTTCTTTTAGACTCCAAACTGATAACCTTGAGATAATTTTTTTTTTTTTTTTATATCAGCCCTGCTCTGAGATCTGTAGTCCACCATCCTGAAATTGCTTTGAGATCCATGCAATCATGAACAGTACTGGTCCTGAAGTCGGCGATAGGAACCGGCTTGCTTTGAGATGCGTGCAGAGGAGAACGCCGGGTTTGCGTTCACGTACGTGCACCAGCTTCTCCTTTTCCTTCATGGACCGAACCAGAGGCGGATTTTCACTGGCGGGCTCTCCGGCGACGGTACTGGGGAGGAGGATGGCAACATGGGAAAGAAGATGAGCCCACGTTTGGATCAGCATCCTTTGTCGATGCCATCCTTCTTCCACGGATGGAGGCTGGGTGGAACAGATGCAAGGAATGGATATGGCGGTACAAGAACTTGTTCTGGTGCATGTAGCGGTGCACAAAATACTGTTGGTACTGGTTTAGCAGTAACCAAGAACAGTACTCGCGCAACGGTGGCCTGAACCAGCTATTGAAGCAGAGCACCCTTGACCAACAACGACATTGGCACCAAATTCTTCTGCTCCTCTTCTTTCCTTGAAGCAGAGCACCCAAAAGGAATCCATCTCTTTCTTCCGTAGGAGGTGCTCTTGCCTACTGATCGATATGGAGGCGCTATTATCGGTTGGAGGATCAATCATTTCCGCTGTGGTGGACAACTTGGTTGGCCTGGTGATTCTTGATGCCATCCAGCAATTGGGGCTGCACTCGAGCCTTCAGGATGACCTCTTGAGGCTGAAGAATGCTCTGGTACGAACACGCATCATCCTTAACAGAGCAGAGAAGGGTCGCACCGAAGACGAGAACCTTGCCCAGACCATACCGTGACGAACTCCTCGTGTCCTCATGGCAGCGGTTGAGAAGCCATCAGAGAATCAGTTTGGAGGAATCTAGGACTAGGGTTTTGAGAGCGGGGAGGTTGGGGATGATCGCGAGCTCGGCTTGGAACCTAGGGCTGGGGTGGTTCTGGTTTGCAGCAGCGACTGGCGGTTTGGTGGCACAGCAGCGGCATGGAAGGCAGAGATGAGGGGGGGTTGGCGGAAGCGAGGGATCGCCAACCCTGGAATCCGGCGAAGGGAAGCTGAGGTGGGATGGGCACGGGGAATGCTTACATCTTGCGATGGTGGAAAAGCTGAGGCGAGGTTCAGGAAAGGGAGAGCGAGGAAACCGACAGCCGAGATGGAGAGATCTGCTGATCCAAGAGAGGAGGTCGGCAATGGTGGTGTGGACAGACGGGGAGCGGTTGGGTGGATTCCGATGGAGAGGAGAGGGAGTGCCGGAGGAGCAAGCCGACGAGGATGACGACGGTGGTCGTGCCATCGCCGGTGGCGATGTCCTGGGAGCGGGAGGTTTGGGCGAAGGAGCGGAAGGAGGTAGGGTCTGGCTATGGGTGGAATGGTGCTTCGGGGAAGACGAAGTCGGCGTGAAACGAAAAAAACCAGTGGGATGGCTGGGATACTTGGGATGTGGCGAACGCGAGCGGCTGGGCTTCTTTGAAGTGGGCAGTGGGTGTTGACCGGAGGTTGGGGAAGATGGAGATCGGACGATGGGAGACGGAGGAGGGAGGTTTGGCGACTGGCTTGCATATGGTTGAAACAGGGGATTTGAGGAGTTGCGAAGGTGCATTTCTTCGATTGAGTGGTTCTTGATTGGAAGAAGAACAATGATGGAACGGGTGGGAGGGATTGACGTTGGACTGGTGGCCAAGGAAGAATCTGTGGTGATGTGATTGGCACGGTGTTTAATTTGGGAGTCGCGGTGGCCATGGGCAGTAGGGCGATGACGGTGGCAGTGGGTAGTGGATCACAGGAAAGACAGAACGGCAGAACCGGTGGGGGATCTGGATTTGGCAATAAAACGTACCCTAATTTGATCTATGGCTCTGATACCAAAAATGATGGGGGACAAGTATGTAGGATCGTTGGTGAGCCTAGAAGTCACCTAAATTAGGGTACTATTTTTTTTTGGTATTTTTTTTTTTTTTCTCTAAGGGTGGCGAAGGAACAGTGGGGATGTAAGATAGGAATCTGGATCTCATGGACTTTGGGACTCACCCTAACGAAGAGACCTCTCACCTCTAGGGCATTACACCCTCCTCGATACTTGGAGGCGCTAGGATGGATCTCAAAGACCACGAGGGGATAGAGAAGATGGAATGGGTAGGGGGATAACTAGGGCATCACGCCCATGCCCGAAGGCGAAGGATAGAAGAATCACTCTTCTAAAAAACTCAAATTTTTTTATGAACTGAACTGAACTGATTTTTTTACAAAGGACTGAGGGTGGTATTTATAGACCTGTCCAACCCTCATTTGAATTTGAATACAGGATAAAAAGATAGGGATGACTCAAATTCAAAGATAGGATAAGATAAGCCTATCCATATCTCAATCCTAACCAACCAAATCCTAATTCAAATTTCAAACAAAAGATAAATCCTAAATAAATTTATTCTAGAAATGCTCCAAGATCCATGCCACTCCGGGATCCGTGCTGCTCCGAGATTCGAGCGGGCCGATATCCCCATCAATTCCTTTGGTAAATCAGTATGATCCTTGCTTACCATTTCACTTCCATTTTGTACTGGCTTGTCTTGAATGCTTAGATCTTCCATTTCCTTTTGTAGTATACTTGCATCATTATCTAAACACTCATCTTTTCTAGATGGTGAGGGGTTAGCTTCATCAAAAACAATATGAATTGACTCTTCTACAGTAAAAGTCCTCTTATTAAACACTCTATATGCTTTGTTATGAAGTGAATAACCAAGGAATATAGATTCATCAGATTTTGCATCAAACTTTCCTAGGTTATCTTTACCATTGCTCAACACAAAGCATTTATATCCAAAAACATGAAAATAGTTAATATTCGGTTTTCTTTCATTCCAAAGCTCATAGGAGGTTTTCTTTGAAATTGGTTGAATTAAAACTTGGTTTAATATATAACAAGTAGTGTTCACCACTTCTGCCCAAAAGTACTTTGGAAGATTACCTTCACACAACATGGTTTGGGCCATTTCTTCTAAAGTCCTATTCTTTCTCTCTACAATACTATTTTATTATGGTGTTCTAGGAGCGGAGAAGTTGTGATCAATGCCATGCTCAGTGCAATATTCATCAAAAAATTGATTTTGAAATTCAATTCCAAGATCATTTCTTATAGAAATAATAGAAAGATTTTTTTCTTTTGAAACTTTCTTATGAAATTTTTGAAATATGTCAAAAGTTTCATCTTTATGTACAATAAATAATATCCAAGTGAATTTAGAAAGGCCATCTACAATCACAAGGCCATATTTCATACCTCCTAGGCTTGTGGTCCTAGTAGGTCCAAATAAGTCCATGTGAAGTAGCTCAAGAGGTCTAGTTGTTGAAATAACATTTTTTGATTTAAAACTCCCCCTAGTTTGTTTGCCTAATTAACAAGCATCACATACATAATCAAGATCAACTTTAAAATGTGGCAAACCACTAACTAGATTCTTTGAGATTAATTTGATAATTGTATGCATGCTAACATGACCTAATCTTTTATGCCATAATAAACATGACTCCTTGGTCTTAGCATTCGTTGCTACTAGACTAGAACTACTAGTCATGGCTCGATCATTTTGATCTACCACATAGATGTTTCCAAGCCTATGACCAATAAATTTATTGCTAGAATCAAAAGAGTTAGTTACTATACACATAAATGATTCAAAGATAACCTTGAAGCCTTTATCACAAAGTTAATTAATACTAAATAAATTATGCTTTAATTTATCTACTAGCAGCATATCTTCAATAAAAGTATAGGGGGTTATTTTGATCTTACCAATTCTGATTATTCTTTCCTTGCCATTATCTCCAAAAGTAACCAATCCTCATTCTTTCATTTATAGGGTGATGAACTGATTTTTGTCACCTGTCATATGTCTTGAACAGCCGTTGTCAAGATACCATCTTTTCTTTAATTTATGGGCTGCAAGATAGTCCTACAAAACAGTCAAGGAGTGATTTTTAGTACCTAAGCTAACTTGGGTCCTTTCGGGTTAGCAAAATTGATTCCCTTTGGAACCCAAATGGTTTTATATTTCAATGCATTAATCATGGAATTTTTCAAGGAATTGCATTAATAAGATTTATGTCCAAATCTATGACATGCATGATAAATAATTTTGTCATTTTTGAATGATGCATGCTTTGAAGCTTTAAAAGATGCAGAAACAGAAATATTTGGTTTAAAAGATTTTTGAATATAATTCTTTGGAACATACTTCAATCCATTTGAAATAGATTTCCATGGAAAAGTTTTTTGAAATTTAACATTTGAAGCTAAAGCTTTTGAAGATACAAATCTTGTTGCTGAAATTTCTTTAGCATTTAAAGCATTAAATCCAATTCCAGCTTTACTTTTTGAATCTTTTTGTTCTTTCAAAATTAGCTCAAGCTTGTTAGAACTCAAAGTAAGTTTTTCTACTAAGGGCTTAAGCTTTTCAACCTCCTTTTTCAAATCAATATTTTCGACAACTAAAACTTTTTTTTCTTATTCAAAGCATTTTTCTTGTTATTCAAAACAATAACATTTTCAGAAAGGATATTTAATTCTTTTTGTAAAATGTTATTCTTTTCAGAAATCTTATCATTGTCTTTTAATAAAACATCATTTTGCTTCTTCAAGGATTTAATTTTAACCCCAGCTTTCTTGAATTCAATAAGTCATAAAATGTAGAATTCAATTCATCATATATAAATTCAATTTGAAGTTTAGGGGATGATGCCACATTTTCAAGATCCATCAAACATAGATTTATAGATTTCGTGGTCTCTTCTTCTTCAGTGGATGAGGACGCTTCGCTGTCGCTCCACATCGCTACCATAGCTTTTTTTTTCTGTTTCTTAAATCCATTTTTCAGTAATGGACAATCTGGTCGGATGTGTCCTGGCCTTTTGCATTCATAATAGGTGGGCACTTTTTTTTCTTTCTCCTTTTCCTTGTCCTTCTCCTTACTAAATTTTTTGTTCTTGTGAAATTTTCTAAAGTTTCTTCCTTTTCATCTTCCCAAGAACCTTCTGAATTTCCTGACAACCATGGCAACATTTTCGTCTTCCATGTCACTTTCAGTAGAGGAGCTTTCTTCTTCCGATTCTTCATCCTTTCTAGAATTCATAGCAACTTTGAAGGCAATTGATTTCTTCTTCTTTTGATCATCTTCAGTTTGGTGCTGCATGGCAATGCATGTGTGAGAGATCCTAGCAGTTCATCCAGCAATAAGGTATCTAAATCTTTCGCTTCCCGGATGGCAGTCACTTTCGGATCCCATTTGTCCGGAAGAGATCTTATAATCTTCTGTACTAGATCTGTATTAGTATATACCCTACCAAGACTTTTTAAGCCATTAATTATATCAGTGAAACATGAAAAGCATGGCAATGCATGTGTGTGAGAGATCCTAGCAGTTCATCCAGCAATAAGGTATCTAAATCTTTCGCTTCCCGGATGGCAGTCACTTTCAGATCCCATTTGTTCGGAAGAGATCTCATAATCTTTTGTACTAGATCTGTATTAGTATATACCCTACCAAGACTTTTTAAGCCATTAATTATATCAGTGAAACATGAAAACATAGCAGAGATTGTTTCATTAGGTTCCATCTTAAATAATTCATAACTATGCACAAGAAAATTAATTTTAGAAGACTTCACTTGAGAAGTTCCTTCATGGATCACTTCGAGTTTATCCCAAAGTTTCTTTGCAGAGGAGCAAATAGAAATTCGATTAAACTCATTACTATCCAAAGCACAGTATAAGAGATTCATTGCTTTGGCATTTAACTCACCCATCTTCATGTCATGTTCGTCCCAATCCTCTTCAGGTTTTGGAATGTCCACTCCATCAATTTTAATCATGGGGATATAAGGATCCTTTAAAATGACCTTCCATAACTGAAAATCAACTGCTTGAACATAAATTTTCATTCTAGCTTTCCAGTATGCATAATTTGTGCCAGTGAAGAGTGGAGGTTTATTAGTTGATTGGCCTTCCACCAAGGATGTACTCATTAGATGAGCCATCAATCTTTACTGTAATATATTCAGAGACACTGCTTTGATACCGGTTGTTGCCCAAGTGGCTACCCAAGAGGGGGGTGAATTGGGACTTTAAAAAATTTAAAGCAAATAATATGTAGTCAAAAAATCTTTTGCAAGTGGTAGGTGCTGTGACAAAGTAGTAAATTATGGAAGCTAAGTAAGAATAAAGAAGCACAACACAAACACATGAAATTTATAGTGGTTCGGAGTAACCCAGCTCTTATGTCCACTATCCAAGATACCATTTAGAATTTCTACTATATTCACACTCGAATACAGTAGGATTGTTTTACAAGATCACAATCCAAAACCTCTATACTTTGGTTTAAATGGGATCACCAAAGAAAATCCAACACCCTTTGGTTTTAAACAGACTCACCAAAGAAACCTAACTTGGTTTTACTAGGATCACCAAGAACCCAACACTTGGTTTTTATCAAGGTTCACCAAGAACCTATTTGGTTTTTCAATCGGGCTCACCAATAACCCAATAATTCAAAATGAATTGAAATAAATGCAATAAAAATGATAAACTTAATTTGTCAGATAGTTACCGGTGCAGCTTGATGGAAGTCCACTTGAATGCACTTGAATAAGCTTTAATTACTTCAGTGGCTTCTTCCCAAATTACTTCAAACTTTAGATGAGAGTTGGTGAAGACTTGAAGGCTGACTTGAATGCTCATATGCTCTTTTGCTGTTGGTAGGTAGGATATTCAATGAAGCTCTCCAAAACTTTAAAGAACTTTCTTATTGATTGCTTCAAGGAAGTTCAAATCCTTTAAATATAAGATCTTCTATCATTCCAAGGCAGTTCTAGCCATTGTAGATCGTTGGAGAATGATTTTTGATCATTGGAGCACCTTTTGGAATTTAAAAATAAATTCTGGAACTAGCCGTTGGATACCTGAAAGCAATGTTCGAGTCGGCTCGGATTCCTTTGAGTTGGCTCGGATCCTTTGAGTCAATAGGCCGAGTCGCCAAATCATCAGTGCAGTCATCTCTTTGTCTTAGGGTGTAAAATTCACTCTGGATGAGTCGGCTCTTGATAGCTCGGGTCAGCTCAAACTTATATCTTTGAAAAACTTGAACTCGAGGAGTCGGCTCTTTTCACCTTAGGTCGGCTCTTCTTCTCAGGTTCTGAAATCATCACTCTAGAAGAGTTGGCTCGATGCAGTTCAGGTCGGCTCGCTATCTCAGGTTTTCAAAATTAGGTCTGGCAGAGTCGGCTGTTTCTAGTTCGGGTCGGCTCGCCTAGCTGTTCTCATAAATGTTCAAAAACTGGACTCTGGAGGAGTCAGCTCGGACATAATCCAGTCGACTTGGATTCATTGGAGTCGGCTCGGTTACCTTCGAGTTGGCTCGGATTGTTGCATACCAGAATCCTTGCTGCGTGCCAGTAAGTGGAGTCGGCTCTTCAACGTGCTGGGTCGGCTCAAGCATCTTTTTCAGGATTTTTACACTTGAACTCAAAGAAAAACTCTTACCAACACTCTTACATTTTTCAAGCATACCAACTCAAAATAATTTTATGGAACACATACTCAAAAGTAACCCTTTTTACATGATTTTTTTTCTTAGCTTTTTCATTGGGTTATTCTTTGCAAAATCAAATCATAACACAACTCAAACAAGAAACAAAGGTGTAGGAGTTGAAGTTTGAACAATTAAATCATCCTACAAAAACTTGTAAAACATTTGAAGAGTTGTTAGAAATAAATATACATGCTCCAATGTTTGGTTATCATCTAAATCACTTATGGGATCAACAAGTAGGCCCTATGACCAAAACTTATGTGAAGTGCAACCCAACAAATCTATCAAATGTAGATAAAAAAAAATCATGAAGTGTTATCTCCAATACTTATAGTCCTCATCTTTCATTATGTCGCAATGATGTTAATAATAAATAAATAAATAAATGTAGCCTTCACCACATATTTCTTCTGTTCTCTAAGAAGTTCTGGTTATATCTCAAGTGCATGCTTTGTAGTAGTCTAAAGATTATTATTATTTTTCTATTATGAGTTCCAGGAGCCTGCTCTAATAAAATGTATGATACTTGCAATATCGTGCCATTTCTTCACCATCTACCGGCTTCCTCATAATTCTATTATTAATGATTGTCACCCATTTGCTGATTTATATCTCTGGCTATTAGTAAATTCTTTGGGGTGACTCAATTTATGAAAAGAGACACCCATGTTCATGACTTCTATGATTGTTATAAAGTATGTTAACTGTAGTTGTAATGGTGGAACCAAAACGGTACATTAAAAGAGATTAATCAAAATCCTCCAAGCCTTCGGATGATATTGATTTGGCATTCAGGTCTACCAACATGATGTAACCTTCAAGTTCAAGTCAATTTGAAGTAATGGTGTGAATGCAATCGCTGAGACATGACATCAGTCGATTTCAATTGTTGACGTCTAGGTTTATTTTTGCTACTAAGTCTGTTGGGATATGACAAGTTTACTCTGATTGGTCTGTCTATGCTCACTTGCTGAAGATTTGAATATGGTTGATCAATGCCCAATAGGCACAAGTATGATCAGCGCCTTTGAGGCGTAAAGTGGATTAATGCCCAATAGGCACAAGTATGATTAGCGCCCATGAGGCGCAAAGTCGATCAATGCCCAATAGGCACAAATATGATCAGTGCCCATGAGGCATAAAGCTGATCAATGCCCAATAGGTACAAGTATGATCAGCGCCTATGAGGCGTGAAGCCGATCAATGCTTAATAGGCACAAGTATGATCAGTGCCTATGAGGCATAAAGCTGATCAATGCCCAATAGGCACAAGTATGATCAGCGCCTATGAGGTGTAAAGCCGATCAATGCCCAATAAGCATAAATATGATTAGCGCCCATGAGGCGTAAAGCCGATCAATGCCCAATAGGTATAAGTATGATCAATATCCATGAGATGTCAGGCCGATCGATGCTCGGCACGTATAAGACTCTTTAGGAAAGGTAAAGCCTATTAATATTTCAAGTAATGCAGAGATCATTTGACATAAGAAAAAGAAGCTGATTAATTATGGATGACCTTTGCTGCACGTGCTTCTATCTTAAATTAACTGCTTAACAGCTGGATGCCAGCTGTAAGCGGTTGGGTTCGTGGCCTATAAATATCCCTGATTATGATGAGGTGGGATCTTTTTGGCCATTCTTCGCTTAGCCTTCCTTCAGATCATATCTGTTCTAGTCCAGATGCCATTAACAAGCTTAGAAGCTGCCACAACACCCATATCTTGCAAGATGATAACTGAGAGTTAGACCAAATCAGCTCATCCTACTTCTCTTTTAATTCAAGCTTGTTGTGATTTGTTTAGACGCAATAGATTGGCGTGCCAGGTATGAAAACTCAGTAAAAGAGTTTTAATAATCTGGAAGGAAGCATGGTGAAGACCAGGAAAAAAGATCTACCTGTGGAGGACATTCCCCATCTCCCAAAGAAGAACGATCCTGTTCTTGACGGAAGGATGGAACCTCCTCCTATTGAATATATGGATCAAGAAAAGTTGAATACTTTGTTTGATAAAGTAGAAGCACTCACTGTAGCGATGCAGAACCTCCGAGAAATGGCTGTGAGGGAATCATTGCGACCTGCTGTATCAAGAACTAGCTGGCAACCTTCCCTCCGGGTAAGTAAACATCTTAGTCCAAGAAGACATTCATCTTATCAATGTTCTTTAGGTCAACAGTCCCATTCAAAGCATCATCACTGATCTCACCATCACACCAAGAAACGGAATAAGGGGAAGCATCCACGATCTTGTTCGATGTCATCTGGAGAATCAACTCCTGATAGTATTCAAGTTCAACATCTTGCAAGAATGAATAATTTTGATGAAAAATTCAAGAAGCTGGAGATGCAGATTGCCAGGGCTATTGAACAGAGAAAAACAAAGGATACCACACCTAACTGCGACACCTTGTCTCCTTTTTCCAAGAAGATCATGGAGGAGAGAATTCCACATCACTTCAAGGTTCTACAAATTGAGCTGTATGATGGATCGTCTGACCCCTTGGATCATTTGGGCAGCTTTAAAGCTCATATGTTGATCCAAGGAGCATCGGATGCACTCCACTGCCTTGCCTTCCCTGCAACCTTGAAGAAGTCAGCGAGGATGTGGTATTCTAGTATGCAACCGGACACCATCCATTCATTCAGTCAATTAGAAAAGTTATTCATCTCCCACTTCAGGACAAGCAAGAAAATGTCCAGAAATTCTGATAGCTTATTCTTTATTCAGCAGTCGAAAGGGGAGTCTTTGAGAGATTACATCAAGAGGTTTAATTCTACCACGTTGGAAATCCCAGATCTCAATGAATATGTGGCGATGTCTGTAATGAAAAAAGGCTTGCGAGCCTCTAGATTCACATTCTCCTTGGATAAAGAATTTTCGATCAATTATTCAAAGTTATTGGCCCATGCTCAAAAGTATGCTCAGGCCGAAGAGCAAGCCCTGAGCCAGCGACAAGTAGAGAAAGAATCGAGGCCAAGTAAGAAGAAGGCCAAGGAGGATGAGTTTCGACCATTTGGAGTCCGATTGATCCAACGACAAGGTCAAAAGCCGAGGCAATTGGTCGGCAGGAATTATGTCAATCGATTTGATGCTTATACCCCTTTAACTCTTATGAGAGAGAAGATTTTGATGGAAATTGAGAAAGAAGACTTTCTTCAAAGGCCAAGGCCGATGAGAGCCCTGCTAGTTGTGCATAATAAGGCCAAATACTATCGATATCATCGCGATCATGGGCATACAACAGAAGAATGTATTCAATTAAGAGATGAGATTGAAGATTTGATCAAGCGAGGTTATCTGGGCAGATATATCCAGAATCAAAAACAAAAACAACCAATTGAGGTGGTGGTGCCAGGGCCTGCAGTTCCAAGGATGATCACTAACGGGATGGAGCTCCCAAACCAACAATTGACTGATGGATCGATTAGAATGATTTGCCATTCCTGTTATGAAGATGATCAAAGTCCCAAAAGGCTTCGAGGAAGTGTTATTTTTTCTGATGATGATTTGCAAGGCGTTCAAACACCGTGTAATGACCCTGTAGTGATTTTCGCGATAATTGTGAATTATGATGTGCATAGAATTTTGGTTGATAATGAAAGCTCTACTGAGGTTTTGCTTTATGATGCATTTGTCAAGATGAATTTGCCGACTAATAAGCTACGAAGAATTCATGTACCGTTAACTGGGTTTGGTGGAAATTCTATAGGAGTAGATGGTGCGGGCACCAGACTCAGAAGAAGACTTCAAAGCTCCATCTGGATCTCTGATTAACCTTGCCCGAGGAATTAGGATTTTTTTTGGCTTGTAATAAGGGTTGACTTGATCAACTCAATTTTAGCTTGAGTCTGTATTACCTGCATTTTTATTTTGTTGAGTCATGTTGACTCAGTAGTGGTATAGGGCTTCAACCAGGGATGTTACATTTTCTCCCAAGGCCAAGCAAGTGGGCGCCACACCCCTAGCCACACTCCCAGCTATACGCCTGAGTCCAGGGGGCACCACATCTCCATCCAGTAGGCTTTGGTCCCCACACCACAGGATAGCAGGTCCCTTCTCTCATGCGCCATTTAAGTAGAGAGCAATCAGGGATCCACAATTCAAGGGGGCGGCCCACAATTTTCCATAAGAACCTAGCTATGAAAAGAAACAAATTCTTCTTGGAGAGTACTTCAAGGGGGCGCCCATCCCATGCCAAAAATGCCCAAAGCAAAGTTGGGAAGAGCCATAACTTGGGGAGAAAGAAAAGGAGAAGTCCAAAAAAAGTTGAGCCATGGAAGGAAGGAGATTTCTCTTGAAGAGCAAGGTTAGGAGGCGCCCTAGTAATTCCAAATAAAGCCAGATATAAAAGGAAAGAAATTTTTCTTGAAGAGCAAGGTTAAGAGGCGCCCAAACACTTCCAGATAAGGCCAAGCATAGAAGAAAAAAAATAATTTTCTTGGAGGTCAAGGCTAGGAGGCGCCACCCACTTTCCTTTTTAAGCCATCAATCAATTTTATGGAATTATTTGGCCGGCCATATGTGTAAGGATTGATCCTACAATCCTAATTTGCAGATCCCCTCCTTTAGTCCCACATGGGAAGATGTAAAACCCTACTCTCTTGTAAAGTCCTATAAATTAAAACCCCTTTGTAAGTTCTAATCAATCTGATGAATGAAACCAACTTTTTTTTGTGAGCAAACTCTGTGTTTTCTCTCTTCCGCACTTGCATCCAGGTGTTGAGCTCCGTGAGGGAGTAAATCCGGGTTCCCCAGGAACCTTGAGGAGGTGTGAGATCTCCAAACCCCAAACCCTAGGTTAGCCACTTCTACTCCAAAACCCTAGCCTCCCATCATCCACTTCAATCCACCAAACCCTAGCCTATCCCACCTCCCACGGCCTCTCTCTCCAAGTCCAGGCCGACCACCAGCATCCAGCTCCAGTCCGGATACTTCAGATCCATAGCTCTTTTTAGAGGAAGTCGAATCAGCCTTCAAGAGAATCCGGATCTCAGCGACATCAGCCTTCAAGTTCTTCGAACTGGTAAATCCTTCCCTGAGTCTCTGAATCCATCACTTGTTTTTCTTCTTCCCAGATCTTGAGTTCAGGAGAAGCCGACCCAGCCACGAGACCATTATTGGAGGATCCATTACGAAGATAGTCGAATCCGAGGATCCAACAATCTGCTCGAGAGAGTTCTTCCACCCAAATTCTGTGAAGATCACTGTCTGGTTGGTAAACCAACTTTTCTCTTTATTTCTGTCCTGTTGAAAGTTCAGAGCGAAACCCTAGGTCTGGGAGTTTCTCAACCCCCAGTGATCCGTTACTTCTGAACTACTCTGATAACTTAGCTTCTTCTAAATTGTGCTTTCAATCCTTACCTAGTTTCCATCAACTTAGTTTAACTTCACTTTGAGCCAAAGCCAATTTCTGAAATATATATAAAAAAAAAGAATTAATCTTAATTTTACTTCCGCATACGCTTCTTTGTTCTTTGTTCTGCATCATTTTTGGTATCAGAGCCCTGTCTAGGATTTCTGACTTGCTTGCATGTTTTGAGTGTCTCTCTTTTTTACTTTGTCTGCTCAAAGTAGACTCCCCAGGATGTCCGGTCCTAGGAATGAAGTGAGGTGCAAACCTCCTCTTCCCATTCCACGGGGTGTTCCTAGGGCGTGTAGGGGATCCGTTGGGTTACAACTTCGTAGCAGGAATTGTAAACGGGGGAAGAACTCTGTTTTCAGTCCGTAACTATCCTGTTGCAGGAATTTTTTCTCATTGCAGGTAACTCCAAATTATATGATTTTTATTTTACTGGAACCAGCATAATTGAAACTATTTTACATAATTTTCCTGTGATTTATTGGTTTCCATAAAATTTCTGAGAGTTAAATTACTGCAACTTTGTTTCTGTGTTTCTGCAATTCAATTATTTTGAGTGATCATCTCCTAATTCATCTTAAGGGCATTTGAGCATCTAAGATAAGGGGAGGAGTTGATAACCTCTCCTTAGCCCAAAACCATCACCCACTCATTCGATTCTAAGCCTAATTTTAAAATTTATTAGACTTAATTTTTCCTAGTGGGCTAGGGACACCAACAAGTCGGGTCTAGGCTAGTGTTGAGTCAGTTTGTCTAGTTACTCTGTGTGTGCTTTGTACTCAGTGTCTAGAATGGTGGTTTAGGGATTCTATCCCGAAGGGCTTGTGTGCTGGTCCGCCTATCTGGCCAATCTCTGGTTGGTGTTTAGGATTGGCACTTAAGGACCTAACACTCCCCTTACACCTGCCTGGCAGAGTCCCGAGTTACTACAGGCTAGCTTGCCACTCTGATTGGGCATCTAGTTTGGGTCTAGGTCTAGTGAGCTAATAGTCGCTTTAGTCTAGTCACATTCTGTGTGCTTGCTTGCATCATCATGTCCACCCGGAATGGAGTACCCTACCAACCTGGTCAAACCCAACCAGATTTAGAGGCCATGGTTAGAAATCTTACCGAAAGTATGACCAAATTGAGTCAGGATATGAATGAGAGTTTTTCCCAGTTTAGAGATCGAGTCCAAGTACTTGAGAAATGTGGACATCAAAATTGGACCCCTGATCCAAAATTTAATAGGCCCCAACCTCACCCATGCCAGGAGCCTAGGAGGACCTTATACCGTGATCCCGAGCATAACCTTAGAAAGCCTAACCATGATATCTATAGTGTGGATCGTGTCTATGAGAGGTCCTTACAATATTCTAGACCAGTCACTCAACAACCCAAGTCTTCTAGATCAAATCATTTAGATCCACACCCATGCCCAAGTAAGGTCTCTACTAGCTTGAAACCCACTGTGACCCAGGTTCCTATATCGCAAGAATGTTGGTTTTGTGGAGAAAGAGGCCATAAATCTAGTCAGTGCCCATGCATAGCACTGGCTTGTGCACAGCTAAGTGGTAAGAATCCTAAGGATGACATTAATAAGGGAGAACCCAAGCCTACCAGTGAGGAAGAAAGGTTAGGTATGACAAGCCCAGAATCTGTTGGACCAATGGCAGACTTTGAAACAAGGGAACCGATCTGTATCAGACTACATAACAACCTTTGATGAATACCTGATGAGATGTGATGTGAGTGAAGCCCATGAGGTCACTTTGTCTAGGTTTAGGGCTGGACTTAGGGAAGACATTAAGAGAGAGTTATTTCTGAGAGAGGTTACTGACATAGACCAAGCCTATCAGATTGCACTGAACACTGAGAAGTTTCAGAGAGGACCCATGCCTTCTAGGGTTAGTGCCCCAATCCCAAGAAATGGACCTAGCCAGGTTACCCCTAGTAAGCCTAATCAGGGTATTCCCACCCCTAGGCCCATGGACAAAGGTAAGGCACCTGACACCCAGAGAACCCCTAGTATCATCTGTTTTAAGTGCCAGAAGCCCGGTCATATCTCCAACCAGTGCACAGCCATAGCTTGTTTTAAGTGCCATAAGGTAGGTCATGTTTCTAGCCAGTGCTCTCGTAGATCCCTTTATATAGAAGAGGGAGAAGAGAATTCCGAGCCCAATGAAGAGTTTGAAGAAGAAGTTTATGAGACCGGAATGAATTTGGTCGATGAGTATGAAGGAGAGGAAGAATTCACAGAGTCTGACCAATTAGGGGGTGTGAGATGCATCCTGTCCCAGACTAAAGTTCAGGAAGATTGGAGTAGGACTAACATCCTACAGACTTTCCTTAAACTAGGGGATAAGGTATGTAAAATCATCATAGATAGTGGGAGCTGTGTGAATGCCATTTCTACTACCACTGTCAAAATGTTAGGCTTAACCCCAGTCCCCCACCCCAACCCCTATAAGGTTTCTTGGGTAGACTCTACCTCTATACCCATCCAGTCTAGATGTCAGGTCCAAATCCAAATGCAATCCTATCAAGAGAAGATTTGGTGTGATGTCTTGCCCATGGGGGTGAGCAGTATAATTCTTGGAAGACCTTGGTTGTATGATCATGATGCCACCCTCTTAGGAAAATCCAACACCTGTGTCTTTAGTTTCAATGGGAAGAAAATCACAGTCCATTCAGTCCCTCCTAAGGACAAGGTAGCTAAAGGAACCAATAAGGTCAGAGAAATGAAGACTGGAGTGAACCTAATTAGTGCCAAGGATCTAGAACAAGAAATTCATAGTGGTTCACCCATTTGGATGTTGACTGCTAAGGAACTTAGGACTCCTACACCCTCAGAGCCTCCTCAGGAAGTTAAGCCTTTATTAGAAGAATTTGAGGATATTTTTCCCGAGGATCTGCCAAACCACCTTCCACCTCTTAGGGATATTCAGCATTCCATAGATTTAGTCCCAGGAGCTACTTTACCTAACTTGCCCCATTATAGGATGAATCCATCTGAGCATAAAGAACTGCAAAAGCAGGTTGGCGAATTGTTGAGGAAGGGGTTCATTAGAGAGAGTCTTAGCCCTTGTGCAGTCCCTGCACTTCTAACCCCGAAGAAGGATGGCACGTGGAGGATGTGTGTTGATAGTCGTGCCATCAACAAAATCACAATCAAGTATAGGTTCCCCATCCCTAGACTAGATGATATGCTAGATATGATGGCCGGTGCCATGGTTTTTTCTAAAATTGATCTCAAGAGCGGCTATCATCAGGTTAGGATTAGACCAGGGGATGAGTGGAAAACTGCCTTCAAAACTAAGGCTGGGTCTGAAAATAAGGTAGCTGATGCCCTTAGTCGTTGATCTTTGTTGTTGAATTCTGTTAGGGCTGAAGTCATAGGGTTTGAGCAAATCAAAGAAGAATATGAGTCGTGTCCGGATTTTAAGATTGTGTACAAGGATCTAACTCAAGGACCATCTAGTGAACATAAGGATTATTCCCTTTTAGATGGCTTTCTGTTCTTTAAGAATAGGCTTTGCATCCCTAGAACCTCTCTTAAGGAATTTTTGATTTGGGAAACTCATGCTGGAGGTTTAGCTTGCCATTTCGGAAAAGATAAGACCACCCTGGCTATTGAAGACCATTTTTTCTGGCCTAGCTTAAAAAGAGATGTAGCACACATTGTGTCTAGGTGTCGGACCTGCGCTTTTGCCAAACAGCGAAAACAGAACACCGGCCTTTATACCCCACTCCTTGTCCCAGATCGTCCTTGGCAAGATGTGAGCATAGACTTTGTGTTAGGTTTGCCTAAGACCCAGAGGAGGCATGACTCCAACTGTGTTGTAGTAGACCGATTTTCCAAGATGGCCCATTTCTTGCCTTGTTCCCAAACATTTGATGCGTCTAAGGTAGCCACCCTGTTCTTTAATGAGATAGTTCGACTCCATGGCCTACCCAAGACCATTGTTTCAGATAGGGATGTCCGGTTCACCAGCTATTTCTGGAAAACCCTTTGGCATAAGTTAAGGACAAAACTTAAGTTTTCAACTGCCTATCATCCCCAGACTGATGGCCAAACCGAAATAGTGAACCATAGTTTAAGCAATCTATTAAGGTGTCTTGTTGGTGAAAACATTAGGAACTGGGATTTGTACTTACCTAGAGCTGAATTTGCATACAATGACTCAGTCAATAGGTCTACAGGTAAGAGTCCATTTGAAATTGTGCATGGTTACAAACCTCACACACCTCTTGACCTAGCTCCTTTACCAGTCCACACACGAGTCTCCGAGTCTGCCGAAGTTTTTGCACAGCATATAAAAGACTTGCATAAAGAAATTCATGCCAAAATAAATTTAAGTAATGAAACTTATAAGAAGTTGGCTGATTCTCAAAGGCGAGTCAAAACTTTTAATGAGGGAGGCTATGTAATGATTAGGTTAAGGCCTGAACGGTTTCCTTCCGGAACCGTTAGAAAGTTACATGCTAGAGGAGCTGGACCATTTAGAGTAGTGAAGAGAGTAGGATCCAATGCCTATGTGCTCGAGTTGCCTCCAAAACTAGGCATTAGCTCCACTTTCAACATTACAGACCTAGTAGAGTATAGAGAGCCAGCTGTGATTCCCAGTGAGGCTTTTGAACCTAATCCTGCTCTTGAGAGTGAACCTAACCCTGTGTGTCCACCAACAAACTGGCCTGTAAGGAAAGAGCAGATTGAAAAGATCCTGGATGATCAGGTTATCTCTACTCGTAATCGAGGATACCAAAGATACCTGGTCCGCTAGCAAGGAAGGCCAGATTCTGATGACTCTTGGATCTCCAGAGAAGAATTACAAGAATTGGACCCAGACCTCTTGGAGAGATACTAGAGCCAACTTGATCCATACTCGACAGGGTCGAGTTCCTCCCACCCTGGGAGAATTGGTGCGGGCACCAGACTCAGAAGAAGACTTCAGAGCTCCATCTGGATCTCTGATTAACCTTGCCTGAGGAATTAGGGTTTTTTTGGCTTGTAATAAGGGTTGACTTGATCAACTCAATTTTAGCTTGAGTCTGTATTACCTGCATTTTTATTTTGTTGAGTCATGTTGACTCAGTAGTGGTCTAGGGCTTCAACCTGGGGTGTTACATTTTCTCCCAAGGCCAAGCAAGTGGGCACCACACCCCCAGCCACACTCCCAGCCATACGCCTGAGTCCAGGGGGTGCCACATCTCCATCCAGTAGGCTTTGGTCCCCACACCACAGGATAGTAGGTCCCTTCTCTCATGCGCCATTTAAGTAGAGAGCAATCAGGGATCCACAATTCAAGGGGGCGGCCCACAATTTTCCATAAGAACCAAGCTATGAAAAGAAACAAATTCTTCTTGGAGAGTACTTCAAGGGGGGCGCCCATCCCATGCCAAAAATGCCCAAAGCAAAGTTGGGAAGAGCCATAACTTGGGGAGAAAGAAAAGGAGGTGTCCAAAGAAAGTTGAGCCATGGAAGGAAGGAGATTTCTCTTAAAGAGCAAGGTTAGGAGGCACCCTAGTAATTCCAAATAAAGCTAGATATAAAAGGAAAGAAATTTCTCTTGAAGAGCAAGGTTAAGAGGCACCCAAACACTTCCAGATAAGGCCAAGCATAGAAGGAAAAAAATAATTTTCTTGGAGGTCAAGGCTAGGAGGCGCCACCCACTTTCTTTTTTAAGCCATCAATCAATTTTATGGAATTATTTGGCCGGCCATATGTGTAAGGATTGATCCTACAATCCTAATTTGCAGATCCCCTCCTTTAGTCCCACATGGGAAGATGTAAAACCCTACTCTCTTGTAAAGTCCTATAAATTAAAACCCCTTTGTAAGTTCTAATCAATCTGATGAATGAAACCAACTTTTTTTTGTGAGCAAACTCTGTGTTTTCTCTCTTCCGCACTTGCATCCAGGTGTTGAGCTCCATGAGGGAGTAAATCCGGGTTCCCAAGGAACCTTGAGGAGGTGTGAGATCTCCAAACCCCAAACCCTAGGTTAGCCACTTCTACTCCAAAACCCTAGCTGCCCATCATCCACTTCAATCCACCAAACCCTAGCCTATCCCACCTCCCACGGCCTCTCTCTCCAAGTCCAGGCCGACCACCAGCATCTAGCTCCAGTCCAGATACTTCAGATCCATAGCTCTTTTCAGAGGGAGTCGAATCAGCCTTCAAGAGAATCCGGATCTCAGTGACATCAGCCTTCAAGTTCTTCGAACTGGTAAATCTTTCCCTGAGTCTCTGAATCCATCACTTGTTTTTCTTCTTCCCAGATCTTGAGTTCAGGAGAAGCCGGCCCAGCCACGAGACCAGTATTGGAGGATACATTGTGAAGATAGTCGAATCCGAGGATTCAACAATCTGCTCGAGAGAGTTCTTCCATCCAAATTCTATGAAGATCACTGTCTGGTTGGTAAACCAACTCTTCTCTTTATTTCTGTCCTGTTGAAAGTTTAGAGCGAAACCCTAGGTCTGGGAGTTTCTCAACCCCCAGCGATCCGTTACTTCTGAACTACTCTGATAACTTAGCTTCTTCTAAATTGTGCTTTCAATCCTTACCTAGTTTCCATCAACTTAGTTTAACTTCACTTTGAGCCAAAGCCAATTTCTGAAATATAAAAAAAAAAGAATTAATATTAATTTTACTTCCGCATACGCTTCTTTGTTCTTTGTTCTGCATCAGTAGAGGGAGAAATCACACTCCCCGTGACTCTAGGGACATCGCCGAAGCAGAGAACTTTTTCTCTTACTTTTATGATTGTTTGGATCCCTTCTGCGTATAATGTTATTTTGGGAAGTCCTGCCCTAAATAAGTTTCAAGCTGTGGTATCAACATACTATTTGTTAATAAAATTTCCAATCCAAAATGGGATTGGAGAATTAAGGGGAAACCAATAGATGGCTCATCAATATTTGATAATCCAGAATCAACAGTCAATCAACAAACCAACCTCTGAACAAATGGATCCACACGATCTGACCGAGGGAGTCAGCATATCAATGAAAAGGACTATTCATATTCCTTTAACAAAGGATGACCCTACTAAAACTGCCCAAATTAGATATTCACTTATCGAAGATCAGAGAAAGAAGCTGATTGGTTTTTTGCAAACAAATGCTGATATATTTGCATGGAAAGCTGCTGCTATGTTGGGGATCCCTACTGAAGTAATTAGGCATGAACTTAAGGTTGATCCACTTAGTCGGCCTGTTAGACAAAAGAAGTAAAATTTTGTCCCAGAAAGACAAAAAGCTATCAATGGAGAAGTGACTATGTTGCTTGATGCTGGATTTATCAGGGACGTTCATTATCCTGACTGGCTTGTCTATGTAGTGATGGTTAGAAAAGCAAATGAAAAATGGATTATATGCATAGATTATACTGATCTTAACAAGGCATGTTTGAAAGATAGTTTTTCTCTGCCTAAGATTGATCAGTTGGTTGATGCAATGGCCGGACATAAGTTTTTAAGTTTTATGGATGCCTTCTCTGGATATAATCAAATACGAATGAGCCCAGAAGATGAAGAAAAGACATCTTTCATAACGGATCGAGGGATATATTATTATAAGGTGATGCCATTTGGTCTTAAAAATGCCGAAGTTACTTATCAAAGGTTAGTAAATAAGATCTTTGAAGATCAAATTGGAAAAACTATGGTGATATATGTTGATGATATGATCGTCAAGAGTAATTAGTCTGATGATCATATTAAAGATTTGCAGAAAGCCTTTGATATCTTGCGACAGAATCATATGAAGTTAAATCCGACCAAATATATTTTTGGTGTAACTTCTGGAAAATTCTTGGGCTTCATGGTTACGAAGCGCGGAATTGAAGCTAACCCAAAAAAGATCTGGGCCATCATGGATATGAGACATCCAGCTAATAAGAAAGAAATCCAACAGTTGGCAGGGAAAATTGCTTCGTTAAGCAGATTCATTTCTTGCTCAGCCAAAAGATGTTTACCTTTCTTTAAAGCCTTACAACAGACCAAGGAGTTCAGTTGGATGGATGACTCTTAGTCAGCTTTTGAAGAACTTAAGAAGTATTTGACTAATCTGATAATATTGTTTAAACCCTAAGAAGGAGAAGATTTGTACCTTTATCTGGTTGCATCTGATAAGGCAATCAGTTCTGTATTGGTGAGAAAGGATTCTGATGAAGTGCATAAGCCTATTTATTATATGAATAAAGTCCTTCATGATGCAGAGACAAGGTATCCAAAGCTTCAGAAGATTATTTATACTCTGGTAATATCGGCCAAATGCCTTAGGCCATATTTTCAATCCCATCACATTGTTGTATTAACAGATCAACCGTTAAGGACTGTTCTACAATGTCCTGATACTTCTGAGTGAATGGCGAAATGGGCAATCAAATTAAGTGAATATGATATTACTTATCAGCCTCGATTTGCAATGAAGGCTCAAGTATTGGCTGATTTTATAGCCGAATGTACTTGGAGTGACAGTGAAAAAGAAATTCAACCATCTGTTGAAATGGAAATGACAGATGCATCTTGGATATTTCATGTGGATGGGACTTCAAATTCCTCTAGTTGTGGGGCAGGATTAATCTTATCTGATCCAAATGGAGATATCACAGAATATGCACTCCGATTCTCTTTCAAGGTTTCTAATAATCAAGTTGAATATGAGGCTCTCCTAGCTGGTCTAAGAATTGCAAGGAGTTAAACATTCGACGACTAAAGGTATTATCTAACTCTCAACTAGTTGTTAACCAAGTGAAAGGGGATTTTGAAGTTCATGATGCCACTTTAGCTCTATATCTGAAAAAGGTCCAAGAACTTGGAGCTTATTTTGATTCCTGGGACATCGGTCATGTCCCTAGAATTGAAAATTCTCGAGCCGATTCATTGTCCAGATTAGCTACTTCTACACTTGACCAAATGGGTCGGACTTTTGTGGAACATCTGAAAATCCCAAGTATTTCAACAACTGGAAAAGAAAAAGTTCTTTAGATAGAGCTAGAAATGGATTGGATGAGTCCAATAGTCAAATATCTGACTGAAGGAGTATTGCCCGTCAATAATCTAGAAGCTAAACAACTCCGAAAGACTGCTTCTCAATATGTTATCCTGGATGGTTTGTTATATAAAAAGTCATTTTTCCAGCCATTGTTGAAGTGTTTATCTCCTTCGGATGCAAATTATGCCCTTAAAGAAGTGCATGAATGAATATGTGGTGATCATCTGGGAGGAAGATCTTTAGCCTATAAAATTATAAGGCAAGGATATTACTGGCCGACTATACAGAAGGATGCTTTAGATTTTGTAAGAAAATGTGATCCCTGCCAAAGATATGCAAATATTCAAAGGTGTCCTGCCAGTCAGCTAACACAGTTAACGGCTCCTTGGCCGTTTGCTCAATGAGGAATGGATATACTTGGTCCATTTCCTTCAACTTCCGGACAACGAAAATTTCTGATCGTTGCTATTGATTATTTTACAAAATGGATAGAAGCTGAGCCTTTAGCTTTAATCACTGAAGCAAAAGTTGAAATATTTATCAGAAACTTTATCATATATAGGTTTGGAATTCCTCATGCAATTATTATAGATAATGGGAGGCAGTTTGATAATCAGAAGTTTAAGGATTTCTGTGCTCAATACGGCATCCTCCATAAATTGAAATCTGTTGGACACCCTCAGGCTAATGGAGAAGCTGAGGTAACTAATCATACATTCCTTCATGGACTGAAAACCCGATTAAATGAAGCCAAAGGAGCTTGGGCTGATGAACTTAACTCTATTCTATGGGCTTATCGAACAACTCCTCGATCTACCATGGATGAATCTCCGTTTAATCTTGCTTATGGGAGTGAAGCGATGTTACCTATAGAGATTGTCCTTCATTCCAGAAAAACTGATTGCTTCGAAGAGTATAATAATAATGATCTAAGGAGAATTGATCTTGATTAGCTTGAAAATTCTAGGTTACAGGCATAATTGAAAATGACCGCTTACAGACAAAGGGTGGCGTGGTATTATAATTCAAGGGTGAAGGCTCGAATCTTTCGGATTGGAGACCTTGTTCTGCACCGAACAACTGTATCCAGACAAGCTGAGCAGGGCAAACTTGTCCCAAATTAGGAAGGCCCTTATCGTATCATTGAAGTTATATGATCTAGGGCCTATCAACTGGAAAGTCTAGATGGTTATCCATTGGCAAGGCCTTGGAATGTAGAAAACCTATGCAAATACCATCAATAAAGATATCATCTTTTTCTTTTCCTTTCATATGAAGGAAAAATATGAAAATGAAATATCCTCTAGAAAATAAAGGAAAGACATGTTGGCCTGATAAGCTGACCATAACCCGACAAATCAAGTTGGTCTGACCCACTAACTCATCGATATTAAATGATCAAAATAACTGATCAAAAGGTTGGCCTAATAAGCTAACCACGATCCGACAGGTTGAGTTGGTCTGACTTACTAACTCATCGGTACTTGATGATCAGAATAATTTGCTGATCAATTAAGTAATAAGTGAGCAGTGTGATTTATTGTTTTATCAATAATATTATCTTGAAATATCTTAAATATTGAAATTATGATTTGGTATATTGATGAAAAATAGAAGACTTCATTGATATTCTGATTACAAAAAAAAAAGGGGGAGAAGTAGTGATAAACTATGATTGCTGCTAATTCTCTATTAAAGACATTATTCGACCTTTCCCTGATTGACATGGTCATATGAAGTTTTCTTTTGTTCGGATGTCTCCGGGATAGATGAAATTGCTGGATCATCGGCTGGTTTTTCTTTTTCTCTTTCTACAAAATGATCTATGCAAATGGAGGAGAAGTCCAGGTCAGGATATAATTCCTTAACCTTGGTGATACAATCTTTAAAGCCAATATCATAGCCTTTGGCTCCCACTCGCTCCATCCCATTGCTAAAGGCTTCGGATTTCTCGAATTCTTCGATTACAAGATTTCTCTATTGGATCAGTGAAGCATTTTCTTGTTCGGTCTGTTTTAATTTCCTTTCAAGAAGTGTCATCCGCTTTTCCATTAAGGATTTTTGCTTCAGCACTTCTTTATATGCCCGAGTTTTTTCTTCTATGGCTTCATCTGTCTGCCGAAGTATTTTTCTTCTTCTGGCTCCATCATCCACAAGTTGCTAGGCATGCCTTTCAGTTTTCTTAGTTGATTTTGCAGAGACAAGATCCTTGCAGTTAATAGGACAACTCTTGATTCGAAAGCTTTCTGATCAGTGATAGCTTTGTCTTTTTCTTCCATGGCTGCTACTAATTGTTTTTGAAGATCTTCTTGGAGATTAGTTGTTTGACACCAACTCTAATCAATCGTAGAGATATCACTGACAAACTGGATAGAAGATTTAGAACATCAGCAAAATATAAATAAATTGTTTTGGAAAGGGAAAGTACTACTTACTTTCATTATTCCGGGGTAAATGGAAGATATAATTTCTTTCACTCCAAGTTTGATTTTAGCCTCCCAGTCTTTCTGAAGAATGGTAGATTGCAGTATGATTTTTGCCAGCTTGGGATTGTTAACACTTGTATCAGCGATAAGCACTCGAGTGGCTTCATCTTTATTCGGATCAGATGGTTCCTCCACAGGAGCTTTTCCTTTTTCCGTTGAAGTTTGCCTAGTGGATGTATCGTAACCTTTTTCTTTTAAAAGTGGGTTGGAAGGCTCTTGATCTTCTTCCTCAGATGAAGAGATAACATATTCAGGAATTTTCAGTTTATCGAAGCTGCTTTTCAATAAACGCCTTCTTCTTACACATGATCTCTCTTCTCTGAATCATACTAGTCTGGCCTTCCTTGCAGATGTCTGAGGAAGTTTTTTATCTCCCGACTTCATTTTTCAAATATGATGAAGATTTTTGGAAACAAAGAGTTTCTAAGAAGGGAGAAACTTGAAATACTTGGGACAAGAATTAGCTCAAAGACCTGAACCTAGGGCCTCTATATATAGAGAGTCCTAAAGGTCATGATTTATGATCCAAATTCTGAGATATTCTCAGATTTCGACACATTTAAGGTCCTGATTTGGTGAGAGTCCGTGAACCACTTCTAATTCTTAGAGGGTCAGTTATAAATTTTTTTTTTATATACCATGGTATTTGGTCTAAATTCAAATCTCATACAGCCTCTTAATACTTATAAATGCAGTTCTATGGCCTGCTGAATAACTCTTCTTCTAAAAGAAAAATAATATCTGGCAAAGTTGGTATGATTACTTACTTCATTTGGAAAAGTTTTCTCATGAAAGTTCTCTTCCTTTTAAAGTATATGAAGAAATGAAAGGATATTCAGTAAATTAGAATAAAGTATTATATTATCCATAAGTGAGTTAAAGGCTTGGATAACTTAGAGATTATTTCTCTAAATATTCAAGAAATTAGAAACCCTATTTCTCGATCCAGTTGTTCTGTTAAAAATTATTGTTCAATAAGCTTTTTCAGAATTGGTTCATTTAAAATTTTTCTGAATAATAGTTAATGTTTAAAATTTGGTCAAATAATTTCATGCTTAAATCGATCTTCTCTGGAAATTTCTTTGTTTAATCTGATGATTTTATACTTAGAAAATTTTCCCATTTATGAAAAGTGGAACTTCTGTAATCCGATAAACACTACTAAAAAAAAATATTCTTCATTTCTCATTAAAAACAAAATAAGTTCAGACATCGTTAGTCTATAACATTTATTCCAACTGAACTTTCCTCTATTTTGGCTTGGTTTACAAAAGGAACTAGTAAAGTTTCTTATGGGATTTGAGGATCTAGTGCCGATCCTTTGGTTTGGTCTCTGACTAGTTTTTCAGTTTGATCTATGACTGGTTCTTCAACCTGATCTTCTTTATCCGAGTCTTCTTCATCGAAATCTTCTTCATCTGAGTCTTCTTCTATTTTTGAGGTATCTAGATTGGGGTAAAATTTCTTTACCTTTCTTAAACAATCGGCAAGACCATGGTTGTTGCTTTCTACTCCTGCCTCGTGGAGTTTGTCATCAAAAGATTTCAATTGAACGTATCCATTTATGGCCCCGTTAACAGCCTCTTCTATAGCTTGTTCAATCTTCTTTGTTGTTGTTAAATCTTTTTCTTCAGCCGTTAAAGCCCTTTTTTCAGCTGTTGAGATTTTTTCTTTGGCTTTCTCCAGGTTATGGGATATTGATCAGATTTTCTTATTTTTCTTCTTCAATTTTGACTCCATGTCTTTTATTTTTGACCTTACTTCCTTCAGCTCTACTTCTAAAGTCGATGTTTTGGTTGCTGATTCTTCTAGTTTCTTTTCCATAGCATTTTTTAATTCTTCAGCAACCTCTTTTTTCACCTTTGCAACGTTCATCGCGTTGCACATGGTTTGGAAAAATTGGTCAAATTCTTCAGACTTTCATCCATTATACGGATTCCATGCATAAGCTATTTGCATTTCAAATTAATCATATTCAATATAAAAAAAAAGGAAGGAAAATGATTATTCTTTTTAAAATGAATAAGTTTGATTTTATATCTTTAATAATATGGGGTGGAGTAATAGAATAGTATCGTCGATCTGTTGGGACTTAGTGATTTCCCAGTCTCTTGGAATAATGATGGAGTTCAGAAGGTGACGGGCCAGCATTGGATCATTCAAGCTCGAATCATTGGCATATACGGAAAAATTTGTTATTATATTTGCAGTCAGAATCCTCTCTTTATCCTCTACTATCATTGGAGCTTTTCCTTTATCGGTTTGATCAGCAGAAGGCAATGATGGGCCGGCTCCTAAAGTTTTCATTGGTCGTCTTTCTTGTGGTGGAGGTTGACAATAAAACTTCGTCATCCTCCGACACACTGTCTATTAGAATCGGAGAATTAAGACCCGCTGCAACTGCTTAAGCCATTGGGTTTATCTGATTCATCTTCTTCAGCTTCTTGATTCTTCTTTCTTCCTATATAGAGGAGGTGGCTTCTGCTTTTCTTTTTTTTAAAAGTTTTCGAAGCTTCCGAACGTCCACCATGACTGACATATCTATAATAATTGAGAAGTTAAAGATTAAGATTGATTGTTAAGAAAGGAATGAAGGAGTAACATCAACAATAAAGGTACCTAAAGAAGGTTTGGGACTGATTTTCACTAAAAAAAGCTCTCTTTCATCAAGAAGTTCTTTTATCGAGGGAATCTCCATCCCCATAAGCTTCTTGTAGTCTTCTTTGATGCGGGACAGGGATTGGACTGGATCGCTGGCGAGCATGAAAGTCACCAGAGATTAGGATTTGCAAAGAAGGAGGAAAGAAGAGGGTGCAGGGTTAAGAAAAATACTGGGGTTCACATAGATTCCCCAAGAAGAACAAGCACATAGCAAAGGGGCTCACACAGATGCCCTAGAAGAACAAGCACATAGCAAAGGGGCTCACATAGATGCCCTGGGCTCACACAGATGCCCAAAATCAGGGATCACACAGAAACCCTGGGAAGATGGAGAAGGGATCATACAGATTCCCTAGGATCACACAGATCCTTCACACAGAATAATAGAAATTTTATTCATCCATCCTCCCTCCTTACAAAAGGCTGAGGGTGGTATTTATAGATTTTCCAACCCTCATTTGAATTTGAATACAAGATAAAAAGATAAGAATGAATCAAATTCTAATATAAGATAGGATAAGATAAGCCTATCCATATATCAATATCAATCCTAACCAACCAAATCCTAATTCAAATTTTAAACATAAGATAAATCCTAAATAAATTTAT
Organism: Areca catechu; assembly: GCA_021397845.1. Lineage (NCBI taxonomy): Eukaryota > Viridiplantae > Streptophyta > Magnoliopsida > Arecales > Arecaceae > Areca > Areca catechu. The sequence continues at coordinate 5,083,276 of JAHSVC010000059.1, forward strand.
TCCAAAAATGCTTCAAGATCTCTGCCACTCCAAGAATTATGCTTGCTCCAAGATCCGTGCTTGAGATGTCCCCATCATTCTCCTACGGTGGGGTGAACTCGACTCCGTCGAATCAGGCTGAGCGAGGTTGATGGAACTGAAAAATCCTAATCTTTTAGCTCTGATACCATTTGATGCGAGACAAGGATTGGACTGGATCGCTGGCGAGCATGAAAGTCACCAGAGATTAGGATTTGCAAAGAAGGAGGAAAGAAGAGGGTGCAGGGCTAAGAAAAATACTGGGGTTCACATAGATTCCCCAAGAAGAACAAGCACATAGCAAAGGGGCTCACACAGATGCCCTAGAAGAACAAGCACATAGCAAAGGGACTCACATAGATGCCTTGGGCTCACACAGATGCCCAAAATCAGGGATCACACAGAAACCCTGGGAAGATGGAGAAGGGATCATACTGATTCCCTAGGATCACATAGATCCTTCACACAGAACAATAGAAATTTTATTCATCCATCCTCCCTCCTTACAAAAGGCTGAGGGTGGTATTTATAGATTTTCCAACCCTCATTTGAATTTGAATACAAGATAAAAAGATAAGAACGAATCAAATTCAAATATAAGATAGGATAAGATAAGCCTATCCATATATCAATATCAATCCTAACCAACCAAATCCTAATTCAAATTTTAAACAAAAGATAAATCCTAAATAAATTTATTCCAAAAATGCTTCAAGATCTCTGCCACTCCAAGAATTATGCTTGCTCCAAGATCCGTGCTTGAGATATCCCCATCATTCTTGATCGGCTGGTAATACTTTCTTACCGTCATTAGGAGTTAGTCGGGGTTCCCTATGACTGATGGTAAAGTCCCAGGGAATTTTGGAGATAATGTAGAAGAAACAGGGTTTCCAGTCATGAATGGCCGAAGGAAGCCCTGAAATGAATTTCCGACCATGGCGTGGGTTGATTACCAACCACCCATGGTCATGAAAGTCTCATTTTAATACGAACAAGGTAGTAAAGAGGGAAGTCTTGGGGATTATATCTGCATCTTTGCAAAGAACCAGGAACGCACAAATGATTCGGATACTATTAGGAGTCAGTTGAGAAAGTAATACTTGATGCAGTCTAAAGATTGTGAGGAAAAAGGGGTCAATCGAAAATCTAAGACCGGCCCTTAGGTGTTCTTCGTAGATGGTCAAGCTGCCAGGTGGAGACCGATCTATTTGTTTCTCAGAACTAGGGAGGATAACAATGTATTCATCTAAGATATTATAATATTGTTTTAATGCCAAGATTCGATGTTCGGTTAAGGAAGACCTAACATCGCCTATCTTCATTGACTCGGCTTGTTTTTTCTGCTGTTGGGAAGTAGATTCTTCAGGGTTTTCAAGGTTTTCGGTACGGCTGTCCTCTAGAATTCTAGCCATGATGAAGGAAGTAAAAGAAGATTAACTTAAAAGAAAAGGTGAAGAATAAGAGCCCGACCTGAGGGATTTCTTTTGCTCCTAAAGTGAAAAGGCAGAAATGGCCGAAAACCTTTTTTCCTGAGGAGGATGGTGTTTATATAATGTCCTTCAATGGTCCCAGATTTTTCTCGAATAACGAGACTATCCTAGATTTTGCCACCTATCTGCGAATATCTAGTAAAAAGTTAGTCTTTCGAAAGTTTGAAATGCCCTTCATGATCCGACGGTAATAATCAGCTGATGAGATGGATGCATTTATTCTTGACATAAATTTTTTGGCTTTTTGGGTTTTCAAAAATTACAATGATGAGAGCAGAATACGGCTATTAGTTTTTATAACCACCTCTCCTATCAAAATTTGACACATCATCAAAGCATGCTACCCAAGAATGGAAGCTTTTGCAGTTTCTGATTTTCAATTAATAAACTCAGAAACTGGGGGGACTAGTGTTGGGATACGACAAGTTTACTTTGATTGGTCTGTCTATGCTCACTTGCCGAAGATTTAAATCTAGTCAATTAATGCCCAATAGGCACAAGTATGATCAACGCCTTTGAGCCTTAAAGCAGATCAATGCCCAATAGGCACAAGTATGATCAGCGCCCATGAGGTGTAAAGCCAATCAATGCCCAATAGGTACAAATATGATCAGCACCCATGAGGCGTAAAGCCGATCAATGCCCAATAGGTAAAAGTATGATCAGCTCCTATGAGGCGTAAAGCCGATCAATGCCCATTAGGCATAAGTATGATCAGCACCCATGAGGCGTAAAGCCGATCAATGCCCATTGGGCACAAGTATGATCAGCACCCATGAGGCGTAAAGCCGATCAATGCCTAATAGGCACAAGTATGATCATCGTCCATGAGGCGTAAAGCCAATCAATGCCCAATAAGCACAAATATGATCAGCGCCCATGAGGCGTAAAGCCGATCAATACCCAATATGTACAAATATGATCAATATCCATGAGACGTCAAGCTGATCGATGCTCAGCAAGTATAAGATTCTTCAGGAAAGGTAAAGCCTATTAATATTTCAAGTAATGCAGAGATCATTTGACATAAGAAAAAGGAGCTGATTAATTATGGATGACCTTTTGCAGTACATGCATCTATCTTAAATTAACCGCTTAATAGCTGGATGCCAGCTATAAGTGGTTGGGTGTGTGGCCTATAAGTACCCTTGATCATGATGAGGGGGGGATCTTTTTGGCCATTCTTCGCTTAGCCTTCCTTTAGATCATATCTGTTCTAGTCCAGATGCCATTAACAAGCTTAGAAGCTGCCACAACACCCAGATCTTGCAAGATGATAACTGAGAGTTAGACCAAATCAGCTCGTCCTACTTCTCTTTTAATTCAAGCTTGTTGTACCTTGTTTGGATGCAACAAAGTCCTTTTTAATGACATGATTCTTTCATGAATATAGTTTCGAATGTGATTAGGATCTAGTTTGCACACTTGTTTCAACGTTTTACTTTCCTTTATATCTATTTTCATAATTTCATTCAAGTTTTTGAAAACTCATGAACTACCAATGTATGCAGGGGTGGACCATATCAACTTTTTTAAAGGGGGCCAAAAAAATACTCATATTTTTTTTTTAATGTCATGTGTTGGTTCGCTTCGGCAGTATGTGGCAGGCTATCTTGGGAGTCATGCAGGTACTAAGTTTCTCTTCGATTCTCCATCAAATACCTTTGTTCGACAATTCTTACAACTCTGCAAAATTCTTAATCTACCAAAAAATTAACTAACAAAAAAATCTCAAATACCACGTAATAAAAAAATTTATAAATTTCTTAGATCAAACATCTAAAAAAATAAAGAAAGAAGAGAAAAAAACTAAAAATATAAACTTACAGTATTGCATTTGGTCATCCCCTCAAAAAAAAAAGAAAAAAAATAAAAAAGAAGCATGAGATTAGAGAATACAAAAGCAAAATTACAATCGTAAACTTAGTTTTAAAAAAAATAGGGAAAAAAAAGAAAACTATAAAAACTGATTAAACCTTTTAGGGCTCGCTTTGTACTCCAGAGATGACCCCAACTCAAACTCGAAGATGATTAGATGAATGAAGGGATACTCCTCCGGGTCAATGGTGGCCCGGCCCTTCTCCGGTAGAGCGGAGGCCCGACCATTGGCAAAGTCGCGAAGGAGATGGTGGGTCATGGGTGGGGTGGTACCGTGATGGGTGGGGCCATGGGGGGAGCAGCCAGCTGTAGTGGGTGCCTTATCGGGGACGGCCGTGGCTGGCATGTGCCGAGTGGGGTTTGCCGGGTTTGGGCTTCAGGATTTTGGAGGAGAAGGAGATGGCGATGCCTCTCATGTAAGTTGTTCACCAATTTTTTTTAACAAGACTTTTTAGGACATTTTTTTCATTAAGACTCGATTTCAAATTTTTTTTTTGGAATTTGTTGACCGATTTTTTTGAGATTGGTTTTGAGAAATTTGAGGGGGAGGACAAATACCTATTATATAAGAACTTACCTTAAAGAAATATAATATATAAATGGTTTTTGGAAAAATTAGGCCCCCCTGCCCCCCAACTGTCCGCCCCTGAATGTACTGATTTCCATGGCACTACAAATATTCATGTATTGCCTAAGCTAATATTATCAATTAATATAGATTTTTTTCGAGTTGTTCATAATTCTTTAGTATGGTATGGAGATTTTTTAATTCTCTAGTATGGTATGGAGATTGAAGGTGTGGCAGTAAAATTTTAGTAGGAAGAGAGATGCAACTCCCCTTATTATCTTTCACTTTTTTCCCCGGAACCTTAAAGACATAAATAGGATAACAATTCTATTTAAAATTTGGTGCAACCTAGATCACCCCCGCCTATAGGTGGGTCATAGTGCCGTGTCAAGTATTCCGGAGAAGGTCGGGTCCCTCGCCCTTGGATGATCCTGGTTAACCGGACCTACAAGAAAGAAACTCGGGCCGGGCGCATCGATGGGGATACTCTTTTACTCAAGTCAGTTTGGCCTGCCCCTCTATCGCGGTGGCCTGGATAAGCACCACAGAGATGGAGGATGAGAAAACTCTTTTTTTTATGCAGCAGGAGGTTGCTTGCTTCTTACCTTGGCTGGAGGTCCCTTTTACCTATATAGAAGATGACACCATTGAACAGGATCTAAAGCCCTGGCAAAGCGCTCCTTTACGAGGGACGCGGGTCTCGCAGAACTTTATGGGACAGGACTTGGAGTTCTAGAAGAGCACTCCTCTGTGAGGGGTGCAGGTTCGGCGAATTCCATAGGGTAGGACCTGGAGTCCTGGTAGAGTACTCCTTTATGAGGGGTGCAGGTCCAGCAGAGCGCTATGGGACAGGACCTGGAGTCCTGGTAGAGCACTGCTATGTGAGGGGTGCAGGTTTGGTAGAGCACCCCCTACAAGGTTTACCTTCCCGAGTGTCGCAACAAGTTTGGCAAGGATGGTGAAACCGCGCTCCCAGGTCGCTATCAGGGTTCCCTGTTATAGTACTAGAACCAAGCGGGTCGTACACGTCCACTAGGGGTCACAGCCTTTTCGACTCATTTCCTGCCTTAGCCGGTGGGAGGACTTCTCCTGAGCCTAGGGCCTAGCTCGGCCGGAAGCTTTACTTAGTCGTGAGCTTAGTTCAACCAGGAGCTCGTCTTGGCCAGGAGTTCAGCTCAGCCAGGAGCTCCTCAGCCAGGAGCTCATCTTGATCGGGAGATCACCTCGGTCGGAAGCTTATCTCGACTAAGAGCTCTATTCGGCTAGGAGCTCTATCTAGCCAGGAGCTTAGCTCAAGGATCACCGTGGTCGAGGTGTGGTCCACGAGTGCCATGTTGACGGTTAGCCACATCAAAGTGTGTGGCCTGCAGGTGCCATATCGATAATTAGCCATATTAGATGCCCCCCACTCTCGAGCTCAGAGCGCACTATGATCTTCAGCCTCAGGATGAAAAGAGTAATCCAACACTACTGACATGGAGGGCCCTTCGGCTCATCATTAATTATTGTGACCTTTGGTGATTAGTGGATCGTTTGTCCACCAATAGGGAACTATCACGTGCATGGGAAATGATGATTCAAAATGATGTCCTTGTATCCCTAGCACGGGGGTTCATGACCTGCTGCACCTTATATGATGGATGTTGATACATGCCCTGATCTCATCGACCGGTGGGGAGAGGGCTGCATCTGATCATTGGGCATGGCTTCAAAAGGGTTTTTCATATTCTCTGGAAAGACATCTTGCTCCATCGCATCCCTTCATAACCATAAAGGAAAGAAAGAGGGAAAAGAGGAAAAGGAGGCTCCTTATCCACATTTGAAACCTCGATCCACTGCCTTTCACAGGTTAGTCCCTTCTCTCCATTCTTCCCATTTCTCTCAGTCCGTCCTGGGGGAGTGTTCTTTTTCATGGCCTTAGGCTTTCTTTCTTCTTCCCTATTCTTTAGGTTCCTATGAGTTCTTTCGGAGATCGATGTCACTCATCGGAGCATACCTTAGGTTCCCTGAGTGTCGTAGGGTTACCTTAGTCTAGGCCTCCTCCCTTGGATAGCAAGGAGGAGGATGTCTCATTTCGGGTCACCCAGGGGCCCTGCTAGATGGTTGACCCTAATGTCTTCGCCTTTACCCCTCCCTTGGCATCCTCGAGTCTAGACCTGGCAGGTCTGTTAGGCACCATCTCGACGATGACCAAGGCAGATGCCCTTCACCTTCGGAGGATATACAAGATTCTGGGACCATCCAGATTTTGGCTCTGGGCTTAAATGAGTGGGTCACTTCGGGCGAGCCAGGTAGGATTGCCTTGATAAGGACTTCTTCCTTGCTAGTTTCCGGCTTTCTTTCTATCATTTCATCCTGTCCTTTTTAGATAACTATAGGTTAGTCCCAGCCCATCTCAGCCTAAACTCTTTCAGGGTCATCTGTTCCTTTATTGTTATGTGCCATTTTCATGGCATAGTTACATGATTTTCCCTCTTCAGGGTCCTTTTCACCTTGAAGCACCACCCCACGAAGAAGGGGTGGTGGTTTATCATGCCCTAACTAGGGGCTCTCTAGTTCGACCTGCCCACCTTCATCAAGGGATGGAAGAATCGATATCTTCTTGCTTCTATCGAGGGAGTCAACTGGATTTGGAGTGACCTCGATAGGTCTCATAATCACAATGCCATGATCGAGCCTGTCGATTGAGAGGTGTATGACCAGCTTATCACCTCAAGGATTCCTGTAGGTGGGACCTCCTCTCCAAGCAGAACCTCTTCGATATTGTGATCAGCCTGATCTGATCTCTAGGTAAGGGCCGTGATGTGTTTCCTTCAATAACTTCCAATAATTAACTATATTTTTTTACCGATGCAGACATGAAGTTCTCAGTTGATAGGATCCAGTAAATGACCCGCATGTGGATGTTGGGGAATCCTAGCAAGGAACTAGCGAAGAGGCCCTGTGAGGAGTTAGCAAAGAGGCCCCGTGAGGAGTTAGCGAAGAGGCCCCATGAGGAGTCAATGAAGAGGCCCCACGAGATAGGGGTGAGGAAGGCTCCGGTGTTGATTGTAGAGGTGGTTAGGGATGTGGTTCCACAACTCAACGGGACCATAGAGTCGAGGGAGAGACCTCCCAAACCTCCACCGACTATCCTTGAGATCCTGTTGACCCTGTTATCCCCTATGGTGGGCACCACCATAGAGCCGGAGAGGGTCTTGACTCCGTCAGCTCCTGTAGCGGTGAGGGTATAGCTGCCAAGCTCAATGCTAGCCAACCCTTTCGCATCCACCACTCCACCTCTCAGAATAACCAGGGTCTCTACAATGGTGCTGCCTTGTGCCTCAATCAACCTCGATGCTAGGTTGGCCATGAGGCTGCTAGGCTTTATCCTATAGCCTCGGGATCGCAAGGAGAAGAGCGACCGCATAATAGATGAGACCATCACCGGGATCTTCCCCCAGTTACTCACAGTAATTTCTTTGTACTCTCTCCCAGCTTAGGGTTTAAGAGATGGAGAGGTTAACTAACCCTTTTATTTTGGCTTCAGCCTTAGGTCATTTAAAACGCCTTCTGATAAGTCTATTAATTATCCTAATTCAATCATTAAAATAAATATTAATTAATTAATATTTATTAAGAATTGATACTCTTTATGAATGTTTTGTAAAAAAAGAGTCCATATATTGAAAGAGCTCGATTTTTGGAGTCCAACAATGTAGATGGCACTTAAATCAAAGTTCGAATGAGCCCGAAATCAAATTTTAAAGTTTAATAAGGAATTGCATGAGTTTTAAAGTATTCGATCTACCATGAACCGGTTGCCTAGCTATACAAGGCCCTGCGGTCCACAAGCAGCCATTACTATCAATGCATGACCCTACCCATGACCACCATCATCGTTTCATGCTGCTCGACCACCGGAGTTGTCCCCCGCCATTCTCTCATCGCCAGGAGTTGCCCCTTGTTGGAAAAACCACTGGAAGTTACCATTAAAGATGGCTGCAGTCTCCCCTCTCTTGGTTCATTCTACATCACTATCGTTCGCTACCTCCCATCACCGTGCATAGCCTCCTGTCGCTGTCCATTACCAGGAAGGCTTCTAGAGAAGCCCCTTTGAAGCCTCCCATCACTGGTAGCCATCCTTCCTTTGGATTGGCCATCGGCTATCCATTTCTCCATGCCATCATCATCGCTCAAAGCTGTTGCCTCATGCCACCACCACATGCTACCATTCTCTACATTGGAAAGGGGAAGCAAGGATTTGAATCCAAGCGAGAGAAGGGATTAGGTATGTGGTGGAGTCCAGTTTGGACTCGGTTCACCCAAGAAAGAAGAAGGGATGTGTCGCACGAATTCTGGAATGATTTGAAGACTATGATGTGGAATGGATGGTTGAGAATTTCCTAAACGATATCTAGTTGCTCTTAAGCCTGATTGACTCCAAATTTGATCAAGAGAAAGCCCTTGATGAGCTCTATAAAAGGAGGACCCCGGCAGCAGTCCAGGCATCAGTTTCTTCAGCAAACTAAGTATTAATTTATCTTTTTTCTTGTTTAGATAATTGTAGTTTAGCTTAGAAAAGAGGAGAATTATGGAGAGGATACTGGCGGTAGTGATGCACGGCTAGACTCTTTCAACCCGGGATGAAGATGAAGTCTATAACCGAGTTCTATCTCTCTTTCTGTACTTGATTTCTATGCAATAAAAGTCATGTTCTTTTTTTCTCTATCTTTTAAGTTATTTTTCTGATCGATGATTTGATCTAGCATACACGTTCTATACCCTCTATCAATGTATCATGATCTTCGGATATGGTACATACCTATGAGAGGTAAATCATAGTATGGTAGATTAGATCCCTCACCTTGCAAATCAATTAGATAGTTTATGCTTTAATGGACATGTCATGATCTCTGGATACGATCAGTGCCCAATAAGATAAATTATTCTAACCCTAAATTTGCAAGAATTATTGATATTACAACATAAGGAAAAGAAGATAAAACTTATTGCATGGTGAATTTGGATTCCTAGGTTACTTCTCCTGCTGACTTGATTTCATTATTTAATTAATTATTATTTTCTTTTAATAACTACTCTTAATATAATCTTCTACAATAATTTTTTTAATTTTTTATCATGAAATAATTATCCTTGGTTCCCGAGGATACGATCTCGACTCATCGCTAGCTATAGTAGTGAGTAGATTTTATTTTTGATCACCTATGATAGCGATCAAAATTTTGACACTGTTATCGAGGACCAGGCAAGATTGTTTCATGAAAAAAATTTAAAAAAAAATAAAAGAAATCCTTTTTTTATAGTATTGCTCTCTTTAGTTTTTTGCCTTTGTTTTAGTTGCCTTAGTTACAAGATTTCCATATTTCCTTTTTAACATAAAAAAAGTTCCTTCTTTTTACAAACCCATTTCTAACCTAATTAACTTTTCCTTTTAAATAAACTATATTAAATAACCTAAAAGAAAATCACAAGACATCTGCTATAAAATGTAATTAATTTAAGGAAGCAAATAATAAACTTTAAAAACTTTCGAACTTGTTTGGATACCTGTTTGACTTGCATTGCATTTCTATAAGATACTTTAAGGGTACAACCCCTAAACAACATAAGGTAAAGATTTCAACACCCTTCCTGATGCGGCACGATGATGAGAATGCAATCTAAATGATGAATTGAGAAATGAGAGCAATGAAGCCTATTAACAGGTACTAAATTTCAGATCAAAAGTACTAAGATAAAGCTATGGAAGGAGCAAGGAAATTTGGAACTTATGCCGCGATGTAGTTATTTAAATCCTAGAGAAGATTAGGGCTAATGATTATGGATTCTAAACCTAGGAAAACTGTCTTCAATAACCCAGACTTAAGAATATTAGAAGAGAATTGTTACCATGATGAGCACTCCTTGTTGGTGTAGATTCGTTGAAGCAATCAAATAAACAAGCCCTGGATGAAAAGATGACTCTTCCATCGAAACAAGTTCTCACCATACTTGATCTGATGGCAATAACCCCCTTCTTGAGCTCTGGATCGTAGAAGGAACCCTGTGCAATGAAGGAATTAGGACTAAGCTGATTTGAAGGAATACCAAATTAAAGTAGGAGGAAGGAATTAAGAAAACAAGTGGTCGTTGAGGGAAGATGGGATCCTTGGAGAAGTCGTTGGCTTGGGAGGTAGAAGATCACATGCCAAGATTGAAACACAACCACACAACAAAACACTTGCTTCATAGAAAAACTACTCCTCCTTGTTTCATCATCCAAAAGCTCCCTTTACCATGGGCGTACAAGAGGCTTTTATTGGCCTTTCAATCAATTTGAAATTCCCCATATCATGGAGAAATATTAGGGGGGGTTACATGAAATGTGGATGATTTGGTGGAGGGTTACATGGAATGTGGAGGATTTGAATCCTTGGTCCCCACTTGAAGTTGGCGCCTCTTGGTGATTACTTGGCAAGGTGAGTTGGCATGGTGAGGTCCCCACTTTGAAGTTGTTTTGATGTGGCACCACTTGGTGATGACTTGGCAAAGTGAGTTGGCATGGCGAGGTGGTTTCCAAATCCAATGATGTGGCAAGGTGAAATGGCATGGTGACATGGTGCATCCTTCTCCATGGCACCCCTTGGAGATGACTTGGCAAAAAGCTGATGTGGCATTCTTTGGTGATGAGTTGGCATAGGTGGTCCATGATGATATGGCACTCCAAGTAAAGCTGGTCTGGCCCAATTTCAAATAGCTCTTGAACTTGACTCAGTATAAAGCCTAATTGACTCTAATTGAACTTTTAAAACCCAAAAGAAAATAAAACAGGACTCAATAAACATACAGGACTCATACGAGACTTGAGCTTCTTTATTCAAGTCTTCAATACATATAGAATTACCCCTTCCCAACTGACCTCGAATAGTATTCGGGTTCTCTGTGGCTTCGTGGTTCTATGTCGGGAGGCCGACATTGAGCCGAGGGTGTTCTTGTTTTCTAATTTTTTCTTGTTGAAACAGTATTTTCGGAGTCAGGAGTGGTGGATGTTCAGTCCACGCCATGGCCGGAAGATACTAGGGGGGCTTTCGCCCACCATTCACGGATGGAAGTCCCGATACTTTTTTGAAGATAGCTTAGAGCCGTGGGGCTTCGAGGCAGCATGGAGGGAGCCGAGGCTGAATGCTTTGAACGGGAGGAAGGTCTCGAGGGCCGACTAGGCCGACTTCCATAAACTGGATGACGAGGATCCGAAGTTCGTCGGCTTCATGCTCCACGAGGGGAGTCTTCACGAGGCTGGACTCAGCGGCACCCGATGTTGGGTAGGACGAGAGCCGTAAAGAGAGAGAGTCACTACCTTATCTTCTGTCTGCTTTGCAACCATACCTTACTTCAACCTTGTTTGTTGACAGGAGGCAAGATGAAGCCAGATCAGGCGATCCTTTTGGTGCGATCTGTGTAGTGGAGGGCTGTCCGCATTACGGAGCCGACCCCGCAGGAGCCGAAGAAGCGGACGGCAGAGCCGACACCTAAGAGGCCGTAGAAACAATGGACGATAGAATCGTCCATCACGGTGGTGTCGGTTGGGTCATAGGATGATGACGTGCCATTGTCAGATCGCTTAGCGACGAAGACAGTAAAGCGATCATCATTGGTCGGGCACTCGGCTGCTCGGGTGGAGGAGGGGCTTCCGACATCGACCAGAGTGGACGCGGCTCCTCTGTCCCCGCCGTTGGTGCTGACCGAGGTGGCTTCCCCGGTAGTCAGGAGAAGTCATGCAAAGGAGGGGCCGTCGATCATTGATGAGAGGGCCGACGGTCCTAGCGGCGATGGGGAGCGCCAGGCATGGCACGAAGCTGAGAAGGTCAGGTAGCAGCTTCAGAGGGCCACCCCCGACGATGATGAGCGAACGGTGAATGAGGCCTCCAAGAGTTCCTTCCACCATCTTTTAGGGGTAAGTGTTAAAATTAATCCTTTGGTTTCGAACTCACTGGTTGCAACTGTCTAACTGTGCACATGTCTGTCGGCAGCTTGTCAAAGATACCCTGCTGATGGACGTTGGCCTGGGCGAGCTGTTTGATCTGAAAGAGCACCTGACCAAGAGGGCCGAAGCGGCAGAGGTGGCAAGGGACAAGGCTTGGGAGGTGCTGACGACCTCCAAGGAGGAGGTGCTCGGCTTAAGGGTGGTAACCGAAGAGGTGTCCATCTTGCGGGTCGAGTCGGAGACCCAGAAAAAGTAGCTCAAAGTCTTGCTGGCCCGGGAGAAGGACCGGGAGGCAAGGTTAAAGAATAAGAAGAAGAAGGTCAAGGCCCTGACTCATCGACTGGCCGTCGAGGAGGGGCACTTGACCGAATATGAGGTTCGTGCACAAGTCCACCAGGCGGTGGAGGAGAGATATAAGGGCCTGCTGAAGATAGCCCAGGAGTCACTGAAGACGGCCGGCGAGAAAGCCGTTGCAGATTATAAAGCCATGAATATGAGGTTCGTGCACAAGTCCACAAGCTGGGCAATTTTTGATAGTAGGAAGCTATCCATCATACATGCCCAATTGAGATTGATGTAGTTTATGCAAATTCTTTATTTTTCCTGGCTTTCTTGACCATGACTACATTCATAAGCCAGCGAGGGTAATGCACTTCCTGAATGAAGCCCATAGCAAGTAGCTTTCCAACCTCCTTATCTATTACCCTTTACCTTTCTGGTGTGAAGCTTCTCTTCTTCTATCAGACCGGCAAACTCTTGGGGTCAATGTTTAGCTTGTGCATGATTATTTCGGGAGAGATCCCCAGCATGCTGATGCAGTCCAAGTGAAGACATCAACATTCACTCACAGGAAGTCATGCAATTGGGCCCTTTCCTCTTTGGACAAGAGTGCCTTAACCTGCACTATCTTCAAGGGGTCTTCCCTAAGGGGGAATGTCAATAACCACTCAAAGGGTCCCCCCTTTGCCTCCTGCTCTCTTTGGTCCAACTAGTCCACCATAGGCCCCTTCTTAGCTCTTTGGACCCTCAGGATAATTTGGAAGCAATACTAAACTACCTACCGATCTCCCCTCATCTCCTCGATTCCATGGGGGGTTGGGAATTTGATGAGAAGCTTCTTGGTTGAGATAACTGCATCAAGTAGATTTAGCCCGGGCCATCCAAGGATCACGTTATAAGCCAAGGAGAGTTAGACAATAGTGAACGTCATCAAAATGGTGCTCTGCCGAGGTAACATTCTGGCCATAATTGGGAGGGTAATTCTCCCTCGACCCCAACCAAATCCCCGATAAATCTAATCAGGGGTGCAAAGACTGGTCTCAGCAAGTTAGGGGACAAATTCATCTTGATAAAGGCATCATAAAAAAAAATATCTATGGAGCTTCCACTATCAACCATGACTCTTTTTATAGGATGTTTCGCTATCATCATGTCGATGATGACAACTCATTACTTTGGTTCTCTACTGATGCGGCATACTTATAGGAAATATAGCATGAATGACTAAAGCAACTAAGATAATTAAACTCTAAAACATATGATCGAAATTCATTCATAGAGGAGTCATTTAGATACATTGAAGAAGACTAAATTAGAAGGCTAAAATGCTTCGCAGTGCAAATCTGGATTAAGCTAAGAAATAAGGACCTACGTGGCTAGAAAAACCATCTAATTATGACTTTACCTTATTCAGAATTTTAGACCTTAAGAGGTAAGGATAGGGTTTAGAGACTAATAATGAACTTTCAAGACCTTACACTACACCTACTAGAACTCTCAAGACTGGCGATTGAATGAACAAGCCAAACCACCCATTGGAAGTAGAGGCTCCTGCTGCTGAGTTGAAGGCAAGGAGGACTTCATCCTGGACTGGATATTCCTTAGGATCCTGCAAGAACACCCATTAGTATTGTGAAGAAGATGGAAGATAATAAGGAAAAATAATAATGGAAGGGAGGGAGTAGGGATTTGTTGATGATCTAGGTGGAGTGTGGCCGACTTCTCTTGAGGATGTGGAAGGCATCCATGGGAGAAGAGCTTTTGCTGGAATTTGAGGACTAAAGCAATTGGTTGAGCCTCTCACTCAATCCCTCATGGATGGCATTTGCAAACACAAATGGAAGATAAGAAATTTCTGGTTTTCATTCATTCAAAGCATGAAACATTACAAGAGGATTTGGAGAGTTATTTATAAACCTCCCAAGCATTTTGAAACTCCTATTTACATGGAGGAAAATATGCAACCAAAGCAAAATACAAGGAATGGCTTCAACCATCATGAGTGTAGGAAGTTGCTTGATTCATGGAGAACTTGGTGGCCGCCCCCTTTGATTGTGGAAGATGGCTTGATTCAAGGAGAAAAAGGTGGTCATCCCATTTGAATTTGAGTGTTCTTCCCTCCCAAGCTTTGGTGGTGTGGAGATGAGGTGGCAGTCCTAGTTGGCATGGGGTCCATTCTCTTGGATAAGGTGCCTTGGTGAGGTGGCTTCAATCAAAGGTTCATTCCGTCTAATGGCTCTTATTTCATGCATCCTTGATTTAAAGATTTACTAGGTGTAGCTTCGGTTCATCTTTGGTCCAATTGTATGCTCCCTTGGTTGGACTTGACTCAAGCTCAAAAAAAAAATACAGCTCAAAAGAAAAATACAACTCAATTTGGACTTGAGTACATTTGACTCTTACAACTCAATTTGCAATCTATAAGGAATTGGTGTTGACTAGGTTTGATTGAAGTCTTCTTTTAACCTTGGTGCCCGCACCAATTCCCCGGTGGTGGGAAGAACTCGACTCTATCAAGTAGGGATCTATTTTACTCTAGTTGTACTTTAATAAATCTAGGTTGATTCTTTGTAGATCATCTTAAGTAATCCATGAGTCTTCGGACTCAAGTCGACCTTGCCAACGAACTAACTAGCATTTGTAACCTTTATTCCAGGTGGTGATGGCTGGGTCATCCAGAATATGCTCAATCTTATCTTGCCATTCTGGTAGAATTGTTGGTGGACACTTAGAGATGGATTCACTCTCAATAATTGGTTCAGGCTTAAATAGCTCGCTAGGTATCATTATTGGCTTTTTATACTCTACTAGGTTTGAAACATTGAAAGTCGAGCTGATACCTAAATCAGATGGTAGGTCTAGCACATACGCATTAGATCCTATTTTCTTTATGACTTTAAATAGACTTGCACTACGAGCATGCAATTTTTTCAAGGTTCCTGGTGGAAACCGTTATGGTTTAAGCCTTATCATAAGATAATCTCCTTCAGTGAATTCTTTGACTCTCCTATGTGAATTCGCCATATGCCTATAAGTTTCATTGCTTAATTGGTTCTTTTTGTTAATTTCTTTATGTACATCTCTAATATGCTATGAATATGATTCAACTTATTCAGAAATTCGTGCTTGTGTGGGTAAAGGGATAAGATCTAAGGACTTCCTAGGTTTGTAACCATGGACCACTTCAAATGAACTCTTCTCAGTAGATCTATTGACTGAGCTATTGCAAGCAAATTCAGCACGAGGGAGTAAGAGATCCCAATTTTCTGTACTGCCACCAACTAAACATCTAAGCAAATTTCCTAGACTCCGGTTGACTACTTCAGTTTGGTCATCAGTCTGAGGATGATAAGCAGTGGAGAATTTTAGTTTGGTTCTTAGCATATGCCAAAGGGTCTTCCAAAAATAGTTAGTGAACCTAATATCTCTATCTGAAACAATGGTTTTGGGTAAACCATGTAGTCTAACCACCTCGTCAAGAAAAAGTTTGGCCATTCTAGAAGCATCTAGGGTTTGAGAACATGGGATGAAGGAAGCCATCTTAGAAAATCGATCAACTACCACCGTAGATGGAATCATGTCTTCTAGAGGTCTTTGGGAGTCCTAGTACAAAGTCCATACTAAGATCCTGCCATGGACAATCGGGGACTGGTAAGGGAGTGTACAGACCGGTGTTTTGCCTTTGCTGTTTGGCAACAGCACAGGTTTGACATTGAGCTACAACTTGGGCTACATTCCTTTTGAGGCCAAGCTAAAAGAATTGGTCTTCTACCACTATGATGGTCTTGTTTCTACCAAAATGACCTACTAGGCCTCCAGCATGAACTTCCTAGATCAATAACTTTGTAATGGAAGTTCGGGGAACACACAGTTGATTTCCTTTGAAAAGGAATCTATCTAGGAGAGTATAGTCACTATGTACATTAGATGGTCCTTGTTGGAAGGATTGATAGATTTCACTAAAGTCTAGACACTTAGGGTATTCCTCTTTCAGTCTATCAAACCCTACAACCTCGGTGCTAATTGAAGTCAAAAGCATGGATCATCGGCTTAATGCATCTGCAACCCTAATTTCAGTGCCAGCACGGTGCTTCAGAACAAAGGTGTAAGCCTGAATGAATTCTACCCATTTCAAGTGCCTAGGGTTCAATTTCTTTTGGGAATTAAGGAATCGTAAGGCTTCATGATCGGAATAAAGAACAAATTCCTGCGGCAGTAAATAGTATCTCCAATACCTCAAAGCCTGAACTACTGCATACAATTTCCTATCATATGTTGAGTATCTCATCCTTGCCTCATTCAATTTCTCAATAAAGAATGCCTTTGGATGACTCTCTTGACTCAAAGCTCCTCCAATTCCTACTCCAAAGGCATCACAAGCAACCTCAAATACCTTTGAAAAATCGGGTAACCTCAAAATAGGTGCTTGTATCATTTT
Source organism: Areca catechu (assembly GCA_021397845.1). Taxonomy (NCBI): domain Eukaryota; kingdom Viridiplantae; phylum Streptophyta; class Magnoliopsida; order Arecales; family Arecaceae; genus Areca; species Areca catechu. Next base: position 5,099,913 of record JAHSVC010000059.1, read on the forward strand.
TTTCTATATTTGTAGGAAGGCTCTATTAGCGGGTTTTGTCCATTCAAAGTTTCCTTCCTAATGTAGTCAGTAATGGGTGCCACTATTGTGCTGAATCCTCGAATGAATCTCTTATAGAAGGTGGCTAAACCATGAAAACTTCGAACATCATGGATGCTCTTGGGTATGGACCACTCGACTATGGACTTGACCTTTTCGGGGTCGGTAGACACCCTTTCAGTGGTGACAATGAATCCTAGAAAGTTTACTCTATGGATCATAAATTCACATTTCTTGTGGTTGGCATAGAGACTATCTTGTCTAAGGGCTTGTCAAACTTGCCTAAGATGGTCCAACTGGTCTTCCTTAGTTCTACTATAGATGAGAATGTCATCAAAGTAGACCACTACGAATTTCCCTATGAATGTCCTTAAAACCTGGGTCATGATCCTCATGAAGGTACTAGGTGCATTGGATAGACCGAAAGGCATTACTACCCACTCATATAGGTCATCTTTGGTTTTGAAAGCAGCTTTCCATTCATCTTTAGGCCTAATTCTTACTTGATGATAGCCACTCTTAAGATCTATTTTGGAGAAAATTTTTGCTCCGGCCATCATATTCAACATGTCATCCAAATGGGGAATAGGAAAACGATACATAATGGTGATCTTATTTATGGCTTGGCTATTTACACACATTCTCCATGTGCCATCTTTCTTTGGGGTCAGAAGGGTTGGTACTGCACATGGACGCATGCTTTCTCTAATGAATCCATGGTCGGCCTAATATGATGCTACTAACTCCCATTGGAAGAACATCGCACCAAACCTTTTTTTGGTATGATTGGAACTGGATTGTGACTTGACACCAAGACTTAATGGGAATTGAGGTTGAATCTATCCAGGATACCTTATATGGATTAGGATGGGGCACAGTTGGTAATCCTAGGTTCTTGACTGTATTGGTTGATATGGCATTAATGCAACTACCACATTCTAAGATGACCTTGCACACCTTTTCTCCTATCTTGATAAAGGTTTGTAGGATACTAGTCCTACGCCAATCTTCTTGCTCCTTGGCCTGGGTCAAGATACATCTTACAACTCCTAGGATTTCTGATGAGTCTATGATTTCTTCATCCCCTTCATACTCATTAGCTAAACTCACACCTGCCTCACATACTTCTTCTTCCTCCTCATAATTTTCTATGGGTTCAGTAACTACTTCTTCAACTTCTCCTATGTGTAATGCTCTAGTGGGACATTGGCTTGCGTAGTGACCTATCTTGTGGCACCTAAAATAATGAACATTTCCTTCTCTTCGAACCTCAGGACTTTTTCCTTTATCTTCTCTTTGAACTAATGGAGTAGCAGGACTGGGTCTCTTGGTTGGACTTGGGTTTGAAATGGGTCTATTTCCAGGAGGATTAATCCTAGTGGGCTTAGGTTGGCGAAATAAAGGTCTCCTCTAGAATCTCTCACAATCCCTAGCAACTTGGTAGGCTTGGTCTAGGTGATGGACTTCTCTCAAAAATAATTCTCTCTGGATCTCCTTATGTAGACCTACTCTAAACCTAAACAAGGTTGCTGCCTCAGACTCAACTATATTGCATCTCATCATGAATTCATCAAACTTGGCAACATATTCGGACATTGTCTTATTCCCTTGAGTTAATCATTGCCATTGATCTAAGAGTCTCTATTCATAGGACATTGGCAAATACTTCTCCCTAAGTTTCACTTTTATAGCTCTCCAAGTGGCTATGGGCATGTCACCCCTTTATCAACTCATGTGCTCAACATTACCCCAATATATTCTAGCCTGACGGACCAATCTAAGTTTGGCAAACTTAAATTTCCTATCTTCTGACATTTCATACTGATCAAAATATTGGTCCATATCACCTTCTCAGTCTATATACACCTTAGGGTCCCAGTTTCCATCAAATGTGGGTGCATCTAGATGAATGTTTCTAAGGGCTCTCTCATCCTAGTCAACATAATCATGGTGAACTCTCCTTGGATGTGGGTCAGGAGTATATTCCTGGAACTGGGCTCTAGGATGGATAGGTGGCTCTCTGGTTGATTGTGGTTTAGTAGGGGTCAAACGGGTCTCTTCAAGGGTTCCTATCCTCTCTTCCATTTGATCAAACCTGGTGTTCAATTGCTTGAACTGCTCAGTCATAGTTCTCATTAGAGTTTCTAGATTGGGATCTATGGAAGAACTGGGATGGTCAAGTGAATGTTGATAGGGAGTTCCTAATATAGTGGTCATTCAATACAAAGATTCGCTCTAGGGTTTGCTAGACCTAGAAGTCCAATGTCATATGAATCGACTTAGTATAGACCAAGATTACAAATACTCTTTCAAATGGCCAGGTAAGAGGTGGGATTGTGGGAGGCTCCCCAGCTTTCGCGAGGACCCAATTAAAGAACCACAAATCCTCTTAAGGCGTTTGCCTTTGGACCCCTAGCTTTAGACACCACTTTCCAGGAGTAGATGAAGAAATGATTCACAATAGTCTCAACACACTAATTGAGCTTGACTCATTGGTGTTCCTAATTCTAATTAGGTTGCTACTTAATTTTAATTAGAAGGTTTGGGTTTGATGCAACATGTGGTTGGTTGTTTTTGGACTAAGGAAAGGTAATGGCCTCCTTCCCTTATCTTATGATATTGACGCCCTTAAATAGCTTAAAATGAATGCAATTGCTTTTTGTGTTTTATGAAGTGACAAGTTTGAATTTCAATTGATTAATGACCAAACAAAATGGCTTGGGATTGGGGGGTTTGGAAGTGATTATAGTTTCAGTTCAACAGCACATACCAAATTTTCAGCAAGCCTGTTTTGTTTGCAAAATTTTTTTTTGAATTTAAAAAATCATGAAAAAATAACAGAAATTAAGAGAACTAATCAGAGAATAAACAGTGCAAAAATCAGATGAAAATAGTAGAGATTGATTGGTGAAATAGACTGAAGTTCAAACTACCAATGCAAATTCAGTGTGCAGAAACTTTAGTAGGGCTGTTTTCTTAGAAAGATAACACTCCATTTTTTAATCAGTAAAATCTCAGAAAAATTATGGTAAATAGTTGATTAAGTGGAGATTAACTAATGCAAAAATTAGGCTAAAACAGTGAAAGCTTGATGGTAAAATAGTCCTAGGTTTCAATCCCTAACAAAGAATTCAACAAACAGAAATTAAACATGTAAGGGAATTCAAATACCAAAACTTCAACCTAAGGATTCACATCTGGCCATGGCTCATTATTCCCATGGGCCATGGCTCATTATTTCCATGGGTCATGACAGTGTACTGGTGTACACCCGCTCAAGAGGTGTGAATCTTAGATCTGGATTGGATTTAAAAGGAAAGAACACATAGCAAGTATGAAGACTATACTACCAATGCAACCATGCTCTGATACCAAATATGATGCAGCATACTTATGAGAAATATGGCATGAATGACTAAACAACTAAGCTAATTAAACTCTAAAATATATGATCGAAATTCATTCATAGAGGAGTTATTTAGATGCATTGAAGAAGACTAAAATGCTTCGCAATGCAAATCTAGATTAGGCTAAGATATAAGGACCTATGTGGCTAGAGAAACCATCTAATTAGGACTTTACCGTATTCATAATTTTAGACCTCAAGAGGTAAGGATAGGGTTTAGAGACCAATAATGAACTTTCAAGACCTTACACTACACCTACTATAGGAACTCTAAAGACTGGCGATTGAATGAACAAGCCAAACCATCCATTGGAAGTAGAGGCTCCTGCTGCTGAGTTGAAGGCAAGGAGGACTTCATCCTGGACTGGATACTCCTTAGGATCCTGCAATAATACCCATTAGTATTGTGGAGAAGATTGAAGATAGTAAGGAAAAGAAATAATGTAAGGGAGGGAGTAGGGATTTGTTGATGATCTAGGTGGAGTGTGACTGGCTGCTCTTGAGGATGTAGAAGGCATCCATGGGAGAAGAGCTTTTGCTGGAATTTGAGGACTAAAGCAATTGGTTGAGCCTCTCACTCAATCCCTCACAGATGGCATTTGCAAACACAAATGGAAGATAAGAAATTTCTGGTTTTCATTCATTCAAATCATGAAACATTACAAGAGGATTTGGAGAGTTATTTATAAACCTCCCAAGCATTTTGAATCTCCTATTTACATGGAGGAAAATATGCAACCAAAGAAAAATACAAGGAATGGCTTCAACCATCATGAGTGTAGGAAGTTGCTTGATTCCTGGAGAACTTGGTGGCCGCCCCCTTTGATTGTTGAAGATGGCTTGATTCAAGGAGAAAAAGGTGGTCATCCCATTTGAATTTGAGTGCTCTTCCCTCCCAAGCTTAGGTGGCATGAAGATGAGGTGGCAGTCCTAATTGGCATGGGGTCCATTCTCTTGGATAAGGCACCTTGGTGAGGTGGCTTTAATCAAAGCTTCATTCCATCCAATGGCTCTTATTTCATGCACCCTTGATTTGAAGATTTACTTGGTGTAGCTTTGGTTCATCCTTGGTTTACTTGATGTAGCTTTGTTTCATCCTTGGTCCAAGTGTATGCTCCCTAGGTTGGACTTGACTCAAGCTCAAAAGAAAAATACAACTAAAAAAAAAAAAATACAACTCAATTTGGACTTGAGTACATTTGACTCTTACAACTCAATTTGCAATCCATAAGGAATTGGTGTTTACTAGGTTTGATTGAAGTCTTCTTTTAACTTTGGTGCCCGCACCATCTACTCCAGCTAGATCTCCCTCCATTAAAGTGATTACAGTATTAGCTCGCCCCTGCCCCCTAGCCCTCTTTAGACCTCGTCTTACCTCCCAGGCAATCATTCCAACCAGCTTCTCCATGGGCTGGTTGTTGATGTCGGCATGGTGGGCCTTGATGCCTTGGTCTCTGATAAAGCTCTTCCCCTAACAAACTTTCCAAGGTAGCTACACCGAATTAGCTCCTTAATATCCTTCTTTAAGTGATGGCACTCCTCAGTATCATAGCTATGATCTCGATGGAACTAACATTATTTGATCTTATCGTGGCTCCTGGATGGCTTCAATTGGGGAGGATGGTGCAGGTAGCACTCATCTTCAATCTCCATCAAGATTTTGGCTCTCAAGGTGAGGAGAGGGGTGTACTTTCCATCCTTGGCAAAGATGTCCTTCAGCTTGGGGCCTTCCCGGGGTATCAAAATGGCTTTTGCGCTTGAGGCTCACTTGGCTTCTCTCGAGCTTGCTTCTTTAGGGGTCTCCCATCAAGCTCTCTCCAAGTGCGATCGGCCTCTTTCATGTAGATATACTTCTGAGCATGGACAAGGAGCTCCGAGTAGGTTTTTTTGTCAAGGGAGTACATGAAACGGGAGGTCCTAAGCCCTCTCTTCAAAGCTAGCATGGCGATGGGTTTGTCTAGGTTATATATCTCCAAGCCACCTTAAAGAGTCACATAGTCCCTAAAGGACTCATGGTCCTACTGGCAGACTGAAAAGAGACTGTTGGCTTCTCATGGCACCTTATGGAAAGCATCAAAGTGTGTCACAAACTTCTTCTCCAATTGCTCAAAGGAGTCAATGCTCCTTGGCTCGAGGTGGGAATACCAGGCTCGAGCTGCCTGGTAGAGCGTGGCTGGGAAGGTAGTACAGAGGAGGGCATCCATTGCCCCTTGGACTCGCATGAGAGCCTTGTAGCTCTCGAGATGGTCAAGGGGTTCTATGGTCCCATCGTAGGATCCAACTAGGGCATGCAAAATTGACTGGGGATCGGCTCCTCTTGGATCTGGTGGGAGAGAGGAGGGAGGGCATTGTGACCCATAGGCTCATTGGCAAAGCCCTGGAGGTTGATAAACTGGCAAGTGAGGTTGGCCAGCCTATGCTCATGTTCTTCTAGATGCTCCTTTGCCTGCTACCGGATGGCCTTGTCAGTCGACCCCTCTATCGAGGCTAGAGAGGGGAGGTAGATGGAGATTGAGGGAGCTCAAACTTTAACTCCCTATGACACTTGCACCTTTGGTGTGAGGGGCCACCATAGTAAGACAGGGGAGTGGGTCTCCCGGTCGGTTAAACTGCCTAGTGCCCCCTCCCTAATGTACGACGGCTCCCTCGTGGGTAATGTAGGGATCATGAAAATGACACCGCCTGCATGCATGATGGCCCCTCTTGGAAAGATCGAAGACAGGTGTGAGTGATGGCGATAGGGACTGCGGGGGTCCTCAGTTGCTGTTGTGTTGCCATGGATCGATGCTGGTGCTAAGCCACTGCACTACCAAGGTCAGCATCTGAACTTGCTGTGCTAGCACAGCGATTTGCACATGTTGGTCCACATGTAATGAACATGGTGGAACTGGGGGCTCTACCTCCTAGCTACACCGGTTGCCATAGTGGGATGGATTCCCGACGTGGCTGGTGGAAGCTTCGTGTGCATGTGTTACTGTCGAGGAACGAGACATCTTGCTCGACTCCATGAAATTCCCAGGATCGACTTGATGCTGCCATGGACATGAAAGGAACCATCACTGGGAAGGATTGGGGCACGCCATCCACTCCCTTTGGCGAAGGCATGCCCCCATGGGGCTGTAACAAGAAGAAAGAACCAGAGAGACAAGGGCTTTCTTGTTTCTTGGGGAGAAGAGGATTTCTATTCCGAGACAAATCTTCGACCTCTCATACCACTTTGACTACTACAAGATATATATATAGCCCTGAGTCAACATGACTCAGCCCAACAAAACTATCTCTCCACCTAGGCCAACACATGAGATCTAAACTCATCAGAAGAGTCGACTTGAAACTCAAATCACCAAAAAAAAATGAGTCAGCACATATTTTGGAGTAGAGAAATCATAAACCATCGGTCCACCGTGAACCAAACCACCGGTTCACATCGATCTCCTCAATCCACTGCTGCCATTGCTGTTGGTCCACGATAGAAACCATGGACCACAGACATGGCCACCATTGTCACCTCCGGCCACCGGCCCTTTCCTCTGATGATTGTCTTGCACCTTCGATAACCACCCGCATGGCCGTGTCGAACCAGATCAGCCCAGATTGGATCCACCACGTCATGATGCACCCAGCACCAGTGAGCCGTGCCCCTGCACCACCCAATGCTACCACCATCTCCCAGCTATGACCAACGATCACCCTGGACCAACACCCTGCACCCGGCGAGCCTACTACGATGCCCCATGCCGCCCTGCGCCATCGCCTAAGCCAGCTCTGCAACGATCGAGTCGGCTTTGCACCCTGTGTCCTCCAGTTCCATCACTTCTTCTCTACCCGAGCCAGCTCTGGGATGGCCGAGTTGGCTCGCTGTGATGGCGTACATGCTTCTTCTTCTTAGTAGCCATGCCCCTGATTGGGCATTCTCTCCACCACCATGGCCATCGCGTTCTGGCACAAGGGAAGACCGAAGACTACCATCTCCCCTCCAATCCATGCTAATGTGATCTGAATTTTCATCCATCGCCACTGAGTCATTCAGATCCACTGAAAACATCTCCATTTCCATCGGAGATCCACAGATCCAGACTCCATGACCCCTCAGGCCGATGATCCTTCCACCATGATCATGGATCACGTTCATCGCCACCGGGCCATCTGCCAGGTCTCCTCTTCCATCTCTAGAAAAATCAAGAATTCTCTTCCAGGAAAGGTAACAGGCTTACCTCCGATCTCACCTCCAGCAAGATCTTTGGCAGATCCACCATGCTTCCTATTTGCTCACCTCTGATCTCACCTCCGCGAGTCTCCGATAGATCCATGCTTTGGATCTGCAACACTGCAGCCTCCTCCACATCTCACAACCAAAGATCTGCTTCTTCTTCCCTTCTTCCTTCATGCCACCGCATCAAGAAGCTCTGATACCAAATGTCAAGGAATGAGACACCTCGCTCGACTTTGCAGAATGCCCAGGATTGACTTGATGCTACCATGGACATGAAAGGAACCATCACCGAGAAGGATTGGGGCATGCCATCTGCTCCCGTTGGCGAAGGCGTGCCCCCATGGGGTTGTAACAAGAAGAGAGAACCAGAGAGAGGAGGGCTTTCTTGTTTCCTAGGGAGAAGAGGATTTCTATTCCGGGACAAATCTTCGACCTCTCATACCACTCCGGCTACTACAAGATATATATATAGCCCTGAGTCAACATGACTCATTCCAACAAAACTCTCTCTCCCCCCGGGCCAACCATGAGATCTAAACCTGTCAAAAGAGTCGACTCGAATAGACCTCGAGCCGACTCGACCAGACCATGAGTCGACTTGAACAAACCTCTAGCCGACTCGACTAGAACTCAATCCTATTATTGACCTATAAGAGTCGACTCCTCCATAGCCCGAGCTGACTCCAACCTCAAGATCTCCAAACCCAGATCTCGAGCTCCCCTGGAACACCTCTAGAAAATACTTGGCACGCCTCCAAGCACCCAGGGATCACCTCCAACATCCTTCCGATGGTCTTCCAAGTCTCTCCAAAGCTTGGGAGCACCATGCAAATCCCAACAATTATAACCATAGAATCATTGTAACGAGGCGATGGTTTCTAAGCTAACAATCATTAGTATTGTCCGTATAGTCCCCTCCCCCTTCCTAGCATTACAATTTATTGTGACCTAGATCGCCCTCGCCTGTAGTCTTGGTGGGTCCTAGTTCCATGTCAGGTACTTCGAAGGTCGGGTCCCTCTCCCCTGGATGATCACAGGGGGTTGCAGCTTTTTTGATCTATTTCCCACCTTGACCCACTAGAGGGGTTCTCCCGAGCCTAGGGCCTAGCTCGGTCGGAAGCTCTACTCAATCATGAGCTTAGCTCAGTCGAGAGCTCATCTCGGCCAAGAGCTCCTCTCGACCAGGAAGTCTTCCCGACTAGGAGCTTATCTCGATTGGAAGCTCTACTTGACCATGAGCTCACCTCGACTAGGAGCTCATCTCGGCCGGGAGCTCTACTCGACTGTGAGCTCACCTTGACCGGGAGCTCATCTTAGCTCGAAGCTCTACTCGACGAGGAGCTCTACCCTGCTAGGAGCTTAGCTCAGGGGTCACTGTGGTTGGGGTGTGGTCCATGGGTGCCACGTCGATGGTTAGCCACATCAGAGTGTGTGGCCCGTAGGCGCTATGTCGGCAACTAGCCACATCAAAATTAGGATAATTGTGTTCAAAGATATTACAGATTATCATTTTGTTTTACAAATTAATATAGAGTAACTCTTTGTCCACTAGGAGTAGTGTAGAAAAAATATACCACCAAATATGATTGGGCCACATAAGGACCATATAAGACCTGCTTTTTAATATCATAGTTTTACTTTTCGTTAAAAATTTTGAATGAAATGTCCCTCTTATGAAAAAATTATGACATCCTGTTGCTTAGATTATTGTATCCTATGGCTTGGATTTTGATTTCATGTCCTAAGATCAAGGAGTATTTTTTTTATTAAAAATATCAAAAAAATTTTAATGATAAAAATATCCCTCGATCTTATGACATCATGTAAATAAGGGTTATGATACCCTACTCACAAACTTGGCCATGGGGTGTCATAGAAGAGGGACATTTTCATCATTCAAATGTGTATTTAATACATATAGTTTGCTTTTCGTTAAAAATTTTGAATGATGAAAATGTTTTTCTCTTTATAACAATCCATGGCCAAGTTTATGAATAGGATGTCATGATCCTATTTACAAATGTCATAAGATCAAAAAATATTTTTATCAATGAGAAACTTTTAAAATTTTTTCAATGATAAAAATATCTCTCGACCTTATGACATAGGATGTCATAACCCAAGCCACGAGGTATCATAATTTTTCATAAGAGGAATATTTTTGTCATTCAAAATTTTTAACAAAAGTAAACTACAAGCATTAAATGCATGTTTGAATGATGAAAATGTCTCTTCCTTTTATGATTCCCCGTTACCAAGTTTAAATGCATGTTTGAATGATGAAAATGTCTCTTCCTTTTATGATACCCTGTTACCAAGTTTGTGAACATGGTGTCAAAACCCTATTCACATGATGTCATAAGATCGAGGGATATTTTTGTAATTGAAAAAAATTTAAAATTTTTAATGATGAAAATATCCCTTGGCCTTATGATATGGGATGTCATAATCTAAGCCACAGGATATCATATATTTTTCATAAGGGAGGAGTATTTTCATCATTCAAAATTTTTAACGAAAGTAAAAATATGTGTATTGAATATGCTTTAAAAATCGAGACTTACGTGGCCCAATCAAGTTGTGTGATATATTTTTTCTCCACCAAGGATGGTATATAAATAATTTCTCAATTACTATATGTGAAAGCCTATTTGGATGGTTGGGTCCAAAATCTCATGAAATTCATGGATTAGACCAATACAACCATCAAAATCAAGTTGGACTAGGTCTATATTTAAAAATATCTAGAGTATTTATAGAGTGGGTCAAGCTAGATCCCATAGGGAGAAAAAAAAGACATGCTAAAATATCTTTTCTTCCTTCCCCCATAATTCTGAATTAAAAGAGGTGTAGCATATATGAGACTTCAATTAATATGTAATGGCCTAGCCAAACTGTATAAATTTTAAAGCCAAAAAAGAAAGAAGAAAGTCCTTTTTGCCTTCTCTCCATATTCTTTTGCCATTTTCTCTCTCTAAAAGTTTTTCTTTCTAGATTGTTTCTCTCTTCCCTCTCTTTTTTTTCAGAACTTGCATCCTTACCTTTTCTCATCACTTTTCTCTCCAACTTTTTCTCTCTATTTTTTTCCTCTACTCTCTCTCTACTTTCTTCCTCTACTCTCTCTACTTTCTTTCTTTTATTTTCTCTTTCTATTAGGGTTTTTGGATCTTAGAAAAAGATTTTTCTTCTTAGTGACCTTGATTAATCCTTATGAAGAGGACCTAAGCTATGGTCCTCGAGTCACATGTTGATCCTTACCATAGCTTAGATTAACTAATCGAAACCTTGGGCATTATTACAACCAACCTTATAAAAAAATATAGATTTTAGAATTTATTATTTTTAAAATATTCATGATAAAATCTTAATTAAAATATGAATTGTTAAGTATCAGGCTCAGAAGGATTTTCAAAATGTGATAGTTGAACTTGAAGTCTGATTTTATTTGTGAGGTAAGTGTTATAGGGTAGACGACCTGTCAAAACCTCCTCTAGACAAGTTATGATCAATTTTCGATAAGTAAAAAAGTGTTTGGCCAATCTCCAATCTTTTTCTAAGGCATAGGACATCTATCAACCAGGAGCTGATCTCTTTTTAAGATTTTGGATGCTTATCGACCAGGAGCCAATCTCTTCATAAGGTGCAAGACAACTGTTGGCTTAGAACTGATATCTTTGTAAGGCATAGGATGCCTATCGGCTAGGAGCCAATCTCTTTCTAATTTGCAGGATGCCTATTGGTCAAGAGCTAATCTCTTATTGAAGTACAAGATGCTCAACAACTTATCGAATAGGTACCAATTACTTATCTGAGCTAGGTATAAAGTTCTATAATTTCATTTAACATAAAGCATATCTCTTTAAGCCATTGAGTTGTTATGACAAGGTTGATAAAATGGTTATCAAGAAGTGCAACAGACCACTTAACGAACCACATCTAAAATTGACCTCCTAATGGCTTAATTGACTTAATAACTTTTTTAATGGTGTAATTGCGTTATAAACATTTACAATCGCCTAACCAACTCGGTCTTAAATATCTATAAATAAGGGGTGAGGGGATCTTCGAGGTAATACTAACTCTCATTCTCTCCATTTTATTTTCACTATTCTTTCTCTCTAAGTTGACTTAAGCATTGAAGGATCCCTCATTAAAGAAATCCCATCCATTTTTTCAATGACAAGTATTGCCTAGATTGACAATCCAAGAGGGGGGTGAATTAGGTTTTCAAAAATTTAAGGTAGATATGTGCTTTTGGAAACTTATGCAATGTGTGAGCCAAGTGTAGTGTGATGTATAGAAGCTGAATGAGAGAGTAAGAGAGACAAACAATCATACAAAAATACAACAAGATTTATAATGGTTCGAAGCAATCCCAGCTTATACATGCACTCCCCAAGGTCCATTTGAGATTTCTACTATATTCTTGGATTGTTTCACCCTGCGCTCATAATCCAAACTCCAACACAACTTTTGTTTTCCGAGCTCACAAATAACCTAATTAACTTTCCAAGGCTAGCTAATCAAAACCTTAAACCCAAATCCAAGTTTCAGTTCCCTACTAAAATTTGTAACAATACAAAAATAAGAAAAAATAGAGCAACAAAAAAAAAAAACTCTAAAAGAAGAAGAGTTGTTGCACTTGAAGCTTGACTTAAAGACTCTAGAATGCTTCAATGAATGGTGTTCAATGCACTCTTATTTGCTCACTTAATACTTTAAAAGAGTTGGTGGGAAGATGTGAAGTTGCTTTTGAATTTTTAGGTAACAGCTTACTAAATATTCTCCAGGTCTTAAGTGTTTTTAATGATTACTTATAATCTTGACTTTAATCCTTGTTTTTATACTTCTTCAAGTATTTTTTTATTGGTTTATAATCTTTTCTAGCTATTTCTAGCTATTGGAAGTAAGAAATAGCTATTAGAAATCTCAAAATTCAAAATCTAGAAGTTCTGTGAACTAGCCATTATTGTGCTATCAAAAGATGGCTCACTTGGTCTACAAGTTAGCTCATCTATATAATTTCAAAAATCTTGCTTTCTATTCTCTGAGAAAGCTAGCTCGCTTGGTGCTCAAGTCTGCTCTTTTGCTTATGCCATAAATTTAGCCTTTTTATTATTTTGAGAGAGTTAGCTCTTTTGCTATGTGAGCTAGCTTGCCTAACTAATCTAAATTTTTTGCTTTTTGTTTCTTGAGAGAGTAAGCTCATTGGTCTACAAGAGCTTGCTTGCCTATGTGCTAAGCCTACATGCCATTTCCGGTGCATACTAGAGTCAGTTCTTACTTTCATGAGTTGGCTTTTTATTTCAAATAACCATTCTAACTTCTATTTCACTTACATTTAAGTACAATTGACCTCTCAAAACTTCTAAAGGACTTGTAATGACTTTAAAGAGCTTTGTAATCATACAAATGATCTCTCAAAGCATCTAAAGAGTTTTCAATGATACATATAGTTTACATTGAATTTCCATTGATACAGAGTATCTCTCAAGTTTTTTATTAACCATTTGATATATAGAATCTTTCTGATGATGCCAATAACCTATAAAATTTCTATTAACACATTGTCTTGGTATACTCTCTACAAAAACATTCTTAACCATTTGAAAGTGTTAGTATACTATTCATGCTCCAATGTTTTGTAATTATCAAAATCATTTATGGGGTCAATAATCTCTCCCTTTTTGATGATGATAAAATATTAGACATGGAGATTAAAAACTTGCAATATAACATGTATCAGAGCTTTATATATGTATAGAGACTTTATAGTATTAGAAATATTAGAGCTATAAAGGTTTCAAAGTATTACAATATTAGAGTACTTGTTATGTATCAGAATATATACAATGTATCCAAGCAGATTTTTCTATAGAATGTATCAGAGCTTAATAATAAGGATCAAAGCATTTTGTAGAATGTATTAGAACCTTTGATATGTGAGTGTATGTATTAAAGATTTTAATAATTTGCATGTATCAGAGTTATATAAGATGTATCAGCAATGTGTATCATCATGAAATAAGCTTGTATTATGATTTAAAAAATTGTATTAGAGCTCAAAACGGAATGTATTAGAGCTAAATGAGTTTCTATCAAAGCTTAAAAGAAATGTATCAAGTTGTAAAAATATATCAAAGCTTAAATTGAGAAGTGTATCAAAGCTTGTAAATATTGAGAATGTATCAAAAAATAATACTTCTCTTCAATTTAGGCTTTCTTTACATCTCTTTAACTTCCTTTTTGCTCTCTTTTTGCATACTACTTTGGTTTTGATTATTTCTTTTGAGTCTGATCCTATGCAACTTATATATTTTCTTATATTTTCTCCCCTTTCTTTCTTTTGTAAATGTAATTTTTAATTTTTTAATCTCTCATACCTACTCTACTTCCCCTTTTTGTCAATAGCAAAGAGGGTAATATGCATGAAGTAAAATTTAATCCATAATCTTTCAAACATATAAGGTAAAAGGCACTTCATTTTATATATAAGTCATAGTACAAAATTTGGTACCATATATGTATCAAGGTCAAAATACAACATCCCAAAGAACACAAAACATTCACTATAATATAATAATAAGCAAGATATTGTAACAAAATATGGATTCTAATGGTCCAAACATACATAAAATCTAATACATAAGATCTAGATAATATGACCTAATGCCTAATCCTCGTCATCATCTTGGATGTTGTTGACCTTGGGAATAATTTTGATGATTACAAAATATTGGAGCATGAATACTATACTAATACTTTTCAAATATTTAAGAATATTTTTGTAGAAAGCTTTTCAATGCCATCAATTGAAATTATTATAGATCATTAGAGTAGGTTGAGAGCTATTAGGATGTTAAGTCAACTCTCAAGAATTATTGCAAAGATGTATGTATCATAATAAAACTTCTTATGAGAATTTTTGTATCATGGAAGGAGAAGTGATGCGGGATGGATGTAAAGACTAATTCTAATAATTAAAAATTTAATTTTGATGAGCAATGATAGCAAACTCTGATAAACTATCAAAATTAATTTAATGAAGATAGACTAAGCCTTTACTAGCTACATGTAATATAATCAGTATGCAATCACATAAAGAACCTTGGATTCGATGATTGAGAAACCACTGAAACTAGGTCGTCCTGATTTCAATCAACCAGATCTAATGAAATTCGGATGGTTACATACCAATAATGCTTTTCCCTCCTCCATTTTAATAGATCTAGATTCAACTCTCAAGATCTCGCAGTAGGATTACAAACTTTAGTCCTTCAGAGCAGGTCTTCCCATTGATGGTTGGATGGCAAGGGAAACCTCCTCTTCTGATCAGGTACTCTAGATATCATGCATGAGAACTTTGATTAGAATAATCAAAATGGAGTGGAAATCTAAAATGAGAGAGGGAAAGAAGGATGGACGGTTTGGTTCTGTATTTAGACTAGATGTTGAAGATGGTGGCGCCGTACTTCTGGATCTTGGACTCAAGAGATAACTCGGGCTCTAGTACTCCATACACTAATGCAATGCTTAACCAGCAGAGCACTCACACACTACAATTACTTAACTTGCAGTTGCACTCTCAACGCTTACCCACAATTGGAGAAAAAAATTGACAGAGTTTCATTAATCAATCATAAGTTGGATTACAAGAGGAGAATGGGATGGTATTTATAGACCCCTTACATAGTATCTTGATAAGATGGTAGCAAGATAAGAAAATATTCTTTTGAATACATAAATAATTAAGATGATAATGGACTCTAATTTCCTTCTTGACCTTGATGAAGACTCTTTGTAATTTAAATTGGGTAGACTCCTTTGTTCTTGGTCTTCTCCATGACTTAGGCGATGAATGAGGCATTCCATGATTTTTAAGAAGAATGTGGCAACAAAAATGAGATGAGATGGCATCCTTAATCCTTTCTCAATTAGCGCTAATCCATTCTTGGCATGAACTTCTTCTTGTTCTTCAAATTTGAATGGTAGGCAAAATAATAAAACATTTCTTTGAATGTTGAATGGATTCCATAGGAACTTGGGCTCCTTTGAAATATAGATAAACCTCCACTTAACCTTGTACTCTTCTTCCATTTAAATTTGAATAACTCCTTAAGTTGGCCGACCATTTGGAGTGGGCTTCAAATCTTGATAGATGGTGCTAAATGATTTTACTCCTCTTAAATGGCATCATGTTGGATTTAAAAAGGGGCGATGAGAAGGAACTTGTTGGCGCCTCTCTTGGATAAACTTGAATCTTAAATTGTCCTGATGTCTAATGTCCCAATGTCTCAATGTCTCGATGTCTGGATGTCCTAATGTCTCGATGTCTAGATGTCCGGATGTCCGGATGTTTGGTGAAAATTTTGGACAACCTTCTTTTATCATGGATTGATCCACCAAGGCAATGTGGCATGATGACATGGCATGGTGACATGGCTTCAACAACTGGGCCTGGCCTTGGCCAACAATTGAGCTTGAACCTCATTCAATTATAAGACTCAACTTCAAGCAAACCTAACTTGACTAATTTTGCAAAACAAAGCAAACTAATATTATTTACAGAACTCAAGCTGAAATTAAAATAGAACAACTACTCATTGGTGATCTACAACGAGCTTGGAGGGTTCTGATGTCTCTTCCTAGCTTTGGTGTCCTCACTAATTCTCCTGATATGGGAAGAACTCGATCCTGTCGAGTATGGGTTGACTCTGCTCTGGTAATGTTCTAGCAAGTCTGGGTTAATTCTTTGTAGATCCTCTCGAGTGATCCATGAATCATCAGATTTCGGTCTACCTTGCCATCGAACCAAGTAATGCTGATAATCCTTACTCCTAGTAGTGATAGTTTTGTCATCCAAAATCCACTCGATCTTATCTCTCCATTCTGGTAATTTGGCTGGTGGACACTTAGGGGTAGGGTCACTCTCAAAAATGGAATCAGGCCCAAATGGCTCACTAGATATCGTTATTTGCTCCTTATACGCAACAAGATCTGATACATTGAAGGTTGGACTAATACCTAATTCAGGTGGTAAATCTATTACATAGGCATTAGACCCAATTTTCTTTATGATATTGTATGGTCCTGCACTACAGGCATATAGTTTTTCATGGTTCTAGGTGGGAACCGTTCAGGATGAAGCCTGATCATGACAGAGTCTTCCTCATTAAATTCTTGAAAATATTTATGTGAGTTAGCCATATGCTTATAAGATTCATTGCTTTCAATAATTTTCTTACTTATCTCTTTGTGCAATTCCATAATATGCTGTGCATATGACTCTACAGATTCAAAAATGCATGCATGCATGGGCAAGAGAATAAGATATAAAGGCTTTCTAGGTTTATATACATGGATAATCTTAAATGGACTCTTGCCTGTAGACCTATTGACTGAACTATTATAGGCGAACTCAACTCTTGATAGTAAAAGATCCCAATTCCCAATGTTTCCACCTATAAGACATCTAAGCAAGTTTCCCAAGCTCCGATTTACTACCTCTGTCTGACCATCTATTTGGGGGTGGTAAGATGTAGAAAATTTGAGCTTAGTTCTTAACAAGTGCCAAAGGGTTTTTCAAAAGTAACTTGTAAATTGACATCCCTATCAGACACTATGGTTTTAGGAAGACCGTGTAACCTAACCATGCTATCGAGAAAAATTTGGCTACCTTAGAAGCATCAGAATTTGTGAACAGGGTATAAAATGTGCCATCTTAGAGAACCTATCGACCACTACAAAGATGGAATCATGCTTTCTTAAAGTCTTGGGTAAACCTAACACAAAATTCATACTAAGGTCTTGCCAAGGACAGTCTGGTACCGGTAAAGGGGTATACAAGCCAGTGTTTTGCTTTTGCTATTTTGCAATAGCACAAGTTCGACACCTAGCTACAACCTGAGCTACATCCCTTTTCAGATTTGGCCAATAAAACTGGTCCTCAACAGCTGGAATGGTCTTATTTCTACCAAAATGACCAGCTAGACCTCCTGCATGGGTTTCCCAAATCAAAAATTCTCTAAGAGAGGTTCTAGGAATATACAACCTATTGTCCTTAAAGAGGTAGCCATCGTTCAGGGTATACTCACTATTTAAACTAGAGGGTCCTTGTTTGATAGACTGATAGGTCTTATAAAAATCAAGACAAGTTTCATACTGATCCTTCAATTTGTCAAATCCTACAACTTTAGTACTAACTGAGTTAACGAGTATGGGTCATCGATTAAGAGCATTAGCAACCTTATTCTTAGTACCAGTATGATGTTCTAGCACAAAAATATAGGCTTGAATGTGTTGACCCCATAAGAGATTTTGATGATAACCAAACATTGGTGCATGCATTTGTTTTACCAACAACTCTTCAAGTGTTTCACAAGTATTTGTAGGATGAATTCATTGCACAAATCTTAACTCCTACATTTTCATTTCTTGTTTTGAGTTGTGTTGTAATTGAATATTATAAAGAAGATCCCAAAGAAAAAAGATAAGAAAGATCATAAAATTGGGTTACTTCTAAATGTATTTTAAGCTTTTAATTTCTTAGAAATATGTTGAGTTTGAAGACATCTTGAAGCTTGAAGATATGCTGGATGAATTCTGGAGAAAGACTGAAAAAATCACTGATACATTCATTCGAGCCTACTCGAAGGGAAGAGAGCTGACTCTGGCACTTGGCATGCATGAGGATTCTGGCACGCAGATATCTGAGCCGACTCTAAGGGACCCAAGATGACCATCCAAAGTACTACTTCCTGAATCAGAAAGGCGAGTTGACCCAAAAGGAGTCTGAGCCGACTCTATCATATAGTCATACATCCGAGCCGACTCTTCAAAAGATCGAGCCGACTCCTCCAGAGTCTTGAAAATGCTTTTTGAGAACAACAGCCAACCGAGTCGACTAGAATGGAAGTTAGTCGAGTCGTCCAATCTGACATTCTTAAAGGCATGAGGATCTGAGCCGACTCTTACAGAGTGAGGAATCAAGACACTGTGTAAGTGAGCCGACTAGATTGAAGATCGACTCAACCAGAACTCCTCTAAGGATCTGAGCCAAATCGAGTGATCCGAGTCGACTCGAAGGTCGATTACAAACTTCCAATGGCTAGTTCTAGAATTTGGATTTTGAATCCAAAAAGTTCTCCAACGGTCAAATGTCACATCCCAATGGTCTACAATGACTTAAACTACCTTAGAATGATGGAAGACCATATATTTGAGGGATTTGAACTTTTTTGAAGTAAGTTTCAGCAAGTTTTTGAAAAAGAGAAGAAGAGTTAATGCATCATTGAATATCCAACCAAGCCAACAAGCAAGAGAGCACTAAGAGCATTCAAGATAGCCTTCAAGCCTTCACCAACTCTCATCTGAAGCTTGAAGCACTTAGTAAAGAAGCTATAGAAGCCATTAAAGTGCATTGAAGTGCATTCAAGTGGGCTTCTCTCAAGCTGCATCGGCAACCATTCAATAAAAAATTATTTATCATTCTATTGCTTTTTCTTTTCAATTCAGTTTGAATTGTTGGGTTATTGGTGAGCCCTGTTGAAAAACCAAATAGGTTCTTTGTTAGCCTTTGTTAAAATCAAGTGTTGGATTCTTGGTGATCCTGGAAAAACCAAGTTGGGTTTCTTTGGTGATCCCGGTTTAAAAACCAAACTGTAGAGGTTTGGATTGTGAGCTTGTGAAAACAATCCAACTGTATTCCGATGGGGGATATAGTGAAAATCCCAAGTGGTAATCTTGGAGAGTGGACGTAGGAGCTGGATTGCTTCGAACCACTATAATTATTGTATGTTTGTGTTGTACTTTTCTGATTTGATTTTGCTTCTGCATTTAAATACTTTATCACAGCACTTAACACCTTAAAAGGGATTTCAAAGAGCATATAACTGCTTATATTTATTAATTCCAATTCACCCCCTCTTGGAAAAGCTACTTGGGTAACAACTGGTATCAGAGCAATGTCTCTGAATACATTTAGAGTAAAGATTGATGGCTCTTCCCATGAGTAAATCCTTGGTTGAAGGCCAATCTACTAATAGACCTCCACTCTTCACTGGCATAAATTATTCTTACTGGAAAGCTAGAATGAAAATCTATATACAAGCTGTCGATTTTCAATTATGGAAGGTCATTCTAAAAGACCATAACTTTCCATGATTAAAATTGATGGCATGTATGTCCCTAAGCCTGAAGAGGACTGGGATGAACATGACATGAAGATGGAAGAATTAAATGCCAAAGAAATGAATTTACTATACTATGCTTTGGATGCTAATGAGTTTAATCAAATTTTTACTTGCTCTTCAGCAAAGGAAATTTGGGATAAACTCAAAGTGACCCATGAAGGAACTTTCCAAGTGAAGACTTCAAAAATAAATCTTCTTGCACATAGTTACAAATTATTTAAAATGGAATCTACTGAAACTATCTCTGCCATGTTTACTCGATTTACAAATATTATTAATAGTTTGAAAAGTCTTGGCAGGGTTTACTCAAATGCTGACTTAGTACAAAGATTTTAAGATCACTTCCAGATAAGTGGGACCCCAAAGTGGCTGCCATCCAAGAAGCGAAAGATCTAAACACCCTATCTTTGGATGAATTAAAGGGTTCACTCATCACACACAAATTAGCCATGCAGCATAGAACTGATGATGATCAAAAGAAGAAGAAGACAATTACCTTCAAAGTTGCATTGGACTCAAAGAAAGATGAGGAATCGGAAGATGACTCCACCTCCTCTGAAGATGATCTAGAAGACAAAGATATCGCAATGGTCATGAGGAGATTTAGAAGGTTTATGGAAAAGAAGAAAAAAAGATTTAATAGAAAATTTCATAAATGAAGAGAGTACTCCAAGGATAAGGACAAGGATAAAAAAAAGGAAAAAGAACAAGTCCCCACATGCTACGAATGTAAGAAACCGGGGCACATTTGTCCAGATTGTCCACTATTAAAGAAATTCTTCAAGAAAAAAAAAATGATGGTTGCCATATCGAGTGATAGCGAGGAGTCTACCTCAATTGAAGAAGAAGAGACCACGAAAATAGCTAATTTATGTCTAATGGGTCTCGAAGATGAGCTAACATCCCCTAATGCTCAGATAGAATTTACATTTGATGAATTAAATTCTACTTTTGATGATTTATTATCTGAATTTAAAAAGATTGGAGTAAAGATTAGATCCTTAAAGAATATCAATGATTCTTTACTAAAGAAAAAAGAAGAGATTTTAGAAAAGAATAATTTATTGTAAAAAGAATTACATATTTTTTCTGAAATGTATAAAGCTTTGAAAATTGAGAATAGTGCATATCTAGACAAGAACAAAGCTTTAATTACTGAAAATAATGATTTGAAAAAGGAGGTTGAAAAACTCAAGCCACTTATTGAAAAACTTACATTATCTTCTAACAAGCTTGAGTTGATCCTAAAAAAATAAAGAATTTCTAGAAATAAAGTTGGAATCGATTTTAATTCTTCAATTTATAAAATCAAAAGCTTATGCTCCCAAATCAATATCTTAAAAAGCTTTTGCACCGAATGCTTCTACTTCTACTTCTACCTCTAAAGCTACATTGTATGTTCCTAAAAGCTCAAATAGAAAATCTTTTATATCTGCATCTCATGCATCAACATATAGAACTTCAAAATCTGCATCTTTTCAGAATTCTAGAGTTGAATGTTTTGCATGCAAAGGGTTAGGACATAAAGCTTTTGAATGTAATATCTTAAGAAATGTCAAAAGTAAAGTAAGAAAGATTTGGATTCCGAAAGATACCATCTCCGCTAACCTACAAGGATCCAAGTTAGCTTGGGTACCTAAAAGAACTTCTTGATTGTCTTGCAGGAATTCTTGCAGCCCAAAAATTGAAGAAAAGATGGTATCTCGATAATGGCTGTTCAAGGCATATGACGGGTGACAAGGATCAATTTATCACCCTGGAAATGAAAGAAGGAGGTATTGATGCAGAACAAAAGAGAATGATGCGATGCAGAAATAAATTAAGATTAATTCTTTTATATATATATATATATATTTTCAGAAATTGGCTTTGACTCAAAGGAAAGCTAAACTAAATTGAAAGAAACTAGGTAATAATTGAAAGCACAATTTAAAAGAAACTAG
Organism: Areca catechu; assembly: GCA_021397845.1. Taxonomy (NCBI): domain Eukaryota; kingdom Viridiplantae; phylum Streptophyta; class Magnoliopsida; order Arecales; family Arecaceae; genus Areca; species Areca catechu. Next base: position 5,121,705 of record JAHSVC010000059.1, read on the forward strand.
GTTATCAGAGTGGTTCAGAAGTAACGGATCGCTGGGGGTTGAGAAACTCCCGGACCTAGGGTTTCGCTCTGAACTTTCAACAGGACAAAAATAAAGAGAAGAGATGGGTTACCGACCAGACAATGATCTTCACAGAGTTTGGTGGAAGAACTCTCTCGAGCAGATTGTTGGATCCTCGGATTCGGATATCTTCTCAATGGATCCTCCAATACTGGTCCTGTGGCTGAGTCAGCTTCTCCTGAACTCAAGATCTAGGAAAGAAGAAGAACAAGTGATGGAATTAGATACTCAAGGAAGGATTTACCAGATTGAAGAACTTGAAAGCTGATGTTGCTGAAATCCGGATTCTCCTAGAGGCTGATATGACTTCCTCTGGGAATTGCTCTGGACCTGAAGTATCCGGACTGGACCCGGATGCTGATGGTTGGCCTTGACTTGAAGAGAGTGGCCGTGAGAGGTGGGATAGGCTAGGGTTTGGTGGAAAGAAGAGGATGATGGGCGGCTAGGGTTTGGGAGTGAAGTGGCTAACCTAGGGTTTGGGTTGGAGATCTCACACCTCCTCAAAGTTCCTGGGGAACCTGGATTTACTCCCTCACGGAGCTCAACACCTGGATGCAAGTGCGGAAGAGAGAAACACAGAGTTTGCTCACACATAAATTGGATTCATTCATCAGATTGCTTTAAAATTTACAAGAGGGGTTTAATTTATAGGACTTTACAAGAGAGTAGGGTTTTACATCTTCCCATGTGGGACTAATGAGGGGGATCTTCAAATTAGGTTTGTAGGATCAATTCCCACACATATGGCCGGCCAAAAGGTTCCAAAAATGCTGATTGGTGGCTTCAAAAGGAAAGTGGGTGGCGCCTCCTAGCCTTGCTCTTCAAAAAAAATATTTTTCCTTCTATGCTCGGTCTTATTTGGAAGTATTTGGGCACCTCCTAACCTTGCTCTTCAAGAGAAATTTCCTTCCTTTCATACCTGGTTTTATTTGGAATTACTTGGGTGCCTCCTAGTCTTCCTCCCCAAGCTTTGCTCCTTTCTTTTCATAGCTTGGCTCTAATGGAAACTCCTTGGCCGCCCCCTTGAATTGTGGATCTCAGATTGTCTTCTCCTTAAGTGGCGCATGAGAGAAGGGACCTGCTATCTTGTGGTGTGGGGACCAGAGCATACTGGATGGAGATGTGGCGCCCCCTGGACTCAGGCGTGTGGCTGGGAGTGTGGCGCCCACTTGCTTGGCCTTGGGAGAAAATGTGACACCCAGGTTGAAGTCCTAGACCACTACCGAGTCAACATGACTCAACAAAAATAAATTGCATGGAATACAGACTCAAGCTAAAATTGAGTTGATCAAGTCAACCCTTATTACAAACCAGAAAACTCTAATTCTTCGGGCAAGGTCAATCAAAGATCCAGATGGAGCTCTGAAGTCTTCTTCTGAGTCTGGTGCCCGCACCAGGTATGGTTACTTTTGGAGATAATGGCAAGGAAAAAATAATCGAATTGGTAAGATCAAGATAACTCCCTATACTTTTATTAAAAATATTGCTAGTAGATAAATTGAAGCATAATTTGCTAAGCAATAATCAATTATGTGATAAAGGCTTCAAGGTTATCTTTGAATCATCTATTTGTAACAAACTCTCTTGATTCTAGTAGTAAGTTCATTGGACATAGACTTGGAAATATCTTTGGTAAACCTTAATGATCTTGCCATATCAAGTAGTTCTAGTCTAGTTCAATGAATGCTAAGACCAAGGAGTCTTGTTTACTTTGGCATAGATGATTAGGTCATGCTAGCATGCATACTATTGCCAAGTTAATTTTCAAAAATTTAGTTAGAGGCATGCCTAAGTTTAAAGTAGACTTTGATCATATTTGTGATGCATGCCAAATGGGTAAACAAACTAGGAGGACCTTTAAACCCAAAAATATGATTTCAACTACTAGACCTCTAGAGCTACTTCACGTGAGCTTATTTGGATCAACTAGGATCACAAGCCTAGGAGGTATGAAATATGCCCTTGTGATTGTAGATGATTTCTTTAGATTTACATGGGTTTTGTTTATTGCTCACAAAGATGAAACCTTCAAAGTATTTCAAAAATTTCATGAAAATGTTACAAATCAAAAAAATCTTTCAATAATTTCAATTAGGAGTGATCATGACATCAAATTTGAAAATCAGTTTTTCGATGATTACTGCACAGAAAATGGTATTAATCATAACTTCTCTGCTCCTAGGACACCACAACAAAATGGTATTGTAGAGAGGAAAAATAGGACTTTGGAAGAGATGGCCCGAACAATGTTATATGAAGGCAATCTTCCAAGGTACTTTTGGGTATAAGTGGTGAACACTGCTTATTACATTTTAAACAGCATTTTGATCCGTCCTATTTTGAAAAAAACCCCCTAGGAGCTTTGAAATAAAAAGAAATCCAATATTAATTATTTTCATATTTTTGGATGTAAATGCTTTGTGCTTAACTAAGCACAACTGCCTACAACCCAGGCGATTGGCTTTGGGACACAATTCCCAACAATTGGATGATCAACTCTCTCAACAAAGTAAAGAAAATCAAGACAAAGATGACAAAGGTGAAGCCATACAATCCACACCAAAGCACCAAGATTTACCTAAGGAGTGGAGGTATGCTCATGGACATCCTAAGGAATTAATCCTAGGTGATCCGTCAAAAGAGGTAAGAACTCGAGCTTCAATTAGAAATGAATGTGCTTATATAGCTTTTGTTTCTCAAGTAGAGCCTAAATGTTTTGAAGATGCTAAAAAAGACCCTAACTAAATAAGTGCTATGCAATATGAACTAATTCAGTTTGATAGAAATAATGTTTGGACATTAATAGAAAGACCATCAAATGTTTTTGTTATTGGCACTAAATGGGTGTTTAGAAATAAATTAGATGAAAATGGAATTGTTATTAGAAATAAAGTTAGGCTAGTTGCCAAAGGCTACGACCAGGAGGAAGGGATTGATTTTGATGAAACTTTTGCTCCCGTTGCTTGACTTGAGGCAATTAGACTATCATTAGCATTTGCTTGTTTTATGAATTTCAAACTTTTTCAAATGGATGTTAAAAGTATTTTTCTAAATGGTTATATAGCAGAAGAAGTTTTTGTTGAATAACTACCTAGATTTGAAAATCACACACATCCTGATTATGTTTTCAAATTGCACAAGGCACTTTATCATTTAAAGCAAACACCACAAGCATGGTATGAAAGACTCAGCAAATTTATGATTGAAAATGAATTTTCTAGAGACCATGTTGATAAAACTTTATTTCTAAAAAGGAAAAATGATGATTTATTAGTAGTGCAAATCTATGTTGATGATATTATTTTGGTACTACTAATGAGATTCTTTGTCAAGAGTTTGCTAAGCTAATACAAGTTGAGTTCGAGATGAGCATGATGGGAGAACTCTATTTCTTTCTTGTACTCCAAATCAAGCAAACTAAAGATGAAATCTTCATCAACCAAGCTAAGTATATAAGAGAATCATAAAGAAGTTTGGGATGGAGACTACTAAGTCAATAGATACACCTATGAGCCTCTCTTGTAAACTTGATAAAGATGAGCATGGTAAATCTGTTGATCAAAAATTACACACAGGAATGATTGGTTCTTTATTGTATTCGACTGCTAGTAGACCAGATATAATATTCAGTGTATGTATATGTGCTAGATATCAGTTTGATCCTAAGGAATCTCATCTTTTGGTTGTTAAGCACATTATTAGATACTTGTCTGGTACAATTGATATTGATTTATGGTATTCTAGAGACTCATTTGCTGATTTAATTGGATATTCTGATGCTGATTTTACTGAGTGTAAATTAGATAGAAAAAGTACTAGTGGAACTTGCCAATTTCTTGGAGTTAACTTAATCTCTTGGTTTAGCAAGAAACAAACTTCAGTTGCACTAACCATAGCTGAGGCTGAGTATATTACAGCAAGAAGTTATTGTGATCAAATCTTGTAGATTAAGCAACAACTTGAAGATTTTGAAATCAAATTAACTTGCACACCCATAAAATATGATAATATTAGTGCTATTTGCTTAACTAAGAATCATGTTCAACATTCTAGAAGTAAACATATCGAAATTATGCATCATTTTATTAGAGACCATGTTGAAAATAATGATGTTATACTTGAATTTATTTGTACTAAATTGCAATTAACTGATATTTTGACTAAGCCTCTCCAAGTAGATCGATTCAGTATGATTAGAAGGGAACTTGGGGTCATTAATTCTTTTGATTGAAATTTTCTATTCTTTGACCCATAAAAGATGAAATTTGACATCAATTACATTCAATTATCTTGAATTTCATTATATTTCAAGTACTTTTGCTCTGCACTTCATTTTCTTTTTTTTTTTTAGGTTTTAAGTTGATGTGTTGACACTTGTATGTGTTGACACCTTGATGTGTCGACACATGGCACTGTGTCATGAGTTAACACATGAACGACTACAAACCGAGAATAAAGGGGAAAACGAAGTGTTTTCTTCCCATTTTCTTCCCAATTCAAGCTAACACTTGCCCTAGCTCTATTCTATCCACTTCTTCCCTCCAAATCTCAACTCAAACCCTCTTAAATTCCTATTTTGGATGGTTTTTGGGTTCGTTCTTGCCTTCTTCCACTTCCATTTTGAATCGTAGAAACCCTAGGTTTCATCTCCCTTATTGTTCAATCCATAACTCTATTAAATGTGACCTAGAAAGCAAGTTGTGCATCATCCTTGGCCATCCAATCATGAAGAAGAGAGAAGGACAAAATCCATACATGAAGATAGAGCACCTGATCCACCTGTTCAGCCACTTTTTCCTGCTTCCAGTCGCATGAGTTTGAAGATAATTGTCGGAGGATGCCATGTAGACTTTGGATTCATCGACCAGCATCACTTTTGGATTGGTCAGTGGATTAGAGATGCTGGTTTGACTTCATTCTGCTCGTTGTTTGAGAGATTCTACTTGGGCCTGATACAAGAGTTCTACAGATCTTTAGCCCATGGCAGTGATTGATGGATCATGCATGTCCAAGGTAAAGATATTCTAATGACTGTAGCGGTACTGAGCAGAGTATGGAATATACCCCTGACTGGATTTGTAGTTACAACTTAGTAGATAGATTTAGTAGACTCTAGTGCATTTTCGAGTCAGATATTCTACCTGAGGGAGCCACTGTTACAGCATCCCGTCTTTCTGCTGAGATGAGACTATTACATCATATTGTTACCCGGATTCTTCTATCGAAGACCGGATGTTTTGACTACATCACAGAGAGAGAGCTTCTTGTGATTGTCTCGTTAGTTCTGCATGTACTAATTTGCCTTCTAGTACTCATGATACATCAAATGACAGAGGCATTGACCACTCAGAGACTATGCTTGCCCTATGGAATGGGCTTCACATTGCTCTTCAGAAAATATGGAGTGACATTCGATGATGAGTCCTACCGGATGCTTTTACACACTGATGTCTATGACATTAGATCATTACCCTGGATGGGATAACAGTTGGTCAGAGGCTAGTGGAGATGCAGAGTATCAGGGTAGGCTGATGATAGAGATGAGGACATTGTAGAGGACGAACGCATATATTCGACGAGGCAAGACCTTCAGAGGCACATCAAACAGAGATTCAACCTGAGCCAGCAATGCAGCCAGAGCCTGCTCATCAGTCTGAGCCAACTTCCCAGCCTCAGCCTGCATAGTAAGATGTTCCAGGAGCTTCAGAGTGTCTGATGGACAGAGTCAGTCATATAAGGGCAGATGTTATGATTGTTCGACAGCGACTTGACTATTTTATTATAGAGACGAGAGAGAGCCATAGAGGATTGAGTGATGTCATTTTCGCTTTTTTGTCCGCACTGTCTAGACCCTCTTCTGGGAGTGTTCCAGATTTTGCTCCAACTCCACCTCCATCAGGACTAGAGATTGACATTGATGGTGATACTGACTCTGATGGACTCGACTTTCTAGATATGATGACAGAGCTAATACAGGAGACAACAGCTGACTTACCTAGGAGTCCTATTCTTGATCTAGAGAGTTCATCCCTTCAGACTCCTATCCTACCCACACCACATTCTAGATATATTGATCATTCTACCATTTTTATCCTTTCACCTATCATTGATACCCCTATTGTTGACTCACCTATTAGTGATGCACCAATAATTTCGTTAGCGGATACACCTATCATTGATACACCTATTTTTCTTCAGTTGATACACCGATTTTTGATACACCTATAGTTGATACACTATCCTTGCATACATCTTCTCTTATTTGGGAGCTAGGTTTCTATACACCGGTTTCCATTATCTTGATTCCGGTCCTTCATTTGATCATACACCATATCTGATAGTTGTTGAGACTGTCACTCTGATTTGTTCTATTCCTGCTCCCGACATAGCCTCCACCTCTTCTGCTTCAACTAGAGGCAGGACCTATGTTCAACGCAGAGTACGGGGTCATTGTACTCCTTCTCGATCAACCCAATCTCGTCTTCATGATCTCAGACTGATGTGGCCCCGAGCTCGTGCTTTCACTGATACTAGACCGATCAAGATTAAATCTTCAGAGGATGAGGATGATGTTTAGGATAGTTTTTATATTTAGATAGTTTGTATTTCTGCACTTTTTACATATTTTAGTGTTCACTTTATGTACCTAATTCTGACCTTTAATAAATCTTATGATTGTACTTCATATTATGACTTCAAATGAATGAAATGCAATAGTTACTTTAAGTAATTCATTATCTTCTTTCAGTAATACATTTTTACTCAAGCTTATTAACTTCTTCCTTCCTTTTTTATGATAACAAAAAGGGGGAGAAATTTAAAGTATAAGTATAAATGAGAAGTATGTATGTTTAAGAGAATTTTTAGTAAATATGGATGATTGAAAGAAATTTTGAAAATTTTTGTGCATTGAGTAAGGGGGAGTAATACCTCCTTTGTATTGAAAATCTATTTTGAATACCTCCTTTGTATTCAAAATCTATTTTGAATTGAATTCCATGTCCAATTCTTTTCTTTAGATGTTTAAAAAGGTTCACAAATCTTTTTATGGATCATCTATTCAGGAGGAGTCTGGTCTATTGCTGAAATTGTCTCTCTTGAGCATATTTTCTTTTAGAGTATCACGATACATGAATTTATCTCTTATATATTTCAAGTTTTGATACTCTTAGCCATTGTAATACTCTTACTCTGATACATCCTTTTCAATATTTCAACACCTATTGCAATTAGCTCTTTGCACTTTGAAAAGTTTTTTGAAAGCTTTTTACGTAATTTATCCTTAATGGTTTTGCCATCATCTAAAAGGGGGAGATTGTTGACTCTGTTATTGATATTGATGATAAGCAAAATGCTTAAGTATAAGTGAGTACTAATGATTTATTGAAAGTATATTTTTATAAAAAAAGGTGCTCATCAAATTAACAAGAATTGTTTGATTGAAAAAGTCCCAAATATGGATAAAAGATCTATTTAAAAATGATTTTAGAAGGTGAAGAATGCTTGAAAGGACACATGAGTTCAACACAAACTTGTTTCGACAGAAGTTTAGATGTTTTAGTGAGAATCTCAGTGATGTGTCATCTCAAAGTGTCGGCACCTACAACTCAAGTGTCGACACATGACAGTGAAGTGTCGACACAAGTCGGCATGCAGAGATAGTTTCAAATGGCATGGCTGAAGTGTTAACACATGGATGTGTTATGTCGACTCAAAGTGTCGATACATGGATCAGTTCATCGCCTGAGATTTTTGGATTATAGAACTTGCTGAAAATTGAAGATATGCTTGAAGTGTCGACACATGGATATCAAGTATCACCTGAGAATTCTAGAAAGCTACATTGAAGATATTTGAACTAGGTGCTGACTCATGGAGAGCAAGTGTCGACCCTATGTGTCGACTCACAGCCTAAATTATCGACACTTGGAGTTCTGGGAATAGTAACGACTATTTTTCAAACACAGAACTTACTTTTCTTGGCTCCCAACGGCTAATTTTTCGTGTCTAACAGCTAGAAACTGAGTTTGAGGCCTTGGATAGGTATTTATATGATTCAAATCAAATCTAAATATAGGAGATAGAAAAAGGAAGAACAAAAGAAAAAGAAAAGAGGGTATTCACTCCTATTCATTGAGTTCAACCACCTTCAAGCAAAAAGAAGCCTCCAAGCAATCAAGAGCCTTCAAGAGCTTTCAAGATCAACCTTCTTGAGTATTAAAAGAGGCTTCATCAAGTTAAAAGCATCACTACAATGAGCTTCAAAGAAATATAAAATCGGGCAACAAGTATGGCCATAGGCATGGAAGCATGCCATCGAGCTTGGGGCCTAGTGGTGCCCGTATCTACCTTTAGTGGGCTGGCGCCACCTATAGAAGGTAGCAAGTGGCCAGACTTTTGCTGCGGCCTGATTTGAATATCTACTCTTTGGTGGGAATTGCATACCTGGGGCTCTGCATTAGGACATGAGCATGGCTCCGGCCGGGAGCTGACCTCGTATAGGGGTGCTGATCTTAGATGGGGGGCTCGTCCAATGAGCTTGGCCTCGACTGGAAGCTTGACCTTGGTAGGGAGGCTGATCTCAAATGCAGGGCTCGCGTAATGAACCAGGCCACGGCTTAAAGTGTGACCTCAATAGGGAGGCTAATCTCAGTGGGGGGCTCGTCTAGTGAGCCCGGCCTCTGCTAGAAGCTTGACCACGACAGGGAGGCTGATCTTAGATGGGGGGCTCATCCAATGAGCTCGGCCTTGACTAGAAGCTTGACCTCGTAGGGAGGTTGATCTCAGATGGGGGCTCTCCCAATGAGCCCGGCCTCGACTCTTCATCGGGCTGCACCACCCGAGTGGTGGGTCTCCTATCATCGGGGCTGCCCGCATGCTCCATGTCAGCGGATGTCACCACATTAGGAGGTACTAGTAGTTTCAACTTTGCATCATACCTGCTTATTCTTCTTCTCTTTTTCGGGTACTTAGCCTCATAAATAAATTTGAAAAAAAACTAATAAAAAAATTAGTTTGCTTTTTTTTTTCTTGCATATTCATCCTCCTTAGCATTGTCCTGTATCAATTTGGTATCAGAGCAGGTTTAGGACAGTAGTTGCATCTTCATAAACACAAAAAACTCCACAAAAAAATCTACATCCTGTTTTCTGAACTAGGGGTCCAAAAATAGATTTGTTTTGCCATCTTAGCCTTACAGTTTTTGCCTGATTTTTGCATTGATAATTCCCTAAGTTGTCCTCTATTTTACTGTTAATTTGCCTGATTTTATAGATAATAAAAAAAATTAAAAAAAAATCTGCACATAAAAAAACCTGACTCAAAATTCTGTTCTTCTAAAATTCCTGCACGTAGTTAGAAACCCTAGGTATTTTCATCATCAACTTAATTTTTCTTTGCATCAAATTTGGTAGCAATAAAGTTTACAATAAACCTTCTATTTCTGCATTTCTTTATATTTTTTGCTCTAAGAATCGTGGTAAACTCAACAAAAAAGTAGAACTAAAAAATAAAAAATTTAATTTGCTACAATTTTTGCATGTTTTACTAGGTTAAACCTAATTAACTACCAAACCCCTCCCCACCCAAGCCAATTTTCTTTGCTCACCTAACCAACTTGGAATTAAGTCTGCCACCTCATAAAAGACAAAAAAAAAAATTTCTCTATTTTTCTAATTGCATTAGGGTTCATCGAGTGTGCATCGTATTGCATTAACCTAATCTAAGGGCACTCTACTCAGTCAAATCAGGGCAAGATTTCATCACCTGTCCTGGGCCCCAAAACAATCACTCTCATATGAACCCAAGCCTAATTAAAATTAACTAGAAACCTAATTTCTCTAAGGACACCAATAGCTTCCACTTATTATTGGAAGCTGGTGTCTAAGGCTAGAGGTCTAGAGGCAAACGCCCTAAGTGGACTGGTGGTTTTTAATTAGGACCTTGTGACAGCAGGGAGAGCCTCCTACCACCCCATTCTTACCTAGCCAGTGGAAGGATTAAGTGCTGAGTTGGGTATAAGTTGAGTTGACTCACTTGACTTTGGCTCTAGGTTTAGCAAACCCTAGTACGATTAACCCTTGTGTGCTTGGTTGCATCATAACCCTTGTGTGTTTGATTACATGACAACCAGATCAGGAACCCATTACCATCATTCCCAACCTCAACCCAACTTAGCCATGGAATCCACCCTTGAGACTTTCATGAAGACCATGAATGACCAGTTTGCCCAATTGACCACCCAAATGAACCAAATGAACCATAAGTATGACCAAATGGACCATAAGTTTGATCAAATGACCAATAGGTTTGACCGAGTAGAAAATCATTTAGAAACCCTAGAGAGAACCCAAGAGTCCAATACTGAACCCGAGCCTAAGTCACCCCTTCCCACACCTCCCAACCCCATGAGAGCCCAACACCATGACCCATTCTTGGAGCCCACTCGTAGGAGAGCCCCACTTCCTGACCCTTTTCTAGAGCCCAACCCTAGGAGGCCCAATCATGAATTTGTGGACCAAGATGAAAGAGTCTTTAGGAACACCAGGCTAGATGCACCGACATTCGATGGCAGTCTAGATCCTAAGACCTACATAGATTAGGAAGGAGACATGAAACAATATTTCGAATGGTATGAGATGAGTGAGGAGAAAAAGTGTAAGTTTGCCAAATTAAGGTTAGTCAGCCAAGCTAGGCTATATTGGAGAAATTTAGAGTGCATAATCAGACAACAAGAAGATCTCCCATAGACACTTGGATGGCCATGAAGCCGAAACTTAGGAAAAAATACCTTCCTACATCCTACCATCAGAGACTTCTAAACCAATGGCAGAGGTGAAATCAAAGAAATAGGACTGTATCAGAATACATAGCCAAGTTTGATGAGCTTTCCATAAAGTGTAGCATAAAAGAGGATGAGTCAGTGATCCTATCTAGGTTTAGGGCTGGACTTCGTGATGACATCCAGAGAGAGCTATTTTTGAGGGAGGTTAATACCCTTAAGCAAGCCTACCAGATAACCAGAAACTATGAGAGATTCCAAAGGGGACCCATGTGCCGTCGACTTGAGCCTATTAGAAATAGTACCTCCATTTCCAAACCAAGTCATATCCAAGTGTACACGAGCTGACCCAACCCCAATCCAAGCCGACCTAACCCCAATCCGAGCTGACCCAACCCCAATATGAGCCGACCCAACCCTAATATGAGCCGATCTAGTCCTAGCAACTCAATTACCCCTAGGGATGACAAAGGTAAGGCACCTGAAACCCAGAGGAACTCGAGTCCCAACCCTAATGCATGTTTTAGATGTCGTAAGATGAGACATTATGCTAGCTAATGCCTAACCAAATCTCTACACATAGGTGAACTAGAGGAAAAAGAGCTTGAACCCATTGATGAAATTGGAGAGGAAGTCTATGAAGTTGAGGAGAACCTGATTGATAAATATGAAGGTGATGAGGAGGTAGTTGAGTCAGCTAGGAGTTGTTAGGTGCATCTTAGCACAAACCAAGATCCAGGAAGATTGGTGTAGGACCAACATCCTACAGACCTTTATCAAGTTAGGGGATAAGGTGTGCAAGATCATTATAGATAGCAGGAGCTGTGTGAATGCCATCTCAACTAATGTGTTGACCCCTGGAATGATTTTGATGATCACAAAATATTAAAGCATGTATTTGATACTAATTATTTCAAACTACTTGAGAGGTTTTGCAGGAAATTGGTTACCTTTAGTTTAATATAGTTTTCAAATTGATTGGAAGGTAATTCAATTATGTATAAAGTTTTATGAACTCAAACTTGTAAAAGCCCTAGTTTTGTCAATATTATAATCTTGTGAAATGGACTGAAAATTATAAAATTAAGAGTATGTAGATTTGCTTTTGCTTGATTCAATTGTTGAAGAGTTTTGGAGAAGCTTGAAGCAATTGTTGAAGACTTTACAAGAGCTGACTCTTAGATCAAGAGCCGACTCGTTGTGGCATGGCACGAAGAAAGTTTCAGAGTTTCAGTATCAAGAGCCGACTCCTATCCCAAGAGCTGACTAATGGAAGAATATTTTTTTCTGAAGCCTGAGATCTCGAGCTGACTCTTGCCCCAAGAGCCGACTCATCCAGAATTATGAATTTTGATGGATTGAGAACTCGAGCCGACTCTGCCCTGAAGAGCCGACTCTAGATATTCATCATTATGAATTTATTAAAAGCAAGAGCCGACTCTAGTCTGAAGAGCCGACTCTTATAGAATTTTATTTTGGGGTGTTTGAGACTTCGACCCAACTCGTGGACCTCGAGCCGACTCGTGTAGCCATTTTCTGCACTCCAACAGCTAGTTACTGAAGTTGATTTTTGAACTCCATTCCATCTCCAACAGCTCTTTCACGAATTCCTAGGCCCTACAACGGTCATATCTCTTGGAAAACTATAAAAGAGATTGTTTTTGAAGGATTAAACAATTATTAGAGCATTATTTTGGAATTATCTTGAGATATTCAAGTGCTTTCAAGTCTTTCACCTACCTACTTCAAAAGCTTTCAAGATAGGATTCAAAGCTTCAACAACTCTACTCCATCATTGAATCCACTCATTGAAGAAGCAAAGAAGCAGCTTGAAGAGCATTAAAGAGTATTCAAAGCTAGGCTTCATCTTGATCTACATCGACAACATTTAAACAAACTTGGTTTGTTGTAGTTGCTTGCTTATATTTTCTCTATCTTTGTTTTCTCTCTAAGAATAGCAAGGGGCTGTGTCTTAAGAGAGGGTTGAAGGTTTTTAGGTGAGCCTTATGAAAACCTAAGTTGGGTTCTTGGTGATCCCGGTATAAAACCAAGTGTTAGGATTTTCTTTGGTGATCTCGTTTAAAACCAAAGGGAGTTAGGGTTTCTTTGGTGATCCCGGTAAAACCAAAGTGTATAGGTTTGGATTGTGAGCCTGGTAAAATAATTCGACTGTATTCCGGCTCGGGGATATAGTGAAAATCCCAAGTGGTGCTTGGGTAGTGGACGTAGGAGCCGGTTGCTCCGAACCACTCTAAATTTCTGTGTTTGTGATTATGTTCTTATTGCTTTGTTTCTCTTACTTAAGTACTTTCGCATTGCATATTGCACCACAATACTTAAAAAAATTTCAATGTGCATATAATTGTGAAAAGTTTTTAATCCCAATTCACCCCCCTCTTGGAAAGCCACTTGGACAACAAGTGGTATCAGAGTAGAGTCTCTGAAAGTTACTTAGAGTAAAGATATATGGCACATCCCATGAGCATTTCATTTGTCGAAGGTCAATCCACAAATAGACCTCCACTTTTCACCATAACCAATTATACATATTGGAAGGCGAGAATGAAAATATACATTTAAGCCATAGATTTTCATTTATGGAAGATTATTCTGAAAGGACCTCACACATCCATAATTAGAGTTAATGATGTAGAGGTTCCTAAACCAGAAGAGAATTGGGATGATAATGATATGAAATTAGCTAAGATGAATGCCAAAGTGATGAATTTATTGTGTTGTGCTTTGGATCCAAATGAGTTTAACAGAATTTCAACTTGCAATTCTGCTAAAAAAATTGGGACAAGCTAGAAATCATACATGAAGGCACATCACAAGTTAAAACATCAAAAATCAATCTTCTTATGCATAACTATTAGCTATTTAAGATAGATCCTAATGAGACTATATCTGCTATGTATACTCGCTTTACTGATATTATAAATGGTCTCAAAAGTCTTGGTAGAACTTATACTAATGCTGATCTTGTTCAAAAGGTTTTGAGATGGAAAGCCAAAGTGATAGCTATTCAAGAGGCGAAGGACCTAAACACTCTGCCATTAGATGAACTGCTTAGATCACTGATTACACATGAATTAGCTATGCAATAAAGGACCGAGGAAGATACCAAAAGAAAGAAAGCTATAGCATTTAAAACTACAGAAGAAGATAAAAATGAAGACTCTGACTCATCGGATGATGATGATCTAGAGAATGATGAAATAGCCCTGGTAATGAGAAGATTTAAAAGGTTATATAGGCAAAAGAAAAACAAACAGATGGAGAAAGCAATTTAGAAAAGGAGATTTTGGGAAAGAAAGAGAGAGAGAGATAAAGAAAAAGAGAAGGATAAAGATAAAGATCAAGTACCAATCTGCTATGGATGTAAGAAGCCGGGACACATTCGTCCTGACTATCCTGAAGGAAAGAAAAAGATGTTCACCAAAAAGAAGAAGGCAATGCTTGCAGCCTGGAGTGACAGTGATGAATCTACATCCACTGAAGAGGATGAAGAGACAATGAAGACTGCACAAATCTATCTTATGGGCTTAGAAGATGAGGGATGTCTTGCAGCCACAAATATAAAGAAAAGATGGTATTTGGTTAGCGGCTGTTCAAGACACATGACCGGTGATGCTGATCAATTCTTCACCTTAGAACAAATGGATGGTGGAATGGTAACATTTGGTGATAATCAAAAAGGAAGGATAATTGATATTGGTAAAATTAAAATTACTCCTACATTTATTGAAAATGTGTTACTTGTAGAGAAATTAAAGCATAATCTTTTGAGTATTAGTCAGCTTTATGATATTGGTTTTGATATTTTCTTCAAGTCATCAATGTGTATAGTAGTTGATCACTTGACTCTAGTACTAAATTCATTGGACACAGACTTTGTAACATTTATGTAGTAGATCTTAATGATCTAGCTATGTCAAGCAACACAAGTCTTGTAGTAGTGAATGACAAGAGCAAGGAATCAAGTTTACTATGGCATAAGCGACTTGGTCATGCTAGTATGGACACTATAGCTAAACTTATTTCAAAATATTTAGTCAAAGGTTTGCCAAAATTTAAATTTAATTTTGATTATGTTTGCGAAACTTGTCAATTAGGAAAACAAGTGAGGGGGAGTTTTAAATCCAAAAATATTGTTTCTACTACTAGACCCTTAGAGCCACTTCACATGGACTTATTTGGACCTACTAGGACTACAAGCCTAAGTGGTATGAAATATGGTCTTGTGATTGTAGATGATTTTTCAAGATACACATGGGTTTTATTTATTGCACATAAAGATGAATCTTTTAATGTATTCAAAAAATTTTGTAAAAGGGTTACAAATTTGAAAAATCTATCTGTTATTTCAATTTGTAGTGATTATGGCACTAAGTTTGAAAATCAATATTTTGATCAGTTTTGCACAAAGCACGGTATTGATTATAACTTCTCTGCACCTAGAACACCACAGCGAAATGGTGTTGTAAAAATAAAGAATCGTACTTTGGAAGAGATGTCAAAAGCAATGCTTTGTGAAGGAAATCTTCCAAAATATTTTTGGGCAGAAACTGTTAATACCGCATGCTTTATTTTGAATAGAGTTTTGATTAGACCTATTATCAGGAAAACCTCCTATGAACTTTGGAACAATAAAAAACCTAATATTAAGTATTTTCATATTTTTAGATGCAAATGTTTTGTTCTTAGCAATGGAAAAGATAATCTTGGTAAATTTGATGCAAAATCAGATGAGGCTATTTTTCTTGGATATTCTTTAAATAGTAAAGCCTATCGTGTCTTTAATAAAAGAACTTTAACTGTTGAAGAATCTGTTTATGTTGTTTTCAATGAATCTGATATTACATCGTCTAGAAAGGAAGATCTTGCTGATGATGATACAGGTACTTTAGAACATGGATTGAAAGACTTGACTCTCAAAAACAAATAATCAAGTGAACCACATGAAGAAGAGGTAAGCAAAAATCATGATGATATACCCAAGGAATGGAGGAATGTACGAAAACATTCTAAAGAATTAATTATAGGAGACCCATCTCAAGGTATTATAACTAGATCTACACATAGAGATACACATGATTTAATTGCTTTTGTTTTCATGTAGATCCACACAATATAGAAAAAGCTGAAACTGATCCCAATTGGATGTTAGCAATGCATGATAAATTAAACCAATTTAAGTGAAATAATATTTGGACCCTAGTAGAAAGACCTAGTGACTATCCTATTATAGGTACTAAGTGGGTTTATAGAAATAAACTAGATGAAGATGGAAATGTAATTAGAAATAAGGCTAGACTGGTAGCACAAGGATATAATCAAGAAGAGGAAATAGATTTTGATGAGACTTATACACCAGTAGCTAGATTAGAAGCCATTAGATTACTGTTAGCTTATGCATGCTTTATGAACTTTAAATTATTTCAAATGGACGTAAAGAGTGCATTTTTAATAGTTTTTTATCCGAAAAAGTTTTTATTGAGCAACCACCGGGTTTTATTGATCACACTTTTTGAGTCATATTTTCAAATTAAATAAAGCTTTGTATGGTCTGAAACAGGCACCTAGAGCCTGGTATGACAACTAAGCAAGTTTTTAATTACAAATGATTTTGTAAGAGGTAGTATTGATACTACACTATTTATTCAAAGAAAAAATGATGATATTTTAGTTGTTCAAATCTATGTTGATGATATTATTTTTGGATCTACTGATGAATCTTTGTGCCAAGATTTTCTAAGCTAATATAGGGAGAATTCGAAATGAGCTTGATGGGTAAGCTGAGTTACTTTCTTGGACTTCAAATCAAACAAACTAAAGAAGGTAACCTGATTAACCAGGCCAAGTACATCAAAGAGATTATCAAAAAATTTTGCATGGAATCAAGCAAAGAAAATGGAACATCCATGAGTCCTGCATGTAGACTTCATAAAGATGAGAATGGCATAAATGTTGATCAAAAGCTGTATCGAGGTATGATCGATTCATTACTTTATTTGACAGCTAGTATACCTGATATATTATTTAGTGTTTGTATGTATGCATGATTTCAATCTAATCCAAAAGAGTCATGCATTATAGTTGTTAAGAGAACCATTAAATGTCTGAAAGGCACATGCAATGTAGGTTTATGGTACTCTAAGCACACATCTTTGAAATTAATTAGTTATTTGATGCTGATTATGGAGGCTGTAAAATTGATAGAAAAAGTACAAGTGGCACCTGTCAATTTCTAGGTGTTAACTTGATTTCATGTCACTGTCGCAAACAGAACTCTATAGCACTATCTACTGCTGAGGCAGAATATGTAGTTGCTGGGAGCTATTGTTCTCAAGTGTTGTAGATCAAGCAATAACTAGAAGATTATGGTGTTGTCCAATCTAAAATTCTTATCAAATTGACAATACTAGTACTATTAATTTATCCAAAAATTTAATTCATCACTCACGAACTAAGCACATAGAAATTAGACATCATTTTATTCGTGATCATGTTTTGAATAATGT
Source organism: Areca catechu (assembly GCA_021397845.1). Classification (NCBI taxonomy): domain Eukaryota; kingdom Viridiplantae; phylum Streptophyta; class Magnoliopsida; order Arecales; family Arecaceae; genus Areca; species Areca catechu. The sequence goes on from JAHSVC010000059.1 coordinate 5,139,069, forward strand.
TGTTGAGCTAGAATTTGTACCTACTGAATATCAACTTGCTGACATTTTTACTAAACCACTTAGTCTAGATAGATTTGAGAAAATTAGAGGAGAATTAGGGTTATGTGATCAATTCTGGATAATTTTTTTTTTTTGACCTAGTTTTTGAAAAATAAGGAAACATTATCTAGGTATTTCAAATTTTTCTCTAGAGCATAGGACAACCTATTTTAATGTCTAGAAACCTATAGAAATTGATTCTGACCTTTTTTGACTTTTAAAATACTTTTTGGCTCGAGCCGACCCAAGTCATCAGGGTGTTCGGAGAGCCGACTCGAAGGTCGAGCCGAAGTTTTTAAGTAGGGTTTCAGTGGTTTGTTTTCACTGTGTTTTTAGGTTTTGCTTTATTCCACCTAGCCGACTCCTCATTCCATCCTAGGAAAACTTTCCAAAACTCTCTCAAATCCCTCCAAACTCCTAAACCTAGCTAGATGGCACCCGCAAAGCCGTAGCTAAGAAACCTCGGTGGGTGGTTCGGACTGTCGTGGAAGAAAGGAGAATAAAATGGTACTTGGACACCTCCAATTCGGAAGAAGAGTAGCACATTGAGTAAGAACAAGAGCCTCAGGCACCCAGGCAAGTGATTCTAATGGGCAATCATCAAGTAACTCCTGGTAGGTGCATTGATTTTAGTTTCTTGGAACAAGAACAGTTATGTATTGGGGATTGGTTAGCAAGACAAGGCTGGAAGAATTTCTGTCCGATGAATAAACCTACATATCCCAATTTAGTCCGACAATTTTTTGAAAATATGTCATTAGGTGCATTTCATATCGAAGGAACTGTAAAAGGAAAATACATTGAGGTTAGTGAGCAGAAACTTTCAAGTATCCTGAATATTCCAAAAGAAGGTGAATGCTATTTGGTTTCAAAAGAGAAGCATATGACCCTTAGACTTATACTGGAAAGATCAAATGTGAAGGGTATTCTGCATGTTAGTGCAAATCAGCTTTCATTGGAAATGAGGCTGTTGCACAACATTATCAGTAGGATTTTCTTGCCCCGGACAGGGTATTTTGATTGGGTTAGCAAGCATGACCTTGTATTTATGAGATGTCTGATTGAGGGGGAGGCCCTCAACTTACCGTTTATCATGCTTTCATAGATGAGAGAGGTAGCTCTAGGGCACGAGCTTATCTACCGTATGGGATGGTCTTCACACTTTTATTTTAGGATGCCCTGGTAGATCTGACAAGTGAGGACAGTCGGCTACTGTTACATACTGACAGGTATACTCTAAAATCCCTTACTAGAATGGGATTTATAAAAGTAGACGGCCATTGGATTTGGAAGACTTCAGGTATTCTAATAGCACATTCAGAAGATTCACAAGAGGACACTCAGGCAGCAGAAGGACTTGGTGAATAGGCTGATACACATGATGATGAGGTTGGACTGTCAGAGCCAGCTCCTACCACTCTGCTGGACCCGATACAGATGATAGACTATAGAGAGTACTGGATGAGATATCTTGTCTCAGATCTGACACTGACACCAGGATTACTCTACTTCAGTCTGAGATGCAGCATGGATTTCAGGAGATTATGACCATTCTTAGACAGCTTTCTGCTAGCCAGTCTGTACCGATGACTTCGTCTACAGCACCTGGCACTGATTGTGAACAGGGAGAGGTTGCACAGTCTACTGATATTCCTGTAGAGGCCGATGCTGGTATGGACATCCAGGATCTGATGTGGGACAGAGTCCAGCCATAGAGATTCTATCTACTACCAGCACCTTGGCATTATCCTTTGATCCTTCGACCATTAGACCCACTCCCATTATCATATCTTCAGAGTCCAAAGTTAAAGCCAAAGCTAAAACTAAAGTTTCTAGGACTACCACTCCTACTAGGACAAGGATTAGGGATCTTAGACCTAGATTTCCTAAGTTTAAGCCTAGTCCTGGAATCTTAGAAGTCGGTTCTTCTTCCAGTGAAGAAGACCATAGTGATGATCCTAGTCCATCATTTTGATGTTTTTAGGCCTTTATCTTGATGTTTTTAGGATTCTATGTTTTGTATGCTTTTTATCTTTTGATGTTGTGATACTATTTTATCATGCCATGGCACATCTATAATGTATCAACCATGTACTCACTATCTATATCTATATATATCACTTTTTCATGCTACATGTCTATCTTTATTATGAATGATTTATTGTGAATGAATGTTCTCTTCTATACCTTTTGTTGATGACAAAAAGGGGGAGAAGGGAGAATGTGCATGAATGAAAATGATATGTTATGAAGAAGGGAGATTGACATGAAAATGATATGATGAGTTAGAATGTTAACTTATGAAAATTTGATGAAAATTGAATGAAATATTATTACAATAGTAAGGGGGAGCTTTTGTTAAGTTTCTTGTTAAATTTTCATGAAATTTACTTCTAATACTTGAAAATTTTATAAGTTTCGATACGAATTGTATAGATAATACTCTTGATATATTATGTTTCAATACTTATTGCTCTTATGATACAGATAATACAGTGTATCGATACATATGATACTTGGTGTTAATAATGTTCAGTTTTATACATTTGATACATAGTGACACACTGTGTTAATATCTTGATACTTAATCTATGTGATACACATTATGTCTAATATCTTTTGATAAATGTGAATATACTACAAATGTAAAGTGTTTTAAATTTTAATCATGCCCAGTGTTTTGTCATCATCAAAAAGGGAGAGATTGTTGACCCCTGGAATGATTTTGATGATCACAAAATATTGGAGCATGCATTTGATACTAATTCTTTCAAACTACTTGAGTTGTTTTGCAGGAAATTGGTTACTTTTAGTTTAAAATATTTTTTAAATTGATTGGAAGGTAATTCAATTATGTATAAAGTTTTATGAACTTGAACTTGTAAAATCCCTAGTTTTGTCAATATTGTAATCTTGTGAAATGGGTTGAAAATTGTAAAATTAAGAGTATGTAGATTTGCTTTTACTTGATTCAATTATTGAAGAGTTTTGGAGAAGCTTGAAGCATTTGTTGAAGACTTTATAAGAGCTGACTCTTGGATCAAAAGCCGACTCATTGTGGCACGACATGGAGAAAGTTTCAAAGTTTTAGTATCAAGAGCTGACTCCTATCCCAAAAGTTGACTAATAGAAGAATATTTTTTTTCGAAGCCTGAGATCTCGAGCCGACTCCTACCCCAAGAGCCGACTCGTCCAGAGTTATGAATTTTGATGGACTGAGAACTCGAGCCAACTCTGCCCTGAAGAGGCGACTCTAGGTATTCATCATTTTGAATTGACTGAAAGCAAGAGCCGACTCCAGTCTGAAGAGCCGACTCTTACAGAATTTCATTTTGGGCTGTCTGAGACTTCGAGCTGACTCATGGACCTCGAGCCGACTCAAGTAGCCATTTTCTGCACTCTAATGGCTAGTTGCTGAAGTTGATTTTTAAACTCCATTCCGTCTCCAATAGCTCTTTCACGAATCTCTAAGCCCTACAATGCAATATCTCTTGGAAAACTATAAAAGGGATTGTTTTTAAAGGATTAAACAATTATTAGAGCATTATTATGGAATTATCTTGAGATATTCAAGTGCTTTCAAGTCTTTCACCTACCTACTTCAAGAACTTTCAAGATATGATTCAAAGCTTCAACAACTCTACTCCATCATTGAATCTACTCATTGAAGAAGCAAAGAAGCAGCTTGAAGAGCATTAAAGAGTATTTAAAGCTAGGCTTCATCTTGATCTACATCGGCAACATTTAAACAAACTTGGTTTATTGTAGTTGGTTGTTTATATTTTTTTAATCTTTGTTTTCTCTCTAAGAATAGCAAGGGGCTGTGTCTTAAGAGAGGGTTGAAGGTTTTTAGGTGAGCCTTGTGAAAACCTAAGTTGGGTTCTTGGTGATCTCGGTATAAAATCAAGTGTTAGGGTTTTCTTTGGTGATCCCGTTTAAAACCAAAGGGAGTTAGGGTTTCTTTGGTGATCCTGGTAAAACCAAAGTGTATAGGTTTGGATTGTGAGCCTGGTAAAACAATCCGACTGTATTCCGATTGGGGGATATAGTGGAAATCCCAAGTGGTGCTTGGATAGTGGACGTAGGAGCCAGTTGCTCCAAACCACTCTAAACTTCTTTGTATTTGTGATTGTGTTCTTATTGCTTTATTGCGCTTACTTAAGTATTTACGCATTGCATATTGCACCACAACACTAAAAGAATTTCAATGTGCACAAAATTGTGAAAAGTTTTTTAATCTCAATTCACCCCTCTCTTGGGAAGCCACCTGGGCAACACAATGCAATCAAAACCATAGGCTTGACCTCGGTTCCCCATCCCGGCCCCTATAAGGTTTCTTGGATAGACTCGACCTCCATCCCCATCAAACTTAGGTGCCCAGTCTAGATCTAGCTTCAATCTTATCAGGAAAAGGTGTGGTGCGATGTTATACCCATGGGAGTTAGTAGCATTATCCTGGGTAGACCCTGGCTATTTGACCATGATGCTATCTTGTACGGCCATTCAAATTCATGCTCATTAAATTTTCATGGGAAGAAGATTTCGATTAACCCAACCCCGCCTATGGACAATGTTAAGAGGGGATCAGCTCATTGAAAGAGAAGAAATCTGGAGTCAATTTGATCTCTGCTAAGGAGCTAGAAAAAGAGATTTTTGAGGGATCAACTATTTGGATGTTAGCTGCTTAGGAAGTACGTGATCAAACTGATAAAGAGCACCCTCAAGAGGTTAAGGAAATCTTAAGTGAGTTTGAGGATGTATTTCCTGGAGATTTTCCTGACCAGTTACCATCATTAAGGGACGTCCAGCATGCCATAGACTTAGTCCCAAGAGCCACCCTACCGAACATGCCCCACTATAAGATGAACCCAACTGAACACCTAGAACTGCAAAAATAGGTAGGAGAACTCCTTAGAAAAGGGTTTATTAGGGAGAGCTTAAGTCTATGTGCAGTACCAACCCTATTAACCTCTACGAAAGATGGCACGTGGAGAATGTGTGTAGACAGTCGTGCCATAAATAAAATTATAGTGGAATATAGGTTCCCCATCCCCCGTTTGGATGATATGTTAGATATGATGGCCGGTGCAACCATCTTCTCAAAGATTGACCTTAAGAGTGGCATCATCAAGTTAGGATTAGACGTGGGATGAGTGGAAAACTACATTCAAAACTAAGGATGGTCTTTATGAATGGGTAGTGATGCCTTTCAGTTTGTCCAATGTCCCGAGCACCTTTATGAGGATCACGACCCAAGTCCTAAGGATGTTCATAGGGAAATTTGTAGTGGTTTACTTTGATGACATCCTGATCTACAGTAGGACTAAGGAAGACCACCTAGATCATCTTAGACAAGTCTATCAGACCCTTAGGAAAGAGAGTCTATATGCCAATTTAAAGAAGTATGATTTCTTGACACATAGAGTCATCTTCCTAGGATTCATAGTCAGCCCCGAGGGAGTTTTAGCTGACCCTAAAAAGGTTAGATCTATAGTTGAGTGGCCAGTGCCTACTAGCATCCATGACGTGCATAGTTTTCATGGTCTAGCTACTTTCTATAGGCAATTTATCCAATGATTTTGCACCATTGTAGCACCCATCACCGACAGTATTAGGAAGGAAAGTTTTGAGTGGACCAAAGCTACAAATAGAGCCTTCCTAAAGATTAAGGATAAGATGACCCAAGCACCTATCCTGAGATTACCTGATTTTTTCAAAGTCTTTGAAGTTGCTTGTGATGCTTCGGGAGTAGGCATAGGAGGAGTATTAAGCCAAGAAAGTCACCTTATAGCCTTCTTTAGCAAGAAGCTCAATGAGGCTAAGCTTAAGTACTCAACCTATGATAAGGAATTCTATGTAGTAGTACAAGCCCTGAGATACTGGAGACATTATCTATTATCCCAAGAGTTTGTACTTTACTCTGACCATGAAGTACTCCGATTCCTAAAGTCCCAGAAAAAGCTGAATCCTAGGCATGCTAAGTGGGTAGAGTATATCCAAGCCTATTTCTTTGTACTGAAACATCAGGATAGAACTGAGAATAAGGTAGCTGATGCTCTTAGCCACCATGCCTTGCTTCTAAACTCTGTTAGGACTGAGTCATAGGATTTGACCATTTGAAAGATGAATATAAGACATGTCCGGACTTCAGTGAAATCTTTCAATCTGTTAGACAAGGACCATCTAGTTCTCATATTGAGTACACCCTTCGGGATGGTTTCCATTTCAAGAATAATAAACTATATATTTCTAGGACCTCACTTAGAGAATTCTTAGTTTGGGAAATCCATGCAAGAGGTCTAGCTGGTCACTTTGGTAGAAATAAGACCATATTAGCCATAAAAGACCAGTTCTTTTGGCCTAGTCTGAAAAGGGATGTTGCCTACATTGTGTCCAGATGTCGAGCTTGTACTGTTGCCAAACAACAGAAGCAAAACATCGATTTGTACACCCCTTTACCTGTATCTGATTGCCCATGGCAAGACCTTAGCATGGACTTTGTATTAGGACTACCTAAGACCCGAAGGAAACATGACTCAATTGTGTAGTGGTCGATAGGTTTTCGAAAATGGCTCACTTCATACCCTGCACTCAAACCTTTGATGCCTCCAAGGTAGCCAGACTCTTTCTTGATCATGTGGTTAGGTTACATGGCCTTCATAAGACCATAGTGTCCGATAGGGATATCTGTTTCACCAGTTATTTCTAGAAGATTCTTTGGCACTTGTTAGGAACCAAACTTTAGTTTTCTACTGCCTACCACCCTAAAATCGATGGCCAAACTGAGGTAGTGAACCAGAGCTTAGGAAACCTACTGAGATGCCTTGTAGATGAGAACATCAAAAATTGGGATCTTCTTTTACCTAGAGCCGAATTTGCTTGTAACAGTTCAGTCAATAGATCCACAGGTAAGAGCCCATTTGAGGTTGTCCGTGGTTACAAGCCCAACAGACCCCTTGACCTAGTCCCCTTACCCTTACATGCACGAGTCTCTGAGTTGGCTGAGTCATTTGCACAGCATGTTATAGATTTGCATAAGCAAATTAGTCAAAAGATTAATATAAGCAACGAAATTTATAAACATTTGGCTAATTCCCGAAAAAGGGCTAAAAATTTTTTTGCAAGGGATTATGTAATGATTAGGCTTAGGCTTGATTGGTTCCATCCAAGGACCATGAAGAAACTGCATGCTTATGGAGCTGGACCCTTCAGAGTAATAAAGAGTCAGACCCAATTCCTATGTGCTATAGTTACCACCCGAGTTAGGCATTAGTTCTACCTTCAATATCTCAGACCTTGTGGAGTATAAGGAACCGGCAACGATTCCCAGTAACCCCTTTGGACCTAACCCTTCCCTTGAGAGTGAGCCCATCCCAGAGTTTCCAACAAAAAATTGGCTTATAAGAGAGGAAAGGATTGAGTGTATCCAGGATGATCAAGCCATTAGCATCCGGAACAAAGGCTACCAACGGTATTTGGTCCGATGGCAAGGTTGATCGAAATTCGAGGATTCATGGATCACCTGAGAGGATCTGCAACACCTCAACCCAGACATATTAGAGTAGTACAAGAGCCAAGACAATCCTTACTCGACAGGGTTGAGCTCCTCCCACCCTGGGAGAATTGGTGCGGGCACCAGGATCAGACCGAAATTACTTGGCCCGATATAGTTTTTTGATTAGTTTTTCTGAGTCCTGTAGTCCTTTAGTACAATGTCATTTGAGTCTTGTACTAAAGTGAGCCAAGTCCTGTAATAAAGTTAGTCTATCAATTGAGTCTTGAAATAAATTTTGAGTCCTGTAATAAAGTGGGACAAGTAAGTCTAGTTGAGTTTCCTTAGTCCAGTGAGTCCTTTGTTTCAGTTCAAGGAGTCCCATATTTTCATTCAAGTCAAGAGGAGAGTCACCAGACTAGAAGATTCATCGGACCCCTTCACCAGAGCAGAGCTTCATGTGCTTGGACCCCTACCCAGGCCCCCCAGCATGGTGCCCTGGAATGGGCCCTTTTCATGTCGCCAAGCCCAAGTGTGGGTGCACCCTCAGTTGGCGCCCTCCCCAATCCGGTGCCCCAATCGAGTCCACATTCATCAACACCCCCCTCAAGCCCATCAGTACCCCTTGCCCATCAAGAGAAGGCACCCCCATTCCAGGCCTTTGGCACCACCAAATCTTCATGGTTGGCGCCCCCAGTCCAAGTCCATCTAGCTGGCGCCCCAACCTAAGAGAAAGCCTGCAGTTGACCCAGTCTACCAAGTTTTCTTGGCCCTCAAGTCATGTAACATGGGTGAATCTATAAATACCCACACCCTCCCCTCTTGTATGAACAATCTTTTCATAAAATAAAATTAAGTAAATTTCCATTTACTGGTGCCTCCAAAAGGAGTGGGTATGAGACCCAATTTGTTTTCTTTGTTCTTGTGTACAAACCCTAGCCACCAACAGCCCTTCACCCCCCCACCAAACCCTAGCCGCCCAAGCCCCCTCTCAAAACCTAAGATGCCCCAACACTTGAGCCCTAGGCCGCCACCCCTTTCTTCCTTCTTCCACCAAACTGCCAACACCTCTCCACCATAACTCATAGCCTCCCCTTCCACCCCTCTTCCAGTTATCCCCTGGCCTCTAGGCCACCAAGTATTCCACCCCTGGCATCCTCATCTACTGCTAGGACACCCTTCATCCAACCAAGCATCCTCATCCCAAGCAGGCCACCACTCAGCCATCCAACCTCTCTTGCATTGCTCTTTCCCATTTCATATTTTTTTTATCACCTATGAATCTAATCCGTGATGTGTGCAAGATCTTCCCAATGAAACCATCCAAGGAAGAGGCCCTCCTTGCCTCCTAGACCAACTAATAAAAAGATGGCCGATACACAGGACAGAGGCCTGATCATCCAGGCACCAATCTGGAGTGCTGAGCGACCCTGTTTGCAATAAGGATCAAATCGTTGCCAGGTATTTGCCCTTGGCCTTACTCTAAGTTATGTTTTATTGAAGGTTTACTATCCTAACTGGGGGTTACTCAACCCTCGAGGTCCTACTTATTTATTTCTCTGCATGTCCTTAACTGGGGTACTAGTAGTTTCATCTTTACATCATACCTGCTTATTCTTCTTCTCTATTTTGGGTACCTAGCCTCATAAATTAATTCTAAACAAAACTAATAAAAAAATTAGTTTGCTTTTTTATTCCTACATATTAATCCTCCTTAGCATCATCTTGCATCATGTAGCTGCAGCAAGGTGGAATTTGAGAAATTTAATGGGAAGGAAAGTTTTTCCATGTGGAAGGTTCGGGTGGAGGATTTGTTAGTGCAAAATTTTTTGGATCTGGCTTTGGTGGAAAAGCCCGAGGAGATGGCAGAATGGGAGAGGTTGTCGCTACAGAAGAGGGTGTGTGCAGCCACCAAAGGGTGTTTAGCTGATGCAGCATTATACAACATTCTGGAGGAGAAGACACTGAAGGGTTATGGTCCAAATTACATGCCATGTATATAGGGAAGAATATGTGCAATAAGCGATGTTAAAGAAATAATTATATAGCCTTCGAATGTAGGAAGGTGGAGATATTGTTCTTCATGTTTAGAGGTTTGACCAGGTTTGCAATGATTTGCTAACCCTTGCGGTGAGGATGGAGGAAGAAGACAAGTCCCTACTCTTGCTATGCTCATTGCCAAGTTCTTATGATCCACTTATCACTTCTTTGCTGTATGGGAAGGAGACGCTGATGTATGAGGATATAATATTTGTGCTAAGGTCCAACGAGCAAAGGGAGAAGATGATGATGGAGGGAGTACCTGAGGTGGGCCTCACGGTAGGAGAGAGGACTAGAGAGGGAAGGAAGGCAGCAAGTGAAGGGGATGGTCCAACTCTCGAAAAGGTTAAGAGAGAATTTAGATGCTAAAAGTACAATTAGGTTGGGCACTTAAAGAGAAACTATCCTCTTTGGAAGAAGCATCAAGAGGAGAAGAATGAAAAGGAATTCATGAGTACCATCACTGATTTGGGATTAGAGGAAGACCTCATGGTTGTTTCAAATCTGCACCAGAAGATAGAGGACACATGGATTCTAGATTCAGCTTGCTCACATCACTATACAACGCATCGATCTTGGTTTGCTGATCATACCAAAATTGATGAGGAGAGCGTGACACTTGGGATAACTATCCTTGCAAGGTGACTGAAGTTGGTTCGGTCAGAGTGAGGATGTTTGATAGGGTTGTGTGGACTCTTACACATGTGAAGCATGTCCCAGAGTTGAAGAAAAACCTAGTGTCACTGGTGATGGGGATCTCACCAGCATGAATCCCAGAGCAAGTACGAATTTTGGAGCCGCTCAAATTTTGGAGCATATCCAGAATAAATTTAGGATTTATCTTTTATTTGAAATTTGAATTAGGATTTGGTTGGTTAGGATTTAGATATGAATAGGCTTATCTTATCCTATCTTGTATTTGAATTTGAATTATTCCTATCTTTTTATCTTGTATTCAAATTCAAATGAGGGTTGGATAGGTCTACAAATACCACCCTCAGTCCTTTGTAGAAAAAAAAAGTTTAGTCAAGTTTTGGGAATGAAAATGAGTTTTAGAAAAGAGTGTTTTTTTTTATTTCACTCCATGAGGAGAGGGTGTGAGGCCCAATCCCAGGACATGATGTGAGGTCATGCCCAATTATCCCCCTTCCCATTCCAGCTTCTCTATCCCCTCGTAGCCTTTGAGATCCATCCTAGTGCCTCCAAGTATCGAGGAAGGTGTAATGTCCTAAAGGTGAGAGGTCTCTTCGTTAAGGTGAGTCACAAAGTCCATGAGTTCAAAACCTTGCCTTCCAGCCCCACTATTCCTTCACCACCCTATCTCTAAAAAAAAGAAAATTAAAAAAAATGGTACCCTAATCCAGGTGACTTCTAGGCTCATAACAATCCTACCCACCTGTCCCCATCAATTTTGGTATCAGAGCCCAGAAAAAAAATTAGGGTACCCCAGATTCCCTTCTCTCCTGCCAGCCCTCATCGTCCGCGTCCTCCATCTTCCACCCGGTCTAGCACCCCTTGGTCGCCTCCCCTTCGGATCATCCCTGCTCCCTATCGGCCATCAGTCCCTTCCGCCTGCAACCAGAACAGCCGATCGCCATGGCTGAAGCTCAACAGATCGGCCCCCCCACAGCAGCAATTTTGCCTTCATCTGCTGGCCTCCCATAGGTGATCCCTGCAGCCGATCCCATCGTGCATCATCCCGTCCATGATCGGCTTATCAATTCCTGTATGATCTTCTTTCCATGATCCTCTCGGTCCCCATCGACTGACTGCACCGTCTCCGTCTTCCCCTGAACATCATCCCATCGCCATGGAGAAGCTCTGTTCTCAGCCCAACGGAGTTCCCATACATCTCAGTATTCTTCCAGATGACCCAATCCACCAGATCCTCTTTCTTCCGATCTTCCCGACACCAGACCATCCGCCTTCGATTTCCCATCGTCCAAATCCCCTCCTCTGGTCCTTCCGTCGCCTGCTCTCCCTCCTCTAGCCCCTCCCGTCGCCGGATCTCCCTCACCCGGTCCTCCCGAGAACCAACGGCGCCTCCTCCAGTCTTCATGAAGCCAAATCCCCTCTCTTCCATCTTCCATCGTCGGACCTCCCTCCTCCAGCCTCCCGTCGCCAGGCATCCCTCCTCCAGTCCGCCGTGACACCGTCAACAGCCCCAGCTTCCCTCCATAGAGTGCTTGCCCGAACCAGGCGCATCTTCCCTCCCCCCCAGCTCCTCGGGTCTCAGTGATCGTGCCGGACGTCCGCCCGGCTGATCTCCACTGGAGCCCGATGGTGCGGGCACCAGACTCAGAAGAAGACTTCAGGGCTCCATCTGGATCTCTGATTGACATTGCCCGAAGAATTAGGATTTTCTGGTTTTGTAATAAGGGTTGACTTGGTCAACTCAATTTTAGTTTGAGTCTGTATTTTCCTGCAATTTAAATTTTGTTGAGTCATGTTGACTCAATACAAGTCCTAGTAGTGGTCTAGGTCTTCTCCAAGGTGCCACATTTTCTCCCAGGACCAAGCAAGTGGGCGCCACACTCCCAGCCACACGCCAGAGTCCAGGAGGCGCCACATCTCCATCCAGTGTGCCTTGGTCCCCACACCACAAGAAAGCAGGTCCCTTCTTTCATGCGCCACTTGGGGGAGAAATCCATCAAGATACCTCAATCCAAGGAGGAGCCAACTTCTTTCCAGATAAACCCAAGCCAGGATGGCAAGAATTTTTCTTGAAGAGAGGATCAAGGAGGTGCCCCACAATGTTCCATAAAAACCCAAGTTATAAAAGGGAAGAGAGCATGTCTTGGGGAGAAAATCAAGGAGGCACCCAAAAGTTTCCTAAAGTGCCAAAGCCATGAAAGGAAAAAGCCTAAACTTGTGGAGCAAGACTGGGAGGTGTCCAAAAGAGCCAAACCATGAAGGGAAAATCCTTGATTCATGGAGAGATACTAGGAGACACCCCCATAACCTGCTATTTGAAGCTGATTTTCAAGTTTTCTTGGAGTTTTTGGGCTGCCCACTCATGGAAGGAGTCTTGGGAAGAGAATTTGATGCCTAAAGTGTGGGTTAGTCCTATTAGTCCCACATGGAAAGTGTATGAAATTTTATTTCTTTGTAATGTCTATATATTCAACTCTATGTAACTCTTGAAAAAAAGATGAATGAAATCAATTTCTTTGTGAGCAACTTTGTGTTTCTCTCTTCCGCACTTGTATTCAAGTGTTGAGCTCCGTGAGGGAGTAAATCCGGGTTCCCTAGGAACCTTGAGGAGGTGTGAGATCTCCAACCCCAAAACTCTAGCTTAGTCCACCCATCTCTACACCACCACCAAACCCTAATTTTCTATCTACATCCCACGGCCCCTCTCTTCCACATAGAGGCCGGCCACCAACATCCAGGTTCAGATCAACTGTTTCAACTACAGAGCAAGTTCAAAGAAGAGTCAGATCAGTATCAAGATCTCCGGAACTTCTACATCCAACAATCTTCATTAAGTCCTCAGGTCAGTGTCTTTCTTTGATTTTCTGGTTCTTTTTTCTTTTGTTCTTCTTTTTCCAGATCCTGAGTTCGAGAAGGAGGCCAACCTTGCCATAGGACTACAATTCGAGGATCCATTGCGAAGATACCCCGTCTCCAAGGATCCTACAATCTGCTCGAGAGTGTCCTCCAATTGAAGCAACGAGAGATATCACTGCTAGGTAACAAGAACCTTCCCTTCTCACTTTGTCTGTTTCGTTGAAACTCAGAGCAAACCCTAGATCTGGGGGTTTCTCAATCCCCAGCGATCCTACTTTTGAGTTACTCTGATAATCCACTCCTTTTAATTGTGCTCTCTGTCATTTCTTAGTTTCTTTCAACATTAGTTTATCTTTCCTTTGAGTCAAAGCCGACTTCTGAAAATATATTAAAAAAATATATATTAATTTTAATTTACTTCCGCATCGCATTATCTTTTTGTTCTGCATCACCCGACCTCCCCGTCGTCGTCATTTTCTCCGAGCCACCACTCCACCGAGAGCCACCCAGATCCCTTGTTCCACGAAGTAGCCAAAGGAACTCATCGAGCTGCTATTGAAGAAGATCAGAATAGCTATTCTAGCTATTATGGCTATTCCACATATATCCCGGATTTATTCCAGCTTGGAATAAATCCTGTTTATTTTAAATTGGGTTATGTTTTTGGCTTTGATTGTCTTACTTGGGCTAATCCAAGGTTAATTGTGTTGGGAAAAAAAAATCATTCTACAGATCATGTGCATCCTAGAGCCAGCCTAACTCGACGGAGTCGAGTTTTCCCCACCTCAGGGCAATGATGGGGACCTCACCAGCATGAATCCTAGAGCAAGCACGAATCTTGGAGCCATGCGAATCTCGAAGCATATCTAGAATAAATTTAGGATTTATCTTTTATTTGAAATTTGAATTAGGATTTGGTTGGTTAGAATTTAGATATGGATAGGCTTATCTTATCCTATTTTGTATTTGAATTTGAATCATTCCTATCTTTTTATCTTGTATTCAAATTCAAATGAGGGTTGGACAGGTCTATAAATACCACCCTCAGTCATTTGTAGAAAAAAAAAAGGTTTAGTCAAGTTTTGGGAATGAAAATGAGTTTTAGAAAAGAGTGTTTTTTTTTATTTCACTCTGTGAGGAGAGGGTGTGAGGCCCAACCCCAGGACATGATGTGAGGTCATGCCCAGTTATCCCCCTTCCTATTCCAGCTTCTCTATCCCCTCATGGCCTTTGAGATCCATCCTATCACCTCCAAGTATCGAGGAGGGTGTAATGTCCTAGAGGTAAGAGGTCTCTTCGTTAGGATGAGTCCCAAAGTCCATGAGTTCCAAACCTTATCTTCCAGTCCAACTATTCCTTCACCACCCTTTACCTAAAAAAATTCCAAAAAAATATGATACCCTAATTTTGGTGACTTATAGGCTGGGGTACCTAGAGAGGAGCAGTTTTAGCTTCAATTGCCATTTCGGGAGTGGTGTTTTGAATATTATGAAAGATGCCATGGTGGTGATGAGGGGGAAGAGGCTGGAGAACAATCTCTATCAGATTGAAGGGTCCATGGAGTGTGGAGGATCTGACACGGCGGCGGCGGCACATGATCAGCAAGATTTATACCAGTTATGGTATTATCACCTTGGCCACATGGGAGAATGTGGTATGAAGGAATTGATGTCGGATGGATGGATTCCAGATCTAGATATAGTTGTTGCAAAGGTGTGTGAGCCATGCCAGATGGGAAAGCAACATCGGGTGAAATTCTCCATAAGTTCAGCATGTAGTGGAGGGCCCCTGGACCTAATGCACTGGATGTTTGGGGTTCGGCTATGATTTCGGGGAGAAACAGTGCTAAATACTTCATGTCCCTTATTGATGACTATTCAAGGAGAGTGTGGGTGTTCTTCTTGAGGGAGAAGTCAGAAGTCTTCACCAAGTTCAAAGCCTGGTTGGCAGAGGTGGAGAAGGAAAAGGGGCAGCATGTGAAGGTTATGCTGTTTGATAATGGCGGAGAGTTCACAAGCAAGGAGTTCCTTAAATTTTACCAAGATGGTGGGATCATGAGGCAATTTTTGGTAGCAAGGACTCCCCAACAAAATGGCATGGCCGAGCGGTTGAACCAGACTCTCATGGAAAAAGCGAGGTGTATGAGGTTGCAAGTAGGGTTACCCAAGGCATTTTGGGTGGATACAGTTGACACAGCAGCTTACTTGGTGAATCGGTCTCCTCATACAATGCTTGATGGGAGGGTTCTAGAGGAGTTATGGTATGGAAGAAAGGTGGAGCTCAGTCATCTTAGAGTCTTTGTGTGCATGGCATTTGTGCACATTAATCCCAGTCAGCAGAGCAAGTTGGACGCCATGGCCCAAAAGATGGTGTTCATAGAATATCCACATGGAGTGATGCGAGACTAATTAGCAAGCAAGGGAATTTTCATGGATTTAGTATTAAGTTGAGATTTCAATTCCTGAATTTCAAGTCAAATAAATAAAAGGGTGATCCTATAAAAATTCTAGACCGCAAGCATGCAAAAAAGATCCTCAAAAAGATAAAGATAGGACCGCCAGGGCTAAGAAATCCCAGTAGGGCTAGCTTTTCTACAATATCAAGATCTAGAGGGCTAGGGGGTGTGTACCTGGCAATGTTTTCTACTGCTTCTACGAAGGGATCACTCCTCACTTTTGGATATGGCCTGGAAGGTCAAGCTGAAAACCAACAGATCTGTCAGCTTTTTATTCACTAACTCGATGGCAAGGCAAACGGACTCCGATTCGCGTGAAACTCGAGGTATCTATAAAACACAAAACAATGAGTTAGATGTGATGGGAAACTTGCTCGATTGATGAAGGATAAAAAGAAAGAGAGATAGGATGGGGTGGCTGGAAGATGGCTTGACAAAGGTGGGCATCCAAGGTTGATGAAGGTTGGATAGATAGGGCCTCACACCCCTCGATGCTCAAAGAGCAAAGGCAAATGAGTCTCTCACCCACTCCTTACAAATGACAAAACACAAAGCAAATAACTCAAGAAGACTTTTTATTTCATTAATAAGTGGTTGAAATTTTCATACAAAGGGGTCCCTTATATAGAGTCATGAGACTTAGGATCCAAGCAAATGAAAACAAGGAAATAAAGGGGCGCCCACTTTCTTCCTAAAGTGTGGGGCTGAATACATGGAAGAAATCACTTTCATACCATACAAAATTCCATCCAAACATGGTAGGTAGTGGGCGGCCAAGAGAGGACCATGAGGGATGCCAAATAACTTCCATCTTGGGCTTGGGGTGGTCCACAACATTCCCAAGCAAGCATCCATGAATCTGGGGATTGAAATATATCCATTGGCATGTGGACTTGGTGTGCTTGGGGCCTGGACATCATCTCCTCATGCATGGGCCGACTTCATGATCCTCCAAGTAATCCTAGGGTGGCGCAATCCAGGGTGTGACTGGGACTCCACGTGGCTGCTGAGGTGGCACATTGGGTGTGGTCCTTCTGATGGGGACCTTAGAGCCCTGCCACCTCAACAACCGCATGGGATCCCAGTCATAGTGCGCCACCATAACAGCCATATGGAATCCAGTCACAGCAAGTATCGTCCACCCTGTTAGGTATCCTAAGATCATCATGAAATCATCCAAGCCCAAAAGGAAGTAGATCAGTACCCTATATGGAAGTTGTAGACCGTCCAAGAGAAGATGGAAGAAACTCATATGGCATCCAGACATATCTGGCAGCATATGGGCGCCCTCCCTCTTTTCCTTGATTCATGACATCTTTTCCTTGTATCGCCCATCTATTATGGAAGATATGTGGCACCTCCTTTCATGCAAATCCTCCCCACAAGGCAACATGTTGACACCCTCCCTCTTTGCTTTTTATTCCATGTAATCCAATGGCTAGGGTCAATTATAAAAGGACCCCTTTTGTGTATGAAGAATAACCATGGATGAATAAAATTTTCTATTGTTATGTGTGAAGGATCTGTGTGATCCCAGGATTTCTGTGTGATCCCTGATTTGGGCATCTATGTGAGCCCAGGGTATCTGTGTGATCCCTTCTCATTCTTTCAGGATATCTATGTGATCCCTA
The DNA here is from genome assembly GCA_021397845.1 of Areca catechu. Taxonomy (NCBI): domain Eukaryota; kingdom Viridiplantae; phylum Streptophyta; class Magnoliopsida; order Arecales; family Arecaceae; genus Areca; species Areca catechu. The sequence continues at coordinate 5,156,236 of JAHSVC010000059.1, forward strand.
GGGCATCTGTTGAGCCCCTTTGCTATGAGCTTGTCCTTCTTGAAAAATCTGTATGAACCCCAGTTATCTCTTCTTTCTCTTCTGCAAATCCTAATTCCTGATAATTTCTATACTCACCAGCAATCCATCCTCGATCTCTGCCTTGTATCAAATGATATCATAGTCCAGAGTGATTTTCTCTTCCTCCCTGGCTTCCCAACATTCCATTGGATCTACATCACCGATGCTGCCCTCGTTCCATCCACGCTGCCATCGCCCGTCTCCGTCAATTCCTTGCACCATTAAAAAAAAAAAAAAACAAAAAGATGAACCCTTGCTCCCGGTGATCAGATCTATTCCTTCCACCGGCGATGGCATCTCTGACGGTGGTGAACGTGATGCTGGCGGTGCACGAGAAGAAGATGGCGGTGATGGACATCTACCATCCCTTGTGATAGTACATCGCCACCACCTTCTCCGAGCACGAGGCCAGGCCAACAAGGATGACCTTCAGGCCGTCCGCCAGATGCGCTCTGACCTCGAGAACGCCTCCTCCGGCACCCCCTTGCCGGAGGTCCACCGTGACCTCCTCCAGCACTACTTCCACGCCCTCGCCCTCAAACTCCTCCCACCGGCTCCCATCAGCTCGAGATTTCCTCTTGTCCTGTCGCCACGGCACTTCTTCGCTCTTCATCTCTCAAGCTTTTTCTCCTCAAGCTCTTTTGCCACGGAAGCGGAGACAGAAACCTTTGCATTCTAGGCAGAGATCAATCAGTTCCTTAGCCTCATCATCAACACCTTCTACTCGAACAAGGAGATCTTCCTTCGTGAGCTTATCAGCAATGCCTCCGATGCTCTGGACAAAATCCAGTTTGAGAGCCTTACGGACAAGAGTAAATTGGATGCCCAGCCGGAGCGGTTCATCTGGCTGGTGCCTGACAAGGCCAACAAGACGCTCTCCATCATGGACAGTGGGATCGGCATGACCAAAGTCGATCTTGTGGACAATCTGGGCACGATTGCAAGGTCTGGAACCAAGGAGTTCATGGAGGCATTACAGGCCGGTGCTGATGTGAGCATGATTGGTCAATTTGGTGTTGGGTTCTACTCTGCTTACTTGGTTCACAATTCGTGGTCACCGCATCGAGTCCATCCCCGAGTTCCCTCCTCATTGATGCCGTCCGCTGTTGCGCCGTCCTCAACCCCTTTTGCCAGCCGATCGGAGAGCTCCACGACCAGCCGAGAGATCACCATGCCAGTTTTCGCTGCCAGTGGACCTCCCCTATTCCAACTTTTAGTCCATGGGGAAGAAGGAAATCTAGTGCACGAACGTGAAGGCAAATGCCTTCACTATTGCCAACTTTAGCGCACGGTTTCTTGAGTAGCATGGTTTCTGATGTAGCACAGATCTCAATGCAGCACAATCTTCAAAGCTACACTAATCTCAGAGTAGCTAATAAAAAAAGATTAAGAAAATCAGTGGAAAAAAAAATTAGAGAAAAAAAAGAAAAGAAAAGAAAATAAAGAAATGTAGAAAAAAAAAAAAAAAACTAGCATCTTTGCTTTGATTTGCTTAGTTTCGATTCAATCAATAACGCTGAGCCTGACTCGACGGAGTCGAGTTCTCCCCACTTCATGAGAATGATGGGGACCCGAGAGCCTTGCCACCTCAACAACTGCATGGGATCCCAGTCACTATGCGCCACCATAGCAGCCACGTGGAATCCAGTCACAGTAGGCGTCATCCACCCTATTAGGTATCCTAAGATCTTCATGACATCATCTAAGCCCAAAAGGAAGTAGATCAGTGCCCTATATGGAAGTTGTGGACTGTCCAAGAGAAGATGGACGAAACTCATATGGCATCCAAACAGATCAGGCAGCATATGGGCGCCCTCGCTCTTTCCCTTGATTTATGAGATTTTCCTTATATCGCCCATCTATTATGGAAGATATGTGACACCATTTCATGCAAATCCTTCCCATAAGGCAACATGTTGACACCCTCCCTCTTTGCTTTTTATTCCATGTAATCTAAGGGCCAGGGTCAATTATAAAAGGACCCCTTTTGTGTATGAAGAATAACCATGGATGAATAAAATTTTTTATTGTTCTGTATGAAGGATCTGTGTGATCCCAGGGTTTCTGTATGATCCCTGATTTGGGCATCTATGTGAGCTCAGGATATCTGTGTGATCCCTTCCCTTCTTCGCAGGGTATCTCTGTGATCCCTGATTTGGGCATCTGTGTGAGCCTAGGGTATCTCTGTGATCCCTTCTCCTTCTTTCAGGGTATCTGTGTGATCTCTAGGGCATCTGTATGAGCCCCTTTGCTGTGTGCTTATTCTTCTTGGGGAATCTGTGTGAACCCCAGTTATCTCTTCTTTATTCTCTTCTGCAAACCCTAATCCCCGGTGACTTCTATGCTCGCCAGCGATCCATCCTCAATCTCTGTCTCGCATCACCTTCACATGCTTGAGTCTTCTCTGACTGGACTTAACTTAATAAAACTAGACATGATTACAAGACTAAAAATGATAAATGGCTCAATATGAGCTGAACATAATCCAAAACTCAACTCAAAAACCCTAATGGTATGAGTCGACTTTAAATATAGGACTCAGATATAAAAGCAAAACTCAAGGGCCCAAAACAGGACTTAAATAGGTTCACTTGAGCTTGATTAAGCTAAACCCTAATTACAACACTTCAAATGACCTAACTAACTCAAGCCTTAATTACAAGACTCAAAGGGCTAACAGGACTTGATTTTTGGACAATATTGAAAATTGGTTAAGGGACTGAAAGATCTCAAAATTTAGGGACCCATGGTGAACTAGGGTTGATCCTGATGTCTCATCATGAAGTAAAGGGATACTGGCTGTGGGATCCTTTGGAGCAGAAGGACACGATCAGCTAAGATGTGGTCTTTAATGAAGATTCATTCCTCAGGAGGCAAAAGGAGGTGGAGGTTCAGCAGGAGGCCCAATTGGATGCGGTTGGATAGCAGGCAGCTCAGCAGGGTGCAGTTGAGCATCAACTAACCTCTTATACAATTTTAATTTTTACAGGAGCACCGGGAGGACCTAAGATTCAGGTGGAGCAGTCTTCAGGGGTGCCTCCACATGTGGGGACCAGCAAGATGCATGCTCATGGCTGAGATGAGCAGGGGGAGGAGCTACCTCTCTATCCAGGCATCGGAGTCTGATGTGGGCACTAGAATCAGGAAAAGACTCCAACCAATTCAGGTCAAGTCCGAGTCCTTGTGGTTGGAGTAGCAAAAGAGAAGTCCTGTAATTTTCTTTTTTTTGAGTCCAAATAATCTTGCAGTTAATTTCGAGTCTATGTTGGGTCTGGTTTAATATCTTAATTAACCCTACAACTGAGAGTTGGGTCCAGTTAAATCAAGCCCAATCCATGAGTCCATGAAGCATCAAGACAAGAAGAAGCCACCTCATCAAGTGACCCCCACCTTGTGCCACATGTCAAAAGCTCCAATGGATGTCTCCACCTCAACAAGTGGTCCCCACTTTATGCCACATGTCAAGAGCTCCAAAGGACACCGCCACCTCATCAAGTGGTCCCCACCTTGCGCCACATCAAGCTTTGAAGGAGTTTCAAGTAACAAATGCCACCATATCCTCCAACTCCCCATATTTCAAGCAACAAATGCCACCATATCCTCCAACTCCCCATATTTCAAGCAACAAATGCCACCATATCCTCCAACCCCCCTTGTAATCCTCCTAATCCTATGGGTTTTCAAATTTTAAAAATGTTGTAAGGCTTCTATTTAAGCTATGGGATGCCCCATTGTGAAAAGGATGGTTAATGAATGAAGTTGGTAATTTTTCTTCTGTGTTTTTTTTTCCTATGTGTCTATGTGGAAGCTTAGCCTTTCTCTTCCTCCACGCCAACCCTAATCTTTCCTTCTTCCATTCCCAACGCCAAAGACTTCCTCTTCTTTCATAACTTCAAACTAGCTCCAGCGTTCAAGGGTGAATCAAGAAGATCATCACAAGGCGACCAACCTACTCCACTTCAAGCATTCCACCATGACGCCAAGATGGATCTCCTTCAATGCCTCTTCCACCCTTCTTCTTTTCTCTAGTTGATTGCTTGTTAAGTCACTCATCTTAGGGTTTCTTTGTTGCAGGGTTCTCCGGGATTCCGGCTTCAAGAGGAAGGTTTACTTGCCATAGATTCCAGAAAACAAGAGGGGCCTTCAGTGGTATTATGTTCATGTCATCTGGGAGACCTATTCAAGAGTGAATCTATTCTAATTGAAGGGCCAATGTCAGGTATGTCTAGTGTTGATTAAGTCTGCAATGTAAATTAGACCTAGCTTGGCTTGCGTGGTTTTCTTCGGTCCTATTCCTTTCTTATTCTGAGAGTCTCGATCACTAGGTTTATGTACATCCTTCGAGCTTCTTCACTATATCTCTTTGATAGTTTATGTTGAGTTGTTTATATGCAAATAGGGAATTGCTTGGTTAATCATTTGCTAATCTCCATTAGGGTTGCATAGTTTCATTTTACATTCTACACCATTCTTGGTATCAGAGCATGGTCGGATAATTTCCTGCATTTAGATATGTTGCATGCATACTTGTTATTTAGTTAATTTTTTTTAAAATCCAAGCAAGATCTAAAATTCACGCCTCCTGAGCGGGTGTACTCCAGTACACTATCACGACCCATGGGAATAATGAGCCCCTGGCCGGACGTGAATTTTAGATTGAAGTTTGGGTAAGCCAATGCACTTGTTTGATTAGGTTCTGTTTACTGAAAATTTGCATCTGCTTACTGTATTCCATCTGCAGCTCCAAAGGCAAGTTGCTAATTTCTTAATGAAATATTTTTCTTCTTGTTCATTTTTAAGTCAGTTATCACCATATTAAATTTCATCATCAGAAAAAAAATACAAAAAAAATGAAAATTCCTACTTCAATCTTCTATCCTGCTGAAATAGTCTACAGTACATGGTCTGTGTTTTTATTGTTTCTCTTTATATACAGATCTAAATTTCTTGATTTCTATTTTTATGAGATCCTCATAATTCATATTATTTCTCAACAATTTTTCAGATTTTATTTCGATTTTTAGAATTTCTAGCATTCGAAATACTCTCTAAGATTCAGTCTGAACTGAAATTCCAGCAAGAACCAATCTCAGAAAATTTTTGAATTTGAAGTTCAAATTTTAAATTTTAAATTTTGAATTATGACATTCTAGAATCTGAAACTTGAAGTTTGAAATTTAAATTTTAAAATTTAAGTTTGAATTGAAATTGTTTGAAAACTAATCAAGTCAAATAATTAAGTCAGCTCATAAAACAAAAAAAAAAAATATTTTTGCATTCATTTGAAAACATCTTAAGGGCATCAATATGACAGGGGGCAAGAATTCATCACTTGTCCTTAGCCCAAAACCACAACCCATCATCTCGATCCCAATCCTTAATTAAAACCAATTAGACCTATTCAGCCAAGTGGGTTAGGGACACCAACGAGTCGGGTTCGGATTAGGGTCAAGTTAATTGTGTCCACTAATTGGTGTGTGCTTATGGGCTTGGTGTCTAGGATTGGTGTATTAGGGCTTGTGGGTTGGTCCGCCTACCTGGCCAATCACAGATTGGTGTCTAAGGTTGGCAGAACAGGGACCTCCACTCCCCTTCCCACCTACCTGGCCAAGTCACGTAAGTTACTACTAGCTAGTTGGTCCTTTTAATTAGATCTCTAATTCGTACTCTAGGTCTAGAAATCCTTAGCCCAAATTTGAGTCTAATTGTTTGTATGACAACTAGATCAGGAACTCCTTACCACCCTTCACAAGACCAACCAAGTTCATCCATGGACACTAGTATGGAAACCCTTATGAGATCTATGATTGAGCGACTGGAACGTTTGGATGCTAGGTTTGATCAGTTCGAGGAAAGGATAGGAACCCTAGAGGAATCTAGGTTGACCCCAACTGAACCACCTTCACCCAGATTACCTTCAGTTCGCCCTAGAGCCCAACGACAGAAACATACACCTGATCCAATTCATAGAAGGCCACATCAGGATTATGCTGATCACACTCCAGAGCCATATCCTAGAAGACCTCGCCATGATACTTTTGATCAGGATGATCGGGCCTTAAGGAATATCCGTCTAGATGCACCAACCTTTGAGGGAAGCCTAGATCCTAAGGTGTACATAGACTGGGAGGCTGACATGGACTAATATTTTGACTGGTATGATATGTCTGAAGAGAGAAGATTCAAGTTTGCCAAAATCAGACTAGTCCGTCAGGCTAGGTTGTATTGAGGAAATGTCGAACGCATAGCTAGGCAGAGGGGAGACTTACCTATAGCGACCTGGAGAGACATGAAGAGAAAGCTTGGAGAGAAATATTTGCCTATGTTTTATCAGCAAAGGTTGTTAGATCAGTGGCAGCGATTGACACAAGGAAATAAGACCGTTTCTGAATACGTTGCTAAATTTGATGAGTTTGTAATGCGATGCAACGTAGTCGAGTCTGAGGCAGCCACTTTATCGAGGTTTAGATCAGGATTGAATGAAGATATAAAAGGAGAATTATTTTTGAGAGAAGTCCATGATTTAGAACAGGCATACCAAGTTGCCATGGACTATGAGAGGTTTCAGAGGAGAGCTTCATTTAGGCGACCAGAGCCCACTAGGTTTAATCCTCCTATTTGTCGACCTAGTTCAGTCCCTAATACAGCCAATAGACCAAGACCCAGCTCGAATCCAACCCCTAGACCCAACCTTGCCATTCCTCCAATTCCTAGAGAAGACAAAGGAAAGAGCCCTAAGTTCGAGGTGAGAGGGAGCGAGTCTGCTATAAGTGTCGTAAACCCGGTCATTTCCTGAGCCAATGTCCCTCTAGAGCTTTACATATAGGGGAGGTAGAAGAAGAAGAAGAATCAGAACCCCTGGAGAATAATGAAGAGGAGGTTTATGAAGCAGGGGATTGCTTAGCTGATGAGTATGAAGGAGATGAAGAAAATATAGACTCATCAGATGTGTTAGGAGTTATGAGATGTATCATGACACATACCAAAGAGCAGGAAAACTGGTGTAGGACTAGCATCCTACATACATTTGTCAAAATAGGAGAAAAGGTCTGTAAGATCGTGATCGATAGTGGAAGCTGTGTCAACGCCATTTCCACTAGTATAGCCAAGAGTCTAGGATTATCCACTGAACCACATCCCAATCCATATAAGGTATCCTGGATCAATTCCACTTCTATCCCAATCAAGCAGAGATGTCAGGTCCGAATCCAACTTCAGTCCTATCAGGAATGAATTTGGTGTGATGTGCTCCCTATGGGAGTAAGTAACATCATCCTAGGTAGGCCATGGCGTTTGACCATGATGTGACAATTTTTGGTCGATCAAATTCCTGTGCTTTCAATTTCAATGGCAAGAAAATTGTCATTCATCCAACCCAGCCTAAGGACAACACCAAAAGAGGAGCTAGCAGCCTGAAAGAAAAAAGGACTGGATTAAATTTGATAGGTGCAAGAGAATTAGAAAAAGACATTAATGAGGGAGCACCTATTTGGATGGTAGCTGCTAAGGAAACTAAGGACCACACCCCTGTGAAATACCCGCAAGAGGTGGTCCAATTATTGAAAGAATTTGAAAACGTGTTTCCGAGGACCTACCCAATAGTCTTCCACCTTTAAGGGACATACAGCATGCCATAGATTTAGTCCCTGGAATGACTTTACCTAATTTGCCTCATTATAGGATGAATCCAACTGAACATCAGGAGTTACAAAGGCAAGTTAGTGAACTTCTTAGAAAGGGGTTTGTTAGAGAAAGTTTAAGCCCATGTGTAGTCCCTGTCTTGTTAACCCCTAAGAAGGATGGCACCTGGAGGATGTGTGTAGATAGTCGTGCCATTAACAAGATTACTGTCAAATATAGGTTTCCAATCCCAAGACTGGACGAATGTTAGACATGATAGCTGGATCAACGATTTTCTCCAAGATAGACTTAAAGAGTGGCTATCACCAGGTTAGGGTTAGGCCTGGAGATGAATGGAAGACCGCTTTTAAGACTAAAGATGGATTATATGAGTGGTTAGTCATGCCGTTCGGTCTGTCCAATGCACCCATCACCTTTATGAGAATTATGAATCAGGTGTTGAAAACTTTCATCGGAAATTTGTGGTGGTCTACTTTGATGACATTCTTATCTATAGCAAGACTAAGGCAGACCATTTAACCCACATAAGGCAAGTTTGCCAAGTCCTTAGAAAGGATAGCCTCTATGCCAATATCAAGAAGTGTGATTTCTTAACACATAGAGTTATCTTTCTAGGATTCGTAGTCACATCTGAAGGAGTGTCCGCTGACCCTACAAAAATTAAGTCCATAGTAGAGTGGCCTGTACCCAAAAGCATCCATGATATCCATAGTTTCCAAGGTTTAGCCACCTTCTATAGGAGATTCATTAGAGGGTTCAGTACGATAGTGGCTCCAATCACTGATTGTATTAGGAAGGAAACTTTTGAGTGGACTAAAGTAGCAGACAAAGCCTTCCTAACAATTAAGGAAAAAATGACACACGCACCCATCTTGAGGTTACCCGATTTTATCAAAGTGTTCGAGGTTGCTTGTGATGCTTCTGGATAGGAATTGGAGGTGTCTTGAGTCAAGAGAATCACCCAGTAGCATATTCAGTGAAAAGTTAAATGAAGCGAGACTAAGGTATTCCACCTATGATAGGGAGCTGTATGCGGTAGTTCAGGCATTACGTTATTGGAGGCATTATCTTCTACCACAAGAGTTTGTCCTATTTTCTGACCACGAAGCTCTTAGGTTCCTTAGTTCTCAGAAGAAATTGAACCCTAGGCACGGGAAATGGGTAGAGTTCATACAAGCTTTTACGTTCGTACTGAAACATCGTGCCGGTACTAAAAATAGGGTTGCCGATGCATTGAGTCGTCGTTCCATGTTGTTGACTTCTGTGAGCACTGAGGTAGTAGGGTTTGATAGATTGAAAGAGGAGTATCCTACATGCCCTGATTTTGGTAACATCTATCGATCCCTTCAACAAGGACCATCTAGTAAGCATAGTGATTATACCCTTTTAGATGGATACCTTTTCAAAGGAAATCAGTTGTGTATTCCCAAGACCTCTGTTAGGAATTTCTGATCTGGGAAGTTCATGCTGGAGGCTTGTCAGGACATTTTGGTAGGAATAAGACCATCTTAGCAATAGAAGACCAATTCTTTTGGCCTAGTCTTAAAAGAAATGTGGCCCAGATTGTAGCTCAGTGCCGCACCTGTGCTGTTGCAAAACAGCAAAGACAAAACACCGGTCTGTACACACCCTTACCTGTCCCTGAGTGCCCATGGCAGGATATCAGCATGGATTTTGTAGTAGGCCTCCCTAAGACGTCTAGGAAGCATGATTCTGTCTTTGTGGTTGTCGATCGTTTCTCCAAGATGGCTCACTTCATTCCTTGTTCTCAAACTTTAGATGCTTCGAAGGTGGCCAAGCTTTTTCTCGATCAGGTCGTTAGGCTTCATGGTTTACCCAAAACCATTGTGTCCGATAGAGATGTCAAATTTACTAGCTATTTCTGAAAAACTCAGAGCACATGTTCGGTACCAAGCTGAAATTCTCTACTGCCTATCATCCTCAAACCAATGGCCAGACAGAGATAGTAAACCAAAGCTTAGAAAATCTGTTGAGATGTTTAGTTGGTGACAACCTGGGAAACTGCGACCTATTACTTCCTCGTGCTGAATTTGCCTACAACAGCTCAGTTAATAGGTCTATTGGGAAAAGTCCGTTCGAAGTGGTCCATGGATACAGACCTAGGAAACCTTTAGACCTAGCTCCATTACCCATACATGCACGAGTGTCTGAGTCTGCTGAGTCATATGCACAGCATATTAGGGAATTGCATAAGGAGATTAGCCTAAAGATCCAATCGAGCAATGAACTCTATAAGATATGACTAATTCACATAAACGGTTAAAAGAATTTAATGAAGGGGACTCCGTTATGATCAAATTTAAACCTGAAAGGTTTCCGCCGGAAACTATGAAGAAACTCCATGCCCGGGGAGCCGGACCTTTTAAAATAATAAAGAAAATTGGACCTAATTCTTATGTATTAGAATTACCACCAAGTTATGGCATTAGTTCAACATTTAGCATTTCAGACTTAAAAGAATACAAAGAACCTGCATTGATACCTGGTGAGCTTTTTGGTCCTAATACTTCTTTTGAGAGTGAAGCCCCAAAAGAATGCCCACCACTGAGTGTTCCTGAGCGAAGGGAGAAAATTGAAAGGATCTTGGATGACCAGATCATTACCACTAGAAATAAGGGCTACCAACGTTATCTGGTTAGATGGCAAGGATGTCCTGATTCTAAAGACTCCTGGATCACCCGAGAGGACCTACAATAAATCGATCCAGATGCATTAGAAGCTTATCATGCTAATCCTTACTCGAGAGGGTCGAGTTCCTCCCACCCCGGGAGAATTGATGTGGGCACTAGAATCAGGAAAAGACTCCCACCAATTCAGGTCAAGTCCGAGTCCTTGTGGCTGGAGTAGCAAAAGAGAAGTCCTATAATTTTCTTTTTTTTGAGTCCAAATAATCTTGTAGTTAATTTCGAGTCTATGTTGGGTCTGGTTTAATATCTTAGTTAACCCTGCAATTGAGAGTTGGGTCCAGTTAAATCAAGCCCAATCCATGAGTCCATGAAGCATCAAGACAAGAAGAAGCCACCTCATCAAGTGACCCCCACCTTGTGCCACATGTCAAAAGCTCCAATGGATGTCGCCACCTCAACAAGTGGTCCCCACTTTATGCCACATGTCAAGAGCTCCAAAGGACACCGCCACCTCATCAAGTGGTCCCCACCTGCACCACATGTCAAGCTTTGAAGGAGTTTCAAGTAACAAATGCCACCATATCCTCCAACTCCCCACATTTCAAGCAACAAATGCCACCATATCCTCCAACTCCCCACATTTCAAGCAACAAATGCCACCATATCCTCCAACCCCCCTTGTAATCCTCCTAATCCTATGGGTTTTCAAATTTTAAAAATGTTGTAAGGCTTTTAAGCTATGGGATGCCCCATTGTGAAAAGGATGGTTAATGAATGAAGTTGGTAATTTTTCTTCTATGTGTTTTTTTTTTCCTATGTGTCTATGTGGTAGCTTAGCCTTTCTCTTCCTCCACGCCAACCCTAATCTTTCCTTCTTCCATTCTCAACGCCAAAGACTTCCTCTTCTTTCATAACTTCAAACTAGCTCCAGCTTCAAGGGTGAATCAAGAAGATCATCACAAGGCGACCAACCTACTCCACTTCAAGCATTCCACCATGATGCCAGATGGATCTCCTTCAATGCCTCTTCCATCCTTCTTTATTTTCTCTAGTTGATTACTTGTTAAGTCACTCATCTTAGGGTTTCTTTCTTAGAAGGTTTACTTGCCATAGATCCAGAAAACAAGAGGGGCCTTCAGTGGTATTATGTCATGTCATCCGGGAGACCTATTCAAGAGTGAATCTATTCTAATTGAAGGGCCATGTCAGTATGTCTAGTGTTGATTAAGTCTGCAATGTTAAATTAGACCTAGCTTGGCTTGCATGGTTCTCTTCTTCTGGTCCTATTCCTTTCTTATTCTGAGAGTCTCGATCACTAGGTTTATGTTGAGATCCTTCGAGCTTCTTCACTAGATCTCTTTGATAGTTTATGTTGAGTTGTTTATATGCAAATAGGGAATTGCTTGGTTAATCATTGCTAATCTCCATTAGGGTTGCATAGTTTCATTTTACATTCTACACCAGAGTCACACTACACAAGCTTAGGAAAATTTGAGACGGCCAGTGCGATATGGTTTTGGCGAAACCATGTCGTATGCTTTGGTGGCTACCAATGGGGGCTCGAAGACCTACAAGGTGGCGAATGAAGAGCCAAGATCATGACAGGTGGGTCCAAGCTATGGCGGAGGAGATGCAGCCTACAAAAAAATTAGACTTAGCGGTGGTGGCACTGCCAAGATGAAAGAGATCCATTGGATGCAAATGGATGTTTCAATGCAAGGAAGGAGTCTCAGAGAAAGAAGGTACAAGGTACAAGGCTAGGTTGGTGGCCAAAGGCTACTCCCAAAAGGAAGGCATCGACTACAATGAGGTTTTCTCATCGTTGATTCGACATACCTCTATCAGGGTTTTGTTGAGCATTATATGTTGCAGGATATGGAGCTAGAGCAGATGGACGTCAGGATGGCCTTCCTCCATGGTATTTGAAGGAGAGATATACATGGATAGCCATAGGGGTTCGGAGAGCCCGGTTTAGAAGAAAGGTCGGTCTTTTGCAAATATCACTGTATGGATTGAAGTAGTCGTTGAGGCAATGGTACCTGCGATCGATGCTACGTGAGAGCATTGGCATGACCATATGTGAGTATGACTTTTGTGTTTATATTAGAACACTTGAAGATGAGCTTTAGATTATATCTTGTTTTGTATGTGGACGATATGTTGGTTGCATGCAAAAGTAGAGGTGTTATGGAGGACCATGAAGGCAATATTATCAAAGGAGTTTGAAATGGGAAGGATGGGTCCTGCTGCAAGGGATTCTAGGGATAGAGGTCTTCAGGACAGAGCTAGGAGGATGCTTCATTTATCTCAAGGGGGTAACTCAAAGAGGGTCTTGGAGAGATACAGCATGGATGGAGCGAACTGGCAGCATTGCCTCTTATCGGTCATATAAACTCTCGAATATGTTGCCCAAGAGCGATGAGATGGCGGCTGAGGAGATGACGAGGATTCCTTATGCTTCAGCGTGAGTTGGGAGCCTATGTATGCAATGGTGTGTTGTAGGCCAGATCTTGGATGCAGTTAGCAAGGCAGCAGTTTCATGGGCACTCAAGGCAAGGAGCATTGAGAGCACTGAAAGGTATCTTCGGTATTTGTGGGCACAATTGGAGTTGCATATGCTACAGTGCCATGGCATGAGGCGCTCTAGGATGCCATGGAGGCTCAGGACCGGTTGTTTAGATTCGTGATGCTGATTATGGTGGTGATTTGGACACGAGGCAGTCAACAACAGGTGTGTTTATGTTGAATGATGGTCCAATCTCATGGAGATAGTTTACAGGCAATAATATCATTGTCTACTATAGAGTCAGAGTACATTGGCATTTTGATGTTGCAAAGGAAGCCATGTGCTGAAGGGACTTGCATTGGAGATGGGCATTGCACAGGAGGCAGTTAAGATTTATTCTATAGCTAGAGTGCATTGTGTTTGGTCCAAAATTTGGTCTATCATGCTAGGACCAAGCATACAGATATCAAGTACACAGGATTCGGGAGCGGTGGAAGATGGTGAGGTGGAGCTTGCAAAAGTGTCTACTGTAGAAATGTGGCTGATGCACTAACCAGGTTCTTCCAAGGGATAGCTTCTTCAGATGTGGAGCACTGATGGGATTGATGGACTGGTGGCTTACTAGAGCTTTGAGTGCCAGGGGAGATTTTAAGCTCATATGTTGCGCACCCAAAGTCCAGAAAGACACATAGGTTTAGGAGCTTAGGTTTATAGTTTCAAGGGCCCCAGAGTCATGTTGGGTCAAGGGCTTGACCCAAGGTTTAGAGAACATGTGACAAGGTATACCATGGTTCGGGTTTTTGATTGTTTTCCTTACATTATTTCTTGGGGATGAGTTTTTTGAGAGCTTGTAACATAACCCATTGGATGTGTGATTGGGTCCAGGTGTAGCTAGCTACCCTTTTAGGTGTGAAAGGAGATTAGTTGGTTAGGTGGTTAGTTGGTTGGATGTTGGCCCAAGAAGCACAACCACCCAAGGATCCTAACCACCTAAGTATAAGCCTAACTGCCCAAGTCTAAACCGCCTAGAACTAAACCGTCCACCATATAAAAGAAAAGGAGCCGACGATTCAGGTGGAAAAGGAAAGGGCCATGCATGAGGATTCTTCTTGGCATGTGTTACGACGTCAACTCCTGGACTGGGGACCGGGGGTGGCTGGACGTTCCTGGAGCGCTCCTCTACTGATGGAACCTAGAACAAAGTCCCCAAGGGCGTCGTTGGTGTTCCGACAGGGGGACCCTCCGATGCCTAAGTTAGCAGGAGGGTGAATGTAACAGAATGGAGGAATCAAGAATGAACATCGTATGGAGAGGGAAGAACACTTCTACCTTCAAACGGGGTCCCCTGAGTACCTTATATAGGCACAGAATAGTCCAAAATCTGTTATGGGAGAGGCTAAGAAAAATCGATCTACCCCTAGGAGAATCTGGAGAGTGGCCACGTGGTGCGCGCAGATACGGTAACATTGTGGAAGTAATGGAGCAGGGCTGTTGGGATGGCAGGATCCCGCAGTAACAGAAAGATTTTCTGGAATTCCTGGATGCTAAGGCATGCTTGTCGGGCGTTGGTAGAGGAAACGGTCGGCCGGACCAAAGGCCAAACCTCTGAAGGAAAGCCACGGGCCGGACCCCAGCATGAGATGGTCGTTCGGACCTCTGCTCCACTAGGTTGGACCTCTGAAGGAGAAAGACGGGCCGGACCCCAGTAGGAGAGGGTCTTTCGGACCTCTGCCACGGTGGGTCGGACCTCTGAAGGAGTAGTAACAGGCCGGACCACAACAGGAGAGGGTCGTTCGGACCTCTGCTCCGGTGGATCGGACCTCTGAAGGAGTAGCAGTCGGAGCGGACCCCAACAGGAGAGGGTCGTTCAACCTCTGCTCCAGTGGGTCGACCTCTGAAGGAGTAGTAGTCGGAGCCTAGAAAGAGTGGCCCGGTCAGACCGCAAGAATGGGCCGGTTTTTGGCTGAGGGTGAGCTGTCATGGTACAACAGTTATCCCCCTTGCCCTTGTACTTCGAGCCAGTCGGTAGGCTCGAAGGGCGAGGGCATTAAATGGCAGTAAATGCATCAGGCTTTCAAATGATGATGAATCCGATTCGGCATGCTGCGACCGGCACCTTCTGCTCTGATTGTTGCTCCTGGATAGGTGTCAGCATCTGGTTGGTGAGGATAGGGGAGCAGTTATTCATAGTACGGCGCATAGCAGCTGCCGTTTAAATTCTTGAGACGATGTGGGGCACGTGGCTTCATCAGAGCGATTGGTGCACTTCTTGGAGTGATCCATCCATCGTTGCTTCGACTATCACGTGGATCGCGGTCGGATATGATCTGGCACGTCCCCTCGGATTCTAATCCAACTCGAAAATGAGATGCCAGCCATCGGGTTGTGGCATGTGGGGGGAGGCGATGGAAGCTACCCCCGGGCACCTATAAAAGGGGGGAGCAGCACCTAGAAGGAGTTTTCCACCGTGCTTGTGCTCGAAGAGAAGGCAACCTCCTCCCTCCTTCCGTTGCTTTAGCCCCTCTTAGAGAACCAGGGAACCAGGTTAGTTCCGTCTCCACCTTCCTTCATCTTCCTCCTCTTCTGTAACTTCCTTTAGAATGGCTTCTGGGAGTCGGAGTTCGGCTCGTGGACATAGGAGCCCGGCCCTTTTGACATTGCTTCGAACATGACTCGAGAAAGGGTCGAGAATCTTTGGATCGTTTATAGCATTCCTTCCACCTTACATCTGATTGTCCCCAGTCACGAGGGTAGAGTGAACGGACCTTTAAACTTAGGAGCTCTCCCTTTGTATGAAGACCACTTGAAGGCCGGCCTTCATTTCTCGATCCATAGCTTCTTTATTCAAGTCTTCAATACATATAGAATTACCCCTTCCCTGCTGACCTCGAATAGTATTCGGGTTCTCTATGGCTTCGTGGTTCTATGTCGAGAGGCCGACATCGAGCCAGGGTGTCCTTGTTTTCTAATTTTTTCTTGTTGAAACAGGATTTCCGGAGTTAGGAGTGGTGGATGTTCAGTCCACGCCATGGCCGGAAGATACTAGGGGGGCTTCCCCCACCATTCACGGATGGAAGTCTCGATACTTTTTTGTAGATAGCTTAGAGCCGTGGGGCTTCGAGGCAGCATGGAGGGAGCCGAGGCCGAATGCTTTGAACAGAGGAAGGTCTCGAGGGCCGACTAGGCTGACTTCCATAAACTGGATGACGAGGATCCGAAGTTTGTCGGCTTCATGCTCCATGAGGGGAGTCTTCACCAGGCTGGACTCAGCGGCACCCGACGTTGGGTAGGACGAGAGCCGTAAAGAGAGAGAGTCACTACCTTATCTTCTGTCTGCTTTGCAACCATACCTTACTTCAACCTTGTTTGTTGACAGGAGGCAAGATGAAGCCAGATCAGGCGATCCTTTTGGTGCGATCTGCGTAGTGGAGGGCTGTCCGCATTATGGAGTCGACCCCACAGGCAGTCGAAGAAGCGGACGGCAGAGCCGACACCTGAGAGGCCATAGAAACAATGGACGATAGAATCGTCCATCACGGTGGTGTCGGTTGGGTCGTAGGATGATGACGTGCCATTGTCAGATCGCTTAGCGACGAAGACAGTAAAGCGATCATCATTGGTCGGGCACTCGACTGCTCGGGTGGAGGAGGGGCTTCCGACATCGACCGGAGCAGACGCGCTCCTCCGTCCCCGCCGTTGGTGCTGACCGAGGTGGCTTCCCCGGTAGTCAGGGAAGTCATGCAAAGGAGGGGCCGTCGACCGTTGATGAGAGGGCCGACGGTCCTGGCGGTGAGGGGGAGCGCCAGGCATGGCGCGAAGCTGAGAAGGTCAGGGAGCAGCTTCAGAGGGCCACCCCCGACGATGATGAGCGAATGGTGAATGAGGCCTCCAAGAGTTCCTTCCACCATCTTTTAGGGGAAAGTGTTAAAATTAATCCTTTGGTTTCGAACTCACTGGTTGCAACTGTCTAACTGTGCGCATGTCTGTCGGCAGCTTGTCAAAGATACCCTGCTGATGGATGTTGGCCTGGGCGAGCTGCTTGATCTGAAAGAGCACCTGACCAAGAGGGCCGAAGCAGCAGAGGTGGCAAGGGACAAGGCTTGGGAGGTGCTGACGACCTCCAAGGAGAGGTGCTCGGCTTAAGGGCGGTAGCCGAAGAGGTGTCCATCCTGCGGGTCAAGTCGGAGACCCAGAAAAAGTAGCTCGAAGTCTTGCTGGCCCGGGAGGCAAGGTTAAAGAATAAGAAGAAGAAGGTCAAGGCCCTGACTCGTCGACTAGCCGTCGAGGAGGGGCACTTGACCGAATATGAGGTTCGTGCACAAGTCCACCAGGTGGTGGAGGAGAGATATAAGGGCCTGCTGAAGATAGCCCAGGAGTCACTGAAGATGGCCGGCGAGAAAGCCGTTGCAGATTATAAAGCCACGAATATGAGGTTCGTGCACAAGTCCACAAGCTGGTCAATTTTTGATAGTAGGAAGCTATCCATCATACATGCCCAATTGAGATTGATGTAGTTTATGCAAATTCTCTATTTTTCCTGGCTTTCTTGACCATGACTACATTCATAATCCAGCGAGGGTAATGCACTTCCTGAATGAAGCCCATAGCAAGTAGCTTTCCAACCTCCTTATCTATTACCCTTTACCTTTCTGGTGTGAAGCTTCTCTTCTTCTATCAGACCGGCAAACTCTTGGGGTCAATGTTTAGCTTGTGCATGATTATTTCGGGAGAGATCCCCAGCATGCTGATGCAGTCCAAGTGAAGACATCAACATTCACTCACAGGAAGTCAAGCAATTGGGCCCTTTCCTCTTTGGACAAGAGTGCCTTAACCTGCACTATCTTCAAGGGGTCTTCCCTAAGGGGGAATGTCAATAACCACTCAAAGGGTCCCCCCTTTGCCTCCTGCTCTCTTTGGTCCAACTAGTCCACCATAGGCCCCTTCTTAGCTCTTTGGACCCTCAAGATAATTTGGAAGCAATACTAAACTACCTACCGATCTCCCCTCATCTCCTCGATTCCATGGGGGTTGGGAATTTGATGAGAAGCTTCTTGGTTGAGATAACTGCATCAAGTAGATTTAGCCCGGGCCGTCCAAGGATCACGTTATAAGCCAAGGAGAGTTAGACAATAGTGAACGTCATCAAAATGGTGCTCTGCCGAGGTAACATTCTGGCCATAATTGGGAGGGTAATTCTCCCTCGACCCCAACCAAATCCCCGATAAATCTAATCAGGGGTGCAAAGACTGGTCTCAGCAAGTTAGGGGACAAATTCATCTTGATAAAGGCATCATAAAAAAATATCTATGGAGCTTCCACTATCAACCATGACTCTTTTTATAGGATGTTTCGCTATCATCATGTCGATGATGACAACTCATTACTTGGGTTCTCTACTGATGGCGGCATACTTATAGGAAATATAGCATGAATGACTAAAGCAACTAAGATAATTAAACTCTAAAACATATGATCGGAATTCATTCATAGAGGAGTCATTTAGATGCATTGAAGAAGACTAAATTAGAAGGCTAAAATGCTTCGCAGTGCAAATCTGGATTAAGCTAAGAAATAAGGACCTACGTGGCTAGAAAAACCATCTAATTATGACTTTACCTTATTCAGAATTTTAGACCTTAAGAGGTAAGGATAGGGTTTAGAGACCAATAATGAACTTTCAAGACCTTACACTACACCTACTAGAACTCTCAAGACTGGCGATTGAATGAACAAGCCAAACCACCCATTGGAAGTAGAGGCTCCTGCTGCTGAGTTGAAGGCAAGGAGGACTTCATCCTGGACTGGATACTCCTTAGGATCCTGCAAGAACACCCATTAGTATTGTGAAGAAGATGGAAGATAATAAGGAAAAATAATAATGGAAGGGAGGGAGTAGGGATTTGTTGATGATCTAGGTGGAGTGTGGCCGACTTCTCTTGAGGATGTGGAAGGCATCCATGGGAGAAGAGCTTTTGCTGGAATTTGAGGACTAAAGCAATTGGTTGAGCCTCTCACTCAATCCCTCATGGATGGCATTTGCAAACACAAATGGAAGATAAGAAATTTCTGGTTTTCATTCATTCAAAGCATGAAACATACAAGAGGATTTGGAGAGTTATTTATAAACCTCCCAAGCATTTGAAACTCCTATTTACATGGAGGAAAATATGCAACCAAAGCAAAATACAAGGAATGGCTTCAACCATCATGAGTGTAGGAAGTTGCTTGATTCATGGAGAACTTGGTGGCCGCCCCCTTTGATTGTGGAAGATGGCTTGATTCAAGGAGAAAAAGGTGGTCATCCCATTTGAATTTGAGTGTTCTTCCCTCCCAAGCTTAGGTGGTGTGGAGATGAGGTGGCGGTCCTAGTTGGCATGGGGTCCATTCTCTTGGATAAGGTGCCTTGGTGAGGTGGCTTCAATCAAAGGTTCATTCCATCCAATGGCTCTTATTTCATGCACCCTTGATTTAAAGTTTTACTTGGTGTAGCTTCGGTTCATCTTTGGTCCAATTGTATGCTCCCTTGGTTGGACTTGACTCAAGCTCAAAAAAAAAATACAGCTCAAAAGAAAAATACAACTCAATTTGGACTTGAGTACATTTGACTCTTACAACTCAATTTGCAATCTATAAGGAATTGGTGTTGACTAGGTTTGATTGAAGTCTTCTTTTAACCTTGGTGCCCGCACCAATTCCCCGGTGGTGGGAAGAACTCGACTCTATCAAGTAGGGATCTGTTTTACTCTAGTTGTACTTTAATAAATCTAGGTTGATTCTTTGTAGATCATCTTAAGTAATCCACGAGTCTTCGGACTCAAGTCGACCTTGCCAACGAACTAACTAGCATTTGTAACCTTTATTCCGGGTGGTGATGGCTTGGTCATCCAGAATATGCTCAATCTTATCTTGCCATTCTGGTAGAATTGTTGGTGGACACTCAGAGATGGATTCACTCTCAATAATTGGTTCAGGCTTAAATGGCTCGCTAGGTATCATTATTGGCTTTTTATACTCTACTAGGTTTGAAACATTGAAAGTCGAGCTGATACCTAAATCAGATGGTAGGTCTAGCACATACGCATTAGATCCTATTTTCTTTATGACTTTAACAGACTTGCATTACGAGCATGCAATTTTTTCAAGGTTCCTGGTGGAAACCGTTATGGTCTAAGCCTTATCATAAGATAATCTCCTTCAGTGAATTCTTTGACTCTCCTATGTGAATTCGCCATATGCCTATAAGTTTCATTGCTTAATTGGTTCTTTTTGTTAATTTCTTTATGTACATCTCTAATATGCTATGAATATGATTCAACTTATTCAGAAATTCGTGCTTGTGTGGGTAAAGGGATAAGATCTAAGGGCTTCCTAGGTTTGTAACCATGGACCACTTCAAATGAACTCTTCTCAGTAGATCTATTGACTGAGCTATTGTAAGCAAATTCAGCACGAGGGAGTAAGAGATCCCAATTTCCGTACTGCCACCAACTAAACATCTAAGCAGATTTCCTAGACTCCGGTTGACTACTTCAGTTTGGTCATCAGTCTGAGGATGATAAGCAGTGGAGAATTTTAGTTTGGTTCTTAGCATATGCCAAAGGGTCTTCCAAAAATAGTTAGTGAACCTAACATCTCTATCTGAAACAATGGTTTTGGGTAAACCATGTAGTCTAACCACCTCGTCAAGAAAAAGTTTGGCCATTCTAGAAGCATCTAGGGTTTGAGAACATGGGATGAAGGAAGCCATCTTAGAAAATCGATCAACTACCACCGTAGATGGAATCATGTCTTCTAGAGGTCTTTGGGAGTCCTAGTACAAAGTCCATACTAAGATCCTGCCATGGACAATCGGGGACTGGTAAGGGAGTGTACAGACCGGTGTTTTGCCTTTGCTGTTTGGCAACAGCACAGGTTCGACATTGAGCTACAACTTGGGCTACATTCCTTTTGAGGCTAGGCTAAAAGAATTGGTCTTCTACCACTATGATGATCTTGTTTCTACAAAATGACCTGCTAGGCCTCCAGCATGAACTTCCTAGATCAATAACTTTCTAATGAAAGTTCGGGGAACACACAGTTGATTTCCTTTGAAAAGGAATCTATCTAGGAGAGTATAGTCACTATGTACATTAGATGGTCCTTGTTGGAAGGATTGATAGATTTTACTAAAGTCTAGACACTTAGGGTATTCCTCTTTCAGTCTATCAAACCCTACAACCTCGGTGCTAATTGAAGTCAAAAGCATGGATCGTCGGCTTAATGCATCTGCAACCCTAATTTCAGTGCCAGCACAGTGCTTCAGAACAAAGGTTAAGCCTGAATGAATTCTACCCATTTCAAGTGCCTAGGGTTCAATTTCTTTTGGGAATTAAGGAATTGTAAGGCTTCATGATCGGAATAAAGAACAAATTCCTGCGGCAGTAAATAGTGTCTCCAATACCTCAAAGCCTGAACTACTGCATACAATTTCCTATCATATGTTGAGTATCTCATCCTTGCCTCATTCAATTTCTCACTAAAGAATGCCTTTGGATGACTCTCTTGACTCAAAGCTCCTCCAATTCCTACTCCAAAGGCATCACAAGCAACCTCAAATACCTTTGAAAAATCGGGTAACCTCAAAATAGGTGCTTGTATCATTTTTTTCTATATTTGTAGGAAGGCTCTATTAGCGGGTTTTGTCCATTCAAAGTTTCCTTCCTAATGTAGTCAGTAATGGGTGCCACTATTGTGCTGAATCCTCGAATGAATCTCCTATAGAAGGTGGCTAAACCATGAAAACTACGAACATCATGGATGCTCTTGGGTACGGACCACTCGACTATGGACTTGACCTTTTCGGGGTCGGTAGACACCCTTTCAGTGGTGACAATGAATCCTAGAAAGTTAACTCTATGGGTCATGAATTCACATTTCTTGTGGTTGGCATAGAGACTATCTTGTCTAAGGGCTTGTCAAACTTGCCTAAGATGGTCCAACTGGTCTTCCTTAGTTCTACTGTAGATGAGAATGTCATCAAAGTAGACCACTACGAATTTCCCTATGAATGTCCTTAAAACCTGGGTCATGATCCTCATGAAGGTACTAGGTGCATTGGATAGACCAAAGGCATTACTACCCACTCTATAGGCCATCTTTGGTTTTGAAAGCAGTTTTCCATTCATCTTTAGGCCTAATTCTTACTTGATGATAGCAACTCTTAAGATCTATTTTGGAGAAAATTTTTGCTCCGGCCATCATATCCAACATGTCATCCAAATGGGGAATAGGAAAATGATACATAATGGTGATCTTATTTATGGCTTGGCTATCTACACACATTCTCCATGTGCCATCTTTCTTTGGGGTCAGAAGGGTTGGTACTGCACATGGACGCATGCTTTCTCTAATGAATCCATGGTCGGCCTAATATGATGCTACTAACTCCCATTGGAAGAACATCGCACCAAACCTTTTCTTGGTATGATTGGAACTAGATTGTGACTTGATACCTAGACTTAATGGGAATTGAGGTTGAATCTATCCAGGATACCTTATATGGATTAGGATGGGGCACAGTTGGTAATCCTAGGTTCTTGACTGTATTGGTTGATATGGCATTAATGCAACTACCACATTCTAAGATGACCTTGCACACTTTTCTCCTATCTTGATAAAGGTTTGTAGGATACTAGTCCTACGCCAATCTTCTTGCTCCTTGGCCTGGGTCAAGATACATCTTACAACTCCTAGGATTTCTGATGAGTCTATGATCTCTTCATCCCCTTCATACTCATTAGCTAAACTCACACCTGCCTCATATACTTCTTCTTCCTCCTCATAATTTTCTATGGGTTCAGTAACTACTTCTCAACTTCCCTATGTGTAATGCTCTAGTGGGACATTGGCTTGCGTAGTGACCTATCTTGTGCACCTAAAATAATGAACATTTCCTTCTCTTCGAACCTCAGGACTTTTTCCTTTATCTTCTCTTCGAACTAATGGAGTAGCAGGACTGGGTCTCTTGGTTGGACTTGGGTTTGAAATGGGTCTATTTCCAGGAGGATTAATCCTAGTGGGCTTAGGTTGGCGAAATAAAGGTCTCCTCTAGAATCTCTCACAATCCCTAGCAACTTGGTTGGCTTGGTCTAGGTGATGGACTTCTCTCAAAAATAATTCTCTCTGGATCTCCTTATGTAGACCTACTCTAAACCTAAACAAGGTTGCTGCCTCAGACTCAACTATATTGCATCTCATCATGAATTCATCAAACTTGGCAACATATTCGGACACTGTCTTATTCCCTTGAGTTAATCATTGCCATTGATCTAAGAATCTCTATTCATAGGACATTGGCAAATACTTCTCCCTAAGTTTCACTTTTATAGCTCTCCAAGTGGCTATGGGCATGACCCCTTTGTCAACTCATGCGCTCAACATTATCCCAATATAATCTAGCCTGACGGACCAATCTAAGTTTGGCAAACTTAAATTTCCTATCTTCTGACATTTCATACTAATCAAAATATTGGTCCATATCACCTTCCCAGTCCATATACACCTTAGGGTCCAAGTTTCCATCAAATGTGGGTGCATCTAGATGAATGTTTCTAAGGGCTCTCTCATCCTAGTCAACATAATCATGGTGAACTCTCCTTGGATGTGGGTCAGGAGTATATTCCTGGCACTGGGCTCTAGGATGGACAGGTGGCTCTCTGGTTGATTGTGGTTCAGTAGGGGTCAAACGGGTCTCTTCAAGGGTTCCTATCCTCTCTTCCATTTGATCAAACCTGGTGTTCAATTGCTTGAACTGCTCAGTCATAGTTCTCATTAGAGTTTCTAGATTGGGGTATATGGAAGAACTGGGATGGTCAAGTGAATGTTGATAGGGAGTTCCTGATATAGTGGTCATTCAATACAAAGATTCGCTCTAGGGTTTGCTAGACCTAGAAGTCCAATGTCATATGAATCGACTTAGTATAGACCAAGATTACAAATACTCTTTCAAATGGCCAGGTAAGAGGTGGGATTGTGGGAGGCTCCCCAGCTTTCGCAGGACCCATTAAAGAACCACAAATCCTCTTAAGGCGTTTGCCTTTGGACCCCTAGCTTTAGACACCACTTTTCCAGGAGTAGATGAAGAAATGATTCACAATAGTCTCAACACACTAATTGAGCTTGACTCATTGGTGTCCCTAATTCTAATTAGGTTGCTACTCAATTTTAATTAGAAGGTTTGGGTTTGATGCAACATGTGGTTGGTTGTTTTTGGACTAAGGAAAGGTAATGGCCTCCTTCCCTTATCTTATGATATTGATGCCCTTAAATAGCTTAAAATGAATGCAATTGCTTTTTGTGTTTTATGAAGTGACAAGTTTGAATTTCAATTGATTAATGACCAAACAAAATGGCTTGGGATTGGGGGTTTGGAAGTGATTATAGTTTCAGTTCAACAGCACATACCAAATTTTCAGCAAGCCTGTTTTGTTTGCAAATTTTTTTTTTGAATTTAAAAAATCATGAAAAAATAACAGAAATTAAGAGAACTAATCAAAGAATAAACATGCAAAAATCAGATGAAAATAGTAGAGATTGATTGGTGAAACAGACTGAAGTTCAAACTACCAATGCAAATTCAGTGTACAGAAACTTTAGTAGGGCTGTTTTCTTAGAAAGATAACACTCCATTTTTTAATCAGTAAAATCTCAGAAAAAATTACGATAAATAGTGGATTAAGTGGAGATTAACTAATGCAAAAATCAGGCTAAAACAGTGAAAGCTTGATGGTGAAATAGTCCTAGGTTTCAATCCCTAACAAAGAATTCAACAAACAGAAATTAAACATGTAAGGGAATTCAAATACCAAAACTTCAACCTAAGGATTCACATCTGGCCATGGCTCATTATTTCCATGGGTCGTGACAGTGTACTGGTGTACACCCGATCAAGAGGTGTGAATCTTAGATCTGGATTGGATTTAAAAGGAAAGAACACATAGCAAGTATGAAGACTATACTACCAATGCAACCATGCTCTGATACCAAATATGATGCGGCATACTTATGAGAAATATGGCATGAATGACTAAAGCAACTAAGCTAATTAAACTCTAAACATATGATCGAATTCATTCATAGAGGAGTTATTTAGATGCATTGAAGAAGACTAAATTAGAAGGCTAAAATGCTTCGCAATGCAAATCTAGATTAGGCTAAGATATAAGGACCTATGTGGCTAGAGAAACCATCTAATTAGGACTTTACCGTATTCATAATTTTAGACCTCAAGAGGTAAGGATAGGGTTTAGAGACCAATAATGAACTTTCAAGACCTTACACTACACCTACTATAGGAACTCTAAAGACTGGCGATTGAATGAACAAGCCAAACCATCCATTGGAAGTAGAGGCTCCTGCTGCTGAGTTGAAGGCAAGGAGGACTTCATCCTGGACTGGATACTCCTTAGGATCCTGTAAAAATACCCATTAGTATTGTGGAGAAGATTGAAGATAGTAAGGAAAAGAAATAATGTAAGGGAGGGAGTAGGGATTTGTTGATGATCTAGGTGGAGTGTGACTAGCTGCTCTTGAGGATGTAGAAGGCATCCATGGGAGAAGAGCTTTTGCTGGAATTTGAGGACTAAAGCAATTGGTTGAGCCTCTCACTCAATCCCTCATAGATGGCATTTGCAAACACAAATGGAAGATAAGAAATTTCTAGTTTTCATTCATTCAAATCATGAAACATTACAAGAGGATTTGGAGAGTTATTTATAAACCTCCCAAGCATTTTGAATCTCCTATTTACATGGAGGAAAATATGCAACCAAAGAAAAATACAAGGAATGGCTTCAACCATCATGAGTGTAGGAAGTTGCTTGATTCCTGGAGAACTTGGTGGCCGCCCCCTTTGATTGTTGAAGATGGCTTGATTCAAGGAGAAAAAGGTGGTCATCCCATTTGAATTTGAGTGCTCTTCCCTCCCAAGCTTAGGTGGCATGAAGATGTGGTGGCAGTCCTAGTTGGCATGGGGTCCATCCTCTTGGATAAGGCACCTTGGTGAGGTGGCTTTAATCAAAGCTTCATTCCATCCAATGGCTCTTATTTCATGCACCCTTGATTTGAAGATTTACTTGGTGTAGCTTTGGTTCATCCTTGGTTTACTTGATGTAGCTTTGTTTCATCCTTGGTCCAAGTGTATGCTCCCTAGGTTGGACTTGACTCAAGCTCAAAAGAAAAATACAACTCAAAAAAAAAAATACAACTCAATTTGGACTTGAGTACATTTGACTCTTACAACTCAATTTGCAATCCATAAGGAATTGGTGTTGACTAGGTTTGATTGAAGTCTTCTTTTAACCTTGGTGCCCGCACCATCTACTCCAGCTAGATATCCCTCCATTAAAGTGATTACAGTATTAGCTCGCCCCTGCCCCCTAGCCCTCTTTAGACCTCGTCTTACCTCCCAGGCAATCATTCCAACCAGCTTCTCCATGGGCTGGTTGTTGATGTCGGCATGGTGGGCCTTGATGCCTTGGTCTCTGATAGAGCTCTTCCCCTAACAAACTTTCCAAGGTAGCTACACCGAATTAGCTCCTTAATATCCTTCTTTAAGTGGTGGCACTCCTCAGTATCATGGCTATGATCTCGATGGAACTAACATTATTTGATCTTATCGTGGCTCCTGGATGGCTTCAATTGGGGAGGATGGTGCAGGTAGCACTCATCTTCAATCTCCATCAAGATTTTGGCTCTCAAGGTGAGGAGAGGGGTGTACTTTCCATCCTTGGCAAGGATGTCCTTCAGCTTGGGGCCTTCTCGGGGTATCAAAATGGCTTTTCCCTTGAGGCTCACTTGGCTTCTCTCGAGCTTGCTTCTTTAGGGGTCTCCCATCAAGCTCTCTCCAAGTGCGATCGGCCTCTTTCATGTAGATATACTTCTGAGCATGGACAAGGAGCTCCGAGTAGGTTTTTTTGTCAAGGGAGTACATGAAACGGGAGGTCCTAAGCCCTCTCTTCAAAGCTAGCATGGCGATGGGTTTGTCTAGGTTATATATCTCCAAGCCACCTTAAAGAGAGTCACATAGTCCCTAAGGGACTCATGGTCCTACTGTAGACTGAAAAGAGACTGTTGGCTTCTCATGGCACCTTATGGAAAGCATCAAAGTGTGTCACAAACTTCTTCTCCAATTGCTCAAAGGAGTCAATGCTCCTTGGCTCGAGGTGGGAATACCAGGCTCGAGCTGCCTGGTAGAGCGTGGCTGGGAAGGTAGTACAGAGGAGGGCATCCATTGCCCCTTGGACTCGCATGAGAGCCTTGTAGCTCTCGAGATGGTCAAGGGGTTCTATGGTCCCATCGTAGGATCCAACTAGGGCATGCAAAATTGACTGGGGATCGGCTCCTCTTGGATCTGGTGGGAGAGAGGAGGGAGGGCATTGTGACCCATAGGCTCATTGGCAAAGCCCTGGAGGTTGATAAACTGGCAGGTGAGGTTGGCCAGCCTATGCTCATGTTCTTCTAGATGCTCCTCTGCCTGCTGCCGGATGGCCTTGTCAGTCGACCCCTCTATCGAGGCTAGAGAGGGGAGGTAGATGGAGATTGAGGGAGCTCAAACTTTAACTCCCTACGACACTTGCACCTTTGGTGTGAGGGGCCACCATAGTAAGATAGGGGAGTGGGTCTCCCGGTCGGTTAAACTGCCTAGTGCCCCCTCCCTAATGTACGACGGCTCCCTCGTGGGTAATGTAGGGATCATGAAAATGACACCGCCTGCATGCATGATGGCCCCTCTTGGAAAGATCAAAGACTGGTGTGAGCGATGGCGATAGGGACTGCGGGGGTCCTCAGTTGCTGTTGTGTTGCCATGGATCGATGTTGGTGCTAAGCCACTGCACTACCAAGGTCAGCATCTGAACTTGCTGTGCTAGCACAGCGATTTGCACATGTTGGTCCACATGTAATGAACATGGTGGAACTGGGGGCTCTACCTCCTAGCTACACCGGTTGCCATAGTGGGATGGATTCCCGACGTGGCTGGTGGAAGCTTCGTGTGCATGTGTTACTGTCGAGGAACGAGACACCTTGCTCGACTCCATGAAATCCCAGGATCGACTTGATGCTGCCATGGACATGAAAGGAACCATCACTGGGAAGGATTGGGGCACGCCATCCACTCCCTTTGGCGAAGGCATGCCCCCATGGGGCTGTAACAAGAAGAAAGAACCAGAGAGACAAGGGCTTTCTTGTTTCTTGGGGAGAAGAGGATTTCTATTCCGAGACAAATCTTCGACCTCTCATACCACTTCGACTACTACAAGATATATATATAGCCCTGAGTCAACATGACTCAGCCCAACAAAACTATCTCTCCACCTAGGCCAACACATGAGATCTAAACTCATCAGAAGAGTCGACTTGAACTACCTCAAGCCGACTCGACCAGACCATGAGTCGACTCGAACAGACCTCGAGCCGACTCGACCAGAACTCAATCTTGTTGTCGACCTGCAGGAGTCGACTTCTCCATAGCCCGAGCTGACTCCAACCTCAAAATCTCCAAACCAGATCTCGAGCTCCCCTGGAACACCTCCAGGAAATGCTTGGCATGCCTCCAAGCACCCAGGGATCACCTCCAGCATCCCTGCCATGGTCTCCAAGTCTTTCCAAAGCTTGGGAGCACCATGCAAATCCCAACAATCTCCACCTTGGTGTCCCCAAGCTTTGGCAAACCTGGCAATGTCCTCAATGCATACCCTGCTATAACTGTGTGTCCTGACTATACTATGCGGATATCCATGCCTCTACTAATATCCTCCAGCTGCTGATATCACCTAGAGACCTCTAGGATGACCGCCTCCATAGCTGAAGACCCTAGCTCATCCTTGCACCATCAATTGTTGCTTTCCTTCTGTCTGGCAGCTGCATTAGTCTATTCTTGGACTTCCCTGGGGAGAACCCAGCGAATCTGAATCGGCACTCGCTATAATTGGAGCTCTACCTGACACAATCTCCATAGATCCAAGCCATACTCTGCACTCTCTGCTCCACTTGGCTAAGTGCACCCCTGGCATCTGTGCAAGGATATGGTCCTCCATGCACCTCCCGCTTTGAACATGTGTCAAAACCTGCTCCAGCTATGAAGCCTCCTGTCACCAGTGCTCCATCTAAGACTGAGTCCCCATGATGCCATAGAAAGAAACCCCAAGGCCAGCCTCTCAACGCTGCCCTACTGAGCATGACCTGAACCTCGTACCCAGTCGTGTCTTCTTAGACCCTCCATATCATAGCAGACCTCTCCGAGACCGTCTTGGATACTCTACAACCCCGTAGGAACCTCTAAAACTCAGGAGCTCATCCCAACTCCTCAAATACAGCAACTGAACATAGCAACCATCACCAGCAGCTGCTCCACATCCTAGTCTGTCCATAGGCTGCATGATGTCCCTCATGTCCCTACCTATCTCTAGGCTGCATGACATCCCTGGTCTCCCTGAGCTGCCAGCCTCCATCAGCTTTAGTGGCTGCACCTTCATGTCCCAGCCCATCTATAGGCTGCAATGACCATGTCCTAGCCTGTCTCTAGGCTGCATGACATCTCTGGCACTCCCTGAGACTGTCTCCTATCTCTTTGAGCTGCCCATGGCACCACCTCTACTAATGTACCTGGGTCTCCTAAGACCTCCCTGGTGCTCCCTGAGCTACCAGCCTCCATCAACCTCTGCTGATGTACTCGGTCTCCCTGAGCTAACCGCCTCTCGAGACCCACCTCCAGTCACGTGGGATGCCACACCCATGTACAGCTCCATCACAATCAAGGTAGCTGAGACCTACTGATCACTCTTCTCCATAGTGACCAAGAGCCTGGTCCACTACCGATGGAGCTACCACTCATGCTCTGAAGATCTCTGGTGTGTATCGCTCCACCTGTGCTAAATCACAGATCACTCGACCTGCCATCACTCCATAGCACAGGACCACAGCTTTGCACCACCGTCGCGAGCACCTGCACCACCGGATCCATCATCCTTGATGAGATCCACTCCACCAGTAGACCTCCACACTGCTCCTAATACCACGAACCTCTGTCTACCAGGGAGAGCCAAAGATGGAACCAACCTGCTCGAGCTGCCCGCACAGATGGCGCTGTGCCACGATCTCCACATACCCTGTGAGGACCTGACCCATCACTAAACTCCAACCTAGCTAAACATGAAGAGCTCAAAACATGGATTTAACGGTGTATATGAAACTCAAATCAGAGTTCGATTGAGCCCGAAATCACACCAAAAAAAAAATGAGTCAGCACATATTATGGAGTAGAGCAATCATAAACCATCGGTCCACTGTGAACCAAACCACCGGTTCACATCGATCTCCTTAATCCACTGCTGCCATTGCTGTTGCTCCACGATAGAAATCATGGACCACAGACATGGCCACCATTGTCACCTCCGGCCACCGGCCCTTTCTCTGATGATCGTCTCGCACCTTCGACAACCACCCGCGTGGCCGTGTTGAACCAGATCAGCCCATTGGATCCACCAAGTCACGATGCACCCAGCACCAGCGAGCCGTGCCCCTGCACCACCCAATGCTACCACCATCTCCCAGCTATGACCAACGATCACCCTGGACCAACACCCTGCACCCGGTGAGCCTACTACGATGCCCCACGCCACCCTGCACCATCGCCTAAGCCAGCTCTGCAACGACCGAGTCGGCTTTGCACCCTGTGTCCTCCAGTTCCATCACTTCTTCTCTGCCCGAGCCAGCTCTGGGATGGTCGAGTTGGCTCGCTGTGATGGCGTACATGCTTCTTCTTCTTAGTAGCCATGCCCCTGATTGGGCATTCTCTCCACCACCATGGCCATCGCATTCCGGCAAAAGGGAAGACCGAAGACTACCATCTCCCCTCCAATCCATGCCAACGTGATCTGAATCTTCATCCATCGCCACTGAGTCATTCAGATCCACTGAAAACATCTCCATTTCCATCGGAGATCCACAGATCCAGACTCCATGACCCCTCAGGCCGATGATCCTTCCACCATGATCATGGATCACGTTCATCGCACACGGGCCATCTGCCAGGTCTCCCTTCCATCTCTAGAAAAATCAAGAATTCTCTTCCAGGAAAGGTAACAGGCTTACCTCCGATCTCACCTCCAGCAAGATCTCTGGCAGATCCACCATGCTTCCGATATGCTCACCTCTGATCTCACCTCCGCGAGTCTCCGATAGATCCATGCTTCGGATCTGCAACACTGCAGCCTCTCCACATCTCACAACCAAAGATCTGCTTCTTCTTCCCTTCTTCCTTCATGCCACCGCATCAAGAAGCTCTGATACCAAATGTCATGGAATGAGACACCTCGCTTGACTCTGCAGAATGCCCAGGATCGACTTGATGCTACCATGGACATGAAAGGAACCATCACCGAGAAGGATTGGGGCATGCCATCTGCTCCTGTTGGCGAAGGCATGCCCATGGGGTTGTAACAAGAAGAGAGAACCAGTGAGAGAGGGCTTTCTTGTTTCCTAGGGAGAAGAGGATTTCTATTCCGGGACAAATCTTCGACCTCTCATACCACTCCGGCTACTACAAGATATATATATAGCCCTGAGTCAACATGACTCATTCCAACAAAACTCTCTCTCCCCCAGGCCAACCATGAGATCTAAACCTGTCAAAAGAGTTGACTCGAATATACCTCGAGCTGACTCAACCAGACCACGAGTCGACTTGAACAAACCTCTAGCCGACTCGACTAGAACTCAATCCTATTATTGACCTATAAGAGTCGACTCCTCCATAGCCCGAGCTGACTCCAACCTCAAGATCTCCAAACCCAGATCTCGAGCTCCCCTGGAACACCTCTAGAAAATGCTTGGCATGCCTCCAACCACCCAGGGATCACCTCCAACATCCTTCCCATGGTCTTCCAAGTCTCTCCAAAGCTTGGGAGCACCATACAAATCCCAACAATTACAACCATAGAATCATTGTAACGAGGCGATGGTTTCTAAGCTAACAATCATTAGTGTTGACTGTATAGTCCCCTCCCCTTCCTAGCATTACAATTTGTTGTGACCTAGATTGCCCTCACCTGTAGTCTTGGTGGGTCCTAGTTCCATGTCAGGTACTTCGAAGGTGGGGTCCCTCTCCCCTGGATGATCACAGGGGGTTGCAGCTTTTTTGATCTATTCCCACCTTGACCCACTAGAGGGGTTCTCCGGAGCCTAGGGCCTAGCTCGGTCGGAAGCTCTACTCAATCATGAGCTTAGCTCAGTCGAGAGCTCATCTCGACCAAGAGCTCCTCTCGACCAGGAAGTCTTCCCGACTAGGAGCTTATCTCGATTGGAAGCTCTACTTGACCATGAGCTCACCTCGACTAGGAGCTCATCTCGGCCGGGAGCTCTACTCGACTGTGAGCTCACCTTGACCGGGAGCTCATCTTAGCTTGAAGCTCTACTCGACAAAGAGCTCTACCCTGCTAGGAGCTTAGCTCAGGGGTCACTGTGGTTGGGGTGTGGTCCATGGGTGCCACGTCGATGGTTAGCCACATCAGAGTGTGTGGCCCGCAAGCGCTATGTCGGCAATTAGCCACATCAAAATTAGGATAATTGTATTCAAAGATATTACAGATTATCATTTTGTTTTACAAATTAATATAGAGTAACTCTTTGTCCACTAGGAGTAGTGTAGAAAAAATATACCACCAAATATGATTGGGCCACATAAGGACCATATAAGACCTGCTTTTTAATATCATAGTTTTACTTTTCGTTAAAAATTTTGAATGAAATGTCCCTCTTATGAAAAAATTATGACATCCTGTTGCTTAGATTATTGTATCCCATGGCTTGGATTTTGATTTCATGTCCTAAGATCAAGGAGTATTTTTCTCATTAAAAATATCAAAAAAATTTTAATGATAAAAATATCCCTCGATCTTATGACATCATGTAAATAAGGGTTATGATACCCTACTCACAAACTTGGCCATGGGGTGTCATAGAAGAGGGACATTTTCATCATTCAAATGTGTATTTAATACCTATAGTTTGCTTTTCGTTAAAAATTTGAATGATGAAAATGTTTTTCTCTTTATAACAATCCATGGCCAAGTTTATGAATAGGATGTCATGATCCTGTTTACGAATGTCATAAGATCAAAAAATATTTTTATCAATGAGAAACTTTTAAAATTTTTTCAATGATAAAAATATCCCTCGACCTTATGACATAGGATGTCATAACCCAAGCCACGGGTATCATAATTTTTCATAAGAGGAATAATTTTGTCATTCAAATTTTTAACAAAAGTAAACTACAAGCATTAAATGCATGTTGAATGATGAAAATGTCTCTTCCTTTATGATTCCCTGTTACCAAGTTTAAATGCATTTGAATGATGAAAATGTCTCTTCCTTTTATGATACCCTGTTACCAAGTTTGGAACATGGTGTCAAAACCCTATTCACATGATGTCATAAGATCGAGGGATATTTTTGTCATTGAAAAAATTTAAATTTTTAATGATGAAAATATCCCTTGGCCTTATGATATGGGATGTCATAATCTAAGCCACAGGGTATCATATATTTTTCATAAGGGAGGAGTATTTTCATCATTCAAAATTTTTAACGAAAGTAAAAATATGTGTATTGAATATGCTTTAAAAATCGAGACTTACGTGGCCCAATCAAGTTGTGTGATATATTTTTTCTCCACCAAGGATGGTATATAAATAATTTCTCAATTACTATATGTGAAAGCCTATTTGGATGGTTGGGTCCAAAATCTCATGAAATTCATGGATTAGACCAATACAACCATCAAAATCAAGTTGGACTAGGTCTATATTTAAAAATATCTAGAGTATTTATAGAGTGGGTCAAGCTAGATCCCAGAGGGAGAAAAAAAAGACATGCTAAAATATCTTTTCTTCCTTCCCCCATAATTCTGAATTAAAAGAGGTGTAGCATATATGAGACTTCAATTAATATGTAATGGCCTAGCCCAACTATATAAATTTTAAAGCCAAAAAAGAAAGAAGAAAGTCCTTTCTGCCTTCTCTCCATATTCTTTTGCCATTTTCTCTCTCTAAAAGTTTTTCTTTCTAGATTGTTTCTCTCTTCCCTCTCTTTTTTTTCAGAACTTGCATCCTTACCTTTTCTCATCACTTTCTCTCCAACTTTTTCTCTCTATTTTTTTCCTCTACTCTCTCTCTACTTTCTTCCTCTACTCTCTCTACTTTCTTTCTTTTATTTTCTCTTTCTATTAGGGTTTTGGATCTTAGAAAAAGAATTTTCTTCTTAGTGACCTTGATTAATCCTTATGAAGAGGACCTAAGCTATGGTCCTCGAGTCACATGTTGATCCTTACCATAGCTTAGATTAACTAATCGAAACCTTGGGCATTATTACAACCAACCTTTAAAAAAATATAGATTTTAGAATTTATTATTTTAAAATATTCATGATAAAATCTTAATTAAAATATGAATTGTTAAGTATCAGGCTCAGAAGGATTTTCAAAATGTGATAGTTGAACTTGAAGTCTGATTTTATTTGTGAGGTAAGTGTTATAGGGTAGACGACCTGTCAAAACCTCCTCTAGACAAGTTATGATCAATTTTGATAAGTAAAAAAGTGTTTGGCCAATCTCCAATCTTTTTCTAAGGCATAGGACATCTATCAACCAGGAGCTGATCTCTTTTTAAGATTTTGGATACTTATCGACCAGGAGCCAATCTCTTCGTAAGGTGCAAGACAACTGTTGGCTTAGAACTGATATCTTTGTAAGGCATAGGATGCCTATCGGCTAGGAGCCAATCTCTTTCTAATTTGCAGGATGCCTATTGGTCAAGAGCTAATCTCTTATTGAAGTACAAGATGCTCAACAACTTATCGAATAGGTACCATTACTTATCTGAGCTAGGTATAAAGTTCTATAATTTCATTTAACATAAAGCATATCTCTTTAAGCCATGAGTTGTTATGACAAGGTTGATAAAATGGTTATCAAGAAGTGCAACAGACCACTTAACGAACCACATCTAAATTGACGTCCTAATGGCTTAATTGACCTAATACTTTTTTAATGGTGTAATTGCGTTATAAACATTTACAATCGCCTAACCAACTCGGTCTTAAATATCTATAAATAAGGGGTCGAGGGGATCTTCGAGGTAATACTAACTCTCATTCTCTCCATTTTATTTTCACTATTCTTTCTCTCTAAGTTGACTTAAGCATTGAAGGATCCCTCATTAAAGAAATCACATCCATTTTTTCAATGACAAGTATTGCCTAGATTGACAATCCAAGAGGGGGGTGAATTAGGTTTTCAAAAATTTAAGGTAGATATGTGCTTTTGGAAACTTATGCAATGTGTGAGCCAAGTGTAGTGTGATGTATAGAAGCTGAATGAGAGAGTAAGAGAGACAAACAATCATAAAAAAATACAACAAGATTTATAATGGTTCGAAGCAATCCCAGCTTATACATGCACTCCCCAAGGTCCATTTGAGATTTCTACTATATTCTTGGATTGTTTCACCCTGCGCTCATAATCCAAACTCCAACACAACTTTTGTTTTCCGAGCTCACAAATAACCTAATTAACTTTCCAAGGCTAGCTAATCAAAACCTTAAACCCAAATCCAAGTTTCAGTTCCCTACTAAAATTTGTAACAATACAAAAATAAGAAAAATAGAGCAACAAAAAAAAAAAAAAACTCTAAAAGAAGAAGAGTTGTTGCACTTGAAGCTTGACTTAAAGACTCTTGAATGCTTCAATGAATGGTGTTCAATGCACTCTTATTTGCTCACTTAATACTTTAAAAGAGTTGGTGGGAAGATGTGAAGTTGCTTTTGAATTTTTAGGTAACAGCTTACTAAATATTCTCCAGGTCTTAAGTGTTTTTAATGATTACTTATAATCTTGACTTTAATCCTTGTTTTTATACTTCTTCAAGTATTTTTTTATTGGTTTATAATCTTTTCTAGCTATTTCTAGCTATTGGAAGTAAGAAATAGCTATTAGAAATCTCAAAATTCAAAATCTAGAAGTTCTGTGAACTAGCCATTATTGTGCTATCAAAAGATGGCTCACTTGGTCTACAAGTTAGCTCATCTATATAATTTCAAAAATCTTGCTTTCTATTCTTTGAGAAAGCTAGCTCGCTTGGTGCTCAAGTCTGCTCTTTTGCTTATTCCATAAATTTAGCCTTTTATTATTTTGAGAGAGTTAGCTCTTTTGCTATGTGAGCTAGCTTGCCTAACTGATCTAAATTTTTTGCTTTTTGTTTCTTGAGAGAGTAAGCTCATTGGTCTACAAGAGCTTGCTTGCCTATGTGCTAAGCCTACATGCCATTTCCGGTGCATACTAGAGTCAGTTCTTACTTTCATGAGTTGGCTTTTTATTTCAAATAACCATTCTAACTTCTATTTCACTTACATTTAAGTACAATTGACCTCTCAAAACTTCTAAAGGACTTGTAATGACTTTAAAGAGCTTTCTAATCATACAAAAGATCTCTTAAAGCATCTAAAGAGTTTTCAATGATACATATAGTTTACATTGAATTTCCATTGATACAGAGTATCTCTCAAGTTTTTTTATTAACCATTTGATATATAGAATCTTTCTGATGATGCCAATAACCTATAAATTTCTATTAACACATTGTCTTGGTATACTCTCTACAAAAACATTCTTAACCATTTGAAAATGTTAGTATACTATTCATGCTCCAATGTTTTGTAATTATCAAAATCATTTATGGGGTCAATAATCTCTCCTTTTTGATGATGATAAAATATTAGACATGGAGATTAAAAACTTGCAATATAACATGTATCAGAGCTTTATATATGTATAGAGACTTTATAGTATTAGAAATATTAGAGCTATAAAGGTTTCAAAGTATTACAATATTAGAGTACTTGTTATGTATCAGAATATATACAATATATCCAAGCAGATTTTTCTATAGAATGTATCAGAGCTTAATAATATGGAGCATAGCATTTTGTAGAATGTATTAGAACCTTTGATATGTCAGTGTATGTATTAAAGATTTTAATAATTTGCATGTATCAAAGTTATATAAGATGTATCAGCAATGTGTATCATCATGAAATAAGCTTGTATTATGATTTAAAAAATTGTAGTAGAGCTCAAAAGGAATGTATTAGAGCTAAATGAGTTTCTATCAAAGCTTAAAAGAAATGTATCAAGTTGTAAAAATATATCAAAGCTTAAATTGAGAAGTGTATCAAAGCTTGTAAATATTGAGAATGTATCAAAAAATAATACTTCTCTTCAATTTAAGCTTTCTTTACATCTCTTTAACTTCCTTTTTGCTCTCTTTTTGCATACTACTTTGTTTTGATTATTTCTTTTGAGTCTGATCCTATGCAACTTATATATTTTCTTATATTTTCTCCCCTTTCTTTCTTTTGTAAATGTAATTTTAATTTTTTAATCTCTCATACCTACTCTACTTCCCCTTTTTGTCAATAGCAAAGAGGGTAATATGCATGAAGTAAAATTTAATCCATAATCTTTCTAACATATAAGGTAAAAGGCACTTCATTTTATATATAAGTCATAGTACAAAATTTGGTACCATATATGTATCAAGGTCAAAATACAACATCCCAAAGAACACAAAACATTCACTATAATATAATAATAAGCAAGATATTGTAACAAAATATGGATTCTAATGGTCCAAACATACATAAAATCTAATACATAAGATCTAGATAATATGACCTAATGCCTAATCCTCGTCATCATCTTGGATGTTGTTGACCTTGGAAATAATTTGATGATTACAAATATTGGAGCATGAATACTATACTAATACTTTTCAAATATTTAAGAATATTTTTGTAGAAAGCTTTTCAATGCCATCAATTGAAATTAATATAGATCATTAGAGTAGGTTGAGAGCTATTAGGATGTTAAGTCAACTCTCAAGAATTATTGCAAAGATGTATGTATCATAATAAAACTTCTTATGAGAATTTTTGTATCATGGAAGGAGAAGTGATGCGGGATGGATGTAAAGACTAATTCTAATAATTAAAATTTAATTTTGATGAGCAATGATAGCAAACTCAGATAAACTATCAAAATTAATTTAATGAAGATAGACTAAGCCTTTACTAGCTACATGTAATATAATCAGTATGCAATCACATAAAGAACCTTGGATTCAATGATTGAGAAACCAC
Organism: Areca catechu; assembly: GCA_021397845.1. Classification (NCBI taxonomy): domain Eukaryota; kingdom Viridiplantae; phylum Streptophyta; class Magnoliopsida; order Arecales; family Arecaceae; genus Areca; species Areca catechu. The sequence continues at coordinate 5,194,321 of JAHSVC010000059.1, forward strand.
TGAAACTAGGTCGTCCTAATTTCAATCAACCAGATCTAATGAAATTCGGATGGTTACATACCAATAATGCTTTTCCCTCCTCCATTTTAACAGATCTGGATTCAACTCTCAAGATCTCGCAGTAGGATTACAAACTTTAGTCCTTCGGAGCAGGTCTTCCCATTGATGGTTGGATGGCAAGGAAAACCTCCTCTTCTAATCAGGTACTCTAGATATCATGCATGAGAACTTTGATTAGAATAATCAAAATGGAGTGGAAATCTAAAATGAGAGAGGGAAAGAAGGATGGACGGTTTGGTTCTGGATTTAGACTAGATGTTGAAGATGGTGGTGCCATGCTTCTGGATCTTGGACTCAAGAGATAACTCGGGCTCTAGTACTCCACACACTAATGCAATGCTTAACCAGCAGAGCACTCACACACTACAATTACTTAACTTGCAGTTGCACTCTCAACGCTTACCCAGCATTGGAGAAAAAAATTGACAGAGTTTCATTAATCAATCATAAGTTGGATTACAAGAGGAGAATGGGATGGTATTTATAGACCCCTTACATAGTATCTTGATAAGATGGTAGCAAGATAAGAAAATATTCTTTTGAATACATAAATAATTAAGATGATAATGGACTCTAATTTCCTTCTTGACCTTGATGAAGACTCTTTGTAATTTAAATTGGGTAGACTCCTTTGTTCTTGGTCTTCTCCATGACTTAGGCGATGAAAGAGGCATTCCATGATTTTTAAGAAGAATGTGGCAACAAAAATGAGATGAGATGGCATCCTTAATCCTTTCTCAATTAGCGCTAATCCATTCTTGGCATGAACTTCTTCTTGTTCTTCAAATTTGAATGGTAGGCAAAATAATAAAACATTTCTTTGAATGTTGAATGGATTCCATAGGAACTTGGACTCCTTTGAAATATAGATAAACCTCCACTTAACCTTGTACTCTTCTTCCATTTAAATTTGAATAACTCCTTAAGTTGGCCGACCATTTGGAGTGGGCTTCAAATCTTGATAGATGGTGCTAAATGATTTTACTCCTCTTAAATGGCATCATCTTGGATTTAAAAAGGGGCGATGAGAAGGAACTTGTTGGCGCTTCTCTTGGATAAACTTGAATCTTAAATTGTTCTGATGTCTAATGTCCCAATGTCTCAATGTCTCGATGTCTGGATGTCCCAATATCTCAATGTCTAGATGTCTGGATGTCCGGATGTTTGGTGAAAATTTTGGACAACCTTCTTTTATCATGGATTGATCCACCAAGGCAATGTGGCATGATGACATGGCATGGTGACATGGCTTCACCAACTGGGCCTAGCCTTGGCCAACAATTGAGCTTGAACCTCATTCAATTATAAGACTCAACTTCAAGCAAACCTAACTTGACTAATTTTGCAAAACAAAGCAAACTAATATTATTTACAGAACTCAAGCTGAAATTAAAATAGAACAACTACTCATTGGTGATCTACAACGAGCTTGGAGGGTTCTGATGTCTCTTCCTAGCTTTGGTGTCCTCACTAATTCTCCTGAGATGGGAAGAACTCGATCCTGTCGAGTATGGGTTGACTCTGCTCTGGTAATGTTCTAGCAAGTCTGGGTTAATTCTTTGTAGATCCTCTCGAGTGATCCATGAATCATCAGATTTTGGTCTACCTTGCCATCGAACCAAGTAACGCTGATAATCCTTACTCCTAGTAGTGATAGTTTTGTCATCCAAAATCCACTCGATCTTATCTCTCCGTTCTGGTAATTTGGCTGGTGGACACTTAGGGGTAGGGTCACTCTCAAAAATGGAATCAGGCCCAAATGGCTCACTAGATATCGTTATTTGCTCCTTATACGCAACAAGATTTGATACATTGAAGGTTGGACTAATACCTAATTCAAGTGGTAAATCTATTACATAGGCATTAGACCCAATTTTCTTTATGATCTTCGTATGGTCCTCTGCACTACAAGGCATATAGTTTTTCATGGTTCTAGGTGGGAACCGTTCAGTATGAAGCCTGATCATGACAGAGTCTTCCTCATAAATTCTTGGAAATATTTATGTGAGTTAGCCATATGCTTATAAGATTCATTTCTTTCAATAATTTTCTTACTTATCTCTTTGTGCAATTCCATAATATGCTGTGCATATGACTCTAACAGATTCAAAAATGCCTGCATGCAGGGCAAAGAATAAGATATAAAGGCTTTCTAGTTTATATACATATAACTTAAATGCTCTGCCTGTAGACCTATGACTGAACTATTATAGGCGACTCAACTCTTGATAGAAAAGATCCCAATTCCCAATGTTTCCACCTATAAGACATCTAAGCAAGTTTCCCAAGCTCCGATTTACTACCTCGTCTGACCATCTATTTGGGGGTGGTAAGATGTAGAAATTGAGCTTAGTTCTTAACAAGTGCCAAAGGTTTTCAAAAGTAACTTGTAAATTGACATCCTATCAGACACTATGGTTTTAGGAAGACCGTGTACCTAACCATGCTATCGAGAAAAATTTGGCTACCTTAGAAGCATCAGAAGTTTGTGAACAGGTATAAAATGTGCCATCTTAGAGAACCTAGACCACTACAAGATGGAATCATGATTTCTTAAAGTCTTGGGTAAACCTAACACAAATTCAGACTAAGGTCTTGCCAAGGATATCTGGTACCGGTAAAGGGGTATACAAGCCAGTATTTGCTTTTGCTATTTTGCAATAGCACAATTCGACACCTAGCTACAACCTGAGCTACATCCCTTTTTAGATTGGCCAATAAAACTGGTCCTCAACAGCTGGATGGTCTATTTCTACCAAATGACCAGCTAGACCTCCTGCATGGGTTTCCCAAATCAAAAATTCTCTAAGAGAGGTTCTAGGAATATACAACCTATTTCCTTAAGAGGTAGCCATCGTTCAGGGTATACTCACTATTTAAACTAGAGGGTCCTTGTTTGATAGACTGATAGGTCTTATAAAAATCAAGACAAGCTTCATACTGATCCTTCAATTTGTCAAATCCTACAACTTAGTACTAACTGAGTTAACGAGTAGGGTCATCGATTAAGAGCATTAGCAACCTTATTCTTAGTACCAGTATGATGTTCTAGCACAAAAATATAGGCTTGAATGTGTTGACCCATAAGAGATTTTGATGATAACCAAACATTGGTGTATGCATTTGTTTTACCAACAACTCTTCAAGTGTTTCACAAGTATTTGTAGGATGAATTCATTGCACAAATCTTAACTCCTACATTTTCATTTCTTGTTTTGAGTTGTGTTGTAATTGATATTTAAAGAAGATCCCAAAGAAAAAGATAAGAAAGATCATAAAATTGGGTTACTTCTAAATGTATTTTAAGCTTTTAATTCTTAGAAATATGTTGAGTTTGAAGACATCTTGAAGCTTGAAGATGCTGGATGAATTCTGGAGAAAGACTGAAAAAATCACTGATACATTCATTCGAGCCTACTCGAAGGGAAGAGAGCTGACTCTGGCACTTGGCATGCATGAGGATTCTGGCACGCAGATATCTGAGCCGACTCTAAGGGACCCAAGCTGACCATCCAAAGTACTACTTCCTGAATCAGAAAGGCGAGTTGACCCAAAAAGTCTGAGCCGACTCTATCATATAGTCATACATCCGAGCCGACTCTTCAGAAGATCGAGCCGACTCCTCCGAGTCTTGAAAATGCTTTTTGAGAACAACAGCCAACCGAGTCGACTAGAATGGAAGTTAGTCGAGTCGTTCAATCTGACATTCTTAAAGGCATGAGGATCTGAGCCGACTCTTACAGAGTGAGGAATCAAGACACTGTGTAAGTGAGCCGACTAGATTGAAGATCGACTCAACCAGAACTCCTCTAAGGATCTGAGCCGAATCGAGTGATCCGAGTCGACTCGAAGGTCGATTACAAACTTCCAATGGCTAGTTCTAGAATTTGGATTTTGAATCCAAAAAGTTCTCCAACGGTCAAATGTCACATCCCAATGGTCTACAATGACGTAAACTACCTTAGAATGATGGAAGACCATATATTTGAGGGATTTGAACTTTTTTGAAGTAAGTTTCAGCAAGTTTTTGAAAAAGAGAAGAAGAGTTAATGCATCATTGAATATCCAACCAAGCCAACAAGCAAGAGAGCACTAAGAGCATTCAAGATAGCCTTCACCAACACTCATCTGAAGCTTGAAGCACTTAGTAAAGAAGCTATAGAAGCCATTAAAGTGCATTGAAGTGCATTCAAGTGGGCTTCTCTCAAGCTACATCGGCAACCATTCAATAAAAAATTATTTATCATTCTATTGCTTTTCTCTTTCAATTCAGTTTGAATTGTTGGTTATTGGTGAGCCCTGTTGAAAAACCAAATAGGTTCTTTGTTAGCCTTTGTTAAAATCAAGTGTTGGATTCTTGGTGATCTTGGAAAAACCAAGTTGGGTTTCTTTGGTGAGCCCGTTTAAAACCAAACTGTAGAGGTTAGGTTTGGATTGTGAGATTGTGAAAACAATCTAACTATATTCCGATCGGGGATATAGTGAAAATCCCAAGTGGTAATCTTGGAGAGTGGACGTAGGAGCTGGATTGCTTCGAACCACTATAATTATGTATGTTTTTGTATACTTTTCTGATTTGATTTTGCTTCTGCATTTAAATACTTTATCACAGCACTTAACACCTTTAAAGGGATTTCAAGAGCATATAACTGCTTATATTTATTAATTCCAATTCACCCCCTCTTGGAAAAGCTACTTGGGCAACAACTGGTATCAGAGCAATGTCTCTGAATACATTTAGAGTAAAGATTGATGGCTCATCCCATGAGTAAATCCTTGGTTGAAGGCCATCTACTAATAGACCTCCACTCTTCACTGGTACAAATTATTTTTACTGGAAAGCTAGAATGAAAATCTATATACAAGCTGTCGATTTTCAATTATGGAAGGTCATTCTAAAAGACCATAAATTTCCATGATTAAAATTGATGGCATGGATGTCCCTAAGCCTGAAGAGGACTGGGATGAACATGACATGAAGATGGAAGAATTAAATGCCAAAGCAATGATTTACTATACTATGCTTTGGATGCTAATGAGTTTAATCAATTTTTTACTTGCTCTTCAGCAAAGGAAATTTGGGATAAACTCAAAGTGACCCATGAAGGAACTTTCCAAGTGAAGACTTCAAAATAAATCTTCTTGCACATAGTTACAAATTATTAAAATGGAATCTACTGAAACTATCTCTGCCATGTTTACTCGATTTACAAATATTATTACAGTTTGAAAAGTCTTGGCAGGGTTTACTCAAATGCTGACTTAGTACAGAAGATTTTAAGATCACTTCCAGATAAGTGGGACCCCAAAGTGACTGCCATCCAAGAAGCGAAAGATCTAAACACCCTATCTTTGGATGAATTAAAGGGTTCACTCATCACACACAAATTAGCCATGCAGCATAGAACTGATGATGATCAAAAGAAGAAGAAGACATTACCTTCAAAGTTGCATTGGACTCAAAGAAAGATGAGGAATCGGAAGATGACTCCACCTCCTCTGAAGATGATCTAGAAGACAAAGATATCGCAATGGTCATGAGGAGATTTAGAAGGTTTATGGGAAAGAAGAAAGAAAGATTTAATAGAAAATTTCATAAATGAGGAGAGTACTCCAAGGATAAGGACAAGGATAAAAAAAAGGAAAAAGAACAAGTCCCCACATGCTATGAATGTAAGAAACCGGGGCACATTTGTTCAGATTATCCACTATTAAAGAAATTCTTCAAGAAAAAAAAAGTGATGGTTGCCATATCGAGTGATAGCGAGGAGTCTACCTCAATTGAAGAAGAAGAGACCACGAAAATAGCTAATTTATGTCTAATGGGTCTCGAAGATGAGCTAACATCCCCTAATGCTCAAATAGAATTTACATTTGATGAATAAATTCTACTTTTGATGATTTATTATCTGAATTTAAAAGACTGGAGTAAAGATAGATTCTTAAAGAATATCAATGATTCTTTACTAAGAAAAAAGAAGAGATTTTAGAAAAGAAAATTTATTGCAAAAAGAATTACATATTTTTTCTGAAATGTATAAAGCTTTGAAAATTGAGAATAGTGCATATCTAGACAAGAACAAAGCTTTAATTACTGAAAATAATGATTTGAAAAAGGAGGTTAAAAACTCAAGCCACTTATTGAAAGACTTACATTATCTTCTAACAAGCTTGAGTTGATCCTAAAAAATAAAGAATTTCTAGAAATAAAGTTGGAATCGATTTTAATTCTTCAATTTGTAAAATCAAAAGCTATGTTCCCAAATCAATATCTTAAAAATCTTTTGCACCGAATGCTTCTACTTCTACTTCTACCTCTAAAGCTACATTGTATGTTCCTAAAAGCTCAAATAGAAAATCTTTATATCTGCATCTCATGCATCAACATATAGAACTTCAAAATCTGCATCTTTTCAGAATTCTAGAGTTGAATGTTTTGCATGCAAAGGGGTAGGACATAAAACTTTTGAATGTAATATCTTAAGAAATGTCAAAAGTAAAGTAAGAAAGATTTGGGTTCCGAAAGATACCATCTCTGCTAACCTACAAGGATCCAAGTTAGCTTGGGTACCTAAAAGAACTTCTTGATTGTCTTGCAGGAATTCTTGCAGCCCAAAATTGAAGAAAAGATGGTATCTCGATAGTGGCTGTTCAACGCATATGATGTGATGCAGAACAAAGAACAAGAAGCGTATGCGGAAGTAAAATTAAGATTAATTCTTTCTTTTTTATTTTTTATTTTTTATATTTCAGAAATTGGCTTTGACTCAAAGTAAAGTTAAACTAAGTTGAAGGAACTAGGTAAGGATTGAAAGCACAATTTAGAAGAAGCTAAGTTATCAGAGTAGTTCAGAAGTAACGGATCGCTGGGGGTTGAGAAACTCCCAGACCTAGGGTTTCGCTCTGAACTTTCAACAGGACAGAAATAAAGAGGAGAGATGGTTTACCAACCAGACAGTGATCTTCACAGAATTTGGGTGGAAGAACTCTCTCGGGCAGATTGTTGGATCCTCGGATTCGGCTATCTTCGCAATGGATCCTCCAATACTGGTCTCGTGGCTGGGTCAGCTTCTCCTGGACTCAAGATCTGGGAAGAAGAAAAACAAGTGATGGATTCAGAGACTCAGGGAAGGATTTACCAGTTCGAAGAACTTGAAGGCTGATGTCGCTGAGATCCGGATTCTCTTGAAGGCTGATTCGACTCCCTCTGGAAAGAGCTTTGGATCTGAAGTATCCGACTGTAGCTGGATGCTGGTGGTCGGCCTGGACTTGGAGAGAGAGGCCGTGGGAGGTGGGATAGGCTAGGGTTTGGTGGATTGAAGTGGATGGTGGGCGGCTAGGGTTTGGAGTAGAAGTGGCTAACCTAGGGTTTGGGTTTTGGAGATCTCACACCTCCTCAAGGTTCCTGGGGAACCCGGATTTACTCCCTCATGGAGCTCAACACCTGGATGCAAGTGCGGAAGAGAGAAAACACAAAGTTTGCTCACAAAAAATTTGGTTTCATTCATCTCATCCTTAGAACTTACAAAGGGGTTTTAATTTATAGGACATTACAAGAGAGTAGGGTTTTACATCTTCCCATGTGGGACTAAAGGAGGGGATCTTCAAATTAGGATTGTAGGATCAATCCCTACTCATATGGCCGGCCAAATAATTCCAATGATGATTGAGGCTTCAAAAAAAGGAAAGTGGGTGGCGCCTCCTTGTCTTGACCTCCAAGAAAAATATTTTTTCCTTCTATGCTTGGCCTTATCTGGAAGTGTTTGGGTGCCTCTTAACCTTCCCTCCAAGAGAAATTTGTTTCCTTTTATATCTGGCTTTAGTTGGAATGATTAGGGCGCCTCCTAACCTTGCTCTTCAAGAGAAATCTCCTTCCTTCCATGGCTCAACCCTTTTTGGATACCTCCTTTTCTTTCTCCCCAAGTTATGGCTTTTTCTAACTTTGTTTGAGTATTTCTGGCAGGTAATGGGCGCCTTCTTGAAGTTCTCTCCAAGAAAATTTCTTCCCTTTCAAAGTTTGGTTCTTTTGGGAATGTCTTGGGCCGCCCCCTTGATTTGTGGACCCCTGGTGGATTTCTCCTTAATTGGCGCATGAGAGTAAGGGAGCTGCTATCTGTGGTGTGGGGACCAAAGCCTGCTGGATGGAGATGTGGCACCCCCTGGACTCAGGCGTATTGCTGGGAGTGTGGCTGGGTGTGGCGCCCACTTGCTTGGCCTTGGGAGAAAATGTAACACCCCAGTTGAAGCCCTAGTCCACTACTGAGTCAACATGACTCAACAAAATAAAAATGCAGGTAATACAGACTCAAGCTAAAATTGAGTTGATCAAGTCAACCCTTATTACAAGCCAAAAAATTCCTAATTCTTCGGGCAAGGTTAATCAGAGATCCAGATGGAGCTCTGTAGTCTTCTTCTGAGTCTGGTGCCTGCACCAATTCTCCAGGGTGGGAGGAACTCGACCCTGTCGAGTAGGGATCAAGTTGGCTCTAGTATCTCTCCAAGAGGTCTGGGTCCAACTCTTGTAATTCTTCTCGGGAGATCCAAGAGTCATCAGAATCTGGCCTTCCTAGCCAGCGGACCAGGTATCTTTGGTATCCTCGATTACGAGTAGAGATAACCTGATCATCCAGGATCTTTTCAATCTGCTCTTTCCTCACAGGCCAGTTTGTTGGTGCACACAGGGTCAGGTTCACTCTCAAGAGCAGGATTAGGTTCAAAAGCCTCACTGGGAATCACAGCTGGCTCTCTATACTCTACTAGGTCTGTAATATTGAAAGTGGAGCTAATGCCTAGTTCTGGAGGTAACTCGAGCACATAGCATTGGATCCTACTCTCTTCACCACTCTAAATGGTCCAGCTCCTCTAGCATGTAACTTTCTAACGGTTCCAGGAGGAACCGTTCAGGCCTTAACCTAATCATTACATAGTCTCCTTCGTCAAAAGTTTTGACTCGCCTTTGAGAATCAGCCGACTTCTTATAAGTTTCATTACTTAATTTATTTTGGCTTGGAATTTCTTTATGCAAGTCTTTTATATGCTGTGCAAAACTTCGGTAGACTCGGAGACCCATGTGTGGACTGGTAAGGAGCTAGGTCAAGAGGTGTGTGAGGTTTGTAACCATGCATAATTTCAAATGGAATCTTACCCGTAGACCTATTGACCGAGTCATTATATGCAAATTCAGCTCTAGGTAAGTATAAATCCCAGTTCCTAATGTTTTCACCAACAAGACACCTTAACCGATTGCCTAAACTACGGTTCACTACTTTGGTTTGGCCATCAGTCTGGGGATGATAGGCAGTTGAAAACTTAAGTTTTGTCCCTAACTTATGCCAAAGGGTTTTCCAGAAATAGCTGGTGAACCGAACATCCCTATCTGAAACAATGGTCTTGGGTAGGCCATGGAGTCAAACTATCTCATTAAAGAACAGGGTGGCTACCTTAGACGCATCAAATGTTTGGGAACAAGGCAAGAAATGGGCCATCTTGGAAATTGGTCTACTACAACGCAGATGGAGTCATGCCTCCTCTGGGTCTTAGGCAAACCTAACACAAAGTCCATGCTCACATCTTGCCAAGGACGATCTGGGACAGGGATTGGGGTATAAAGGCCGGTGTTCTGTTTTCGCTGTTTGGCAACAGCGCAGGTTCGACACCTAGCCACAATGTGTGCTACATCTCTTTTTAAGCTAGGCCAGAAAAAATGGTCTTCGATAGCCAGGGTGGTCTTATCTTTTCTGAAATGGCCAGCTAAACCTCCAGCATGAGTTTCCCAAATCAAAAATTCCCTAAGAGAGGTTCTAGGGATGCAAAGCCTATTCTTAAAGAACAGAAAGCCATCTAAAAGGGAATAATCCTTATGTTCACTACATGGTCCTTGAGTTAGATCCTGGTACACAGTCTTAAAATCCGGACACGACTCATATTCCTCTTTGATTTGCTCAAACCCTATGACTTCAGCCCTAACAGAATTCAACAACAAAGATCGATGACTAAGGGCATCAGCTACCTTATTTTCAGACCCAGCCTTATGCTTCAAAACAAAAGTATAGGACTGGATATACTCTACCCACTTAGCATGCCTAGGGTTAAGCTTCTTCTGAGAATTCAAGAATCTAAGAGCCTCATGGTCCGAAAACAGCACAAATTCTTGCGGTAGCAAATAATGTCTCCAGTAACGCAAAGCTTGCACTACCGCATAAAATTCCTTATCATAGGTAGAATACCTAAGCTTAGCATCATTAAGTTTTTCACTAAAGAATGCTACGGGATGGTTCTCTTGGCTTAGGACTCCACCTATACCTACTCCTGAAGCATCACAGGCAACCTCAAATACCTTTGAAAAGTCCGGTAACCTCAAAATGGGTGCCTGGGTCATCCTATCCTTAAGATCTAGGAAGGCTTTATGGGCTGCTTTGGTCCACTGAAATTCTCCCTTCCTAATACAGTCTGTGATAGGAGAAACTACAGTACTAAACCCCTTGATGAATCGTCTATAGAAGGTAGCCAAGCCATGGAAACTTCTGACTTCATGCACACTGGTCAGCTCAAGCCATTCTACTATGGACCTAATCTTTTCAGGATCGGCAGCCACGCCGTCAGGGGTTACAACAAAACCAAGGAAGATAATTCTACTGGTCAAAATTCATACTTTTTGAGATTACCGTAGAGACTATCATTCCTCAAAACTTGGCAGACTTGTCTAAGGTGGCCTAGGTGATCTGCAGGGCTCTTACTATAGATCAGGATGTCATCAAAATAGACCACTACAAATTCCCTATGAAAGCTCTAAGTACCTGGGTCATAATCCTCATGAAAGTACTAGGGGCATTGGACAACCCAAAAGGCATAACAACCCATTCATAGAGACCATCCTTAGTTTTGAAGGCAGTTTTCACTCATCCCCTGGTCTAATCCTAACCTGATGATAGCCGCTCTTGAGATCGATTTTAGAAAAAACCATGGCACCGGCCATCATATCTAGCATGTCATAGTCTAGGGATGGGGAACCTATACTTGATTGTGATTTTATTGATGGCACGACTGTCAACACACATCCTCCACTCATGCCATCCTTCTTCGGGGTTAGAAGTGTAGGGACTGCACAAGGGCTAAGACTCTCTCTAATGAACCCCTTCCTCAATAATTCGCCAACCTGCTTTTACAGTTCTTTATGCTCAGATGGATTCATCCTATAATGGGGCAAGTTGGGTAAAGTAGCTCCTGGGACTAAATCTATGGAATGCTGAATATCCCTAAGAGGTGGAAGGTGGTCTGGCAGATCCTCGGGAAAAACATCCTCAAATTCTTCTAATAAAGGCTTAACTTCCTGAGGAGGCTCTGAGGGTGTAGGAGTCCTAAGTTCCTTAGCAGTCAACATCCAAATGGGTGAACCACTATGAATTTCTTGTTCTAGATCCTTGGCACAATTAGGTTCACTCCAGTCTTCATTTCTCTGACCTTACTGGTTCCTTTAGCTACCTTGTCCTTAGGAGGGACTGAATGGATTGTGATTTTCTTCCCATTGAAACTAAAGACACAGGTGTTGGATTTTCCTAAGAGGGTGGCATCATGATCATACAACCAAGGTCTTCCAAGAATTATACTGCTCACCCCCATGGGCAAGACATCACACCAAATCTTCTCTTGATAGGATTGCATTTGGATTTGGACCTGACATCTAGACTGGATGGGTATAGAGGTAGAGTCTACCCAAGAAACCTTATAGGGGTTGGGGTGGGGAACTGGGGTTAAGCCTAACATTTTGACAGTGCTAGTAGAAATGGCATTCACACAGCTTCCACTATCTATGATGATTTTACAAACTTTATCCCCTAGTTTAAGGAAAGTCTGTAGGATGTTAGTCCTACGCCAATCTTCCTGAACTTTAGTTTGGGACAGGATGCATCTCATAACCCCTAATTGGTCAGACTCTGTGGATTCTTCCTCTCCTTCATACTCATCGACCAAATTCATTCCGGCCTCATAAACTTCTTCTTCAAACTCCTCATTAGGCTCGGAATTCTCTTCTCCTCCCTCTTCTATATAAAGGGATCTACGAGGGCACTGGCTAGAAACATGACCTACCTTATGACACTTAAAATAAGCTATGGCTGTGCACTGATTGGAGATATGACCGGGCTTTTGGCACTTAAAATAGACTATACTAGGGGTTCTCTAGGTGTCAGATGCCTTACCTTTGTCCATGGGCCTAGGGGTGGGAATACCCTGATTAGGCTTGCTAGGGGTAACCTGGCTAGGTCCATTTCTTGGGATTGGGGCACTAACCCTAGAAGGCATGGGTCCTCTCTGAAACTTCTCAGTATTCAGTACAATCAGATAGGGTTGGTCTAGGTCAGTAACCTCTCTCAGAAATACTCTCTCTTAATGTCTTCCCTAAGTCCAGCCCTAAATCTAGACAAAGTGACCTCATGGGCTTCACTCACATCACATCTCATCAGGTATTCATCAAAGATGGTTATGTAGTCTGAAACAGATCGGTTCCCTTGTTTCAATTTGCCATTGATCTAACAGATTTTGCTGGTATGAAATGGGTAGGTACTTGTCTCTAAGTTTCTCTTTCATACCCTGCCAAGTGGTTATGGGCTCTATATTTCGTCTTCTAGTGGTCAGCTCAATGTTTCCCCAGTATAACCTAGCCTGACGTACTAACTTCATCTTGGCAAACTTGAATTTCCTCTCCTCAGACATGGCATACCACTCAAAGTACTGGTCCATCTCACCCTCCCAATCAGAATACACCTTAGGATTTAAGCTACCATCAAAAGTGGGTGCATCTAACTTGATGTTTCGAATGAACCTATCATCTCTATCCTCAGGTTCTGGGTCAGGCCTCCTATGATTAGGTTCAGGATCTCTATATAAAGGTCTTCTAGGCTCTTGGTGTGGGTGAGGTTGAGGCACATTAAAATTTGGGTCATGAGTCCAATTCTGATGCCTAGGTTCCTCAAGTACTTGGACTCGATCCCTAAGCTGGGCAAAATTCTCATTCATATCCTGACTTAATTTGTTCATACTCTCAGTAAGAGCTCTAACCATGGCCTCTAAATCAGGTTGGGTTTGACCAGGTTGGTAGGGCACTCCATTCCGGGTAGACATGATGCAAGCAAGCACACAAAATGAGACTCAACTGAACGACTACAGGCTAACTAGTCCTAGAGTCCAAACTAGATGCCCAATCAGAGTGGCAAGCTAGCCTGTAGTAACTCAGGACTCAGCCAGGCAGGTGTAAGGGGAGTGTTAGGTCCCTAGATGCCAATCCTAGACACCAATCAGAGATTGGCCAGGTAGAAAGACCAGCACACAAGCCCTTCGGGATGGAATCCCTGAACCACCGTTCTAGACACTGAGTACAAAGCACACACAGAGTAACCAGACAAACTGACTCAACACTAGCCTTGACCCGACTTGTTGATGTCCCTAGCCCACTAGGGCAAATTAGGTCTAATTAATTTTAAGATTAAAGGCTTAGGTTCGAATGAGTGGGTGGTGGTTTTGGGCTAAGGAGAGGTTATCAACTCCTCCCCTTATCTTAGATGCTCAAATGCCCTTAAGATGAATTAAGAGATGAACACTCAAAAATAATTGGATTGCAGAACACAAAAATAGAGTTGCAGTAATTTAATTCTCAGAAATCTCATGGAAACCAATAAATCACAAGAAAATTATGAAAAATAGTTTCATTATATACTGGTTTCAGAAAAATAAAATCACAAATTTGGAGTTACTTGCAGTGAGAAATAATTCCTGCAACAGAAATTACGGGCTGAAAATAGAGTACTTCCCCGTTTACAATTCCTGCTACGAAGTTGTAACCCAACGGATCCCCTACATGCCCTAGGAACACCCCGTGGAATGGGAAGAGGAGGTTTGCACCTCGCTTCGTTCCTAGGACCGGACGTCCTGGGGAGTCTACTTCGAGCAGACAAAGTAAAAAGAGAGAGACTCAAACAAGCAATCAAACAGAAACCCTAGACAGGGCTCTGATACCAAAAATGATGCAGAACAAAGAACAAGAAGCGTATGCGGAAGTAAAATTAAGATTTTCTTTTTTTTTTATTTTTTTTTTTATTTTTTTATATTCAGAAATTGGCTTTGACTCAAAGTAAAGTTAAACTAAGTTGAAGGAAACTAGGTAAGGATTGAAAGCACAATTTAGAAGAAGCTAAGTTATCAGAGTAGTTCAGAAGTAACGAATCGCTGGGGGTTGAGAAACTCCCAGACCTAGGGTTTCGCTCTGAACTTTCAACATGACAGAAATAAAGAGGAGAGATGGTTTACCAACCAGATAGTGATCTTCACAGAATTTGGGTGGAAGAACTCTCTCGGGCAGATTGTTGGATCCTCGGATTCGGCTATCTTCGTAATGGATCCTCCAATACTGGTCTCGTGGCTAGGTCGGCTTCTCCTGGACTCAAGATCTGGGAAGAAGAAAAATAAGTGATGGATTCAGAGACTCAGGGAAGGATTTACCAGTTCGAAGAACTTGAAGGCTGATGTCGCTGAGATCCGGATTCTCTTGAAGGCTGATTCGACTCCCTCTGGAAAGAGCTTTGGATCTGAAGTATCCGGACTAGCTGGATGCTGGTGGTCGGCCTGGACTTGGAGAGAGAGGCCATGGGAGGTGGGATAGGCTAGGGTTTGGTGGATTGAAGTGGATGGTGGGTGGGCGGCTAGGGTTTGGAGTAGAAGTGGCTAACCTAGGGTTTGGGTTTTGGAGATCTCACACCTCCTCAAGGTTCCTGGGGAACCCGGATTTACTCCCTCACGGAGCTCAACACCTGGATGCAAGTGCGGAAGAGAGAAAACACAAAGTTTGCTCACAAAAAAACTTGGTTTCATTCATCTCATCCTTAGAACTTACAAAGGGATTTTAATTTATAGGACATTACAAGAGAGTAGGGTTTTACATCTTCCCATGTGGGACTAAAGGATGGGATCTTCAAATTAGGATTGTAGGATCAATCCCTACTCATATGGCCGGCCAAATAATTCCAAAGATGATTGAGGCTTCAAAAAAAGGAAAGTGGGTGGCGCCTCCTTGTCTTGACCTCCAAGAAAAATATTTTTTTCCTTCTATGCTTGGCCTTATCTGGAAGTGTTTGGGCGCCTCTTAACCTTGCCCTCAAGAGAAAATTGTTTCCTTTTATATCTGGCTTTAGTTGGAATGATTAGGCGCCTCCTAACCTTGCTCTTCAAGAGAAATCTCCTTCCTTCCATGGCTCAACCCTTTTTGGATACCTCCTTTTCTTTCTCCCCAATTTATGGCTTTTTCTAACTTTGTTTTGAGTATTTCTAGCAGGTAATGGGCGCCTCCTTGAAGTTCTCTCCAAGAGAATTTCTTCCCTTTCAAAGTTTGGTTCTTTTGGGAATGTCTTGGGCCGCCCCCTTGATTTGTGGACCCCTGGTGGATTTCTCCTCAATTGGCGCATGAGAGAAGGGAGCTGCTATCTGTGGTGTGGGGACCAAAGCCTGCTGGATGGAGATGGCGCCCCCTGGACTCAGGCGTATGGCTGGAGTGTGGCTGGGAGTGTGGCACCACTTGCTTGGCCTTGGGAGAAAATGTAACACCCCAGGTTGAAGCCCTAGTCCACTACTGAGTCAACATGACTCAACAAAATAAAAATGCAGGTAATACAGACTCAAGCTAAAATTGAGTTGATCAGTCAACCCTTATTACAAGCCAAAAACCCTAATTCTTCGGGCAAGGTTAATCAGAGATCCAGATGGAGCTCTGAAGTCTTCTTCTGAGTCTGGTGCCCGCACCATGATGGGTGACAAGGATCAATTTATCACCCTGAAATGAAAGGAGGTATGGTTACTTTTGGAGATAATGGCAGGAAAAAATAATCGAATTGGTAAGATCAAGATAAGCCCCTATACTTTTATTAAAATATTGCTAGTAGATAATTGAAGCATAATTTGCTAAGCAATAATCAATTATGTGATAAGGCTTCAAGGTTATCTTTGAATCATCTATTTGTAACAAACTCTCTTGATTCTAGTAGTAAGTTCATTGGACATAGACTTGGAAATATCTATGGTAAACCTTAATGATCTTGCCATATCAAGTAGTTCTAGTCTAGTTCAATGAATGCTAAGACCAAGTAGTCTTGTTTTTTCGCATAGATGATTAGGTCATGCTAGCATGCATACTATTGCCAAGTTAATTTCCAAAATTTAGTTAGAGGCATGCCTAAGTTTAAAGTAGACTTTGATCATATTTGTGATGCATGCCAAATGGGTAAACAAACTAGGGGGACCTTTAAACCCAAAATATGATTTCAACTACTAGACCTCTAGAGCTACTTCACGTGGACTTATTTGGATCAACTAGGATCACAAGCCTAGGAGGTATAAAATATGCCCTTGTGATTGTAGATGATTTCTTTAGATTTACATGGGTTTTGTTTATTGCTCATAAAGATGAAACCTTCAAAGTATTTCAAAAATTTCATGAAAATGTTACAAATCAAAAAAATCTTTCAATAATTTCAATTAGGAGTGATCACGACATCAAATTTGAAAATCAGTTTTTCGATGATTACTGCACAGAAAATGGTATTAATCATAACTTCTCTGCTCCTAGGACACCACAACAAAATGGTATTGTAGAGAGGAAAAATAGGACTTTGGAAGAGATGGCCCGAACAATGTTATATGAAGGCAATCTTCCAAGGTACTTTTGGGTATAAGTGGTGAACACTGCTTATTACATTTTAAACCGCATTTTGATCCGTCCTATTTTGAAGAAACCCCCTATGAGCTTTGAAATAAAAAGAAACCAATATTAATTATTTTCATATTTTTGGATGTAAATGCTTTGTGCTTAACTAAGCACAACCGCCTATAACCCAGGCGATTGGCTTTGGGACACAATTCCCAACAATTGGATGATCAACTCTCTCAACAAAGTAAAGAAAATCAAGACAAAGATGACAAAGGTGAAGCCATACAATCCACACCAAAGCACCAAGATTTACCTAAGGAGTGGAGGTATGCTCATGGACATCCTAAGGAATTAATCCTAGGTGATCCGTCAAAAGAGGTAAGAACTCGAGCTTCAATTAGAAATGAATGTGCTTATATAGCTTTTGTTTCTCAAGTAGAGCCTAAATGTTTTGAAGATGCTAAAAAAGACCCTAACTAAATAAGTTCTATGCAATATGAACTAATTCAGTTTGATAGAAATAATGTTTGGACATTAATAGAAAGACCATCAAATGTTTCTGTTATTGGCACTAAATGGGGTTTAGAAATAAATTAGATGAAAATGGAATTGTTATTAGAAATAAAGTTAGGCTAGTTGCCAAAGGCTACGACCAGGAGGAAGGGATTGATTTTGATGAAACTTTTGCTCCCGTTGCTTGACTTGAGCAATTAGACTATCATTAGCATTTGCTTGTTTATGAATTTCAAACTTTTTCAAATGGATGTTAAAAGTGCTTTTCTAAATGGTTATATCAGAAGAAGTTTTTGTTGAATAACTACCTGGATTTGAAAATCACACACATCCTGATTATGTTTTCAAATTACACAAGGCACTTTATCATTTAAAGCAAACACCCCAAGCATGGTATGAAAGACTCAGCAAATTTATGATTGAAAATGAATTTTCTAGAAACCATGTTGATAAAACTTTATTTCTAAAAAGGAAAAATGATGATTTATTAGTAGTGCAAATCTATGTTGATGATATTATTTTCGGTGCTACTAATGAGATTCATTGTCAAGAGTTTGCTAAGCTAATACAAGTTGAGTTCGAGATGAGCATGATGGGAGAACTCTATTTCTTTCTTGTACTCCAAATCAAGCAAACTAAAGATGAAATCTTCATCAACCAAGCTAAGTATATAAGAGAGATCATAAAGAAGTTTGGGATGGAGACTACTAAGTCAATAGATACACCTATGAGCCTCTTTGTAAACTTGATAAAGATGAGCATGGTAAATCTGTTGATCAAAAATTACACACAGGAATGATTGGTTCTTTATTGTATTCGACTGCTAGTAGACCAGATATAATGTTCAGTGTATGTATATGTGCTAGATATCAGTTTGATCCTAAGGAATCTCATCTTTTGGTTGTTAAGCACATTATTAGATACTTGTCTGGTACAATTGATATGATTTATGGTATTCTAGAGACTCATTTGCTGATTTAATTGGATATTCTGATGCTGATTTTACTGAGTGTAAATTAGATAGAAAAAGTACTAGTGGAACTTGCCAATTTCTTGGAGTTAACTTAATCTCTTGGTTTAGTAAGAAACAAACTTCAGTTGCACTATCCATAGCTGAGGCTGAGTATATTACAGCAAGAAGTTATTGTGATCAAATCTTGTAGATTAAGCAACAACTTGAAGATTTTGGAATCAAATTAACTTGCACACCCATAAAATATGATAATATTAGTGCTATTTGCTTAACTAAGAATCATGTTGAACATTCTAGAAGTAAACATATCGAAATTAGGCATCATTTTATTAGAGACCATGTTGAAAATAATGATGTTATACTTGAATTTATTTGTATTAAATTGTAATTAACTGATATTTTGACTAAGCCTCTCCAAGTAGATCGATTCAGTATGATTAGAAGGGAACTTGGGATCATTAATTCTTTTGATTGAAATTTTCTATTCTTTGACCCATAAAAGATAAATTTGACATCAATTACATTCAATTATCTTGAATTTCATTGTATTTCAAGTACTTTTGCTCTGCACTTCATTTTCTTTTTTTTTTTAGGTTTTAAGTTGATGTGTTGACACCTGTATGTGTTGACACCATGATGTGTCGACACATGGCACTGTGTCATGAGTTAACACATGAACGACTACAAATGAGAATAAAGGGGAAAACGAAGTGTTTTCTCCCCATTTTCTTCCAATTCAAGCTAACACTTGCCCTAGCTCTATACTTTCCACTTCTTCCCTCCAAATCTCAACTCAAACCCTCTTAATTCCTATTTTTGGATGTTTTTGGGTTCGTTCTTGCCTTCTTCCACTTCCATTTTGAATCGTAGAAACCCTAGGTATTCATCTCCCTTATTGTTCAATCCATAAATTATTAAATGGGACCTAGAAAGCAAGTTTTGCATCATCCTTGGCCATCCCATCATGAAGAAGAGAGAAGGCCAAAATCCATACATGAAGATAGAGCACCTGATCCACCTGTTCAGCCACTTTTTCCTGCTTCCAGTCGCTGAGTTTGAAGTAATTGTCGAGGATGCCATGTAGACTTTGGATTCATCACCAGCATCACTTTTGGATTGGTCAGGGATTAGAGATGCTGTTTGACTTCATCTGCTCGTTGTTTGAGAGATTCTCTACCTGGGCTGATACAAGATTTCTACAGATCTTTAGCCCCACATGGCAGTGATTGATGGATCATGCATGTCCAAGGTAGAGATATTCTAATGACTGTAGCGGTACTGAGCAGTATGGAATATACCCTTGACTGGATTTGTAGTTGACAACTTAGTGGATATTTAGTAGACTCTAGTGCATTTTCGAGTCAGATATTCTACCTGAGGGAGCCACTTTTACAGGCATCCCGTCCTTTCTGCTGAGATGAGACTATTACATCATATTGTTGCCCGCCGGATTCTTCTATCGAAGATCGGATGTTTTGACTACATCATAGAGAGAGAGCTGCTTGTGATTGTCTCGTTAGTTCTGCATGTACTAATTTGCCTTCTAGTACTCATGATACATCAGATGACAAAGGCATTGACCACTCAGAGACTATGCTTGCCCTATGGAATGGGCTTCACCATTGCTCTTCAGAGCATATGGAGTGACATTCGATGATGAGCCCTACTGGATGCTTTACACACTGATGTCTATGACATCAGATCATTACCCTGGATGGTAAACTTTGGTCAGAGGCTAGTGGAGATGTAAGTATCAGGATAGGTCGATGATAGAGAT
Source organism: Areca catechu (assembly GCA_021397845.1). Classification (NCBI taxonomy): domain Eukaryota; kingdom Viridiplantae; phylum Streptophyta; class Magnoliopsida; order Arecales; family Arecaceae; genus Areca; species Areca catechu. The sequence goes on from JAHSVC010000059.1 coordinate 5,214,334, forward strand.
AAGATGACATTGTAGAGGACGAACGCATATATTCGACGAGGCAAGACCTTCAGAGGCACATCAAACAGAGATTCAGCCTGAGCCAGCAATGCAGCCAGAGCCTGCTCATTAGTCTGAGCCAACTTCCCCAGCCTTAGCTTGCATAGTAAGATTTTCCAGGAGCTTCAGAGGTCTGATGGACAGAGTCAGTCATATAAGGGCAGATGTTATGATTGTTCGACAGCGACTTTACTATTTTATTATAGAGACAGAGAGAGCCATAGAGGATTGAGTGATGGCATTTTCACTTTTTGTCCGCACTGTCTAGACTGTCTTCTGGGAGTGTTCCAGATTTTGCTCCAACTCCACCTCCATCAGGACTAGAGATTGACATTGATGGTGATACTGACTCTGATGGACTCGACTTTCCAGATATGATGACAGAGCTAATACAGGAGACAACAGCTGACTTACCTAGGAGTCCTATTCTTGATCCAGAGTGTTCATCCCTTCAGACTCCTAGCCTACCACACCACATTCTAGATATATGATCATTCTGCCATTTTATCCTTTCACCTATCATTGATACCCCTATTGTTGACTCACCTATTAGTGATGCACCAATAATTTCGTCAGCTGATACACCTATCATTGATACCCTATTATTTCTTCAGCTGATACACCGATTTTTGATACACCTATAATTGTACACTATCCTTGCATACATCTTCTCTTATTTGGAGCTAGGTTTCTATACACCTGTTTCCATTATCTTGATTCCGGTCCTTCATTTGATCATACACCATATCTGATAGTTGTTGAGACTGTCACTCTGATTTGTTCTATTCCTGCTCCCGACATAGCCTCCACCTCTTCTGTGCTTCAACTAGAGGCAGGACCTATGTTCAACGCGAGTACGGGGTCATTTGTACTCCTTCTCGATCAACCCAATCTCGTCTTCATGATCTCAGACCGATGTGGCCCCGAGCTCATGCTTTCACTGATACTGGACCGATCAAGATTAAATCTTCAGAGGATGAGGATGATGTTTAGGATAGTTTTTATATTTAGATAGTTTGTATTTCTACACTTTTACATATTTTAGTGTTCACTTTTATGTACCTAATTCTGACTTTAATGAATCTTATGATTGTACTTCATATTATGACTTCAAATGAATGAAATGCAATAGTTACTTTAAGTAATTCATTATCTTCTTTCAGTAATACATTTTTACTCAAGATTATTAACTTCTTCCTTCCTTTTTTATGATAACAAAAAGGGGAGAAATTTAAAGTATAGTATAAATGAGAAGTATGTATGTTTAAGAGAATTTTAGTAAATATGGATGATTGAAAGAAATTTTGAAAATTTTTGTGCATTAAGTAAGGGGAGTAATACCTCCTTTGTATTGAAAATCTATTTTGAATACCTCCTTTGTATTCAAAATCTATTTTGAATTGAATTCCATGTCCAATTCTTTTCTTTAGATGTTTAAAAGGTTCACAAATCTTTTTATGGATCATCTATTCGGAGGAGTCTGGTTTATTGCTGAAATTGTCTCTCTTGAGCATATTTTCTTTTAGAGTATCACGATACATGAATTTATCTCTTATATATTCAAGTTTGATACTCTTAGCCATTGTAATACTCTTGCTCTGATACATCCTTTTCAATATTTCAACACTATTGCAATTAGCTCTTCACACTTTGAAAAGTTTTTTTGAAAGCTTTTATGTAATTTATCCTTAATGGTTTGTCATCATCTAAAAGGGGGAGATTGTTGACTCTGTTATTGATATTGATGATAAGTAAAATGCTTAAGTATAAGTGAGTACTAATGATTTATTGACAGTATATTTTTATAAAAAAAGGTGCTCATCAACTTAACAAGAATTGTTTGATTGAAAAGTCCCAAATATGGATAAAAGATCTATTTAAAAATGATTTTAGAAGATGAAGAATGCTTGAAAGGACACATGAGTCAACACAAACTTGTTTCAACAGAAGTTTAGATGTTTTAGTGAGAATCTCAGTGATGTGTCTCTCAAAGTGTCAGCACCTACAACTTAAGTGTCGACACATGACAGTGAAGTGTCGACACAAGTCGGCATGCAGAGATAGTTTCAAATGGCATGGCTGAAGTGTTAACACATGGATGTGTTATGTTGACTCAAAGTTGTCGATACATGGATCAGTTCATCGCCTGAGATTGTTGAATTATAGAACTTGCTGAAAATTGAAGATATGCTTGAAGTGTCGACACATGGATGTCAAGTATCACCTGAGAATTCTAGAAAGCTACATTGAGATATTTGAACTAGGTGCTGACTCATGGAGAGCAAGTGTCGACCCTATGTGTCGACTCACAGCCTAAATTATCGATACTTGGAGTTCTGGGATAGTAACGACTAGTTTTTCAAACACAGAACTTACTTTTCTTGGCTCCCACGGCTAATTTTCGTGTCTAACAGCTAGAATTGAGTTTTGAGGCCTTGGGTAGGTATATATGATTGAAATCAAATCTAAATATAGGAGATAGAAAAAGGAAAAACAAAGAAAAAAAAAAAAGAGGGTATTCACTCCTATTCATTGAGTTCAACCACCTTCAAGCAAAAAGAAGCCTCCAAGCAATCAAGAGCCTTCAAGAGCTTTCAAGATCAACCTTCTTGAGCATTAAAGAGCTTCATCAAGTTAAAAGCATCACTACAATGAGCTTCAAAGAAATATAAAATCGGGCAACAAGTATGGCCATGGGCATGGAAGCATGCCATCGGGCTTAGGGCCTAGTGGTGCCCGTATCTACCTTTAGTGGGCTGGCGCCACCTATAGAAGGCGCAGTGAAAGGATTATGCCCTATAAGCCAATATTTGTATCTCCCAGACCATTGTAAATTGACAAGTTAATAAAGGCAATAATTTTCATCATTCGCTGTGTCATTATATGATGAACCCCATAGATTAGGGCTATGGTTGTAGGGCTATGATGAGATCATACCAGTGAGATCTAAGGCCTTAAAACCCAAATCTAGAATATTCCTAGTCATAGGAACCCTGAGTTGGGGATCAGTTTCCGGTTAGACTGGCACATCCTATGTATGCTGAAAAGGGTGACTGCTCTCACAGTCACTTGTGTGGGACACTATACAAGGATGTGGGTGCTCATTAGCGAATGAGTTCACTGAATAGATCCAGTTTGAGAACATCTAATGGAGCCTTAGCTGCATGTCAACAGATGTTTCTCATAGTGGGAGTTGTACAAGTAGTCCTATGACCTGAGACTGCCATAATACCTTAGTACATGAACCCATGCTGGTTCAATCTCAATCATGACACTGGGTCATGCACGAGGTTGATGCTGGGCATGGTGAATTGTATATGAAGGTAATGGGCAAGTCAACAAGGAATTGATCACTCCTAGTAGGAGGAGATTGCATCCAGCCAATTAGGTCAGATGATGGTTCAGGAAATCTTTGATCAAAGTACAGATATTAGAAATGATTTCTAATATCGAATTAATTGAATCATTAGTGTATGACTGAGCTGGGAATGAGTATAAGCTAGTTTTGACATGTTTCCTATCCATAGTTATATTCGGGATGCAAGATGATTAAAGGATCGAATTGTACAGGAACTTCCACTGAAGGGTAGTTTTGGAATTTCACCAGAATTTCCATATCTTCCGGGTAGACATGATACGTTGCTAGACGTCAATCTTGTCTTGTGGGTTGATCAAATTAAATGTTTTAATTGGATCACTAATTAGGAGGAGTCCTAATTGACTAACTCGAGTTAGCTCGATTTGACCTAATCGATTAAAATGAGTTCTGATCAAATTAGGTCACTTGCACTCGGACCCACTGCTGGCTAGGTATGGAACCCAATGGGTCACACACTTAGGATAGATAATCAAGGATTTAATTTGGAATTAAATCTCGTTTGCAGATGAACACACTAGCATGTGTTGCAAACCATGGCTTCTACTTGAATCGAATTCGAGTTAGAGTTCCGATTTGTCTTTTTTAGATCCAAATTCATTCCGGTTTGAATCTAATTGAAGATTCAAAACATTGGGCTAACAGTAGGCTAGCAATTGGGCTAACCTAAGAGGCTAAACCCCTTTCCCACATCGCCTAAGTCCCTCCCCCTCTTTTCCCACGCGCGCGCGCAAGGAGAAGAGTCCACGTGCGCGTGGACTCTTTCCACGTCGCGTCTTTGCGTGAAAAGGAAAAAAAAGGGGTCGGCATTTTTGGCTGAGAGGGCGTGGAAGAGAGTCCACCTAGGCGTGGACTCTTCATAAAGGGGAATTACCCGAAAGAAAGAAAGAAAACACCGAAGGGGCGCGACTCCTCTCTTCTGCGCGCGCCCTTCTGTGTTTTCTCGCGACTCTTTCTTGCGTCTTCCCATCCCAAAGGCCGTGAGATTAATCAAGGCCCTGAGATGAAGGAAAGGACGTGAGAAGGGAGAGAGGGGCGTGAGAAGGTGATTCCAGATGGATAGGCACCTCTCTGTCGCCTATTTAAGAAGAAGGCTTCACCGTAAAATTTATTCCAAGTTTTTCTACAACGAAGCCTTGCCTCTTTTTCTTTTCTTCTTCTCTCTCCAGAAGATTGTTTTTCCCCCCCTCTCTTTCCTCTTTGATTCCTTTACAGAGCCTTGGCTCTGTCGAATCTCAGAACAGAAGGAGAGTCAGAGAGAAACTCTCCGACGGTAAAGGAAGAAGGCGCCTCTCCTTTCTTTCTTACATTAAGACAATCTTGTCTTAATTTTCTTCTCCCTCCAAGACAAGCCTTGTCTCATTTTAGGACAAGGGCTTATTCTTAAGACAGAGTGTCTTAAGGGCCAAAGTTGCTAAAAGACAAGGAGAAGGGTAAGAGAGAAGGTTTAGTCCCGTTTTGGCTAGAGGAGTCCTAGCCAATAGCCCATATACAAGTTCTTGGATAGAACTTGATTGGAAGGAACCCAATTAAGGAGTCAGTGTCTTGATCATCTGCCCGTGTGGATCACCATCGGAGGGCGGACAAGTGGACGCCTGGTGTGTTCAAGAGGCTACTCAATTTGGAGTTCATTTCTCCATCAAACTGGTAATAGCGATCTGAGGTTAGTATTTAAACAATGTTTAAATTTGGATATGCATGTAGTCATAGTTTTAATTTCTAATAAGGTGATTTGGGATTAGGGTTCGGACCTGGTTTCATAAATTTTGAAATCCACGCTTTCGCACTGGTTCCCGAACCCAACAGCAAGTGGCCAGACTTTTGCTGCGGCATGATTTGAATATCTACTCTTTGGCGGGAACTCATACCTGGGCTCTGCATTGGGACACGAGCATGGCTCCGGCCGGGAGCTGACCTCGTATAGGTGCTGATCTTAGATGGGGGGCTCGTCCAATGAGCTTGGCCTCGGCTGGAAGCTTGACCTTGGTAGGGAGGCTGATCTCAGATGCAAGGCTCGCGTAATGAACCAGGCCACGGCTTAAAGTGTGACCTCAATAGGGAGGCTAATCTCAGTGGGGGGCTCGTCCGTGAGCCTGGCCTCTGCTAGAAGCTTGACCACGGCAGGGAGGCTGATCTTAGATGGGGGGCTCATCCAATGAGCTCGGCCTTGACTAGAAGCTTGACCTCGTAGGGAGGTTGATCTCAGATGGGGGGCTCACCCAATGAGCCCGGCCTCGGCTCTTCATCGGGCCGCCCCCCCGAGTGGTGGGGTCTCCTATCATCGGGGTTGCCCGCATGCTCCACGTCAACGGATGTCACCACATTAGGAGGAACTAGTAATTTCAACTTTGCATCATACCTGCTTATTCTTCTTCTCTTTTTCGGGTACTTAGCCTCATAAATAAATTTGGAAAAAAAACTAATAAAAAAATTAGTTTGATTTTTTTTTTTCTTGCATATTCATCCTCCTTAGCATTGTCCTGTATCAATTTGGTATCAGAGCAAGTTAGGACAGTAGTTGCATCTTCATAAACACAAAAAACTCCACACAAAAAAATCTACATCCTGTTTTCTGCACTAAGGGTCCAAAAATAGATTTGTTTTGCCATCTTAGCCTTATAGTTTTTGCCTGATTTTTGCATTGATTATTCCCTAATTTGTCCTCTATTTTACTGCTAATTTGCCTGATTTTATAGATTATAAAAAAAATTTAAAAAAAATCTGCACATAAAAAAACCTGACTCAAATTCTGTTCTTCTAAAATTCCTGCACGTAGTTAGAAACCCTAGGTATTTTCATCATCAACTTAATTTTTCTTTGCATCAAATTTGGTAGAAATAAAGTTTACAATAAACCTTCTATTTCTGCATTTTTTTATATTTATTTTCTCTAAGAATCATGGTAAACTCAACAAAAAAGTAGAACTAAAAAATAAAAAATTAAATTTGCTACAATTTCTGCATGTTTTACTAGGTTAAACCTAATCAACTACCAACCCCTCCCCACCCAAGCCAATTTTGTTTGCTCACCTAACCAACTTGGAATTAAGTCTGCCACCTCATAAGACAAAAAAAAAAATTTCTCTATTTTTCTGATTACATTAGGGTTCATCGAGTGTGCATCGTATTGCATTAACCTAATCTAAGGGCACTCTACTCAATCAAATCAGGGTAAGATTTCATCACCTGTCCTGGGCCCCAAAACAATCACTCTCATATGAACCCAAGCCTAATTAAAATTAACTAGAAACCTAATTGCTCTAAGGACACCAATAGCTTCCACTTATTATGGAAGCTGGTGTCTAAGGCTAGAGGTCTAAAGCAAACGCCCTAAGTGACTGGTGGTTTTTAATTAGGACCTTGTGACAGCAGGGAGAGCCTCCTACCACCCCATCTCTTACCTAGCCAGTGGAAGGATTAAGTGCTGAGTTGGGTATAAGTTGAGTTGACTCACTTGACTTTGGCTCTAGGTTTTAGCAAACCCTAGTACGATTAACCCTTGTGTGCTTGGTTGCATCATAACCCTTGTGTGTTTGATTACATGACACCAGATCAGAACCCATTACCATCATTCTCAACCTCAACCCAACTTAGCCATGGAATCCACCCTTGAGACTTTCATGAAGACCATGAATGACCAGTTTGCCCAATTGACCACCCAAATGAACCAATGAACCATAAGTATGACCAAATGGACCATAAGTTTGATCAAATGACCAATAGGTTTGACCAAGTAGAAAATCATTTAGAACCCTAAAGAAACCCAAGAGTCATACTGAACCCGAGTGATGCGGAACTAATATGCATGCAATTTTTTTTATATGTTTTATATGTGGGGTTGGTGATTATTCCCGAATTTCAGATTAAAATAAGTTATAGGGAATTTTATATGAATTTTAGAAGATCAGCATGCAGATTAGGACCTAGAAAAGTAGAAAAGAAGGATCGCCGGGGCTGAGAAGCCTCGGTTAGGGCAAGTTCTCCTACAATAAAACTACTGGAGGTAGAGGGGTGTACCTGACAACGTCTGTGAAGATCGCAGCAAAAGGGTCTCTCATTCCTCGGGATGCGGCCTGGAAAATCGAGCCAAAGACCCGGGATACCCGGCTTTCTGCTCGGTGATCCGATTGAGGCTTGGCTGGAGTCGTTGGATTCGTAGGACTCGGGGACCTGCAAACGACCTGTCAGGGGTTAGAAACTCACAAAGGAACAAGAAAACAAAGAAAACAGCAAGGGAAGGCTTCTTTTGGAGTGGGCATCCAGGGATCTGAGATGCTTGTTGGTAGCAGGAAGATGATTGCAGCACTGGAAGAAGAACTCTCGCAAACCCCTTTATGCACACAGCAGGGTATCACACAACTCAATAGAAGAACTCAAGGTTTTATTCATCAAAAATTCCCTCATACAAGAGGCTAGGGTTTCTTAAATAGACCCTTAACCTTGGCTCCAAGTAAGGGTACATAAGTCTTTACATAAGAATCCTTTTCCCTCTCAAACCCTAACTAGAAAATAAGGAAATATTAGGTAGAAAAATCCCTAAAATTTTCTTGACTTGGTCAAGACTCCAAGGATGCCTGGGGGGCGTGTTGGGCTTCTAGGAGCAGCAAAAGGCCGGCCCAAAGGGGCTTGGGTGCATGGGTTTGGGCCTCTGGAAGCTGGGGTGGCCTGGTAGCCAGGTAGCAGGAATATTCCCTGGTATCTTGCTTCTTAGGGGCTTGGGCTTGGCACATGGGCTTGATTTCTTTGGGCTAGGATGCAGATGGACCTCTGGAATCATGGATGACCTTATCTATAAATATACTTGGCATCTGGAAGGGAATCTGGGCATCTGGAGGGCATCTGCAAGAAATCAGGGTTTTCCTGAATTTTCCTCCTAGGTCTTCAAATCTTCAAGCTGGGTTTGGACTTGTGCTATACTTCCATGTCTTCAATTTGATTGGACTTGGTCTTTACTTGTATGATGTGGTCTTGAGTCTTCAATATGGTTGAATAGGACTCAAAAAATAAAATTAGCTCGACATGAGCTGACTAACACTGGACTGAACTAGCTCAACATGAGCTAAATAATTACAAGACTTAAATGAAACAACTCAGCTGGACTAAGCTTTATTACAGTGGACTCGAATGTTATTTAAGTGATCCACAGAGGGTTGAGAAGCCTCTGCCTTATTCTAGTGCCTTTGGTGTCCGCACCAATTCTCCCGGGGTGGGAGGAACTCGACCCTGTCGAGTGAAGATCAGATTGGCTCACATATCTCTCAAGAAGGTCTGGTTAGGCGTTGCAAGTCCTCTCGAGAAATCCACGAATCGTCCGACTCTGGCCGGCCTTGCCATCGGACTAGGAAGCGTTGATAACCGCGGCCCGGGTCGTAATGGCTTGATCATTCAGGATACGCTCGATCCGTTCTCCTCTCTCAGGCCAATTAATTGGTGGACACTCTGGGTAGGATCACTCTCAATAGAAGGGATAGGCCCAAAAGCCTCACTGGGTATCATTGCCGGTTCCTTGTACTCAACCAGGTCTGTAATATTGAAGGTAGAACTGATGCCCATATCCGAAGGCAAGTCTAGCACATAGGCATTTGATCCAACCTTCTTTAATACTTTAAAAGGTCCGGCTCCCCGAGCATGAGCTTCTTAACAGTCCCAGGTGGGAACCGTTCAGGCCTAAGCCTAATCATGACAGAATCCCCTACATCAAATTCTTTGATCCTTCTTCGGGAATTAACCAAATTTTTATAAGTTTCATTGCTTAAGTTTATCTTTTGGTTAATGTCTTTATGCAAGTCTCTAATATGCTGTGCAATGACTCTGCAGACTCTGAGACTCGTGCATGAATAGGTAAAGGAATCAAATCAATGGGGCGATTAGGCTTGTACCCATGGACTATCTCAAAAGGGCTCTTACCCGTTGTCCTATTACTGAACTGTTGTAGGCAAACTCTGCTCTAGGTAATAACAAATCCCATGTTCCAACATGTTCACCTACCAGGGCATCTAAGGAGGTTTCCTAAACTTCGTTCACTACTTCAGTTTGGCCATCTGTTTGAGGGTGGTAGGCTGTAGAAAACTTAAGCTTGGTCCCTAATAGGTGCCATAAGGTCTTCCAGAAATAACTAGTGAACCTAACATCCCTATCAGATATAATGGTCTTGGGTAGGCCATGGAGTTTGACCACATGATCTAAGAAGAGTTTGGCTATCCTAGACGCGTCAAAGGTTTGGTAACAGGGAATAAAGTGAGCCATCTTAGAGAACCTATCGACCACTACAAAGATTGAGTCTGTGTTTCTTTTGGGTCTTAGGTAATCCTAGCACGAAATCCATACTTAGGTCCTGCCAAGGCGATCAGGCATGGTAAAGGGTGTAAAGACCAGTGTCTTGCTTTTGCTGTTTGGCAACAGCACAAGTTCGACATCTGGCTACAATCCGTGCAACGTGCCTTTTCAATCCTGGCCAAAAGAACTGGTCCTCTATTGCTAAGATCGTCTTATTTCTACCGAAATGACCAGCTAAACCTCCAGCATGTATTTCCCAGATTAGGAATTCTCTAAGGAAGTTTTGGGTATACAGAGTCGATTATTCTGGAAAAGGTAACCATCCTGAAGGGTATAATCACTATGGGTATTGGATGGTCCTAGCCTGAGGGTCTGGTAAATGCCTCCAAAGTCTGGGCAGGTTTCATATTCATCCTTTAACCTATCAAACCCTATGACTTGGGTGCTAACTGATCCCAATAGTAAAGACCTACGGCTCAGGGCATCTGCTACCTTTTTTCAGTACCGGCACGGTGCTTCAGGACGAAAGTGTAGGCCTGAATGTACTCAATCCATTTACCATGCCGTGGGTTCAGTTTCTTTTGGGAGTTCAGGAATCGGAGTGCCTCATGGTCAGAAAATAAAACAAACTCCTGCGGAGTAAATAATGTCTCCAATATCTAAGGGCCTGGACTACCGCATAAAATTCCTTGTCATAGGTAGAGTACTTAAGTTTAGCCTCATTCAGCTTTTCACTGAAGAAGGCTACAGGGTGGTTCTCTTGACTTAGTACCCCACCTATTCCTACTCCCGAGGCATCACAAGCGACCTCAAACACCTTAGTAAAGTCAGGTAATCTAAGGATGGGTGCATGGGTCATCTTATCCTTCAGCTCTAGGAAGGCCTTATCAGCTGCTTTGGTCCACTCAAATGTACCCTTCCTAATGCAATCGGTGATAGGTGCGACGATTGTGCTAAAACCCTAATAAATCTCCTGTAAAAGGTTGCTAGGCCATGGAAACTACGTACATCATGGACATTAGAGGGTGTAGGCCATTCAACAATCGCCCTAACCTTTTCAGGATCTGCAGAAACTCCCTCAGGGGTGACAACAAACCTAGGAAGATGACCCTATGTGTCATGAAATCACACTTCTTAAAGTTGGCATAGAGGTTATTCTCCCTAAGGGTTTGGCATACCAGAAGTCTTAGATGACTAAGGTGGTCCTTCTTGGTTCTGCTATAAATCAGAATATCGTCAAAGTAGACCACACAAATTTTCCGCGTAAACTCTCCAGGACCTGGGTCATAATCCTCATAAGGTACTTGGTGCATTGGAAAGTCCAAAGGGCATTACAACCCACTCAAACAGCCATCCTAGTTTGAAAGCGTTTTCCACTCATCCCCAGGTCTAATTCTCACCTGATGATACCGCTCTTAAGGTCTATCTTGGAGAAACATTCTGGCTCCGGCCATCATGTCTAACATATCATCCAACCGGGGGATGGAAACCTATATTTCACAGTTATTTTGTTGATAGCTCTACTATCTATACACATCCTCCAGGTACCATCCTTCTTAGGGGTCAGTAGAGCAGGGACTGCACATGGACTCAGGCTCTCCCTAATGAAACCCTTCCTAAGTAATTCTCCCACTTGTCTCTGTAATTCTTGATGCTCCTGGGATTCAGTCTATAGTGAGGAAGGTTTGGTAAAGTAGCTCCTGGAACTAAGTCTATTGCATGCTGGATGTTCCTAAGGGGTGGCAATTGATCAGGTAAATCCTCAGGAAGACATCCTCGATTCTTTCAGAGTTTCAACAATTTCTTTAGGGTGTTCCTTTTGGGTTGGCTCTAATATTTCTTTGGAGGTCAAGATCCAAACAGGGTTACCATCAACAATCTCCTGTTCTAACTCCCTAGCCTTAATCAGGTTAACTCCAGGTTTCTTGTCCTTAAGGCTACTAGAACTCCTCTTAACTGGGTCCCTAGGGGGAGCTGGATTGATAACAAACTTATTCCCATGGTAGTTGAAGGTACAAACATTGGTTCGACCATACAAGGTTGCATCATGATCAAATAGCCAAGGTCGACCTAAAATCATACTACTTACTTCCATGGGGATAACATCACACCAAATCTTTTCCTCATAGGTCTACAATCTAAGTAAGATTTGGCACCTAACTTGAATTTGGATGGAGGTGGAATCTACCCAAGAAACTTTGTACGGGCTAGGATGAGGAACTGTGGTCAATCCTAAAGATTTAACTGTCTTGGCAGAGATGGCATTGACACAACTCCCACTATCTATGATGATCTTAAGAACCTTATCCCCTATCTTAACAAAAGTCTGTAGGATGCTAGTCCTACGCCAATCTTCCTTAACTGGGGTTTGGGCTAGGATGCACCTAACCACTCCTAATTGGTTCTCAAACTCAGGTTCTTCCTCCTCACCTTCGTACTCCTCTATTAATTGATTATCAGCCTCATAAACTTCTCCCTCAGGTTCGACTACAGACTCAGGCTCTTCTTCTTGTAATTCACCTAGATGTAAGCACTAACTGGACATTGATTCATAAAGTGGCCTGGCTTATGACATCTAAAACAGTCTTCTGGGGAGTGTAACCCTATTAGCTTCTAGAGATTTTCCTCGATCATCCTTGCGGGCCAAAGAATTACTAGGCTGGGGTCGACTCGGACCTGGCTGACTAGGACTGGGTCGGTTGGGCCTGGTAGACTAGGACTGGGTCGACTGGGTATGGGTCGACTCTGAAGGGGCTGGCTAGCTCCCGATACTGACTAGGGTATCTAGTGGGCTCAGGTCGACGGTAAACGGGCCCTCTATGGAAACGTTCATGATCCCTAGCAATCTGGTAAGCATGGTCCAGGTCTCTAACCTCTCTCATGTAGAGCTCTTTCTTAATGTCATCTCTTAATCCAGCCCTAAACCTAGATAAGACAACATCCTCAGACTCTCTCAAATCACATCGCATGGAATACTCATCAAATTTTGCAATGTACTCATCTATGCTCTTGTTACCCTGATTAAATCGTTGCCATTGATCTAGTAACCCCCTACGATATGAAGCTGGAACGTATCTTGTCCTAAGCTTACCCTTCATGGCCCACCAGGTGGTTATAGGATCATGCCCTCCTAGATTAAGGTTTCTCTCAACACTAGCCCAATGTAACCTGGCTTCCCGAATCAACTTAAGCTTAGCAAACCTAAATTTACGCTCCTCTATCATATCATACCATTCAAAATATTGATCCATCTCTCCCTCCCATCTATATAGACCTTAGGATCTAGACAACCATCAAAAGTTGGAGCATCAAGCTTGACATGTCTATAGGATCGGTCCTCCTGGTCTACAAAATCCTGATTAGGCCTTCTATGATGAACTTCAGGGATTGGGTCAGGACGATAGCCTCTTCTAGTTTCAACCTCAAGATATGGATCAGGGTTCGGGGTCCTCCTGGGCTCAGGATTGTAGTATGGGTCAGGTTGAGGGGCTCTCCTAGGTTCGACCTCTTGGTATGGGTCAGGGTCTGGGGTCCTCCTAGGCTGAGGGTTATAGTATGGGTCAGGATGAGGGCTCTCCTAGGTTCGACCTCAGGGTATGGATTAGGTTTGGTGTTCTCCTAGGTCGAGGGGAATTAGGATCTGGCTCAGACTGTGAACCCTGGGTTTTTCCTGGGGTCCCTACCCGGACTTCTAACTGATCAAACCTGCTGGCAAGATGGTCAATTCTATCATGGGTTTGAATACCAGACTGAGTTAACTGGGTTATCTGGGTAGCCATCTGGGCCATTTGATCAACTAGGGCTTTTATTTGGGCTTGTAAATTTTCCATGGGTTCAGACATTTGTGAAGGAGGTGGGTGATATGAAACTCCTGATCTAGTGCTCATGCAAGACTCGATCAGACCGACTATAGCTGACTAGACCTAGAGTCCAAACTAGATGCTCAATCAAGGTGGCAAACTAGCCTATAGTAACCATGTACTCAGCCAGGCAGGTGTAAGGGGAGTGTTAGGTCCCTGATTGCCAATCCTAGACACCAATCAGAGATTGGCCAGGTAGGCGGACCAGCACACGAGCCCTTCGGGATTGAATCCCTAAACCACCATTCTAGACACTGAGCACAAGGCACACACAGGTTAACTTAACACAGTGATCTAACACTAGTCCGGACCCGACCAGTTGGTGTCCCTAGCCCACTAGGGCAAATTAAGTCTAATTAATTTTAGGTTAAGGCTTGGGACCGAATGCAAGGGATGTGGTTTTGGGCTAAGGAGAGGTTATCAACTCCTCCCCTTATCTGATTAGCAAGAATGCCCTTAAAAGTAAATTATGCAATGATGGCAGGAAGATGAGGATGCAAATTAGGGTTTAGATGTTTTTGGTATTTTTGGAGAATATGTAATTTTTTTTTTTTATTGGTATTTTATTAAATAGAAGAAAACTTGCAAATTATGGCCTAATATGCATAAAATATACAAAAATTAAAAGATATGCAAAATTGCTAAACAAAACCTAAAACTTCCAAACTTGTCTTGCTGAAAAAAAAAACAGAGTCAAAAATTTGCAGGATGTATTTCGGCTTGAAGAAAATTCAAAGTCCGAAATAAATCTGTAAAAAATCTGAAAATTACTTTGAATTATGATAAATCCAGAAAAGAAAATTTTAAAATTTTTGGAGTTTTTAACAAGGAGAAATAATTAAAATAACAGAGTATATACGAACTGAAATTGCAGAAAACAAGCCCTAATCTAAGCTCTGATACCAAATGATGCGGAACTAATAATGCAATTTTTTTATATGTTTTATATGTGGGGTTGGGTGATTAATTCCCGAATTTCAGATTAAAATAAGTTATAGGGAATTTTATATGAATTTTTAGAAGATCAGCATGCAGATTAGGACCTAGAAAAGTAGAAAAGAAGGATCGCCGGGGCTGAGAAGCCTCGGTTAGGGCAAGTTCTCCTACAATAAAACTACTGGAGGTAGAGGGGTGTACCTGACAACGTCTGTGAAGATCGCAGCAAAAGGGTCTCTCATTCCTCGACGGATGCGGCCTGGAAAATCGAGCCAAAGACCCCGCGGATACCCGGCTTTCTGCTCGGTGATCCGATTGAGGCTTGGCTGGAGTCGTTGGATTCGTAGGAACTCGGGGACCTGCAAACGACCTGTCAGGGGTAGAAAACTCACAAAGGAACAAGAAAACAAAGGAAAAACAGCAGGGAAGGCTTCTTTGGAGTGGGCGTCCAGGGATCTGAGATGCTTGTTGGTAGCAGGAAGATGATTGCAGCACTGGGAAGAAGAACTCTCGCAAACCCCTTTATGCACACAGCAGGGTATCACACAACTCAATAGAAGAACTCAAGGTTTTCATTCATCAAAAATTCCCTCATACAAGAGGCTAGGGTCCTTTAAATAGACCCTTAACCTTGGGCTCCAAGTAAGGGTACATAAGTCTTTACATAAGAATCCTTTTCCCTCTCAAACCCTAACTAGAAAATAAGGAAATATTAGGTAGAAAACCCTAAAAATTTTCTTGACTTGGTCAAGACTCCAAGGACGCCTAGGGGGGCGTGTTGGGCTTCTAGGAGCAGCAAAAGGCCGGCCCAAAGGGGCTTGGGTGCATGGGTTTGGGCCTCTGGAAGCTGGGGTGGCCTGGTAGCCAGGTAGCAGGAATATTCCCTGGTATCTTGCTTCTTAGGGGCTTGGGCTTGGCACCTGGGCTTGATTTCTTTGGGCTAGGATGCAGATGGACCTCTGGAATCATGGATGACCTTATCTATAAATATACTTTGGCATCTGGAAGGGAATCTGGGCATCTGGAGGGCATCTGCAAGAAATCAGGTTTTCTGAATTTTCCTCCTGGGTCTTCAGATCTTCAAGCTGGGTTGGACTTGTGCTATACTTCCATGTCTTAATCTGATTGGACTTGGTCTTTACTTGTATGATGTGGTCTTGAGTCTTCAATATGGTTGAATAGGACTCAAAAAAAATAAATTAGCTCGACATGAGTTGACTAACACTGGACTGAACTAGCTCAACAGAGCTAAATATTACAAGACTTAAATGAAACAACTCAGCTGGACTAAGCTTTATTACAGTGGACTCGAATGTTATTTAAGTGATCTACAGAGGGTTGAGAAGCCTCTGCCTTATTCTAGTGCCTTGGTGTCCGCACCCCGAGCCTAAGTCACCCCTTCCCACACCTCCCAACCCCTGAGAGCCCAACACCATGACCCATTCTTGGAGCCCACTCCTAGGAGAGCCCCACTTCCTGACCCTTTTCTAGAGCCCAACCCTAGGAGGCCCAATCATGAATTTGTGGACCAAGATGAAAGAGTCTTTAGGAACACTAGGCTAGATGCACCGACATTCGATGGCAGTCTAGATCCTAAGACCTACATAGATTAGGAAGGAGACATGAAACAATATTTCGAATGGTATGAGATGAGTGAGGAGAAAAAGTGTAAGTTTGCCAAATTAAGGTTAGTCAGCTAAGCTAGGCTATATTGGAGAAATTTAGAGTGCATAATCAGACACAAGAAGATCTCCCATAGACACTTGGATGGCCATGAAGCCGAAACTTAGGAAAAAATACCTTCCTGCATCCTACCATCAGAGACTTCTAAACCAATGGCAGATGTGAAATCAAAGAAATAGGACTGTATAAGAATACATTGCCAAGTTTGATGAGCTTTCCATAAAGTGTAGCATAAAAGAGGATGAGTCAGTGATCCTATCTAGGTTTAGGGCTGGACTTCGTGATGACATCCAGAGAGAGCTATTTTTGAGGGAGGTTAATACCCTTAAGCAAGCCTACCAGATAACCAGAAACTATGAGAGATTCCAAAGGGGACCCATGTGCCGTCGACTTGAGCCTATTAGAAATAGTACCTCCATTTCCAAACCAAGTCATATCCAAGTGTACACGAGCTGACCCAACCCCAATCCAAGCTGACCTAACCCCAATCCGAGCTGACCCAACCCCAATATGAGCCGACCCAACCCTAATATAAGCGACCTAGTCCTAGCAACTCAATTACCCCTAGGGATGACAAGGGTAAGGCACCTAAACCCAGAGGAACTCGAGTCCCAACCCTAATGCATGTTTTAGATGTCGTAAGATGACATTATGCTAGCTAATGCCTAACCAAATCTCTACACATAGGTGAACTAGAGGAAAAAGAGCTTGAACCCATTGATGAAATTGGAGAGGAAGTCTATGAAGTTGAGGAGAACCTGATAGATAAATATGAAGGTGATGAGGAGGTAGTTGAGTCAGCTAGGAGTTGTTAGGTGCATCTTAGCCCAAACCAAGATCCAGGAAGATTGGCATAGGACCACATCCTACAGACCTTTATCAAATTAGGGGATAAGGTGTGCAAGATCATTATAGATAGCAGGAGCTGTGTGAATGCCATCTCAACTAATGTGTTGACCCCTGGAATGATTTTGATGATCATAAAATATTAAAGCATGTATTTGATACTAATTCTTTCAAACTACTTGAGAGGTTTTGCAGGAAATTGGTTACCTTTAGTTAAAATAGTTTTCAAATTGATTGGAAGGTAATTCAATTGTGTATAAAGTTTTATGAACTTGAACTTGTAAAAGCCCTAGTTTTGTCAATATTATAATCTTGTGAAATGGGCTGAAAATTATAAAATTAAGAGTATGTAGATTTGCTTTTGCTTGATTCAATTGTTGAAGAGTTTTGGAGAAGCTTGAAGCAATTGTTGAAGACTTTACAAGCTGTATCTTAGATCAAGAGCCGACTCGTTGTGGCATGGCACGAAGAAAGTTTTAGAGTTTCAGTATCAAGAGCCGACTCCTATCCCAAGAGCTGACTAATGGAAGAATTTTTTTCTGAAGCCTGAGATCTCGAGCTGACTCCTGCCCCAAGAGCCGACTCGTCCAGAGTTATGAATTTGATGGATTGAGAACTCGAGCTGACTCTGCCCTGAAGAGCCGACTCTAGATATTCATCATTATGAATTTATTAAAAGCAAGAGCCGACTCTAGTCTGAAGAGCCGACTCTTACAGAATTTATTTTGGGCTGTTTGAGACTTCGACCCAACTCGTGGACCTCGAGCCGACTCATGTAGCCATTTTCTGCACTCCAACAGCTAGTTACTGAAGTTGATTTTTGAACTCCATTCCATCTCCAACAGCTCTTTCACGAATTCCTACGCCCTACAATGGTCATATCTTGGAAAACTATAAAGAGATTGTTTTGAAGGATTAAAAAATTATTAGAGCATTATTTTGGAATTATCTTGAGATATTCAAGTGCTTTCAAGTCTTTCACCTACCTACTTCAAAAGCTTTCAAGATAGGATTCAAAGCTTCAACAACTCTACTCCATCATTGAATCCACTCATTGAAGAAGCAAAGAAGCAGCTTGAAGAGCATTAAAGAGTATTCAAAGCTAGGCTTCATCTTGATCTACATCGGCAACATTTAAACAAACTTGGTTTGTTGTAGTTGCTTGCTTATTTTCTCTATCTTGTTTTCTCTCTAAGACAGCAAGGGGCTGTGTCTTAAGAGAGGGTTGAAGGTTTTTAGGTGAGCCTTGTGAAAACCTAAGTTGGCTTCTTGGTGATCCCGGTATAAAACCAAGTGTTAGGATTTTCTTTGGTGATCTCATTTAAAACCAAAGGGAGTTAGGGTTTCTTTGGTGATCCGGTAAAACCAAAGTGTATAGGTTTGGATTGTGAACCTGGTAAAATAATTCGACTGTATTCCGGCTGGGGGATATAGTAAAATCCCAAGTGGTGCTTGGGTAGTGGACGTAGGAGCCGTTGCTCCGAACCACTCTAACTTTTTCTGTGTTTGTGATTATGTTCTTATTGCTTTGTTTCTCTTACTTAAGTACTTTCGCATTGCATATTGCACCACAATACTTAAAAAAATTTCAATGTGCACATAATTATGAAAAGTTTTTAATCACAATTCACCCCCCTCTTGGAAAGCCACTTGGACAACAAGTGGTATCAGAGTAGAGTCTCTGAAAGTTACTTAGAGTAAAGATATATGGCACATCCTATGAGCATTTTATTGTCGAAGGTCAGTCCACAAATAGACCTCCACTTTTCACCAGAACCAATTATACATATTGGAAGGCGAGAATGAAAATATACATTTAAGCCATAGATTTTCATTTATGGAAGATTATTCTGAAAGGACCTCACACATCCATAATTAGAGTTAATGATGTAGAGGTTCCTAAACCAGAAGAGAATTGGGATGATGATATGAAATTAGCTAAGCTGAATGCCAAAGTGATGAATTTATGGTGTTGTGCTTTGGATCCAAATGAGTTTAACAGAATTTCAACTTGCAATTCTGCTAAAAAAATTTGGGACAAGCTAGAAATCATACATGAAGGCACATCACAAGTTAAAACATCAAAAATCAATCTTCTTATGCATAACTATTAGCTATTTAAGATGGATCCTAATGAGACTATATCTGCTATGTATACTCACTTTACTGATATTATAAATGGTCTCAAAAGTCTTGGTAGAACTTATACTAATGCTGATCTTGTTCAAAAGGTTTTGAGATCTTTGCCAGATAGTGGAAAGCCAAAGTGATAGCTATTCAAGAGGCAAAGGACCTAAACACTCTGCCATTAGATGAACTGCTTAGATCACTGATCACACATGAATTAGCTATGCAATAAAGGACCGAGGAAGATACCAAAAGAAAGAAAGCTATAGCATTTAAAACTACAGAAGAAGATAAAATGAAGACTCTGACTCATCGGATGATGATGATCTAGAGAATGATGAAATAGCCCTGGTAATGAGAAGATTAAAAGGTTTTATGGGCAAAAGAAAAACAAACAGATGGAGAAAGCAATTTAGAAAAGGAGATTTGGGAAAGAAAGAGAGAGAGAGATAAAGAAAAAGAGAAGGATAAAGATAAAGATCAAGTACCAATCTGCTATGGATGCAAGAAGCCGGGACACATTTGTCCTGACTATCCTGAAGGAAAGAAAATGATGTTCACCAAAAAGAAGAAGAAGGCAATGCTTGCAGCCTGGAGTGACAGTGATGAATCTACATCCACTGAAGAGGATGATAGACAATGAAGACTGCACAAATCTATCTTATGGGCTTAGAAGATGAGGGATGTCTTGCAGCCACAAATATAAAGAAAGATGGTATCTGGATAGCGGTATCAAGATACATGACCGGTGATGCTGATCAATTCTTCACCTTAGAACAAATGGATGGTGGAATGGTAACATTTGGTGATAATCAAAAAGGAAGGATAATCGATATTGGTAAAATTAAAATTACTCCTATATTTATTGAAAATGTGTTACTTGTAGAGAAATTAAAGCATAATCTTTTGAGTATTAGTTAGCTTTATGATATTGTTTTAATATTTTCTTCAAGTCATCAATATGTATAGTAGTTGATCCACTTGACTCTAGTACTAAATTCATTGGACACAGACTTTGTAACATTTATGTAGTAGATCTTAATGATCTAGCTATGTCAAGCAACACAAGTCTTGTAGTAGTGAATGACAAGAGCAAGGAATCAAGTTTACTATGGCATAGGCGACTTGGTCATGCTAGTATGGACACTATAGCTAAACTTATTTCAAAATATTTAGTCAAAGTTTGCCAAAATTTAAAGTTAATTTTGATTATGTCTGCGATACTTGTCAGTTAGGAAAACAAGTGAGGGGGAGTTTTAAATCCAAAAATATTGTTTCTACTACTAGACCCTTAGAGCCACTTCACATGGACTTATTTGGACCTACTAGGACTACAAGCCTAAGTGGTATGAAATATGGTCTTATGATTGTAGATGATTTTTCAAGATACACATGGGTTTTATTTATTGCACATAAAGATGAATCTTTTAATGTATTCAAAAATTTTGTAAAAGGGTTACAAATTTGAAAAATCTATCTGTTATTTCAATTTGTAGTGATTATGGCACTAAGTTTGAAAATCAATATTTTGATCAGTTTTGCACAAAGCACGGTATTGATTATAACTTCTCTGCACCTAGAACACCACAGCGAAATGGTGTTGTAAAAAGAAAGAATCGTACTTTGGAAGAGATGTCAAAAGCAATGCTTTGTGAAGGAAATCTTCCAAATATTTTTGGACAGAAACTGTTAATACCGCATGCTTTATTTTGAATAGAGTTTTGATTAGACCTATTATCAGGAAAACCTCCTATGAACTTTGGAACAATAAAAAACTAATATTAAGTATTTTCATATTTTTGGATGTTTTGTTCTTAGCAATGGAAAAGATAATCTTGGTAAATTTGATGCAAAATCAGATGAGGCTATTTTTCTTGGATATTCTTTAATATTAAAGCCTATCGTGTCTTTATAAAAGAACTTTAACTGTTGAAGAATCTGTTTATGTTGTTTTCAATGAATCTGATATTACATCGTCTAGAAAGGAAGATCTTGCTGATGATGATACAGGTACTTTAGAACATGGATTGAAAGACTAAACTCTCAAAGACAAAAATATTAAGTGAACCACATGAAGAAGAGGTAAGCAAAAATCATGATGATATACCCAAGGAATGGAGAAATGTACAAAACATTCTAAAGAATTAATTATAGGAGACCCATCTCAAGGTTTTAGAACTAGATCTACACATAGAGATACACATGATTTAATTACTTTTGTTTCTCATGTAGAACCACACAATATAGAAAAAGCTGAAACTGATCCCAATTGGATGTTAGCAATGCATGATGAATTAAATCAATTTAGGAGAAATAATATTTGGACCCTAGTAGAAAGACCTAGTGACTATCCTATTATAGGTACTAAGTGGGTTTATAGAAATAAACTAGATGAAGATGGAAATGTAATTAGAAATAAGGCTAGACTGGTAGCACAAGGATATAATCAAGAAGAGAAAATAGATTTTGATGAGACTTATACACCAGTAGCTAGATTAGAAGCCATTAGATTACTGTTAGCTTATGCATGCTTTATGACTTTAAATTATTTCAAATGGATGTAAAGAGTGCATTTTTAATGGTTTTTTATCCGAAAAAGTTTTTATTGAGCAACCACCGGGTTTTATTGATCACACTTTTTCGAGTCATGTTTTCAAATTAAATAAAGCTTTGTATGGTCTGAAACAGGCACCTAGAGTTTGGTATAACAGACTAAGCAAGTTTTTAATTGTAAATGATTTTGTAAGAGGTAGTATTGATACTACACTGTTTATTCAAAGAAAAAATGATGATATTTTAGTTGTTCAAATCTATGTTGATGATATTATTTTTGGATCTACTGATGAATCTTTGTGCCAAGATTTTGTTAAGCTAATGTAGGGAGAATTCGAAATGAGCTTGATGGGTGAGCTGAGTTACTTTCTTGGACTTCAAATCAAACAAACTAAAGAAGGTAACCTGATTAACCAGGCCAAGTACATCAAAGAGATTATCAAAAAATTTTGCATGGAATCAAGCAAAGAAAATGGAACATCCATGAGTCCTGCATGTAGACTTCATAAAGATGAGAATGGCATAAATGTTGATCAAAAGCTGTATCGAGGTATGATCGATTCATTACTTTATTTGACAGCTAGTATACCTGATATATTATTTAGTGTTTGTATGTATGCACGATTTCAATATAATCCAAAAGAGTCATGCATTATATTGTTAAGAGAACCATTAAATGTCTGAAAGGCACATGCAATGTAGGTTTATGGTACTCTAAGCACACATCTTTGAAATTAATTAGTTATTCTGATGCTGATTATGGAGGCTGTAAAATTGATAGAAAAAGTACAAGTGGCACCTGTCAATTTCTAGGTGTTAACTTGATTTCATGTCACTGTCGCAAACAGAACTCTATAGCACTATCTACTGCTGAGGCAGAATATGTAGTTGCTGGGAGCTGTTGTTCTCAAGTGTTTGGATCAAGCAACAACTAGAAGATTATGGTGTTGTCCAATCTAAAATTCTTATTAAATTGACAATACTAGTACTATTAATTATCCAAAAATTTAATTCATCACTCACGAACTAAGCACATAGAAATTAGACATCATTTTATTCGTGATCATGTTTTGAATAATGTTGTTGAGCTAGAATTTGTACCTACTGAAGATCAACATGCTGACATTTTTACTAAACCACTTAGTCTAGATAGATTTGAGAAAATTAGAGGAGAATTAGGGTTATGTGATCAATTCTAGACAATTTTTTTTTTTGACCTAGTTTTTGAAAAATAAGGAAAAATTATCTAGGTATTTCAATTTTTCTCTAGAGCATAGGACAACCTATTTTAATGTCTAGAAACCTATAGAAATTGATTCTGACCTTTTTTGACTTTTAAAATACTTTTTGGCTCGAGCTGACTCAAGTCATCAGGGTGTTTGGAGAGCCGACTCGAAGGTCGAGACCGAAGTTTTTAGTAGGGTTTCAGTGGTTTGGTTTTTTCACTGTGTTTTTAGGTTTGCTTTATTCCCTAGCCGACTCCTCATTCCATCCTAGGAAAACTTTCCAAAACTCTCTCTCAAATCCCTCCAAACTCCTAAACCTTGCTAGATGGCACCCGCAAAGCCGTAGCTAAGAAACCTCGGTGGGTGGTTCGGACTGTCGTGGAAGAAAGGAGAATAAAACGGTACTTGGACACCTCCAATCCGGAAGAAGAGTAGCACATTGAGTAAGAACAAGAGCCTCAGGCACCCAGGCAAGTGATTCTAATGGGCAATCATCAAGTAACTCCTGGTAAGTGCATTGATTTTAGTTTCTTGGAACAAGAACAGTTATGTATTGTGGATTGGTTAGCAAGACAAGGCTGGAAGAATTTCTGTCTGATGAATAACATACATATCCCAATTTAGTCTGACAATTTTTGAAAATATGTCATTAGGTGCATTTCATATCGAAGGAACTGTAAAAGGAAAATACATTGAGGTTAGTGAGCAGAACTTTCAAGTATCCTAAATATTCCAAAGAAGGTGAATGCTATTTGGTTTCAAAAGAGAAGCATATGACCCTTAGACTTATACTGGAAAGATCAAATGTGAAGGGTATTCTGCATGTTAGTGCAAATCAGCTTTCATTGGAAATGAGGCTGTTGCACAACATTATCAGTAGGATTTTCTTGCCCCGAACAGGGTATTTTGATTGGGTTAGCAAGCATGACCTGTATTTATGAGATGTCTGATTGAGGGGGAGGCCCTCAACTTACCGTTTATCATGCTTTCATAGATGAGAGAGGTAGCTCTAGGGCACGAGCTTATCTATCGTATGGGATGGTCTTCACACTTTTATTTCAGGATGTCCTGGTAGATCTGACAAGTGAGGACAGTCGGCTACTGTTACATACTGACAGGTATACTCTAAAATCCCTTACTAGAATGGGATTTATAAAAGTAGACGGCCATTGGATTTGGAAGACTTCAGGTATTCTAATAGCACATTCAGAAGATTCAAAGAGGACACTCAGGCAGTAGAAGGACTTGGTGAATAGGCTGATACACATGATGATGAGGTTGGACTGTCAGAGCCAGCTCCTACCACTCCTTGTTCACCACTCAGGAGATCTACAGCTGCTGGATCCGATACAGATGATAGACTATAGAGAGTACTGGATGAGATATCTTGTCTCAGATCTGACACTGACACCAGGATTACTCTACTTCAGTCTGAGATGCAGCATGGATTTCAGGAGATTATGACCATTCTTAGACAGCTTTCTGCTAGCCAGTCTGTACCGATGACTTCGTCTACAGCACCTGGCACTGATTGTGAACAGGGAGAGGCTGCACAGTCTACTGATATTCTTGTAGAGGCCGATGCTGGTATGGACATCCAGGATCTGATGTGGGACAGACTCCAGCCATAGAGATTCTATCTACTACCAGCACCTTGGCATTATCCTTTGATCCTTCGACCATTAGACCCACTCCCATTATCATATCTTCAGAGTCCAAAGTTAAAGCCAAAGCTAAAACTAAAGTTTCTAGGACTACCACTCCTACTAGGACAAGGATTAGGGATCTTAGACCTAGATTTCCTAAGTTTAAGCCTAGTCCTGGAATCTTAGAAGTCGGTTCTTCTTCCAGTGAAGAAGACCATAGTGATGATCCTAGTCTATCATTTTGATGTTTTTAGGCCTTTATCTTGATGTTTTTAGGATTCTATGTTTTGTATGCTTTTTATCTTTTGATGTTGTGATACTATTTTATCATGCCATGGCACATCTATAATGTATCAACCATGTACTCACTTTCTATATCTATATATATCACTTTTTCATGCTACATGTCTATCTTTATTATGAATGATTTATTGTGAATGAATGTTCTCTTCTATACCTTTTGTTGATGACAAAAAGGGGGAGAAGGGAGAATGTGCATGAATGAAAATGATATGTTATGAAGAAGGGAGATTGACATGAAAATGATATGATGAGTTAGAATGTTAACTTATGAAAATTTGATGAAAATTGAATGAAATATTATTACAATAGTAAGGGGGAGCTTTTGTTAAGTTTCTTGTTAAATTTTCATGAAATTACTTCTAATACTTGAAAATTTTATAAGTTTCGATACAAATTGTATAGATAATAGTCTTGATATATTATGTTTCAATACTTATTGCTCTTATGATACAGATAATACAGTGTATCGATACATATGATACTTGGTGTTAATAATGTTCAGTTTTATACATTTGATACATAGTGACACACTGTGTTGATATCTTGATACTTAATCTATGTGATACACATATGTCTAATATCTTTTGATAAATGTGAATATACTACAAATGTAAAGTGTTTTAAATTTTAATCATGTCCAGTGTTTTGTCATCATTAAAAAGGGAGAGATTGTTGACCCCTGGAATGATTTTGATGATCACAAAATATTGGAGCATGCATTTGATACTAATTCTTTCAAACTACTTGAGAGGTTTTGTAGGAATTGGTTACTTTTAGTTTAAAATATTTTTTAAATTGATTGGAAGGTAATTCAATTGTATAAAGTTTTATGAACTTGAACTTGTAAAATCCCTAGTTTTTTCAATATTGTAATCTTGTGAAATGGGCTGAAAATTGTAAAATTAAGAGTATGTAGATTTGCTTTTACTTGATTCAATTATTGAAGAGTTTTGGAGAAGCTTGAAGCATTTGTTGAAGACTTTATAAGAGCTGACTCTTGAATCAAAAGCCGACTCATTGTGGCACGACACGGAGAAAGTTTCAAAGTTTTAGTATCAAGAGCTGACTCCTATCCCAAAGCCGACTAATAGAAGAATATTTTTTTCCGAAGAATGAGATCTCAAGCCGACTCCTCCCCCGACTCGCCGAGTCCAGAGTATGAATTTTGATGGACTGAGAACTCGAGCCAACTCTGCCCTGAAGAGCCAACTCTAGGTATTCATCATTTTGAATTGACTGAAAGCAAGAGCCGACTCTAGTCTGAAGACTCTTACAGAATTTCATTTTGGGCTGTCTGAGACTTCGAGCTGACTCATAGACCTCGAGCTGACTCAAGTAGCCATTTTCTGCACTCTAATGGCTAGTTGCTGAAGTTGATTTTTAAACTCCATTCCGTCTCCAACAGCTCTTTCATGAATCTCTAGGCCCTACAATGGCAATATCTCTTGAAAACTATAAAAGGGATTGTTTTTAAAGGATTAAAAATTATTAGAGTATTATTGTGGAATTATCTTGAGATATTCAAGTACTTTCAAGTCTTTCACCTACCTACTTCAAGAACTTTCAAGATATGATTCAAAGCTTCAACAACTCTACTCCATCATTGAATCTACTCATTGAAGAAGCAAAGAAGCAGCTTGAAGAGCATTAAAGAGTATTCAAAGCTAGGCTTCATCTTGATCTACATCGGCAACATTTAAACAAACTTGGTTTATTATAGTTGGTTGTTTATATTTTTTATCTTTGTTTTCTCTCTAAAATAGCAAGGGGCTGTGTCTTAAGAGAGGGTTGAAGGTTTTTAGGTGAGCCTTGAGAAAACCTAAGTTGGGTTCTTGGTGATCTCGGTATAAACCAAGTGTTAGGGTTTTCTTTGGTGATCCCGTTTAAAACCAAAGGGAGTTAGGGTTTCTTTGGTGATCTTGGTAAAACCAAAGTGTATAGGTTTGGATTGTGAGCCTGGTAAAACAATCCGACTGTATTCCGATTGGGAGATATAGTGGAAATTCCAAGTGCTTGGATAGTGGACGTAGGAGCCAGTTGCTCCGAACCACTCTAAACTTCTTTGTGTTTGTGATTGTGTTCTTATTGCTTTAGTGTGCTTACTTAAGTATTTACGTATTGCATATTGCACCACAACACTAAAAGAATTTCAATGTGCACAAAATTGTGAAAAGTTTTTTAATCTCAATTCACCCCTCTCTTGGGAAGCCACCTGGGCAAGACAATGCAATCAAAACCATAGGCTTGACCTCGGTTCCCTATCCCGGCCCCTATAAGGTTTCTTGGATAGACTCGACCTCCATCCCCATCAACTTAGGTGTCCAGTCTAGATCTAGCTTCAATCTTATAAGGAAAAGGTGTGGTGCGATGTTATTCCCATGGGAGTTAGTAGCATTATCCTGGGTAGACCCTGGCTATTTGACCATGATATTATCTTGTACGGCCATTCAAATTCATGCTCATTAAGTTTTCATGGGAAGAAGATTTCGAATAACCCAACCCCGCCTATGGACAATGTTAAGAGGGGATCAGCTCATTGAAAGAGAAGAAATCTGGAGTCAATTTGATCTCTGCTAAGGAGCTAGAAAAAGTGATTTTTGAGGGATCAACTATTTGGATGTTAGCTGCTTAGGAAGTACGTGATCAAACTGATAAAGAGCACCCTCAAGAGGTTAAGGAAATCTTAAGTGAGTTTGAGGATGTATTTCCTGGAGATTTTCCTGACCAGTTACCATCATTAAGGGACGTCCAGCATGCCATAGACTTAGTCCCAAGAGCCACCCTACCGAACATGCCCCACTAAAAGATGAACCCAACTGAACACCTAGAATTGCAAAAACAGGTAGGAGAACTCCTTAGAAAAGGGTTTATTAGGGAGAGCTTAAGTCTATGTGCAGTACCAACCCTATTAACCTCTACGAAAGATGGCACATGGAGAATGTGTGTAGACAGTCGTGCCATAAATAAAATTATAGTGGAATATAGGTTCCCCATCCCCCGTTTGGATGATATGTTAGATATGATGGCCGGTGCAACCATCTTCTCAAAGATTGACCTTAAGAGTGGCATCATCAAGTTAGGATTAGACATGGGGATGAGTGGAAAACTGCATTCAAAACTAAGGATGGTCTTTATGAATGGGTAGTGATGCCTTTCAGTTTGTCCAATGCCCCGAGCACCTTTATGAGGATCACGACCCAAGTCCTAAGGATGTTCATAGGAAAATTTGTAGTGGTTTACTTTGATGACTTCCTGATCTACAGTAGGACCAAGGAAGATCACCTAGATCATCTTAGACAAGTCTATCAGACCCTTAGGAAAGAGAGTCTATATGCCAATTTAAAGAAGTATGATTTCTTGACACATAAGTCATCTTCCTAGGATTTGTAGTCAGCCCCGAGGGAGTTTTAGCTGACCCTAAAAAGGTTAGATCTATAGTTGAGTGGCCAGTGCCTACTAGCATCCATGACGTGCATAGTTTTCATGGTCTAGCTACTTTCTATAGGCAATTTATCCAATGATTTTGCACCATTGTAGCACCCATCACCGACAGTATTAGGAAGGAAAGTTTTGAGTGGACCGAAGCTACAAATAGAGCCTTCCTAAAGATTAAGGATAAGATGACCCAAGCACCTATCCTGAGATTACCTGATTTTTTCAAAGTCTTTGAAGTTGCTTGTGATGCTTCGGGAGTAGGCATAGGAGGAGTATTAAGCCAAGAAAGCCACCCTATAGCCTTCTTTAGCAAGAAGCTCAACGAGGCTAAGCTTAAGTACTCAACCTATGATAAGGAATTCTATGTAGTAGTACAAGCCCTGAGATACTGGAGACATTACCAATTATCCCAAGAGTTTGTACTTTACTCTGACCATGAAGTACTCCGATTCCTAAACTCCCAGAAAAAGCTGAATCCTAGGCATGCTAAGTGGGTAGAGTATATCCAAGCCTATTTCTTTGTACTGAAACATCAGGATAGAACTGAGAATAAGGTAGCTGATGCTCTTAGCCACCATGCCTTGCTTCTAAACTCTGTTAGGACTGAGTCATAGGATTTGACCATTTGAAAGATGAATATGAGACATGTCCGGACTTCAGTGAAATCTTTCAATCTGTTAGACAAGGACCATCTAGTTCTCATATTGAGTACACCCTTCGGGATGGTTACCATTTCAAGAATAATAAACTATATATTTCTAGGACCTCACTTAGAGAATTCTTAGTTTGGGAAACCCATGCAAGAGGTCTAGCTGGTCACTTTGGTAGAAATAAGACCATATTAGCCATAAAAGACCAGTTCTTTTGGCCCAGTCTGAAAAGGGATGTTGCCTACATTGTGTCCAGATGTCGAGCTTGTACTGTTGCCAAACAACAGAAGCAAAACATCGATTTGTACACCCCTTTACCTGTATCTGATTGCCCATGGCAAGACCTTAGCATGGACTTTGTATTAGGACTACCTAAGACCCGAAGGAAACATGACTCAATTGTGTAGTGGTCGATAGGTTTTCGAAAATGGCTCACTTCATACCCTGCACTCAGACCTTTGATGCCTCCAAGGTAGCCAGACTCTTTCTTGATCATGTGGTTAGGTTACATGGCCTTCCTAAGACCATAGTGTCCGATAGGGATATCTGTTTCACCAGTTATTTCTAGAAGGTTCTTTGGCACTTGTTAGGAACCAAACTTAAGTTTTCTACTGCCTACCACCCTCAAATCGATGGCCAAACCAAGGTAGTGAACCAAAGCTTAGGAAACCTACTGAGATGCCTTGTAGATGAGAACATCAAAAATTGGGATCTTCTTTTACCCAGAGCCGAATTTGCTTGTAACAGTTCAGTCAATAGATCCACAGGTAAGAGCCCATTTAAGGTTGTCCATGGTTACAAGCCCAACAGACCCCTTGACCTAGTCCCCTTACCCTTGCATTACGAGTCTCTGAGTTGGCTGAGTCATTTGCACAGCATGTTATAGATTTGCATAAGCAAATTAGTCAAAAGATTAATATAAGCAACGAAATTTATAAACATTTGGCTAATTCCCGAAAAAGGGCTAAAAATTTTTTTGCAAGAAATTATGTAATGATTAGGCTTAGGCTTGATCATTTCCATCCAAGGACCATGAAGAAACTGCATGCTTATGGAGCTGGACCCTTCAGAGTAATAAAGAGTCAGACCCAATTCCTATGTGCTATAGTTACCACTCGAGTTAGGCATTAGTTATACCTTCAATTCTCAGACCTTGTGGAGTATAAGGAACCGGCAACGATTCCCTGTAAGCCCTTTGGACCTAACCCTTCCCTTGAGAGTGAGCCCATCCCAGAGTTTCCAACAAAAAATTGGCTTATAAGAGAGGAAAGGATTGAGTGTATCCAGGATGATCAAGCCATTAGCACCCGGAACAAAGGCTACCAACGGTATTTGGTCCGATGGCAAGGTTGATCGAAATTTGAGGATTCATGGATCACCTGAGAGGATCTGCAACACCTCAACCCAGACATATTAGAGTAGTACAAGAGCCAAGACAATCCTTACTCACAGGGTTGAGCTCCTCCCATTCTGGGAGAATTGGTACGGGCACCAGGATCAGACCGAGATTACTTGGCCCAATATGGTTTTTTTATTAGTTTTTCTGAGTCCTGTAGTCCTTTAGTACAATGTCATTTGAGTCTTGTACAAAAGTGAGCCAAGTCCTGTAATAAAGTTAGTCTATCAATTGAGTCTTGAAATAAATTTTGAGTCCTGTAATATAGTGGGACAAGTAAGTCTAGTTGAGTTTCCTTAGTCCAGTGAGTCCTTTGTTTCAGTTCAAGGAGTCATGTATTTTCATTCAAGTCAAGAGGAGAGTCACCAGACAAGAAGATTCATCGGGCCCCTTCACCAGAGCAGAGCTTCATGTGCTTGGACCCCTACCCAGGCCCCCCAGCATGGTGCCATGGAATTGGCCCTTTCATCATGCCGCCAAGCCCAAGTGTGGGTGCACCCTCAGTTGGCGCCCTCCCCAATCCGGTGCCCCAATCGAGTCCACATTCATCAGCACCCCCTCAAGCCCATCAGTGCCCCTGGCCCATCAAGAGAAGGCACCCCCAAATCTTCATGGTTGGCGCCCCCAGTCCAAGTCCATCCAGCTGGCGCCCCAACCTAAGAGAAAGCCTGCAGTTGACCCAGTCTACCAAGTTTTCTTGGCCCTCAAGTCATGTAACATGGGTGAATCTATAAATACCCACCCCCTCCCCTCTTGTATGAACAATCTTTTCATAAAATAAAATTAAGTAAATTTCTATTTACTGGTGCCTCCAAAAGGAGTGGGTATGAGACCCGATTTGTTTTCTTTATTCTTGTGTAAAAACCCTAGCCACCAACAGCCCTTCACCCCCCCACCAAACCCTAGCCGCCCAAGCCCCCTCTCAAAACCTAAGATGCCCCAACACTTGAGCCCTAGGCCGCCACCCCTTTCTCCTTCTTCCACCAAACTGCCAACACCTCTCCACCATAAGTCATAGCCTCCCCTTCCACCCCTCTTCCAGTTATCCCCTGGCCTCTAGGCCACCAAGTATTCCACCCATGGCATCCTCATCTACTGCCAGGACACCCTTCATCCAACCAAGCATCCTCATCCCAAGCAGGCCACCACTCAGCCATCCAACCTCTCTTATGTTGCTCTTTCCCGTTTCATATTTTTTTTATCACCTATGAATCTAATCCGTGATGTGTGCAAGATCCTCCCAATGAAACCATCCAAGGAAGAGGCCCTCCTTGCCTCCTAGACCAAATAATAAAAAGATGGCCGATACACAGGACAGAGGCCTGATCATCCAGGCACCAATCTGGAGTGCTGAGCGACCCTGTCTGCAATAAGGATCAAATCGTTGCCAGGTATTTGCCCTTGGCCTTACTCTAAGTTATGTTTTATTGAAGGTTTACTATCCTAACTGGGGGTTACTCAACCCTCGAGGTCTACTACTATTTTTCTCTGCATGTCCTTAACTGGGGTACTAGTAGTTTCATCTTTACATCATACTTGCTTATTCTTCTTCTCTATTTTGGGTACCTAGCCTCATAAATTAATTCTAAACAAAACTAATAAAAAAATTAGTTTGCTTTTTTTTTTCCTGCATATTAATCCTCCTTAGCATCATCTTGCATCATGTAGCTGCAGCAAGGTGGAATTTGAGAAATTTAATGGGAAGGAAAGTTTTTCCATGTGGAAGGTTTGGGTGGAGGATTTGTTAGTGCAAGATTTTTTGGATCTGGCTTTGGTGGAAAAGCCCGAGGAGATGGCAGAATGGGAGAGGTTGTCGCTATAGAAGAGGGTGTGTGCAGCCACCAAAGGGTGTTTAGCTGATGCAGCATTATACAACATTCTGGAGGAGAAGACACCGAAGGGTTATGGTCCAAATTACATGCCATGTATATAGGGAAGAATATGTGCAATAAGCGATGTTAAAGAAATAATTATATAGCCTTCGAATGTAGGAAGGTGGAGATATTGTTCTTCATGTTTAGAGGTTTGACCAGGTTTGCAATGATTTGCTAACCCTTGCGGTGAGGATGGAGGAAGAAGACAAGACCCTACTCTTGCTATGCTCATTGCCAAGTTCTTATGATCCACTTGTCACTTCTTTGCTGTATGGGAAGGAGACGCTGATGTATGAGGATATAATATTTGTTGTAAGGTCCAACGAGCAAAGGGAGAAGATGATGATGGAGGGAGTACCTCAGGTGGGCCTCACGGTAGGAGAGAGGACTGGAGAGGGAAGGAAGGCAGCAAGTGAAGGGGATGGTCCAACTCTCGAAAAGGTTAAGAGAGAATTTAGATTCTAAAAGTACAATTAGGTTGGGCACTTAAAGAGAAACTATCCTTTTTAGAAGAATCATCAAGAGGAGAAGAATGAAAAGGAATTCATGAGTACCATCACTGATTTGGGATTAGAGGAAGACCTCATGGTTGTTTCAAATCTGCACCAGAAGATAGAGGACACATGGATTCTAGATTCAGCTTGCTCACATCACTATACAACGCATCGATCTTGGTTTGCTGATCATACCAAAATTGATGAGGAAAGCGTGACACTTGGGATAACTATCCTTGCAAGGTGACTGGAGTTGGTTCGATCAGAGTGAGGATGTTTGATAGGGTTGTGTGGACTCTTACACATGTGAAGCATGTCCCAGAGTTGAAGAAAACCTAGTGTCACTGGTGATGGGGACCTCACCAGCACAAATCCCAGAGCAAGTACGAATCTTGGAGCCACTCGAATTTTGGAGCATATCCAGAATAAATTTAGGATTTATCTTTTATTTGAAATTTGAATTAGGATTTGGTTGGTTAGGATTTAGATATGAATAGGCTTATCTTATCCTATCTTGTATTTGAATTTGAATCATTCCTATCTTTTTATCTTATATTCAAATTCAAATGAGGGTTGGACAGGTCTACAAATACCACCCTCAGTCTTTTGTAGAAAAAAAAAAGTTTAGTCAAGTTTTGGAAATGAAAATGAGTTTTAGAAAAGAGTGTTTTTTTTTTTTCACTCAATGAGGAGAGGGTGTGAGGCCCAATCCCAGGACATGATATGAGGTCATGCCCAGTTATCCCCCTTCCCATTCCAGCTTCTCTATCCCCTCGTAGCCTTTGAGATCCTTCCTAGTGCCTCCAAGTATCGAGGAGGGTATAATGTCCTAAAGGTGAGAGGTCTCTTCGTTAAGGTGAGTCACAAAGTCCATGAGTTCAAAACATTGCCTTCCAGCCCCACTATTCCTTCGCCACCCTATCTTAAAAAAAAAAAATTAAAAAAAATGGTACCCTAATCCAGGTGACTTCTAGGCTCATAACGATCCTACCCACCTGTCCCCATCAATTTTGGTATCAGAGCCCAGAAAAAAATAGGGTACCCCAGATTCCCTTCTCTCCTGCCAGCCCTCATCGTCCGCATCCTCCATCTTCCACCCGGTCTAGCACCCCTTGGTCGCCTCCCCTTCGGATCATCCCTGCTCCCTATCGGCCACCAGTCCCTTCCGCTACAACCAGAACAGCCGATCGCCGTGGCTAAAGCTCAACATATTGGCCCCCCCCACAGCAGCAATTTTGCCTTCATCTGCTGGCCTCCCACAGGTGCTCCCTGCAGCCGATCCCATCGTGCATCATCCCGTCCATGATCGGCTTATCAATTCCTGTATGATCTTCTTTCCATGATCCTCTCAGTCCCCATCGACTGACTGCACCGTCTCCGTCTTCCCCTGAACATCATCCCATCGCCACGGAGAAGCTCTATTCTCAGCCCAACGGAGTTCCCATACATCTCAGTATTCTTCCAGATGACCCAAGCCACCAGATCCTCTTTCTTCCGATCTTCCCGACACCAGACCATTCGCCTTTGATTTCCCATCGTCCAAATCCCCTCCTCTGGTCCTTCCGTCGCCTGCTCTCCCTCCTCCGGCCCCTCCCGTCGCCGATCTCCCTCACCGGTCCTCCCGAGCACCAACGGTGCCTCCTCCAATCTTCATGAAGCCAAATCCCCTCTCTTCCATCTTCCATCATCGGACCTCCCTCCTCCAGCCTCCCGTCGCCAGGCATCCCTCCTCCAGTCCATCGCGACACCATCAACAGCCCCAGCTTCCCTCCACAGAGTGCTTGCCTGAACCAGGTGCATCTTCCCTCCCCCCAGCTCCTCGGGTCTTAGTGATCGTGCCGGACATCCGCCCGGTTGATCTCCACTAGAGCTCGATCTCCCCATCGCCGTCGTTTTCTTCGAGCCACCACTCCACCGAGAGCCACCCAGATCCCTTGTTCCACGAAGCAGCCAAAGGAACTCATCGAGCTGCTATTGAAGAAGATCAGAATAGCTATTCTAGCTATTCTGGCTATTCCACATATATCCCGGATTTATTCCAGCTTGGAATAAATCCTGTTTATTTTAAATTGGGTTATGTTTTTGACTTTGATTGTCTTACTTGGGCTAATCCAAGATTAATTGTGTTGGAAAAAAAAAATCATTCTACAGGTCATGTGCATCCTAGAGCCAGCCTAACTCGACGGAGTCAAGTTTTCCCCATCTCAGGGGAATGATGGGGACCTCACCAGCATGAATCCTAGAGCAAGCACGAATCTTGGAGCCATGCAAATCTCGAAGCATATCTAGAATAAATTTAGGATTTATCTTTTATTTAAAATTTGAATTAGGATTTGGTTGGTTAGGATTTAGATATGGATAGTGATGGGGAACTAATATGCATGCAATTTTTTTGTATATTTTACATGTTGAGTTAGGTGATTAATTCCCAAATTTCAGATCAAAATTATTTGTAGAGAATTTTGTATAATTTTTGAAGATCAGCATGCAGATTATGACCTAGAAAAGTAGCAAAGAGGACCGCCGGGGCTGAGAAGCCTCGGTTAGGGCAAGTTCTCCTACAATAAAACTACTGGAGGTAGAGGGGTGTACCTGACAATGTCTGTGAAGATCGCAGAAGGGGTCTCTCGTTCCTCGACGGATGCGGCCTGGAAAATCGAGCCAAAGACCCGCGGATACCCGGCTTTCTGCTTGGTGATCCGATTGAGGCTTGGCTGGAGTCGTTGGATTCGTAGGAACTCAGGGACCTGCAAACGACCTGTCAGGGGTTAGAAAGCTCACAAAGGAACAAGAAAACAAAGTAAAAATAGCAAGGGAAGGCTTCTTTTGGAGTGGGCATCCAGGGATCTGGAGGGTTTGTTGGCAGCAGGAAGATGATTGCAAACACCGGGAAGAAGAACTCTCACAAACCCCTTTATGCACACAGCAGGGTATCACACCACTCAATAGAAGAACTCAAGGTTTTCATTCATCAAAAATTATCCTCATACAAGAGGCTAGGGTCCCTTAAATAGACCCTTAACCTTGGGCTCCAAGTAAGGTACATAAGTCTTTACATAAGAATCCTTTTCCCTCTCAAACCCTAGCTAGAAAATAAGAAATATTAGGTAGAAAAATCCCTAAAAATTTTCTTGACTTGGTCAAGACTCCAAGGATGACTAGGGGGGCGTGTTGGGCTTCTAGGAGCAGCAAAAGGCCAGCCCAAGGGGCTCGGGTGCATGGGTTTGGGCCTTTGGAAGCTGGGGTGGCCTGGTAGCCAGGTAGCAGGAATATTCCCTGGTATCTTGCTTCTTAGGGGCTGGGCTTGGCACCTGGGCCTGATTTCTTTGGGCTAGGATGCAGATGGACCTCTGGAATCATGGATGCCCTTATCTATGAATATACTTTGGCATCTGGAAGGGAATCTGGGTATCTGGAGGGCATCTGCAAGAAATCAGGATTTTCTGAATTTTCCTCCTGGGGTCTTCAAATCTTCAAGCTGGGTTGGACTTGTGCTATACTTCCATGTCTTCAATCTAGTTGGACTTGGTCTTCACTTGTATGATATAGTCTTGAGTCTTCAGTATGCTTGGACAGGACTCAAAAAAATAAAATTAGCTCAACATGATCTGATTAGCATTGGACTGAACTAGCTCAACATGAGCTGACTAGTACAGAACTGAAATAATAACTAAAAATACTTAAATAATAACTAAAATGGACTCAGATGAGCTAAGCCCTTATTACAGATGGACTCATAAATTATTGATCAATTTACAGAGGGTTGAAAAAACCTCTGTCTTATTCTGGTGCCTCAGGTGTCCCCACCAATTCTCCCGGGGTGGGAGGAACTCGACCCTGTCGAGTAAAGGTCAGACTGCTCACATATCTCTCGAGAAGGTCTGGGTTGAGGCGTTGCAAGTCCTCTCAAGAAATCCATGAATCATCCGACTCTGGCCGGCCTTGCCATCGGACCAGGAAGCATTGATAGTCATGGCCCAGGGTCGTGATGGCTTGATTGTCCAGGATACGCTCGATCCGTTCTCCTCTCTCAGGCCAAATTTGTTTGTGGACACTCTAGGTTAGGGTCACTCACAATGAAAAGGAATAGGTCCAAAGGCCTCACTAGGTAGCGCTGCCGGTTCCCTATACTCAACCAGGTCTGTAATATTGAAGGTAAACTAATGCCCAAATCCGAAGGCAAGTCTAACACCTAGGCATTTGATCCAACCTTCTCTATCACTTTAAAAGGTCCGGCTCTGCGAGCATGAAGCTTCTTTTAGGCCTAAGCCTAACCAAGATAAAATCCACTACATCAAATTCTTTGACCCTTCTTCGGGAATTAGCCAGTTGTTTTAAGATTAGTGCGGGTGGTGAACATGCTAGGCACATGCAGACTTCTAACAAATGATGCAAAGGACTCATACTGACACCTAACAGACTCGACTAAAGAGGTTTATTAGGTCTTAACTACCACTTGGGATAAATCCACTACATCAAATTCTTTGACCCTTCTTCGGGAATTAGCCAGTTGTTTTAAGATTAGTGTGGGTGGTGAACATGTTAGGCACATGCAGACTTCTAACAAATGATGCAAAGGACTCATACTGACACCTAACAGACTCGACTAAAGAGGTTTATTAGGTCTTAACTACCACTTGGGCATGGGGGCATAAGTCGTGGTTGATGGATGACATGCAGAAGAAAATTTGCTAGTAACTCCTAATAAGTGCCAGAGGGTCTGCCAAAAGTAGGTAGCAAATGGGATGGGCTCTATGGATCCTTGCAACCTAGTAACCTCAACAAAATGTAACCTAATAGTTCTAGACACATGAGAAAACTCAGGAAAGGGTAGAAAATAGGAAGTGGGTTCAGAATTACTCTGGTAGGGTGGAGAAAAAGGTTCTGGGTTAGTTGGATAAAGTAGAATCAAAGATGGCATGTCAGGGACTAATCCTAGACTAATGAGGTTAACCTTATGGGGTTGCGATATATCTACGGGGTTTGTATAATGGAAGGATGGGTTATTAATCTCAGGAAAGAGGTCCTTAATGAGAACTATAGGAGGACTCATCCTGAGGGTACTGATTCAAAGAGATCAGGTCCTTAATAAATTCTTCTGGTTCTTGAATTTTAGGACTAGACTCTATAATTTGGCTCTCCTCTATGGTTTCCTCAGGTAAGGCTCTAGTAGTAGTACCTAGGTTCTCTTCCTCTATTTGTTCTTCCATTATAGCTTTAGGTTGGATATGGTCAAGGTCAACTAGCTCTGGGTTGGTTTCTACCTGGGTATCTACTGGGTCAGCTAATTCTAGGTCTACTAAAGGTGTCTCCTCTTCTCCCTCATACTCATCCACTAGGCTCACATCAGCTTCATACACTTCCGCGTTAATGTAAGCCTTGTGAATCTCAGGAATGGTTGGAGAAGGTCGGCTAGCAGGAAATTGGTTAGGTCTGGTCTCTGATTATGGGTACTACTCCTAGTAGGTTCAGGTTGTATAAGAGGTAGTGGCTCACTATTGGGTTCATATTTAGGGATACTAATCCTATGGGGTTCAAGTTGACTAGGGGAAGCATGACTAGTACTAGGCTGATACTTAGGGGTTATGGGTTCTCTAGGCTCATAGGATGTGGGTGCATAGGATCTATGATCATGGGATCTAGAGTCATAGGATCTAGGTTCATAGGTTATGGATTCATAGGTTCTAGGTTCATAGGATTTGGAGTCATAAGATCTATAGGTTGTAGGTATACTAGGCTTGTAGGGAGAGGGTAAATAGGATCTATCTTCCTGGTCTATAAAATCCTGATTGGGTCTTCTAGGACTAACCTTAGGGATTGGGTCATGACGATGGGCTCTCCTAGGTTCAGCCTCAAGGTATGGATCAGGATTTGGGGTCCTCCTAGGTTGAGGATTGTAGTACGGGTCAGGATAAGGGGCTCTCCTAGGTTCGACCTCATGGTATAGATCAGGGTTTGGGGTCCTCCTAGGTTGAGGGGAATCAGGATCTGGCTCAGACTGTGACCCATGGGTTTTTCTTGGGGTCCTACCCGGACTTTTAACTGATCAAACCTATTGGCAAGATGGTCAATTCTATCATTGGTTTGAATACGAGACTGAGTTAACTGGGTCATCTGGGTAGTTATCTGGCCATTTGATCAGCTAGGGCTTTTTTTGGGCTTGTAAATTTTCCATGGGTTCAGACATTTGTGAAGGAGGTGGGTGATATGAAACTCCTGATCTAGTGCTCATGCAAGACTCGATCAGACTGACTATAACTGACTAGACCTAGAGTCCAAACGAGATGCTCAATCAGGGTGGCAAACTAGCCTATAGTAACCCTATACTTAGCCAGGCAGGTGTAAGGAGAGTGTTAGGTCCCTGATTGCCAATCCTAGACACCAATCAGAGATTGGCCAGGTAGGCAGACCAGCACACAAGCCCTTCGGGATTGAATCCCTAAACCACCATTCTAGACACTGAGCACAAGGCACACACAGGTTAACTTGACACAGTGATCTAACACTAACCCGGACCTGACCAGTTGGTGTCCCTAGCCCACTAGGGCAAATTAAGTCTAGTTAATTTTAGGTTAAGGCTTGGGATCGAATGCAAGGGATGTGGTTTTGGGCTAAGGAGAGGTGATCAAATCCTCCCCCCATCTGATATAGCAAGAGTGCCCTTAAAAGTAAATTTTGCAATGATGGCAGGCAGATGAGGATGCAAATTAGGGTTTAGATATTTTTTTTTGGTATTTTTGGAGAATATGTATTTTTTTTTGTTTGGTATTTTTTTAAATAGAAGAAAATTTGTAAATCATGTCCTAATATGCTGGAAATATACTAAAATTGAAAAATATGCAAAAATTGCTAAACAAAAACCTAAAACTTCCAAACTTGTCTTGCTGAAAAAAATAGAGTCAAAACTTTGCAGGCTGTATTTCGGCTTGAAGAAAATTTACAGTATGAAATAAACTTTGAAAAAAATTTTAAAATTACTTTGAATTATGATAAATCTATAAAATAAAATTTCAAAATTTTCTGAGTTTTTAACAGGGAGAAATAATTAAGAAACAGAGCATATATGGACTAAAAAATTGCAGAAAACAAGCTCTAATCTAAGCTCAGATACCAAATGATGGGGAACTAATATGCATGCAATTTTCTTTGTATGTTTTACATGTTGAGTTAGGTGATTAATTCCTAAATTTCAGATCAAAATTATTTGTAATAAATGTTTTATGAATTTTTGAAGATTAGCATGCAGATTAGGACCTAGAAAAGTAGCAAAGAAGGATCGCCGGGGCTAAGAAGCCTCGGTTAGGGCAAGTTCTCCTACAATAAAACTACTGGAGGTAGAGGGGTGTACCTGACAACGTCTGTGAAGATCGCAGTGAAGGGGTCTCTCGTTCCTCGATGGATGCGGCCTGAAAAACTGAGCCAAAGACCCGTGGATACCCGCTTTCTGCTTGGTGATTCGATTGAGGCTTGGCTGGAGTCGTTGGATTCGTACGAACTCAGGGACCTGCAAACGACCTTTCAGGGATTAGAAAGCTCACAAAGGAACAAGAAAACAAAGTAAAAACAGTAAGGAAAGGCTTCTTTTGGAGTGGGCGTCCAGGGATCTGGAGGGTTTGTTGGCAGCAGGAAGATGATTGCAAACACCGGGAAGAAGAACTTTCACAAACCCCTTTATGCACACAGCAGGGTATCACACCACTCAATAGAAGAACTCAAGGTTTTCATTCATCAAAAATTATCCTCATACAAGAGGCTAGGGTCCCTTAAATAGACCCTTAACCTTGGGCTCCAAGTAAGGGTACATAAGTCTTTACATAAGAATCCTTTTCCCTCTCAAACCCTAGCTAGAAAATAAGAAAATATTAGGTAGAAAAATCCCTAAAAATTTTCTTGACTTAGTCAAGACTCCAAGGATGCCTAGGGGGCGTGTTGGGCTTCTAGGAGCAGCAAAAGGCCGGCCCAAAGGGGCTCGGGTGCATGGGTTTGGGCCTCTGGAAGCTGGGGTGGCCTGGTAGCCAGGTAGCAGGAATATTCCCTGGTATCTTGCTTCTTAGAGGCTTGGGCTTGGCACCTGGGCTTGATTTCTTTGGACTAGGATGTATATGGACCTCTGGAATCATGGATGCCCTTATCTATGAATATACTTTGGCATCTGGAAGGGAATCTGGGTATCTGGAGGGCATCTGCAAGAAATCAGGATTTTCTGAATTTTCCTCCTGGGATCTTCAAATTTTCAAGATGGGTTGGACTTGTGCTATACTTCCATGTCTTCAATATAGTTGGACTTGGTCTTCACTTGTATGATATAGTCTTGAGTCTTCAGTATGCTTGGACAGGACTCAAAAAAAAAAATTAGCTCAACATGAGCTGACTAGCATTGACTGAACTAGCTCAACATGAGCTGACTAGTACAGAACTGAAATAATAACTAAAAATACTCAAATAACAACTAAAATGGACTCAGATGAGCTAAGCCCTTATTACAGATGGACTCATAAATTATTGATCAATTTACAGAGGGTTGAAAAAGCCTCTGTCTTATTCTGGTGCCTCAGGTGTCCCCACCAGATAGGCTTATCTTATCCTATCTTATATTTGAATTTGAATCATTCCTATCTTTTTATCTTGTATTCAAATTCAAATGAGGGTTGGACAGGTCTATAAATACCACCCTCAGTCCTTTGTTGAAAAAAAAAAGTTTAGTCAAGTTTTGGGAATGAAAATGAGTTTTAGAAAAGAGTGTTTTTTTTATTTCACTCTGTGAGGAGAGGGTGTGAGGCCCAACCCCAGGACATGATGTGAGGTCATGCCCAGTTATCCCCCTTCCCATTCCAACTTCTCTATCCCCTCATGGCCTTTGAGATCCATCCTAGAGCCTCCAAGTATCGAGGAGGGTGTAATGTCCTAGAGGTGAGAGGTCTCTTCGTTAGGATGAGTCCCAAAGTCTATGAGTTCCAAACCCTATCTTCCAGCCCCACTATTCCTTCGCCACCCTTTACCTAAAAAATTTCAAAAAAATATGATACCCTAATTTTGGTGACTTCTAGGCTGGGGTACCTAGAGAGGAGCAGTTTTAGCTTCAATTGCCATTTCAGGAGTGGTGTTTTGAATATTATGAAAGATGCCATGGTGGTGATGAGGGGGAAGAGGCTGGAGAACAATCTCTATCATATTGAAGGGTCCATGGAGTGTGGAGGATCTGACACGGTGGCGGCGGCACATGATCAGCAAGATTTATACCAGTTATGGTATTATCGCCTTGGCCACATGGGAGAATGTGGTATGAAGGAAATGATGTAGGATGGATAGATTCCAGATCTAGATATAGTTGTTGCAAAGGTGTGTGAGCCATGCCAGATGGGAAAGCAACATCGGGTGAAATTCTCCATAAGTTCAGCATGTAGTGGAGGGCCCCTGGACCTAATGCACCGGATGTTTGGGGTTCGGCTATGATTTCGGGGAGAAACAGTGCTAAATACTTCATGTCCCTTATTGATGACTATTCAAGGAGAGTGTGGGTGTTCTTCTTGAGGGAGAAGTCAGAAGTCTTCACCAAGTTCAAAGCCTGGTTAGTAGAGGTGGAGAAGGAAAAGGGGTAGCATGTGAAGGTTCTGCTGTCTGATAATGGCGGAGAGTTCACAAGCAAGGAGTTCCTTAAATTTTACCAAGATGGTGGGATCAGGAGGCAATTTTTGGTAGCAAGGACTCCCCAACAAAATGGCATGGCCGAGCGGTTGAACCAGACTCTCATGAAAAAAGCGAGGTGTATGAGGTTGCAAGTAGGGTTACCCAAGGCATTTTGGGTGGATACAGTTGACACAGCAGCTTACTTGGTGAATCGGTCTCCTCATACAATGCTTGATGGGAGGGTTCCAGAGGAGTTATGGTATGGAAGAAAGGTGGAGCAGTCATCTTAGAGTCTTTGTGTGCATGGCATTTGTGCACATTAATCCCAGTTAGCAGAGCAAGTTGGACGCCATGGCCCAAAAGATGGTGTTCATAGAATATCCACATGGAGTGATGCTGGACTAATTAGCAAGCAAGGGAATTTTCATGGATTTAGTATTAAGTTGAGATTTCAATTCTTGAATTTCAAGTC
This sequence comes from Areca catechu, assembly GCA_021397845.1. Taxonomy (NCBI): domain Eukaryota; kingdom Viridiplantae; phylum Streptophyta; class Magnoliopsida; order Arecales; family Arecaceae; genus Areca; species Areca catechu. The sequence goes on from JAHSVC010000059.1 coordinate 5,257,152, forward strand.
AAATAAATAAAAGGGTGATCCTATAAAAATTCTAGACCGCAAGCATGCAAAAAAGATCCTCAAAAAGATAAAGATAGGACCGCCAGGGCTAAGAAATCCCAGTAGGGCTAGCTTTTCTGCAATATCAAGATCTAGAGGGCTAGGGGGTGTGTACCTGGCAATGTTTGCTACTGCTTCTACGAAGGGATCACTCCTCACTTCTGGATATGGCCTGGAAGGTCAAGCTGAAAACCCACAGATATGTCAGCTTTTTATTCACTAACTCGATGGCAAGGCAAACGGACTCCGATTCGCATGAAACTCGAGGTATCTATAATACACCAAACAATGAGTTAGATGTGATGGGAAACTTGCTCGATTGATGAAGGATAAAAGAAAGAGAGATAGGATGGGGTGGCTGGAAGATGGCTTGACGAAGGTGGGCATCCAAGGTTGATGAAGGTTGGATAGATAGGGCCTCATACCCCTCGATGCTCAAAGAGCAAAGGCAAATGAGTCTCTCACCCACTCCTTACAAATGACAAAACACAAAGCAAATAACTCAAGAAGACTTTTTATTTCATTAATAAGTGGTTGAAATTTTCATACAAAGGGGTCCCTTATATAGAGTCATGAGACTTAGGACCCAAGCAAATGAAAACAAGGAAATAAAGGGGCGCTCACTTTCTTCCTAAAGTGTGGGGCTGAATACATGGAAGAAATCACTTTCATGCCATACAAAATTCCATCCAAACATGGTAGGTAGTGGGCGGCCAAGAGAGGACCATGAGGGATGCCAAATAACTTCCATCTTGGGCTTGGGGTGGTCCACAACATTCCCAAGCAAGCATCCATGAATCTGGGGATTGAAATATATCCATTGGCATGTGGACTTATTGTGCTTGGGGCCTGGACATCATCTCCTCATGCATGGGCCGACTTCATGATCCTCCAAGTAATCCTAGGGTGGCGCAATCCAGGGTGTGACTGGGACTCCACGCGGCTGCTGAGGTGGCACATTGGGTGTGGTCCTTCTGATGGGGACCCTAGAGCCCTGCCACCTCAACAACCGCATGGGATCCCAGTCATAGTGCGCCACTATAACAGCCATATGGAATCCAGTCACAGCAAGTATCGTCCACCCTGTTAGGTATCCTAAGATCATCATGAAATCATCCAAGCCCAAAAGGAAGTAGATCAGCACCCTATATGGAAGTTGTGGATCGTCCAAGAGAAGATGGAAGAAACTCATATGGCATCCAGACATATCTGGCAGCATATGGGCGCCCTCCCTCTTTTCCTTGATTCATGACATCTTTTCCTTGTATCGCCCATCTATTATGGAAGATATGTGGCACCTCCTTTCATGCAAATCCTCCCCATAAGGCAACATGTTGACACCCTCCCTCCTTGCTTTTTATTCCATGTAATCCAATGGCTAGGGTCAATTATAAAAGGACCCCTTTTGTGTATGAAGAATAATCATGGATGAATAAATTTTCTATTGTTATATGTGAAGGATCTGTGTGATCCCAGGATTTCTATATGATCCCTGATTTGGGCATCTATGTGAGCCCAGGGTATCTGTGTGATCCCTTCTCCTTTTTCAGGATATCTATGTGATCCTAGGGCATCTATTGAGCCCCTTCGTTATATACTTATCCTCCTTGGAAAATCTGTATGAACCCCAATTATCTCTTCTTTCTCTTCTACAAATTCTAATTCTGATGATTTCTATACTCACCAGCAATCCATCCCCGATCTCTGCATTGTATCAAATGATGAGTCCACTTAACTAACTAGGATTTTCTCTTCCTCCCTGGCTTCCCAACATTCCATTGGATCTACATCACCGATGCTACCCCCCGTTCCATCCACGCTGCCATCGCCCGTCTCAGTCAATTCCCTGCACCACAAAAAAAAAAAAAAACAAAAAGACGAACCCTTGCTCCCGGTGATCAGATCTATTCCTTCCACCGGCGATGGCATCTCTGACGGTGGTGAACGTGATGCTGGCGGTGCACGAGAAGAAGATGGCGGCGATGGACATCTACCATCCCTTGTGATAGTACATCGCCACCACCTTTTCCGAGCGCGAGGCCCAGGCCAACAAGGATGACCTTCAGGCCGTCCGCCAGATGCGCTCCGACCTCGAGAACGCCTCCTCCGGCACCCCCTTGCCGGAGGTCCACCGTGACCTCCTCCAGCACTACTTCCACGCCCTCGCCCTCAAACTCCTCCCACCGGCTCCCATCAGCTCGAGATTTCCTCTGGTCCTGTCGCCACGGCACTTCTTCGCTCTTCATCTCTCAAGCTTTTTCTCCTCAAGCTCTTTTGCCACGGAAGCGGAGACAGAAACCTTTGCATTCTAGGCAGAGATCAATCAGTTCCTTAGCCTCATCATCAACACCTTCTACTCGAACAAGGAGATCTTCCTTCGTGAGCTTATCAGCAACGCCTCCGATGCTCTGGACAAAATCCAGTTTGAGAGCCTTACGGACAAGAGTAAATTGGATGCCCAGCCGGAGCGGTTCATCTGGCTGGTGCCTGACAAGGCCAACAAGACGCTCTCCATCATGGACAGTGGGATCGGCATGACCAAAGTCGATCTTGTGAACAATCTGGGCACTACGAGTGCAAGGTCTGGACCAAGGGAGTTCATGGAGGCATTACAGGCGGTGCTGATGTGAGCATGATGGTCAATTTGGTGTGCGGGTTCTACTCTGCTTACTGGTTCACAATTCGTGGTCACCGCATCGAGTCCATCCCGAGTCCCTCTCGTTGATGCCGTCCGCTGTTGCACCGTCCTCAACCCCTTTTGCCCAGCCGATCGGAGAGCTCCACGACCAGCCGAGAGATCACCATGCCGGTTTTCGCTGCCAGTGGACCTCCCCTGTTCCAACTTCAGTCCATGGGGAAGAAGGAAATCTAGTGCACGAACGTGAAGGCAATGCCTTCACTATTGCCGACTTTAGGGCACGGGTTCCTGAGTAGCATGGTTTCTGAAGTAGCACGGATCTCAATACTGCACAATCTTTAAAGCTACACTAATCTCAGTGTAGCCAATAAAAAAATTTAAGAAAATCAGTGGAAAAAAAAATTAGAGAAAAAAAAAAAAAGAAAAGAAAAGAAAAGCAAGAAATGTAGAAAAAAAAAAAAAAAAAAACTAGCATCTTTGCTTTGATTTGCTTAGTTTCGATTCAATCAATCATGCTGAGCCGCTCGACGGAGTCGAGTTCTCCTCACTTCATGAGAATGATGGGGACCCGACAGCCCTACCACCTCAACAACTGCATGGGATCCCAGTCACTATACGCCACCATAGCAGCCACGTGGAATCCAGTTAGCCACGTGGAATCCAGTCACAGTAGGCGTCATCCATCTGTTAGGTATCCTAAGATCTTTATGACATCATCTAAGCCCAAAAGGAAGTAGATCAGTGCCTTATATGAAAGTTGTGGACTGTCCAAGAGAAGATGGACGAAGCTCATATGGCATCCAAACAGATCAGGCAGCATATGGGCGCCCTCGCTCTTCCCTTGATTTATGAGATCTTTTTCTTGTATCGCCCATCTATTATGGAGGATATGTGACACCCTTTCATGCAAATCCTTCCCATAAGGCAACATGTTGACACCCTCCCTCTTTGCTTTTTATTCCATGTAATCTAAGGGCCAGGGTCAATTATAAAAGGACCCCTTTTGTGTATGAAAATAACCATGGATGAATAAAATTTTCTATTGTTCTGTATGAAGGATCTGTGTGATCCCAGGGTTTCTGTATGATCCCTGATTGGGCATCTATGTGAGCCGAGGATATCTGTGTGATCCTTCCTTCTTCGCAGGGTATCTCTGTGATCCCTGATTTGGGCATCTGTGTGAGCCCAGGGTATCTCTGTGATCCTTCTCCTTCTTTCAGGGTATCTGTGTGATCTCTAGGGTATCTGTATGAGCCCCTTTGCTGTGTGCTTGTCCTCCTTGGGGAATCTGTGTGAACCCCAGTATCTCTTCTTTATTCTCCTCTACAAACCCTAATCCCCGGTGACTTCTATGCTCGCCAGCGATCCATCCTCGATCTCTGTCCAGCATCACCTTCACATGCTTGAGTCTTCTCTGACTGGACTTAACTTAATAAAACTAGACATGATTACAAGACTAAAAATGATAAATAGCTCAATATGAGCTGAACATAATCCAAAACTCAACTCAAAAACCTAATGGTATGAGTCGACTCTAAATATAGGACTCAGATATAAAAGCAAAACTCAAGGGCCCAAAACAGGACTCAAATAGGTTCACTTGAGCTTGATTAAGCTAAACCCTAATTACAGGACTTCAAATGACCTAACTAACTCAAGCCCTAATTACAAGACTCAAAGGGCTAACAGGACTTGATTTTTGGACAATATTGAAAATTGGTTAAGGGACTGAAAGATCTTAAAATTTAGGGACCCATGGTGAACTAGGGTTAATCCTGATGTCTCATCATGAAGTCAAGGGATACTGGCTGTGGGATCCTTTGGAGCAGAAGGACACGATCAGCTAAGATGTGGTCTTTAATGAAGATTCATTCCTCAGAGGCAAAAGGAGGTGGAGGTTCAGCAGGAGGCCCAATTGGATGCGGTTGGATAGCAGGCAGCTCAGCAGGGTGCAGTTGAGCATCAACTAACCTCTTATACAATTTTAACTTTTACAGGAGCACCGGGAGGCCTAAGATTCAGGTGGAGCAGTCTTCAGGGGTGCCTCCACATGTGGGGACCAGCAAGATGCATGCTCATGGCTGAGATGAGCAGGGGGAGGAGCTACCTCTCTGTCCAGGCATCGGAGTCACACTACACAAGCCTAGGAAAATTGTGAGACAGCCAGTGCGATATGGTTTTGGCGTGAAACCATGTTGTATGCTTTGGTGGCTACCAATGGGGGCCCGAAGACCTACAAGGTGGGATGAAGAGCCAAGATCATGACAGGGGGTCCAAGCTATGGCGAGGAGATGCAGCTCTACAAAAAAATTAGACTTAGCGGTTGGTGGCACTGCCGAGATGAAAGAGATCCATTGGATGCAAATGGGTGTTTCAATGTAAGGAAGGAGTCTCAGAGAAGAAGGTACAAGGTACAAGGCTAGGTTGGTGGCCAAAGGCTACTCCCAAAAGGAAAGCATCGACTATAATGAGGTTTTCTCATCGGTGATTCGACATACCTCTATCAGGGTTTTGTTGAGCATTATAGTGTTGCAGGATATGGAGCTAGAGCAGATGGACGTCAGGATGGCCTTCCTCCATGGTAATTTGAAGGAGGAGATATACATGGAACAACCATAGGGGTTCGGAGAGCCAGGTTTAGAAGGAAAGGTCTATCTTTTGCAAATATCACTGTATGGATTGAAGTAGTTGTTGAGGCAATGGTACCTGTGGTTCGATGCATACGTGAGGAGCATTGGCATGACCAGATGTGAGTATGACTTTTGTGTTTATGTTAGAACACTTGAAGATAGCTTTAGATTATATCTGCTTTTGTATGTGGACGATATGTTGATTGCATGCAAAAGTAGAGGTGTTATGGAGGACATGAAGGCAATATTATCAAGGAGTTTGAAATGAAGGATTTGGGTCCTGCTGCAAGGATTCTAGGGATAGAGGTCTTCAGGGACAAAGCTAGGAGGATGCTTCATTTATCTCAAGGGGTAACTCAAGAGGGTCTTGGAGAGATACAGCATGGATGGAGCGAAACTGGTAGCATTGCCTCTTATTGGTCATATTAAACTCTCGAAGATAATGTTGCCCAGGACTGAGATGGAGGCTGAGGAGATGATGAGGATTCCTTATGCTTCAGGAGTTGGGAGCCTTATGTATGCAATGGTGTGTTGTAGGCCAGATCTTGGGATGCAGTTAGCCAAGGCAGCAAGTTCATGGGCAATCAAGGCAAGGAGCATTAGAGAGCACTGAAAGGTATCTTCAGGTATTTGGTGGGCACAATTGGAGTTGGCATATGCTACAGGTGCCATGGCATGAGGGCGACTCTAGGATGTCCATGGAGGCTCAGGACCGGTTGTTGGATTCGTGGATGCTGATTATGGTGGTGATTTGGACACGAGGCATTCAACAACAGGTTGTGTTTATGTTGAATGATGGACCAATCTCATGGAGATAAAGTTTACAGGCAATAATATCATTGTCCACTATAGAGTCAGAGTACATTGGCATTTTTGAGGTTGCAAAGGAAGCCATGTGGCTGAAGGGACTTGCATTGGAGATGGGCATTGCACAAGAGGCAGTTAAGATTTATTTAATAGCTAGAGTGCATTGTGTTTGGTCCAAAATTTGGTCTATCATGCTAGGACCAAGCATACAGATATCAGGTACACAGGATTCGGGAGCGGTGGAAGATGGTGAGGTGGAGCTTGCAAAAGTGTCTACTGTAGAGAATGTGGCTGATGCACTAACCAAGGTTCTTCCAAGGGATAGCTTCTTCAGATGTGGAGCACTAATGGGATTGATGACTGGGTGGAGCTTACTAGAGCTTTGGAGTGCCAAGGTGGAGATTGTAAGCTCATATGTGGCGCACCCAAAGTCCAGGAAAGACACATAGGTTTAGGAGCTTAGGTTTATAGGTTTCAAGGGCCACAGAGTCATGTTGGGTCAGGGGGCTTGACCCAAGGTTTAGAGAACATGTGAGACATGGGTATACATGGGTTCGTGGTTTTGATTGTTTTCTTACATTAATTTCTTGGGAGGAGTTTTTTGAGATTGTAACAAAACCCAGTTGGGTTGTGTGATTGGGTCCAGGTGTAGCTAGCTGCCCTTTTAGGTGTGAAAGGAGATTAGTTGGTTAGGTGGTTAGTTGGTTGGATGGTTGGCCCAAGAAGCCCAACCACCCAAGGATCCTAACCACCTAAGTAGAAGCCTAACTGCCCAAGTCTAAAACCGCCTAGAACTAAACCGTTCACCATATAAAAGAAAAAGGAGCCGACGATTCAGGTGGGAAAAGGAAAGGGGCATGCATGAGGATTCTTCTTGGCATGTGTTATGACGTCAACTCCTGGACCGGCGACCGGGGGTGGCTGGACATGCTGGAGCGCTCCTCTACTGGATGAACCTACAACAAAGTTCCCAAGGGCGCCGGTGGTGTTCCGACGGGGGACCCTCCGATGCCTAAGTTAGCAGGAGGTTGAATGTAACATAATGGAGGAATCAAGGAATGAACAGCATATGGAGAGGGAAGAACACTTCTACCTTCAAACGGGGTCCCCTGAGTACCTATATAGGCGCAGAATAGTCCAAAATCTGTTAGGGGAGAGGCTAAGAAAGACCGATCTACCCCTAGGAGAATCTGGAGAGTGGCCATGTGGTGCGCAGATACGGTAACATCGTGGAAGTAATGGAGCAGGGTGTTGGGATGGCAGGATCCCGCAGTAACAGAAAGGTGCTTCTGGAATTCCTAGATGCTAAGGCATGCTTGTCGGACGTCGGCAGAGGGAAAGACGGTCGGCCGGACCAAATGCCAAACCTCTAAAGGAAAGCCATGGGCCGGACCCCAGCATGAGATGGTCGTTCGGACATCTGCTCCACTGGGTGGACCTTTGAAGGAGAGAGACGGCCGGACCCCAGCAGGAGAGGGTCTTTCGGACCTCTGCTACGGTGGGTCGGACCTGTGAAGGAGTAGTAACAGGCCGGACCACAACAGGAGAGGGTCGTTCGGACCTCTGCTCCGGTGGATCGGACCTCTGAAGGAGTAGCAGTCGGAGCGGACCCCAACAGGAGAGGGTCGTTCAGACCTCTGCTCCAATGGGTCGGACCTCTGAAGGAGTAGTAGTAGAGCCTAGAAAGAGTGGCCCGGTCAGACCGCAAGAATGTGCCGGTTTTTGGCTGAGGGTGAGCCGTCATGGTACAACAGTTATCCCCCTTGCCCTTGTGCTTCGAGCGAGTCGGTAGGCTCGAAGGGCGAGGGCATTAAATGGCAGTAAATGCATCAGGCTTTCAAATGATGACGAATCCGATTCGGCATGCTGCGACCGGGCGCCTTCTGCTCTGATGTGTGCTCCTGGATAGGTGTCAGCATCTGGTTAGTGAGGATAGGGGAGCAATTATTCCTAGTACGCGCATAGCAGCTACCCGTTTAAATTCTTGAGGCGACGTGGGGCACGTGGCTTAATCAGAGTGATTGGTGCACTTCCTGGAGTGATCCATCCGTCGTTGCTTCGACTATCACGTGGATCGCAGTCGGATATGATCTGGCATGTCCCCTCGGATTCTAATCCAACTCAAAAATTGAGATGCCAGTCATCGGGTTGTGGCATGTGGGGGGAGGCGATGGGAAGCTACCCGTGGGCGCCTATAAAAGGGGGGAGCAGTGCCTAGAAGGAGTTTTCCACCGTGCTTGTGCTCGAAGAGAAGGAAACCTCCTCCCTCCTTCCATTGCTTTATCCCCTCTTAGAGAACCAGGGAACCAGGTTAGTTCCGTCTCCACCTTCCTTCATTCCTCCTTTTCTGTAACTTCCTTTAGAATGGCTTCTGGGAGTCGGAGTTCGACTCGTGGACATAGGGAGCCCGGCCCTTTTGACATTGCTTCGAACATGACCCGAGAAAGGGTCGAGAATCTTAGGATCGTTTATAGCATTCCTTCCACCTTACATTTGATTGTCCCCAGTCGTGAGGGTAGAGTGAACGGACCTTTAAACTTAGGAGCTCTCCCTTTGTATGAAGACCACTTGAAGGCCGGCCTTCATTTCCCGATCCATAGCTTCTTTATTCAAGTCTTCAATACATATAGAATTACCCCTTCCCAGCTGACCTCGAATAGTATTCGGGTCTCTGTGGCTTCGTGGTTCTATGTCAGGAGGCCGACATCGAGCCGAGGTGTCCTTGTTTTCTAATTTTTTCTTGTTGAAACAGGATTTCCGGAGTCAGGAGTGGTGGATGTTCAGTCCACGCCATGGCCGGAAGATACTAGGGGGCTTCCGTCCACCATTCACGGATGGAAGTCCCGATACTTTTTGTAGATAGCTTAGAGCCATGGGGCTTTGAGGGAGCATGGAGGGAGCGAGGCCGAATGCTTTGAACGGGAGGAAGGTCTCGAGGGCCGACTAGGCCGACTTCCATAAACTGGATGACGAGGATCCGAAGTTCGTCGGCTTCATGCTCCACGAGGGGAGTCTTCACCAAGCTGGACTCAGCGGCACCCGACGTTGGGTAGGACGAGAGCCGTAAAGAGAGAGAGTCACTACCTTATCTTCTGTTTGCTTTGCAACCATACCTTACTTCAACCTTGTTGTTGACAGGAGGCAAGATGAAGCCAGATCAGGCGATCCTTTTGGTGCGATCTGCGTAGTGGAGGGTTGTTGCATTACGGAGCCGACCTCGTAGGAGCCAAAGAAGCGACGGCAGAACCGAAACCTGAGAGGCCGTAGAAACAATGGACGATAGAATCGTCCATCATGGTGGTGTCGGTTGGGTCGTAGGATGATGACGTGCCATTGTCAGATCGCTTAGTGACGAAGACAGTAAAGCGATCGTCATTGGTCGGGCATTCGGCTGCTCGGGTGGAGGAGGGGCTTCCGACATCGACCGGAGCGGACGCGGCTCCTCCGTCCCTGCCGTTGGTGCTGACCGAGGTGGCTTCCCCAGTAGTCAGGGGAAGTCATGCAAAGGAGGGGCCGTCGACCGTTGATGAGAGGGCCGACGGTCCTAGCGGCGAGGGGGAGTGCCAGGCATGGCACGAAGCTGAGAAGGTCAGGGAGCAGCTTCAGAGGGCCGCCCCGATGATGATGAGTGAATGGTGAATGAGGCTCCAAGAGTTCCTTCCACCATCTTTTAGGGGTAAGTGTTAAAATTAATCCTTTGGTTTCGAACTCACTGGTTGCAACTGTCTAACTGTGCGCATGTCTGTCGGCAGCTTGTCAAAGATACCCTGCTGATGGACGTTGGCCTGGGCGAGTGCTTGATCTGAAAGAGCACCTGACCAAGAGGGCCGAAGCGGAAGAGGTGGAAAGGGACAAGGCTTGGGAGGTGCTGACGACCTCCAAGGAGGAGGTGCTCGGCTTAAGGGCGGTAGCCGAAGAGGTGTCCATCCTGCGGGTTGAGTTGGAGACCCAGAAAAAGTAGCTCGAAGTCTTGCTGGCCTGGGAGAAGGACCGAGAGGCAAGGTTAAAGAATAAGAAGAAGAAGGTCAAGGCCCTAACTCGTCGACTGGCCGTCGAGGAGGGGCACTTGATCGAATATGAGGTTCGTGCACAAGTCCACCAGGCGGTGGAGGAGAGATATAAGGGCCTGCTGAAGATAGCCCAGGAGTCACTGAAGATGGCCGGCGAGAAAGCCGTTGCAGATTATAAAGCCACTGAGGACTTCATCGAGGAGATGAACGAAGCCAGGACTGTCGGCTTCAACTACGGATATGATGAATGTCTGGGGAAGGTTAGTGCAGCCTTCCCAGGCCTCGACTTATCATTTCTTCAGCCATCAAAGATGGTAGAAGGAGAGGATTTGGAGGCGGTGGATCCGAATGCCGGAGCGGCCGATGCTCCAGTGGAAGCCATCGTAGAAGTGGCCCAAGCCGGAGCTGAAGCAGAGGTAGCTGAAAGGGCCGTGGGGGCCGAAGCCGTTGTTGCTACAGAGAGAGCCGAAGTGGCTGTTGTCAGTGTGCCTCTTGAAGGTCAGACCTAGTGGTTTGTAAATGTCTGACATTCAATTTTGTAAAGAAATCTTTGGAATTAATAAAGAGCCTTTTATTTTTCATATCTTTGTTGCCGTCTGACTGGTGTGACCAAACTAACTTTCCTCTGAAATTTCACTAAGTGTGGACTAGTCAGCTTATCTAAGCGAACAGTCGGACCTCCAAGGTAAGCATCGAGCAGTGGCTCAGACTGAACTAGATTCCTTTAGGATTTTTGCTCTAAGTATTTGTCCATCAGCTCGTCTGGACCTGGAAGCAGTTGGGGCAGCGGTCGGACTGTAGCTCAAGCGGAGCAACGAGCTTAGAAATTTTAACTAAGTGTTGGTCCATGGCTTGTCCAGACCTGGAAGTAGTTAAGGCAGCGGTCGGACTGTAGCTCAGCCGGAGCAACGAGCTTAAGAATTTTACCTAAGTGTTGGTCCATCGGCTTGTCCAAACCTGGAAGTAGTTGAGGCAGCGGTCGGACTGTAGCTCAGGCCGGAGCACGAGCTTAGAAATTTTAACCTAAGTGTTGGTCCGTCGGCTTGTCCGGACCTGGAAGTAGTTGAGGCAGCGGTCGGATTGTAGCTCAGGCCGGAGCAACGAGCTTAGGAATTTTAATGTAAGTGTTGGTCCGTCAGATTGTCCAGACCTGGCTGCCCTAGAACCTTTGCCGATCGAGTCAGACTTACAGAAGTTGGCTGCCCTAGAGCCTCTACCGACCGGAGCTGTCGGTCTTTCGGATAGTGGGCTGCTTAGAGCCTCTGCCGACCGGAGTCGAACTTTCGAAGTGGACTGCCCTAGAGATCTACCGACCGGAGTCGGACTGTCGAAAGTGGGCTGCCCTAGAGCCTCTGCTGACCGGAGTTAGACTTTCGGAAGTGGCTGCCCTAGAGCCTCTGCCGATCGAAATCAAACTTTCGGAAGTGCTCATAGAAGAATTGTAGACATTGATATACTTGTGGAGGTTGTCTATATCCACGGATGTGCCATCCGTCATCCGTCCAATATTCAAGTCGGTAGGTGCTGGCTCGAACCACCTCAATGACTCGATAAGGTCCTTCCCAATTTGGGGAAAGCTTGCCTTGCTCAATCGGCCTCGAAATTTTCGTCCTCCGCAAGACCAGGTCTCCGACTCGTAAAGCTCGCGCCTTGACTCGCGAGTTGTAATATTTCACCATCTTCTGGTGATAGACTGCCATCTTCATGCTTGTCCGAAGCTTAGTTTCTTCGAGCAAGTCCAGGTTAGCCCTTCGCTGTTTGGAGTTGGCTGGTTCGGCATAGTGGTCGATCTGCAAGATTGGAGAGAGGTCTCAACAGGGATGATGGCTTCACTTCCATAAGTGAGGTTGAATGGTGTTTCACCGGTCGATGTTCTGGCGGTCGTCCGATATGCCCATAATACTGAGTGGAGTTCCTCCACCCAAAGTCCCTTTGCCTTATTCAGTCGGGTCTTCAGCCCGTGCAAGATGTCTGATTGGTGACTTTATTCTCTCCATTGCATTGAGGAGATGATCGACTGACGTGAGTCGGTGAGAGATATGATATTGCTGACAAAAATCTTGAAACTTAAAGTTATCAAACTGCCTTCCATTGTCAGTAATAATCGTCCGAGAATGCTAAACCGAAAGATAATGTTATTCCGGACAAAGTTCTCCACCTTGACCTCTGTTATCTGTGCTAGTGGTTCGGCCTCCACCCATTTGGTGAAGTAGTCGATGGCCACAAGCAAAATTTTCATTGCCCCGATGCTGGGGAAAGGGTCCCAAGATATCCATCCCCTATTGTGCGAACGGTCATGGGGCAGTGATCGGAGTCAGCTCACTGGCAGGCCTCCTTTGTATAATGGAGTACCTTTGACACGCGTCGCACCTCCGGATGAAGTCTGATGCGTCTTTCTGAATGGTAGACCAGTAATACCCCTGTCGGATGATCTTCTAAGCCAAGGACCTTCCACCAAGATGGTCGCCACAAATGCCTTCATGGACTTCTCTGAGTGCATAGTTGGCGTCCGTCAGCTCCAAGCATTTGCAGTGGCTGTGAGAATGATCACTTATACAGGACGCTGTCAAGGATGACGTACTTAGAGGCCGTCGAGCGCACTGGCTTGGCCTCCACTGGATTCCGGAAGAGTTCCCTTAGTTAGGAAAGTGAGGATCGGATCCATCCACGAAGTTTCTTGCTCCACCTGGTGGACCTCAGTCAGCTCTTTCATAATACTTGGGACTGTAGATGCTCCACAAAGGTTCGGTCGGAAGTGTTGATGGCGACCGTAGCAATCTTGATAGAGCGTCCATCCAAGAGTTCTGCGGACGAGGTATGTGGAGGATTTCAAAAAATCTGAGCCAAGAGATAAGGTTTTGTACCTTGTTCAAGTATTTTTCTAGGGTCGGATCCCTCGGTTCAAATTCCCCCTTTACTTGATTAACCACTAGTTGGGAGTCAGAGAAGACTCTGAGTCGGCCGATGCCCAGATCATTGGCGATTCGTAGCCCGCGAGGAGGGCTTCGTACTCCTCCTGATTGTTTGACACCTGAAATAAAAAATGCAATGCATACTCTAGGCTTTCTCCATCCGGGCAGCCAAGATCAGTCCGGCCCTGCAGCCCGCAAGGTTGGATGCTCCGTCCACATGGAGGGTCCAAGCTGGTTCGGCTTCGTAGATGGCATCGACTTCAGGTACTTCGGCCATTTGAGGAGGTGTCTCTTGTCTCCATGTACACTATGCAATGAAGTCAGCGATTACCTGGGCCTTCAAGGCAGATCGTGGCTGGAAAGAGATGTCAAATTCTCCTAGCATGATAGCCCACTTGGCGAGCTGACCAGATGTGTCTGGGAACCAAATGATTGCCTTGAGGGGTTGGCGGTCATCACCATAATTGGATGTGCCTGGAAATACGGTCGGAGCCGCTTGGCGGACGTGACCAAAGAATATATCAACTTTTGTATCTTAGGGTATCTTGTTTCAGCATCGTGGAGGACTTTACTGATATAATAAATGGGCTTCTGCTGTCCGTCCTCTCTGACTCGTACAAGGATGGCACCGATCACTTCATTCGATGATGAAAGATAGAGGTACAAAGGTTCCCCCTCCGTCGGCTTGGCTAGTAGTGGAGGGTTCTTTAAGTACTCCTTTAGGGCTTCGAAAGTCGACCGACATTCGTCAGTCCAAACAAAACTTTCTGACCGACGTAGGGTCTTGAAGAATGGCAGAGACTTTTCAGTCGAACGGGAAATGAAAGGCTGAGAGAGGCGATTTGGCTGGTGAGCTCTTGCACCTGCTTTTTGTGGTCAGATGTGCCATCTCAGTGATGGCGTTTATCTTGTCGGGGTTCTCTTCAATTCCCCTCTATGTGACCAGAAAACCAAGGAACTTGCCAGAGGTTATCTCAAAAGTACACTTCATGGGGTTCAGCTTCATCGGATGGTGCTTGAGTGCATCAAAGGATTCCTGCAAGTCCCTGATGTGGTCGGCCTTTTGGAGACTCTTCACTATCATGTCATCCACATAGGCCTCCATGTTCCTGCCCAGCTAACCTTCAAACACTTGATTGATAAGCCTTTGAAAAGTGGAACCGACATTCTTCAAGCCGAAGGGCATCATCCGATAGTAGTACAGACCTTGTCGGTGACAAAGATGGTCTTCTCCTCATCTTCCGGATGCATCTTGATTTGGTTGTAGCTAGAGAAGGCATCCATAAAGCTAAGAAGCTGGTGGTCAGTCGTGGCATCCACCAGCTGATCAATCTTGGGCACTGGAAAGCTGTCCTTCGGATAGGTCTTGTTGAGGTTGGGGTAATCTATACAGATCCTCCATTTTCCATTGGCCTTCTTTACCATAACAACATTCGCTAGCCACTCAGAATAGTGGACTTTCCTGATGAAGCCAGCATCACAGAGCTTCTTCACTTCCTCATCGACAGCTCTCTGCCTTTCGACGGCAAAACTTCTCTTCTTCTATCGGACAGGTCGGTAAGTCGGATCCACCTTGAGCTGGTGAGTGATGACCTCCAACAGTATTCCAGGCATGTCAGATGCCGACCAAGCAAAGACGTCGGTGTTACTCCTGAGGAAGCCGATAAGTTCTGACTTAATGTCTTCACTGAGAGATCCTCCAATCTGAAGGACTTTGTGGGATCATCCTCCCGAAGGGGGACAAACAGAATCCTTTCTCCGGGCTGATCGAGGCCATCGGCCTCAGCCCTTGGGTCAAGTTGCTCCAGAGTGGGACGTCCTTCTGCCTGTCAGTTTAGAATGGTCAGACACTACCTGGGCATCCGAGGATCTCCCCTCATTACTCCGACCCGCTCCTGGTCAGAAATTTCGCCAACAAATGATAAGTGGACATAATGGCTCTGAATTTGTTAAGGGCCGGTCGGCCCAGGATAGCATTGTAAGGTGAGGTCGTCCGAATGACCACAAAGTTGATAGGGAGAGTTTTCTGGAAAGGCTCCGTCCCGATCGTTATAGGAAGAACTGTCTCTCCTTCTACACCAACGGAGTTGCCCCGAAGCCTGTCAGCGACGCGGGGGATTCCTATAGCATGGACCTGGATAAATTCATTTTCACAAAAGCATCATACAGCAACACCTCGGTTGAGCTTCCATTATCTATAAGTATTCTCCTTTCATCATAGTTGGCAATCACTGCCGATATGACTACAAGGTCATTTTCAAAACATGAGTCTCCAGAAGGTCTTCATCAGAGAAGGTGATCGCATTGGAGCCCCTGGACCTTTTAGCAATATCGGGCCTGTCCTCATAACTTCCTCCGTACCGCCAATGCAGCATGCCGACATCGCCGTCGGTTAGCCTCTAATGGGGAGCTCCGTCTCCTCCGGAGGGTTTCTGGTGTTTGATGCTTGACTCGATCTCGATGGGGTCGGACATACTTGCACAGGTACCCCCTCCGGATGAGGTCTTCAATGGCGTCATTCAGCTGTAGGCACTCTTCAGTACTGTGCCCGTGGTCCTTTGGAACTTACAAAATTTATCTTTGTTTCTTTAGGCAGGGGGACCCTCATCGACCAAGGCCTTTGCAGAAAGGTCTCATTCTCGATCTCCATAAGGATCTTCTCTCTTGGCAGGGACAGAGGAGCATAAGTCTCGAACCTCCGGGAGAAGTCCCTCTGCTTCGGACTTCGACGTTGAGCCGACCGTCGTTGATCACTTGGGGGTCGGACTTCAGGAGCCTTATCGCTCCACTTCTTGGGGGTCGGCCTTCCCTTTACTTGACGTCGGTCGGTCACTTGTTCTTCTGCCAGGGCGTACTTCTGTGCTCTAGCCAAGAGTTTGCTGTAGCTTGTCAGATGTTTCTTATCCAGGGAGGTCAACCTAGATGAGCGGAGCCCTTGCTTGAAGGCTGACATGGCCATAGCTTCATTCAAGTCCAGGACTTCTATGGCCATTGAGTTGAAACGGGCCATGAAATCCTGAAGAGTCTCTCCCTCCTTTTGCAGCACGCAGAATAGGCAGTCGGTATTTCTCGGGGTCCGATTGCAGGTCCTGAAATGGGAAAAAAAAGTGATTCGAGTTGAGGAAAGGAGTGGATCGTACCTGGCCAGATGGCTGAGAACCACATTCGGGTAATCTTAAAGTGATGGGGAATTGTCTCTGCCAGAATCTCATCAGAGAGCGCAGGACGGGAGTCGTATACCTTTCCCCCTTCGGCCTTCTACCGGAGGGCATTTTGGCAATGCGCTCCTCCATGCGCATGATCTTGCTAGCATAGTCCCTCGGGGTTTGGCAGCAGCCGACCGACCCGACCACCGACTGGGATGAATTCGGCGTAGGAAGGTGAAGCAGACCTTGCCCTTTTATCGTCGGCACGATCACCCAATGACCTCCGGGGCTCCAGTACGATGCGAGAATAATGCTGAGGGACCTCCGACCGTCGACTTCCTCAACAGCAGTCAAAGGATTGGTGCAGGAAATAGCTGGTAGTTGCTGATGGTTGTCGACTGTTTCCTGGAAATGCTAAACTGCAGCAGTAAGCGTTTCGATGCAGTTTACTAAAGTCTGGAACTGCTGCAACCCCAGTGTGATGGTAGGTTCAGCGACAGTAGTGGCGGTGGCGGCAGTATCATTCTCCATGGGAGGTTCCTCAGACCTGGAAGGGGAGATACCTCTTCTGGCAGTTGCATTTGGAGCTCTTCCCTTAGCCATTTTGTAGCAGGGGCGATGGATTCCCTTTTTAGAGAAGGGAGTCACCCTTCCTCTAGCACCAATCTATTACGGCGTCAACTCCTAGACCGGGGACCGGGGGTGGTTGGACGTGCTTGAGCGCTCCTCAGAGGAAGGGCCTGAGTTTAGGTTTATAGATTTCCAGGGCCCCAGAGTAATGTTGGGTCAGGGAGCTTGACCCAAGGCTTTGAGAACATGTGAGACATGGGTGTACATTGGTTCGGGGTTTTGATTGTTTTCTTACATTAATTTCTTGGGAGGAGTTTTTGAGAGATTGTAGCATAACCCAATTGGGTTGTGGGATTGGGTCCAGGTGTAGCTAGCTGCCCTTTTAGGTGTGAAAGGATATTAGTTGGTTTCGGTGGTTAGTTGTTTGGATGGTTGGCCCAAGAAGCCCAACCACCCAAGGATCCTAACCACCCAAGTAGAAGCCTAACCACCCAAGTTTAAAACCGCCTATAACTAAACCGTCCTCCATATAAAATAAAGAGGAGCCGATGGTTCAAGTGGGAAAAAGAAAGGGGCGTGCATGAGGATTCTTCTTGGCATGCGTGAGGGGCTTCATAGTTTGAGAGGGGATGGCATCTTGTAGCAAGGGCAGCAAGGGTTTCTTCTCAAAAGGAATAATACAATCTCCTTTTCTCCTATATCTCTTCCATCTCTTCTCCTATCTCTCTTTGTAAATGAATCCAAGAAAAGGTTTGAAGCTGTCTAGATTTCTGGTATGCTGATTTCTTGGATCAAGAATGCTGGTTTCTTGAAATTAAGAACTCTCCCTCTTGCTTCCATGGTTTAGGCGCTAATCCAGGTTCACAACATTATGTGGTCACAAGATACAACATTAGGAGCCCACAATTTTGATCAACCAATCCTAGGCCTAGCCAAGTACTTAATCATCAACCAGGTTTAGATCTTGAGAAAGAATCAAGTTCTCTAGTTAAAGCCCTAAAAGCTTTGGCTAAATCCTGTGCTGACCATAATGCTATAACTAAGAGCACTAATTCTATCTTAAATAGTTTCATGCAGACCACGGGTGATGCAGGACAACTCTAAGATTGCTACACATGCAGGAAAAATAGTAAAATTTTTTTATGATTTTTACAATTTAATTTGTAAGCTAAATTCCCGAATAAAAGTAAGAACTAGCAAGAAGAAGAGCAATGCATATAATCATCGTATCGCAGGCAAACTCATGCAAAATAATAAATTCCAAGATCTGAGAATTGAGAAACTCCGGATTAGGATAACTTATCTTCATCAAATCAAAAATTAAAAGAAGGGAAGGATGTTACCAATCAGTGATTTGAAGAACGTCCGATGAAGAGATCACAGCACTCTAATTAGAGTCTGGATGATGATGTTTGGTTCCCTTGATTAGATGGCTGATTTGGATGGTTCTGGATGCAAAGAAAGCCTCTTTAGGGAGGTGAAACACCTCGGGGATCCTGCAAAATGTCAAGGGTCAATAAAAATAGCAAGTAAGAAAAACAAAGGAGATTAGGTTTAGAAGGAATCAGGTTAAGGTTTAGAAGCGGGGCGGGCTGAAGCTTGATGAAGATCTCCTTGCTTGGTGGCCTAGGGCACTCCTTCTTGGATGTATGAAGGCTTGGATGGCAGTGAGTTAGGGCATGGAAGGATGCTAGGGCAGCAAGCAAACACAAACACAAACCAAAGAACCAAAAAAATAAAGTAACACAAGATCGCAATCTCAAATAAATTTCACCAGGATTTTGATATCATGAATAAAAGTTGATTACAAAAGGGGGAGGGATGGGGTATTTATAAAGTTCCCATGCCCTCACTAACCATAGTTACACTTGGGTTACAAGTCCTCTTCCAAATTGGAATACAAGTCCTTTCCTAGCTAGGTTAGAAATACAAATCCCCATTAGGTTAGGAATTGACTTAGTCTTCTCCTTTTTCCTTCATTCTTTGACTATTTCACTCAGGGACACCTCTTGGAATTGGTCAACACTTCAAGGATGCCTAGGAGGGCATGTTGGGCTTCTAGGGGTAGTAAGGGGCCAGCCCAAAGGGGCTTGGGTACATGGGTTTGGGCTTTGGAATCTGGGGTGGCCTGGTAGCCTGGTAGTAGGAATATTCCATAGAATCTTGCTTCTTTAGGGCTTGGGCTTGGCACTTGGACTTGATTTCTTTGGGCTAGGATGTAGAGTGACCTTTGAATCATGGATGCCCTGGTTTGGGAATATGCTCTGGCATATGGACTGGAATCTGGGCATCTAGAGGACATCTGGAAAGAATTAGGGTTTCTAAAAGCATCTTGGATCCTAGGTTGTCACACAAGATCCAATGGACTGATGAAGCGGCCTCTGACTCTTGGATGTGGCCTGGTAGAACTCCAGAATAGGGTGACCTCTTCTCTTGTACAAAAATGGGATACTGGACTTATAATTGATGTACAAGACTCAAAATACTGATTAGGTTGAGGGTTGAGACAAAACAACTAACCTCAACTTATTACAGGACTCAATCTTAATTGATTACAGAATTTTCAAAACTTTGACACATAACTTAGTAAACCATATAAGATCTAGGGATCTGTGTCTGATCCTGGTGTCCCCACCAATTCTCCCGGGGTGGGAGGAACTCGACCCCGTCGAGTATGGGACGATTTGGCTCAAGGAGGGTCTGGGTTGAGGCACTGCAGATCTGCACCAGTGTTCCACAAGTCCTTAGATTCCAGTTGACCTTGCTACCGCATCAAATATCATTGATAGTCTCTACCCTGGGTACCGATATTTTGATCATCCAGAGCTCTTTCAATCTTTACCTGACCATAAGGCCAAATTATATGTGGTCGCTCTGGGATGGGTTCTCTCTCAGAGAATGGGAGTGGCTCAAGGGGCTCACTGGGAATCACTACTGGCTCCCTAGACTTTACAAAGTCTGAGATGATGAAGGTGGAGCTAATACCTAAATCAGGTGATATCTCAGGCATATAGGCATTGGGTCCACTACTATTCATTATTTCGGATGGGCCAGCTTTGCGAGCAGAAAATTCTTGAACAGTCACATATTCCTCTGCAGAAAATTCTTCATCTTTCTTTTGGAAACTAGCCAAGTTGTTATTAGTTCATTAATTATGTTCAGCTCTTGACTAATTTCATGATGCATATGCTGTGCAGAGGCTAGTATAGGTGCAGACATATAGATTGAGTCTATGGACTCATATTCAAATGTTGTTTCATTACATATACCTATTTGTTTCGATTGTTCTTTAGGGATTTGATCCTGGGTTTCTCTATGAACAACTCTTGTAATTTCTCAGTTTCACCCATAAAGTTTGATCCTGGCTTACTTAATTCTTCAATTATTAAGTGGGATCAAAAGGGTCTACCTCTAATTCTTTAGCCTTAATTAGATTTACTCTGGTTTTTCTCTAAGGCTACTAGAATTTCTTAAAATGCTAAGCTGATTGGGATAAATCACAAACTTTTTCCCATGATGATGAAAGGTATAGATGTTGGTTCGACCAGATAAGACAGCATCATGATCATATAACCATGGTCGACCTAAAATGACACAACTAACCTTCATGGGAAGGACATCACACCAAATCTCTTCTTCATATGATTACAATTTAATTAGGATTTGGCACCTAGACTTTATTGGTATAGAGGTGGAATCTACCCATGATACTTTATAGGGGTCAGGGTGTGGAACTAGGGTCAAGCCTAAAGATTTAGTTATCTTAGTGGCAATGGCATTGACACAACTACCACTATCAATTATAATCTTACATACTTAAAAAGTCTGTAGGATGCTAGTCCTACGCCAATCTTCCACAGGTTGGGTTTGGGTTAAAATAAATCTAACCACCCCTACTTGATCAAATTCCTCTTCCTCTCCTTATATTCCTCTATCAAGTCTGGTTTAGCCTCATAAACTTCTTCTTCTAGGTCATCGACATTGGGTTCAGTCTCTTGTTCTTCAAGCTCCCCTATGTATAATGACTTGGTGGGACACTGACTAGCATAGTGACCTACCTTATTACATTTAAAGCAGGCATTGGGGCTGGGGCTTGGGGCATTCTGAGACATGGGTGCCTTACCCTTGTCGATTCTAGTTGGTGCAGAATTATTTGCACTAGATGGACTCGGACTCGAGTTAGGTCGAGATGGGTTAGGGTTGGGATGGTTGGGTTGCGATTAAATCGGGTTGGATTAGGGTTGGTCGGACTAGGTTACGGTTTGGCCTAACTGGGCTGGAGTGAAATCGACCTGGGTTGGGGTTAGGATTTGGTCTACCCTAGTATACATGGTTTGGGTTTGATCTTGGAAATTGGGTATTGTTCCTAACAGGTTCAGATTTCTGATAGGTCGGTCCTTTTGGAATTGTTCATAATGTCTAGCTATTTGATAGGCTTGTTCCAAATCATGGACCTCCCTCATGTATAGTTCCCTTTTAATGTCCTCACGCAATCCAATTCTAAACCTGGATAGGGTTTGGTCTAAGGACTCGGTACACTACACCTAACAGCAAACTCATCAAATTCAGCAATATAATCTGACACTGATCTATTCCCTTGATGAATTTTGTTCCATTGGTCTAAGAGCTGCTGATTGTAGGATTCTGGAAGGTATTTCTCTTGAGTTGCAATTTCATCTCTTGCTAAGTAGTTATAGGTGGAAGGGCTCGTTGTCTCCTAATACGCTCAAGATTTGCCCAATGTAATCTAGCTTGATGAACCAACTTCATCTTGGCAAATTTATATTTCATCCCTTCACTCATTTCATACCATTCAAAATAATAATCCATATCACCTACCTAATCTACATAGACCTTTGGTTCAAGACTCCCATCAAAGGTGGGTGCTTCTATCCTAATATTCCTCATGGCCCTTTCATCTCGATCATGGGCTTCATGTTGGGGCCTTCTATGGTTTGGGTCTTGGATAGGGTCAGGGTTGTGGACTTCCCTATGGTTGGGCTCTTGGTTGTTTCCTGAGGTTGAACTATCCTATGGTTAGGCTCTTGGTATGGTTCCTGAGTTTGGGTTCTACTAGGGTTGGGTTCCATGAATTGAACCTGGGTTTGGGTCCTCCTAAGGTTGAGTTCCATAACTTGATCTGGATTTAAGGTTCCCCTAGGTTTTGAGAGGTGGAATAGGATGGGTCAGGATTAGGTTCAGCATTGGAGTCTTGGGTTTTCTCTATAGTCTCTAGTCGATTCTCTACTTGGTTTAATCTAGTGGATAATTGGTTGATCCTAGTGGTTGTTTGGTTGTTTGCTTGGGTTATCTGGTTAAGTTGAGTGGTCAACTAGACAAGCTGATTTTGGGTTTATCATGTTTGAGATCCATCTGAGCTAACTGATTTTGGTTTGGGTGTTGGATTGGTGGATTTTGGTGGTTAATTGGGCAACCATCTGTTCATTCATGGCTTTTATGAAAGCCTCAAAACTGGGATCCATGGTTGAGTTGGGTTAGGGTGTAGACTTATGGTATTGGGTTCCTAATCTAGTGGTCATGCAACAAATCAAACAATCAAAGTGGATTGATGCAGCCAAGCATGCAAAAGAAAAAAGTTAGTACAATCTAGGGCTTGCTAAACCTAGAGTCAAAACTGAATGGGTCAGCTCAACTTACACTTAACCCAGCAGCTAATCCTTCCACTGGCCAGGCAGGGGGTGGGGTGGTGGGAGGCTCCCCATGTTTGTCACAGGGTCCTAATTATAAACCACCAGTCCACTTAGGTCGTTTGACTCTGGACCCCCAACCTTAGATACCAGCTTTCAATTAATAGATAAAGGATTAAATGCACTAGTTGGCCCACACGGTTCGAGCCCGACCTGTTGGGTGTCACCTAGCCCACTAGGGCAAATTAAGTCTAATTAATTTTAATTAAGTCTTGGGTGGAAATGCTGGATGGTTTTGGGCCCAGGACAGGTTATGACCTCCTACCCTGATGTTATATTGATTGCCCTTAAGATTAGATTAAAAGATGATGAACATTCAATGGTCCTGATGCAATCAAAACAATCAGAAAATAAAATAGTTTTAATTAATTTATGAGATGTCAAGTTAAGTTTAAGTTTACTGAGATTAGCAAACAAAATTTGGCTTGGGATTGGGGGGTTTAGAAGTTGATTAGGTTAGGTTGAGTCAAAATGCAGAAATAACAGAATTCAAGATATTAGGGTTTCAACCGATGCAGAATTTGACACAGATTTCAATGCAAAAAAAAAAATCAAAAAAATTCTATAATAGAGGATGGACGGTGATGATTCTACCTACTATATTTTATGCAAAAATAAATAAAATGATGATGCAAATATTAGGGATTTTGGACTGCTGCAGAGATCTTTAGGATTCTGTTAGGGTTCCTATGATGCTGGCTTTTAAGACTTTAGGTTTTCTATAAAAATAATTAAAAATTATGATAATTACTAGGATAGAATAGAGGACATGAAGTGCAAATTTCACTGAAAAGTAAAATGTTGGGATGCCGAAATCAAATGAAACCTAGACACCTAATGTAATGGATAGAATGCTAAATTAGGGTTTGAGAATGCAAAGCAAATAAAAAACTATTCTAAACCCGATCTGATACCAAACTAATGCGAGATGACTCTAATATTGCTACACATATAAGAAAAATATTAAAATAATTTTTTTGTGATTTTTATAATTTAGTTTGTAAGCTAAATTCCAAATAAAAGTAAGAACTAGCAAAAAGAAGAGCAATGCATAGAATCATCGTATCGCAGGCAAACTCATGCAAAATAATAAACTCCAGGACCTGAGAATTGAGAAACTTCCGGAGTAGGATAGCTTATCTTCATCAAATCAGAAATTAAAAGAAGGGAACGATGTTACCAATCAGTGATTTGAAGAACGTCCGATGAAGAGATCACACAGCACTCTGATTGGAGTCTGGATGATGAAGTTTGGTTTCCTTGATTAGATGGCTGATTTGGATGGTTCCGGATGCAAAGAAAGCCTCCTCTAGGGAGGTAAAACACCTCGGGGATCCTGCAAAACATTAAGGGTCAATCAAAATAGCAAGTAAGAAAAAGAAAGGGGATTAATTTTAGAAGGAATCAGGTTAAGGTTTAGAAGCGGGGTGGCTTGAAGCTTGATGAAGATCTCCTTGCTTGGTTGCTTAGGGCACTCCTTCTTGGACGTGTGAAGGCTTGGATGGCAGTGAGTTAGGGCATGGAAGGATGCTAGGGCAGCAAGGAAACACAAACACAAACCAAAGAACCAAAAAAATAAAGTAACACAAGCTCGCAAGCTCAAATAAATTTCACCAGGGTTTTGATATCATGAATAAAAGTTGATTACAAGAGGGGGAGTGATGGGGTATTTATAGAGTTCACATGCCCTCACAAACCATGGTTACACTTGGGTTACAAGTCCTCTTCCAAATTGGAATACAAGTCCTTTCCTAGCTATGTTAGAAAAACAAATCCCCATTAGGTTAGGAATTGACCTAGTCTTCTCCTTTTTCCTTTATGCTTTGACTATTCCACTCAAGGATACCTCTTGGAATCGGTCAACACTTCAAGGACGCCTAGGAGGGCATGTTGGGCTTCTAGGGGCAGTAAGGGGCCGGCCCAAAGGGGCTTGGGTGCATGGGTTTGGGCCTTTAGAAGCTGGGGTGGCCTGGTAGCCTGGTAGCAAGAATATTCCATAGAATCTTGCTTCTTTAGTGCTTGGGCTTGGCACTTGGACTTGATTTCTTTGGAATAGGATGTAGAAAGACCTTTGAAATCATGGATGCCCTGATTTGGGAATATGATCTGGCATCTGGATTGGAATCTGGGTATCTGGAGGACATCTGGAAAGAATCAGGGTTTCTGGAAGCATCTTGGATCCTAGGTTGTCACACAATATCCAATGGACTGATGTAGCGGCCTCTGACTCCTGGATGTGGCCTGGTGGAACTCCAAAATAGTGTGACCTCCTCTCTTGTACAAAAATGGGACTCATACTGGACTCATAATTGATGTACAGGACTCAAAATACTGACTAGGTTGAGGGTTGAGACAAATCAACTAACCTCAACTTATTACAGGCTCAATCTTAATTAATTACAGAATTTTCAAAACTTTGACACATGACTAAGTAAACCATATAGAATCTAGGGATCTGTGTCTGATCCTGGTGTCCCCACCAATGGGCCATATTACTCCTAACACCCAGACCATTGCCCATTTGGAGATGCAATTGAGACCATTAGCCATGGCAACAAGTGAAGAAAAGTTGCCTAGTCAATTCAAGAGTGACCCTAAGAGACAATACCTAGTTGGAAATGTTAATGTTGCTATAACTATCCCTGATCAATTGATTATAACTCTCGAGTATGAATTGATCATAAAGCAACCCTATACAATCAAAGAGATAAACCTAGATAATTTGACTAAGACAGAAATATATAAAGAGAAATCAAAATAGAGGGATGAATAGTAATTATATTATATACACATAAAAAACATTTATTTAATAATTAAATTATCTTTATTTATGTCAAATTGATTCTTTTACACATCATTTACAGGAAAGAAGATCGTCATTGTGAAGAGCTTGATTTCTAAAGTCCAATGGATATTGAAATCAGAGCTTAAATGAGCCTAGAATCAAATTTTGAAAGTCATTAAGAAAATTGCATGCATTTTAAAGTAGCCGGTCCATCATGGACCGGCCGCTGGGTCTATGAAATGGAGCTTGGTCCACTAGCAGCCATTGTTGTCATTCCAAGACCCATTCTCATGGACCACAGTCACCGTTTCATGCCACCCGGCCACTAAAGTCTTCCCCTGCAATCCCCCTCACCACGGGAACTTCCTCATGGCCGAGAAAAGCTATCCAACCACCAAAACATTGTCGAGAGATCCATTTTTTTGGCTAGACACCTCTCCTCTTCGTTCGGCTACCACCGACTCCACCAGCAATCACCATTGCCAGATGCGCTACCTACCACTATCCCAGCCTCCTCTTAGCCTGATCCACCATTGCTGGCCACCTTCACTAATTTACAATCACCGGTCATCACTCTTCTTGTCCCACCACCACCATCCCATTATCCCACCACCGCTTGCTACCTCATGATGCCAACCGCCTGATGGGGAGATGTGGTGCTCAAGTCCCAATTGAAGTCTGGGATCGAGAATGCGGCAAGAGTCTTGTTTAGATTCCATTTGCTTAAGAAGGAAGGAAGCATCTACCCCACATGAATTTCAGCACAATCTAAGTCTTATGATATAAGTCAAATGGTTGAGAATTCTTCTTGTGATATTTAGCCAATCTGGAGCTCGATTGAGTCCAAATTTGACTTGGAGGAAGCCCTATACGAGCTCTATTTAAAGGATCCATGCTACAAGAGAAAGGCATCTTGGAGAGAAGAGTATGATACAAGGTAGGAGGTCCAGCTTTGGATATCTGGTTGGCCTCTGAGAGTAAGGTTTCTTAGAGGAGAATCTAACTTCTATGCTATCCTTTCACCTACACCAATCTCCAGATCAAGATTCAAGGAGGAAGAAGCAGAGAAAGCTAGTTCGCTTCGAGGAGTATGAAGGAAAAAGGGAGTTCTCGACCATCTTCTCGACGAGGCTGCATTGATCTACTTCCAATCATCGTTACTATTTTCTTTATAGTTTTTCTTAGTTATTAAATTATCCCTTTTCAATTTCTTGTAATAGAATTCTTTTTTTTTAATACAAAAAAATTACTTTCAGATGCTTTTAAATTCGTGTTCTTTGTTTTTATTACAGGTAGATGCTAGGATCTAAATAGAAGATCCTAGTACCAAGTTATTTATTTTTCATATTTTTATTTTTTATTTTCTGACTTTGAATTATTTATTTTCTCAAATCAAAGGTTTCAAAATTATCCTAAGCACCACCTTCTCCATTGATTCGATCCGACTCACCTATTCTATGTATTCTTAATTTAATTTAGAAGTCAGTTAATTAAACTGATAGCCACGGTGTCTTAAAGACAACATCATGTCCTATCAAGTTTCTTGGCACCATTGCTCAGGAAGGCATGAACGCATCAATTTTTATCTCTTTGATTTTTTAAAAATTTAGTGTACTAATTTTTCTTGTTATTTTTTTGGGCATATCAAAAAAATAAAAAAAAGGAAAAAGGAAATAAAGAGGAGAAGGAATTTTTACAATTTTGGTGAGATCAATCATAAACCTAGAATTAATTTCCTTTTTTGTTAGTTGCTTCTAATTAATTTTTGCCTTTCATATTAATTTTTTTAATTTCCTTTGATTATCCTTCTTTTTTTAAAAAATCTACCATTTTCTTTTAGAATTATTTTTTTTTTTATTACTAATACTATCCTCCTTTTCCAATTAACATAAAAAAATTCCTTTTTAGTTTTTCCTTGTAATTAGTTTCCTTGTTTTTCAAACTAATATAAAAAGAAAAAAAATATTTTTAGTTTCTTTCTTTTTTAAATTAACCCAAAAAAAATTCTATCTTAATATCAATTTGATTTCTTGCCTTAATCTATAGTTTCTTTATATGCTTAATCTAATTTTAGTCTATTTTTTTTCTTTCATATACCTAATTAACCAAGATTAAAAGCTGCCTTTCACCTTTTTTCCATGAAATAACATAATATGAAAAGAAAACAAACACACCACATAACACTTAACTAAAATAGAGTAACTAATTAAAACTTAAAAGATTTTTACTTGTTTGGGACATACTTCTTTTTCGCATAGCATATTTTTATAAAATATCTTAAGGGCATTACCTCATAAACAATATAAGATGGGGAGTTGATAACCCTTCCTTGGCCCACAAACCACTATCCTGCATCTTGCATTGACCTAAGCCTATTAATTAAAATCAATTAGATGGCAGTCTCTAAGGAACTCGAGCTCAATAGGATAAGGATTCTAAAAGAGTTGGGCCGAGCCAAGATTGGCTGATTAATTGGCGTCTAGGAAAGGAGTTCAAGGATGATGTAGCCCTGAAAAAAAGATGATTTTTAATTAGTTTTGTTGACTGACCTGGCTAATCTAATTGCTGTCCAAGGAAAGCAATGGGGGGATCCCCACCGATCTGATCCTTACCTAGCTAGTTGATTAATTAGTTTCTGACATGGAGGACTCCAAGGTTGCCTTGGCCGTTAGGAGCTATCTAGATCTAGGATAACCCTAGGATAGAGAGTCTATGTATGCTAACTTGTTTGTAAATAACACTAAACCCTAACTAAATCTTCTTCTCTCTCTTAGCTCTAGGACTCCTTAGGCTCTTTTCTTTAGAACTCTTCTCCTTCTTCATCCACCACTCCTCTTAATAATATATATATATAGTAATAACAAAAATAAATAAATATACGAATAAATAAGGATTGCTCTGATCTAAATTTTTATTGCATATCCAAATAATTAGAATAATCCAATAGGCTAAATCAGTGCTAGGAGAATGAATCCTTATAGTAGAGTACCTTTTCTCCTAGCATACAAAGTTTATTCAAGCCCCACAAACTTTGAAAGTGAGTACCCAACCGGGTACCAACCTCCTGATTTTAGGTATGACTAAGTTTATCAAGATCAAACCCAACCAGCCTACAACTTAGGAGATAATATATACTTTAATGCTTAAATTCAGGTTTGGGGGCTCAACTAGATTTCTCGTGGCAACCATACCCAGTGGTTGCCCTGGCAACCCAAGGATCCATGTTCATAGAGACATCATATTATGATCAACCCTATCCCCATTATCAACCTTCTCCAACTAATTATAGCTCATTATTTTAAGAGAAGGTTTTGCAAGCACCATACCCACCTTCCTTACAAACCAACCTAGATGTTGATAGGTTTGATCAATATCAATAACTGATTATAGCCCAGCAGCAATCTATCGATAAGCTAATGGATCAAATTGACCAACAATTAATCGAGTTTAATAGAGAAGAGGGAGGTAAACTATGTAGTCAACCCGAGAGTAACCTAGAGGGACCATACCTAGCTTAAAATCTTAATGACCCTCTATCTTTTCCTGAACAATCAGTTTTGACTCCCGGGAATAAACTGGTCTTAGAATAACTTTGCATAATCATAAAGACCAATATACACAATTTGGCTAAGGTGGAAAATATATAAAGAAATTAAACTTATGGGATGAACTAATTCCATCATTACCCCACTCACCTATAGCCCCATTCCCTAGTACCCTAGAATCATCCATGCCTTTTAATGGGATGGGAGAACAAATTGATGCAATGATGGAACTGGTAGAGACTTTCCAAGAATCACAAATGCATGACTCAATAGAGGAAACCACCCCAACAATTCCTTTTCAAGATTTGTTAGATCCCTGTTCGGCTCAATTAAGGGTAGATGATTTTAATGTAGATGGGTATATAATGTGGGACTAATATGCATGCAATTCTTTATGTGGGGTTAGGTGATTAATTCCCAAATTTCAGATAAAAATTAGTTGTAGGGAATTTTGTATGAATTCTTGAAGCCAAGCATGCAGATTAGAACCGAGAAAAGTACCAAGGAAGGATTGCCAGGGCTAAGAAGCCTCGGTTAGGGCAAGTTCTCCTACAATATAAAGACTGGAGGTAGAGGGAGTGTACCTGACAATGTCTGAAGTGCCTCGGTGAAGATCGCAGCGAAGGGATCTCTCGTTCCTCGATGGATGCGGCCTGGAAAACTGAGCCAAAGACCCGCGGATAACCGACTTTCTGCTCAGTGGTCTGATTGAGGCTTGGCTGGAGTCGTTGAATTTGTAGGAACTCAGGGACCTGCAAATGACCTGTCAGGGATTAGAAAACTCAGAAGAAATCAAGAAACAAAAAAAAAATAGCAAAGGAAAGAAAGTTTTGGAGGGGACTGGAAGGATGGTTGGCGGCAGGAAGATGGTTGCAAACACCGGGAAGAAGAACTCTCAAACCCCTTTATGCACACAGCAGGGGTAATCACACAAAACAATATAAGAACTCAAGGTATATTTCATATCAAAAATCTAGCTTCATACAAGAGGCTAGGGTCCCTTAAATAGACCCTTAACCTTGGGCTCCAAGTAAGGACACATTAGTCTTTACATAAGAATCCTACTCCTACTCAAACCCTCGCTAGAAAATAAGAAAACATTAGGTAGAAAAAATCCCTAAAAATTCTCTTGACTTGGTCAACACTACAAGGATGCCTAGGGGGGAATGTTGAGCTTCTAAGAGCATCAAGAGGCCAACCCAAAGGGGCTTGGGCGCATGGGCTTGGGCCTCTGGAAGCTGGGGTGGCCTGGTAGCCAGGTAGCAAGAATATTCCTAGGTATCTTGCTTCTTAGGGGCTTGGGCTTCGTGCCTGGGCTTGATTTCTTGGGCTAGGATTCAGGTGGACCTCTGGAATCATTGATGCCATGGTCTATGAATATATTCTGGCATCTGGAAGGAAATCTGGGCATCTAGAAGGCATCTACAAGGAATAAGGGTTTTCTGAATTTTCCTCCTAGGGTCTTTAAATCTTCAAGCTGGGTTGGACTTGGGCTCAATTTCCATGTCTTCAATTAGATTGGACTTAGTCTTTACTTGTATGATGTGGTCTTGAGTCTTCAAAATGCTTGGACAGGACTCAAAAAAATAAAATTAGCTCAACATGAACTGACTAGCATTGGACTGAACTCGCTCAACATGAGCTAACTAGTACAAGACTGAAATAACAACTCAAAAGACACAAATAACAACTAAAATGGACTCAGATGGGATAATCCCTTATTACAGATGGACTCATAAATTATTGATCAATCCATAGAGGGTTGAAAAGCCTCTGTCTTATTATGGTCCTCTATCTTATTCTGGTGCCTCTGGTGTCCGCACCAATTCTCCTGGGATGGGAGGAACTCGACCCTGTCAAGTGAAGATCAGACTGGCTCACAAATCTCTCGAGAAGGTCTGGGTTGAGGCATTGCAAGTCCTCTCGAGAAATCCACGAATCGTTCGACTCTGGCCGGCCTTACCATCGGACCAGGAAGCGTTGATAGCCACGACCCTAGGTCATGATGGCTTGATCATCCAGGATATGCTCGATCCGCTCTCCTCTCTCAGGCCAAATTGTTAGTGGACACTCTGGGTTAGGGTCACTCACAATGAAAAGGAATAGGTCCAAAGGCCTCACTAGGTATCGCTGCCAGTTCCCTATACTCAAGCAGGTCTGTAATATTGAAGGTATAACTAATGCCCATATCTGAAGGCAAGTCTAACACATAGGCATTTGATCCAATCTTTCTCTATCACTTTAAAAGGTCCAGCTCTGCGAGCATGAAGCTTCTTTTAGGCCTAAGCCTAACCAAAATAGAATCCACTACATCAAATTCTTTGACCCTTCTTCGGGAATTAGCTAGTTGTTTTAAGATTAGTGCTGGTGGTGAACATGCTAGGCACATGCAGACTCCTAACAAGATGATGCAAACGACTCAAACCTATACCTAACAGACTCGACTAAAGAGGTTTATTAGGTCTTAACTACCACTTGGGCATGGGGGCATGAGTCGTGGTTGATGGATGACATGCAGAAGAAAATTTGCTAGTAACTCCTAATAGGTGCCAGAGGGTCTGCCAAAAGTAGGTAGCAAATGGGATGGGCTCTATGGATCCTTGCAACCTAGTAACCTCAACAAAATGTAACCTAATAGTTCTAGACACATGAAAAAACTCAGGAAAGGGTAGGAAATAGGAAGTGGATTCAGAATTAGTCTGGTAGGGTGGAGAAAATGGTTCCGGGTTAGTTGGATAAAGTAGAATAAACGAAGGCATGTCCGGGACTAATCCTAGACTAATGAGGCTAACCTTACGGGGTTGCGGTATATCTATGGGAAAGAAAAGGTCCATGCTATGGAAGGATGGGTCAACAATTTATGGGAAGAGATCTTCAATAGGAATGGCAGGAAGGGATTTATCCTGAGGGCAATTGGTTAAGTAAGCCAAATCCTGAATAAAGTCTTCTTGTTCATGGAATTTAGGAATAGGCTCTACAATTAGATCCTTTTCTAGTGTTTTCTCAGGTAAAATCGTAGTATCAGAGTTCTCTTCCTCTAATTGTTCTTCCACTATAGCTTTAGGTTGGATATGGTCAAGGTCAACTAGCTCGGGGTTGGTTTCTACCTGGGTATCTACTGGGTCAGCTAATTCTAGGTCTATTAAAGGTGTCTCCTCTTCTCCTTCATACTCATCCACTAGGCTCGCATCAACTTCATACACTTCTGCGTCAATGTAAGCCTTGTCAATCTCAGGAATGGTTAGAGAAGGTCAGCTAGGGAAAAATTGGCTAGGTCCTGGTTTCTGATTATGGACACTAATCCTAGTAGGTTCAGGTTGCCTAAAGGGTAGTGGCTCACTACTGGGCTCATATTTAGGGGTGCTAATCCTATGGGGTTCAAGTTGACTAAGGGAATCTTGACTAGTACTAGATTGATACCTAGGGGTTATGGGCTCCCTGGCTTATAGGACAAGGGCGCAGATCTATAGGTCATGGGATTATAGGATATGGGGTTAAAGGATTTTGGGTCAGCTTTATGGTCAGGTTCTAAGGATGGATCATGGTATGGGGTCCTCCTAAGGTTGGGCTCCCTATATGGGTCAAGATATTGGGTTCTCCTAGGGTTGGACTCCCTATATGGGTCAGAACATTGGATTCTCCTAGGGCTGGACTCCCTATATGGGTCAGAATATTGGATTCTCCTAGGGTGGGACTCCTTATATGGGTAGAATATTGGGTGTTGGGTCTACTAGGCTCATGGGATATGGGCTCATAGGTTCTAGAGTCATAGGATTTGGAGTCATAAGATCTATAGGTTGTGGGTATATAGGTTAAAGATGGCTCAGGTTTGGATCTAGTCTAGGTCCTCCTAGGTTCAGGATTATAGTATGGGTCAGGATGAGGGGCTCTCCTAGGTTCAACCTTACGGTATGGATCAGGGTTTGGGGTCCTCCTAGGTTCAGGATTATAGTATGGGCCAGGATGATGGGCTCTCCTAGGTTCAACCTCACGGTATGGATCAGGATTTGGGGTCCTCCTAGGTTCCGTATCATAATAAGGGTCATGGCGAAGGGTTCTCCTAGGCTGGGGAGGTGACTCAAGTTTTGGTTCAGGTTTGGATCTGGTTTGGGTCCTACGGGTTTTCTCTAAGGTTCCTCGTCGGGCATCTATTTGATCAAGTCTACGATTGAAGGATTGGACTAACCTCTCTCCAAGGGCATCAATTTTAGCATCAAGATGATCCATGGATTCAGGGAGATGGTGAATGAGATGGGACTCCTGATCTAATGCTCATGCAAGACTCGATCAGACCGGCTACAACTGACTAGACCTAGAGTCCAAAACTAAGGGCTCAATCAGAGTAGCAAACTACCCTATAGTAACCCTGTACTCAGCCAGGCAGGTGTAAGGGGAGTGTTAGGTCCGTGATTGCCAATCCTAGACACCAATCAGAGATTGGCCAGGTAGGCGGACCAGCACACAAGCCCTTCGGGATTGAATCCCTGAACCACCATTCTAGACACTGAGCACAAGGCACACACAGGTTAGCTTGACACAATGATCTGATACTTTGTCCGGACCCTACCAGTTGGTGTCCCTAGCCCACTAGGAAAATTAAGTCTAGTTAATTTTAGGTTAAGGCTTGGGATCAAATGCAAGGGATGTGGTTTTAGGCTAAGGAGAGGTGATCAAATCCTCCCCACATATGATATAGCAAGAGTGCCCTTAAAAGTAAATTATGCAATGATGATAGGCAGATGAGGATGCAAATTAGGATTTAGATGTTTTTGGTATTTTTGGAGAATATGTAATTATTTTTTTGGGTATTTTCTTAAATAGAAGAAAACTTGAAAATTATGGCCTAATATGCAGGTAGTATACTAAAATTAAAATATATGCAAAAGATGCTAAACAAAACCATAAAACTTCCAAACTTGTCTTGCTGAAAAAATAGAGCCAAAAATTTGTAGGTTGTATTTTAGCTTGCAAAAAATTCACAGGCTGAAATAAAATCTAAAAAAATTCTGAAAATTATAGTGAATTACAATGAATCCAGAAAAATAAATTTCAGAATTTTTGGAGTTTTTATCAGAGAGAGATAATTTAAATAAAGAGAATATATGGACTAAAAAATTACAGAAAACAAGCCCTAATCTAAGCTCTGATACAAAATGATGCGGGACTAATATGAATGCAATTCCTTTTGTATGTTTTATATGCGGGGTTAGGTGATTAATTCCCAAATTTAGATTAAAATTAATTGTAGGGAATTTGTATGAATTATTGAAGCCAAGCATGCAGATTAGAACTAGAAAAGTACTAAAGAAGGATCGCGGGGCTGAGAAGCCTCGGTTAGGGCAAGTTCTCCTACAATATAAAGACTGGAGGTAGAGGGAGTGTACCTGACAATGTCTGAAGTGCCCGGTGAAGATCGCAGTGAAGGGATCTCTCGTTCCTCGATGGATGCGGCCTGGAAAATCGAGCCAAAGACTCGCGGATACTTAGCTTTCTGCTCAGTGGTCCGATTGAGGCTTGGCTGGAGTCGTTGGATTCGTAGGAACTCGGGGACCTGCAAACAACCTGTCAGGGGTTAGAAAACTTAGAAAAATCAAGAAAACAAAGGAAAATAGCAAATGAAAGAAAGTTTTGGAGGGGGTTGGAAGGATGGTTGGCAGCAGGAAGATGGTTGCAAACACCGGGAAGAAGAACTCTCAAACCGCTTTATGCACACAGCAAGGTAATCACACAAAACAATATAAGAACTCAAGGTTTATTTCACATCAAAAATCTAGCTTCATACAAGAGGCTAGGGTCCCTTAAATAGACCCTTAATCTTGGGCTCCAAGTAAGGACACATTAGTCCTTACATAAGAATCCTACTTCTACTCAAACCCTAGCTAGAAAATAAGGAGACATTAGGTAGAAAAAATCCCTAAAAATTGTCTTGACTTGGTCAACACTCCAAGGATGCCTAGGGGGGCATGTTGGGCTTCTAAGAGCATCAAGAGGCCAGCCCAAAAAGGCCTTTGGGCATGGGCTTGGGCCTCTGGAGCTGGGGTGGCTGGTAGCATGTAGCAGGAATATTCCTAGGTATCTTGCTTCTTAGGGGCTTGGGCTTCGTGCCTGGGCTTGATTTCTTGGGCTAGGATGTAAGTGGACCTCTGGAATCATGGATGCCCTAGTCTATGAATATATTCTGGCATCTGGAAGGAAATCTGGGCATCTGGAGGGCATCTGCAAGGAATCAGGGTTTTCTGAATTTTCCTCCTGGGGTCTTCAAATCTTCAAGCTGGGTTGTACTTGGGCTCAACTTCCATGTCTTCAATCAGGTTGGACTTGGTCTTCACTTGTATGATGTGGTCTTGATTCTTCAGTATGCTTGGACAGGACTCAAAAAAATAAAATTAGCTCAACATGAGCTGATTAGCATTGGATTGAACTAGCTCAACATGAGCTGACTAGTACATAACTGAAATAATAACTCAAAAGACTCAAATAACAACTAAATGAACTCAGATGGGCTAAGCCCTTATTAAAGATGGACTCATAAATTATTGATCAATCCACAGAGGGTTGAAAAGCCTCTGTCTTATTCTTGTGCCTCTAGTGTCCGCACTAGTATAGTATTGAAGTGAATAATTCAATACAAATATCCTACTTTAAAACCATCCCACTTTTTCTTGATGAATAACAAGAGCAATCACCTAGCCCACCAATAGTCCCTTTATTAGAATTACCACCTAATCTAGAACTGAAGCTACTTTCTGATGCACCCATTGAAACTTTTTCAGTGAACATTACCCAGGAAGCCCAACTCAGTGGTATTCTGAAAGCATATAAAGAAGCTATTGGATGGGATATTACTAAAAGATGGATCATGATATTAGAAGTTTTATATTTTATTTCTCCATATTCGGCACCAATTGAAGAACTGCCTCCAAAACCTTTACATGATATTAAAACAATGTATGGAGATAGGGTTAGTATTAGTCTGGAAAAGGTGACTACTTTTAAAATGGGAAGGGATTTTGACATAACACATCATGCCCGAGAAAGGGATTAGGATAGACCAACCATAATTAAAGAAATTTTAAAACTACCACCTCCAATCTCGGCCTAACAAGCACAATCCCTTCCTAGTTATCATATAAATTATAACATATTTTTAAATCTTGGAATAATATGCTTGCACAGTATACTTTATTGATTCGGGATAATCATTATCTATGAACATTTTTTTACCATGATGACAAGGCCTCCTGATTGGCCCTATCCTTTTGATGTTATGAGGGACACATTAAAGTTAATTGTCTATTGACTCCTTATAATGTCTGACTGAAGCCATTAAACTTAGCACTCGTTGGGAGGCAACCCAACAATCTCATCTTTTAGCATAATTACAAAAACTTAGATGGAAGTACAAGAGCCGCTACTTCATGAAGCCTTCTTCAACTCCCAACCACATTCACTCCAAGTATACTCTTCCTATTCTTTTTACATTGCATCCATTATTTCCTTCTTCATTGAGGATAATGTCAATTTAGTTAGGGGAAGAATAACTAATATAATTAAGTCCTCAAGTATGACCAGAAGTAATTTGTTTGTATCCAAGTTTTGTCTAATTTGAAGTTAATTAGGCACCCTAATCAAGGTTGATTAACGACCTAGATAGTTTTAGAGATACTAAGGGGAAATCACTAAGAACACCAATAAATGGTTAGGTATTGATCAAGTAAATTTTAAGAGTGATTCCAGAATTCTTTACCTTCTTATCTCAATAAAGAATCAGCTTATAAGAGTAGGAGTGGAAAGTTAAAGATACAAAAAATCCTTAAAAAAATTAAAGAGTCAGTCTAACCTCACAGCTCTTCTTAAACTCTTATTGAGTAACCAGAATCTTTCACCTAAGTAAGCATTGTGGTTCACATCAAAAGATGAGAAGGTCAAGAGATCTATTAAGTAATGGCACCCTACTAAGTAACTGGGTCCCTTCGCCTAAGTAAGCATATGGTTCGTATCAAAAGGTGAGGATGCTAATACTAAGAAGTCAAGACATTGCATTAGACTTCTCAAAAAAAAAAGAGAAGGAACAAAAGGACTAAAGTATAAAAAGATAACAAACCTGACTCAAATTAAGTTAGAGGATTTAAGTAAGTTAGAGAGATAGTAAGGAAGACCTCTAAAGATTTCTATGATCAACACTCAACCACTAATTGGGTTGACTCGGTGATCCATAAAGTACCTCTTTAATGGTCTGACCGGGTATCAGCTACCTTTAGGACTGCCTAAGTCAACTTTCAATTCAAGGATGGTTTGTATATATAGCTAATTCATCTACTTTACTTGAAGATGAGCAAAGTTCAAGTTGGGGGGTGTGATAATTATATTATATACACATATAAAAAAATATTAATTTAATAATTAAACTATCTTTATTTCTATCAAATTGAAACTTTTGTTTATCATTTGCAAGAAAGAAGATTGTCATTGCAAAGAGCTCGATTCTAGAGTCCAACGGCATAGATGGTACTTAAATTAGAGCTTAAACGGGCCTAGAATCAAATTTTGAAAGTCGTTTAAGAAATTGCATGTATTTTAAAGTAGCCGATCTACCATGGCTGACCACTGGGTCTACAAAATGAAGCTTGGTCCACTAGCAGCCATTGCTGCTAGTCCACGACCCATTCCCACAGACCACAGTCATCATTTCATGTCGCCCGACCATTGAAGCCTCCCCGGCCTTTTCCCACACCATCGATAACCTCCTTATGGTTGGGAAATGCCGTCCAGCCACAGAATGCTATCGAGAGACCCACTTTTCTAGCCAGACACCTCTCCTCTCTATTCGGCCACCACTGACTCCACCAGCCATCACCGCCACCAGATGCACTACCTTCTACTATTTGTGCCACTGTCCCAACCTTCTTTTAGCCTGATCACTACCGCCGACAACCTTCACTGATCTCCATCACCGGTCATCACTCTTCCCATCCCACCACCATCTTGCCATCCCACCGCCACGTCTTGCCATCCCACCGCCACTTCCTACCACTGCTCACTGCCTCACATTGCCGGCCACCCGATGGGGAGAAGTAGAGCTCAAGTCCTAATCAAGTCCAGGATTGGGATGCGACAAGAGTCTTGTTCAGAACATTTGCCCAAGAAGGAAGGAAGCACCTACCTCACATAAATTTCAGTGCAATCTAAGGCTCATGATATAAATTAAATGGTTAAGAATTATTCTTATGATATTTAGCCAATCTAGAGCCCAATTGAGTCCAAATTTGATCGGGAGGAAGCCCTAAACGAGCTCTATTTAAAGGACTATTGCTATAAGAGAGGTACCTTGGAGAGAGGAGTATGGTACAGGATAGGAGGTCTAGCTTTGGATTATGTGTGACCTCTAAGAGTGAGATTTCTTAGAGGAGAAGCTATCTTCTATGCCATCTTTTCACCTACACCTATCTCCAGATCAAAATCTAAGGAGGAAGAAGCAAATAAAGCCAATTCACTCTGAGGAGTACGAAGGAAGAAGGGAGTTCTCAACCATCTTCCCGACAAGGCTATGTCGATCTACTTTTAGTCTTTGTTACTATTTTTTTATAGTTTTCTTAGTTATTAAATTACCCCTTTTAATTTCTTGTAATAGAATTCTCCTTTTATTAATGCAAAAATACTACTTTCATGTGCTTTTAAATTCATGTTCTTTATTTTATTGCAAGTAGATACTAGGATCTAAATAGTAGATCCCTAGTACCAAGTTATTATTTTTTATACTTTTAATTTTTATTTCCCTGACTTTGATCTATTTATTTTCTCAAATCAAAGATTTAAAAATTATCCTAAGCACTGCCTTCTCTATGGATTCGACCCAACTCACCCATTCTATGTGTTCCTAATTTAATTTAGAAGTTAGTTAATTAAATTGATAGCCATGGTGTCTTAATGACAACATCGCAACCTATCAATGAACCACTTCTATCATCACCTAACCTACCTATGATCCCAATCCCAAGTGCCCCAGAATCATCCATTATTTTTAATGGGAAGAAAGAATAAAGGTGCAATGATGGAATTAATTGAGACTTCCCAAGGATCACAAATATAGAATACACTAATGAAAGTAACACATAAAAGTCTCTCTTGTGATTCGTTAAACCCCTATATGGCTCACCTTAAGGTGGATGAATTTGATGTAGATGGGTATACTATAGCAATGAATGACCTAGTAAAAACATCCTACCTTAACACCACCCCACATTGGATCAAGAAATATAAGCCATCACCCAAACCCCCAATAGCACCCTTATTAGGATTTCCACCTGATCTAGAATTGAAGCCACTTCCTATAGCATCCACTGATACCTTAGCAGGATATGATCAAGAAGCCCAAATCATAGGTATAAAAGCACATAAAGAAGCTATTGGATGGGAATCATATATATAAGGGATAATAAGGGATAACAAATTCAAAATTTGTATATCTAATTCTCTATATTTGGTACTACTTCAAGGATTATCTCCAAAATTTATCTATATTATTACAACGATGTAGGAGACATAATTGATATTGATTTAGAAAAGTGTCAAGTTATAGATCAGAAAGGGATTATGCCAAGATCTAAATATTAGCTGAACCCCTCATAACACTGGTTGAACCTTTTTCTATGTAGGAAGAGGCATCAAAAGGGGATCCTAAAATATTCCCTTCATACATCGAGCACATTGAATACATAGATCTAGGTCCCTTAGAACCCTGACTGGCACTTATGTTATACCTAGAACTGATTATTGAAAAAGAGTTAGCTATCAGGAGAATAAGCCACTTAATAGTCCAAAGAATGAAGTACTCAGAAGCTAAACTCAAATCATGTAGAAAATTACAAAACCACATCAAGATTCGAGTAGAAAATGGATAAGCATTCTAAGAAGTTTGGCTGAAGATGTTAAACTTAGCACTTGTTGGAAGGCAACCTAATCTTTATTAGTTCTTACTTTTGTGATTTTTATTTTTATAAAAATAATGGATCACTCTTTATAGATGCACATAACAATATATAATATATATTTAGTATAGGTGTTACCTCCCCTTGCCTTACTTTCATGTCTTAGTTTTTCCTTACTCCATTGAGGATAATAGAAATTACGCTAGAAGGTAGAGAAAAATATTTTTAAAAATTTGAAAAATATTTTGAAAATAATTTGAAAATTTTTGAAAATTCTGAAAAATTATGTGGAGAAAAAATTTATAAATCATGTGCCATGAAAGAAGTTCTTAAACAAAATAGACTATGAAAGGGTAATAGAGTTAGACAGTGTTTGCTTATTACTGTAGCAAGTCAAGGAGTAGAATAGCTAGTTAAACTTCTAGCGACCTATTTAGGTTACCTAAATGCTATTAGCACTTTCATTGTACATGTAAACTGACAAGGTAAAGTAGGTATTAGTTGTAAGGTTAATTGAAGATTCAATTATTACTAAAAAATTGATAATTAATATATCTCATTTAAGAAAACTTTAATTTGAGAAAAGAGCTACCTGCCTAAAAAATATTTTAAAAAAAGAAAAATAAATGGGCAAGTTCTAGACATTGATTTTCTATCAAGTAACCAGGCACCTTTGCCTAAGTAAGCATTGTTGTTCACATTAAAAATTGGTTAATGTGAAGATATCACCAATAAAATAAACAAAAAATTAGGTAGTGCGAAAGCTATCTCAATTCATGAGCTTAATTTGGAGGTGTATAAAAAATTGACCAAAGTAGGTGATAAGTGAAGATATAATTATTCTTTACAAGCTAGTACTAAGATGCTATGTTAGTCATCACAAACACAAGTGTTGTAGACCTTTGAATGAATTCTAAAGAAGTTTTTAATAGTATTGACCATGAAGTTTGCTCTAGAAACTTAACACTTAGTTAGTGATACTAGCTAACTTTTTTTAACTTAATCCTCATCTAATTTTATAAAAGAGGATCTTAATAATATTTGGTTATAAAATTAATAATTATATTTTTATTGTATTGCAAAGGGACTAGCAATGATTAAGTTGGGGGGTGTGATAAGTCTATTAAACATCACAATTTAAGTATTAAAATATATATTAAGTAATTTATATTTATTAAAAATTAATACTTTTTATTAATATTTAATAAAATAGAGTTCATGGATAGAAAGATCTCTATTTTTGGAATCTAACAGTGCAAACAACACTCAAATCAAAGTTTCAATGGGCCTAGAATTAAAAAACTAATATATTAATTTTTTAGAATGGATTTTAGAGTAGCTAGTCCATGGTGTACTGGCCACTAGGTCTACAAAAGTAGGAGCAGTCTATGGTAGCCATGGTTGTTAGTCCACCATTTTCTAACCATTCGATCACCAACTCACTACCAACCACCTACTACCATTCTCCCATCACCTCAATCATTGGAGCAATCGCCAAGAGGCCATCTAAGGTCAGAAGCACCACCTCCACCTCACTATTTGAACCAAGCTACCTTCTTCGTCAAGGTCAGCCTCCTTTCATGGCCTCATAGCACCCCCACTAATCGTTGCCATCCATCATCCAAGCACCGCCCACAGCCTTCATCTTCTTCTACCAATCTCCTCCCTATTCTACATCAGCCTCATCTTTTTGCCAAGCCACCATCGAGCCATCATCTCTTCTCTCTATTTGGTGACCTGTTACCAGTCCAAACCATCTTCTTTCCATCTATGCTGCCACCGTCCATCATTGCCGTAGTCTATCTGAGATGGGGAGAAGCTAAGTCTAATGTTTGATTGGGAGAAGGAGTCATCATGCATTCGAGTTCAGGTTGCAAATTGGTCGAGGATTCATTATGCCTGAGAAGGAAATAAATCATCGATCATCCATCAAGCTACAGATCGAATAGCTAAAATTGTTTCTCATGATATATAGCTGATCTAACTCAGATTGACTCCAAATTTGATTGGGAGAAAGCTTTTGATAAGCTCTATAAAAGAAGGACCCCAAGCATATCTAGGCATCAGTTCCTATAAAAAAAATTATTTTTATTGTAATTAATTTTAGATTTCAAAATGAGGGAGAGGAGAAAGAAAAAGATTCTTCAGGGGAGGAGGTGCTATGATATAGCTCCGAATCTCCAAGAAGATGTATCCGAAGCCATGCTCAACTGTGGTGCAGTCTATAGGGAAGTATAGGTTCCCATACTTAACTTTTGTATTTATTTTTCTATTATATGCAATTGAATAAAGCTTATAATTTCTTTTAAACACTTTTCTATTTGATTTCCTAAAATTAATTACCTATAGATGGGATGGATCATGATCTGGACATGATATGGTCCATGCTCAACAAAGATAATTGATTCTACGATTTTTATTCATGTACTTGTTAGGGTCTATTCAACTCAATCATTGAATAGCCAATACATGTGAGACGGGCCATAATATTAACAGGATATGGTTCGTACTCGCAAAATAGCCTATACTAGGGATTAGTTTGAAAGATTCTGAAATAATTACAGACTTTGATTATTTAGATTAGAACAAATGCATGATTTATATTTGTGATCACCTGAAAACCCGAAGACATATTTTTATCATATAAACCCCTCATTATCTTATTTAATTTAAATTAAGTAGTTTTAATTAAATCATTATCTACCCTTTAAAATCTAAATATTTATCTCTTTCTTTACTTTCTTCATGAAACAATTGCCCTAGATCCATAAGGATACAATCCCTACTCATCCTAGCTATAGAAGTGAGTTAGGTTTTTATTTTGACTGCCTACGATAGCGATCAAGCATCATGATTCATGGTTGGTCAATGACGA
Organism: Areca catechu; assembly: GCA_021397845.1. Taxonomy (NCBI): domain Eukaryota; kingdom Viridiplantae; phylum Streptophyta; class Magnoliopsida; order Arecales; family Arecaceae; genus Areca; species Areca catechu. The sequence goes on from JAHSVC010000059.1 coordinate 5,299,745, forward strand.
AAGTTGCGATGGTAAGGTTTTCAACAATACTAGCAGTGGCAGCAAGCAAGATAAGGTTCTACTAAGGCTCCTTAGTAGGCAATTGGATGGTGATAGCAGCCTTATGGGCTTCTTGATGGAGCTAGGAGTGATCCAAAGTGTGATCGAATGGTTTCGAGCCATTCTAAGCAAAATTTGATGATCAACACCAATTCTTGGTCATGATCAGATGACAAATGAAAGATGCGGCATAATTTAGGGTGTTGATCTGGATCCAATGGTAGAAGACTCCTTAAATAGGCAAATATTAATAGGAACATGAATTGGAAGCCTATTACTATTAGGATTGGGCCTATTCACAGCTATCTAACTATTGATTCTTGTAAAATTAAATCCTAGCCACTCTTATGCTCCTTATGTTTAGTCTCATATCTAATAATCATGTAAACCCTCTTTTGCTTACACCTATAAATAGGTTCCTGTACCAACCCTTTGGAAACAAGGCTTCACTCCCTAGAATCCCTCTAGAGCCTTTGCATAGGAGGAGAGGAAGGGATCAACTTAGGCACAACTAAGTGCAGAAGTCTTGACATGGGAAAGGAGATCTTATAACAAAGCAAAGTAGTTCTTTTGTTCTACAACTTTCTTGTATTTCTTTTATTTTTATATGCAATAAAATATATGCCTTTAGATATAAATTCTTTATTTACTTTCTTTTATTTTCTTTCTATTATGCTCTAATGTGAAATTAAGTTTAGGAACAACTCTTGCTTTCTAGAGACAAGCCGTGATCTGTTACAATATGGAATGTGTCGAGAAAAGAAGAGTTAAATACTTAGTGCTTCCTAGAGATGCGCCATGATCTATGGATATGGAGTATGCTAAGGAAGATAGGTAATTCTCTAAAATTAATTAACAATTAAATTATAAAATAATATAATTTGTTAGTGCAAGATCAATTCATAACCTTTAAGATATTCCTTTCCACTTGCTTTGATCTTAAGAATAGTTTACTTTTTGTTTACTTTTATTTCTTCATCACAACAAATATTCTCCTCTTATTTAGAAATCATAACTTAGCCCTAAGGTTCCTAAGGATATGATCTTGACTCACCCTAGCTACAGAGTTTTAGTTGGTAAATTATTTTGACCGTCCACAATAGAAATCAAATTTTGGTACCATTATTATGGACCTATGCATGATTATGATTTTTTTTAAAAAAAATAAAAAAATCATTACTTTAATTTAGTTCATAATTTACTACCATCATAATTAATTTACTGTTTATTTGTTCAATTGCTTTTCATATATAGTTGATAGTGTGTTTCTAGTAAACTTACTTTATTTACATCCTTAAATAGTTAGTTTATTTCTAGTACAATACTTAGTTGCCTTATGATTCTAATTAAATTAGATTTCTCTCACACTTAATTAACTAAATTAAAAACTTACCTAAAAATAATATAATACAAAAAGAAAACAAGGACACCTCATAATGCTTAATTTAAATAGAGAAACTAATTAAGTCTTAAAAACTTATTACTCGTATTTAACATCCTCTTCCTCTACATTGCATATTTCATAAAATATTTTAAGGGCACTAAACCATAAGCAACATAAGGTGAGGATTCATCACCCTTCCTTGGCCCACAAACTGCCACCTTGTATGGCATATTGACCTAATCCTTAATCTAAAATTGATTAGACGTTGGACTCTTAGGATTTTCAAGCTTAATAGGACAAGGGATCCTAAGAGTTGGACTAGGCTAGAGTTAGTTAGCTACCTTGTATCTAAGGAAAGTGGTTCAAGGATAAGATCTCAAAAGTAGGTGGTTACTTAATTTGTTTCATTGTCGGACCTGGAAATTTGTTTAGTATCTAAGAAAAGCAATGGGGGGATCCTCACTGACCTTACACTTACCTAGCCAGTTAGAATGTTAGCCCCTAACTCGGAGGTCTTGAAGGTAATCTTTGAATAATTAGGATCTGTCTAAAATTAAGGAACCCTAGGATAGAGAGTCCATTATATGCTAATTTGATTGCAATTAACATAGAACTTTAACTAATAATTCTTTTCCCTCTCTTAGCTCTAGGATCCTTAGCTCTTATCTCTAGACTTCTTCTTTATATTTCTTCTTTCTTTTTCTCCCTTCCCCTCTCTAAATATATATACAAAAAAACTTAACAGTCTAGGATTGTCTTATCTAGACCTTTGGTTGCATGCTAGGTCGACGATCACTAAAACTCGACTAGCAACTACTAGACGAAGAGCTAGAAAAAATCCTTAGGATAATCCAAGATATAGACATGGTTAAATCTAGCAACACTAGCCCTCACACACATTAAGAGAGTATTTACACCATCCCTGTACTCATACTCACCATGCATTCAAGCACCTCCTGTGGAGGCCACCCAATATGAGATCAAGTCCAACATTATCAAATGCTACCATTTCATGGACTTAGTTACAAGGACCCCTATAGGCACCTAGATGAATTTCTTGAGATTTGTTCTGTGGTGAAAATTCAAAATTTCTCTGATGATGCCCTTAGGTTGAAGCTTTTTCCATTTTACTTAAGGACAAAGCCAAATATTGGCTCTAAAAGAATAGTGCCCTAAAAGCCTATCATACTTCTTACAAAATAGGGGCTTATTTATAAAATTCTTCCAACTCATGTATGATATTAATAAAGGTATTTTGTTTATCATATGCTATATCTTATACTTTATTATTTTAAGAATATGATGAACCCATAAATTAGGATAAAAATATTAGGATTATGATGGAGTCATAACAGTGAGACTTAAGATCTTATAAATCCTAATTTAAAATAATCCTAGTCATAGGATAATCAATCGGGGATCAATGTTTCAGGAGAGACTGGCACATTCTATGTATGCTCGATGGAGAGAGTGGTTGATCTCACGGCCACTTATGTAGGGACACTAATACAAGGATATGCATGCTCATCAGGGTATGAGTTCATTGAATTGATCCATCATGAGAACATCTTATGGAAGTTTTACTTGTCAAAGGATGATCTTTTAGTAGAAGTTGTGTGAGTAATCTTTAGACCTGAGATCACCATGGTATCTGATAAACATGAATCCATATTTTGGTTCATACTCATTCATGACTTAGTCAATAGTCATGTATGGAATGTTCATGGATATGATGAATTATGTATGAAGGTTATGAGTAAGTCAACAAGAAATCGATCACTCCTAGTAAAAGGAGTCTTTATCCGATGCAATTCATCAAATGATGACTCAGGTAATCTTTGATCGAAGTAGGATAAATTAGAAAAGGATTTCTACTTTTATCGATCAAGCTTGATTAGTGATTTGAGATTTGAATGAATAAAGTGTAAGGGTCTTACAATTTTCCATACCCATCACTTATTCAAGATAAAGGAAGATCGAAGGATTGAATTACATGGTAACTTGCCATTGAATGGTATTTTGATAATTTCATCAAATTTTTCATAGGCAAGATATGTTGCTGGATATCAATCATGTCTTATAGGTTATCATGAATTAAATTGATTGAATCCATGAGTCAATTTGAAAGATGGTTCAAATTGACAGCTAGTATTAGATCGATTTGACCTAATTTGATTAGTTAATTTCTAATCGAACTAAATCAAAATGAACCTAGACCTATTGCTAGCTAAATGAGCCCAAAGGGTCACACACACTAAGAAATTGATCAAGAAAATCATTTATATTTTTATTAGGATCATGGAATCCTAATTATCTAGCTAATTACATACTAGCATATGTTTGTTAGCCTAATTCCTAACCTAATTAGATTGGATTTAAATGCTTCCTATTTAAGCTAACCAATTTGAGTAGGACTTAAATTGGGTTGAGCCTTAAGTTGGGTATCTAAATTAGGTTTTATTCTAATTTATTAGCCTTTGTCCATTAATTAAACAAGAGTTCCAAGGGCATGGGACTCTTGGTGCCATATTGATGAGGACACCAGAGCTAGGAAGATATGTCAGAACCCTCCAAGCTCATGTGGATCACCAATGAGTACTTGTTTTATTTTAATTTCAGCTTGAGTCCTGTAAATAAATTAGTTTGCTTGGATTTGTAAATTAGAAGTTAGGCTTGCTTGAAGTTGAGTCTTATAATTGAATGAGTCAATGGGGTTCATGCTCAATTGTTAGCCAAGGCTAAGCCCAATTGTTGAAGCCATGTCACCATGCCATCATGCCGCATCACCTTGGTGGATCAATTCCATGTCAAAAGAAGGTTGTCCCAAATTTTTACCATACATCAAGACATCGGGACATCGAGATATTGGGACATTGGGACATCGAGACATCATGACAATGTTAGGGATTCAAGTTCATCCAAGGAAGGTGCTAACAATTCTTCTCATCACCCTTTTAAACCAAGGAGGATGCATTTAAGAAAAATAAAATGGAAGGATTCTTCTCCCATTTAGCACCACCTATCATGATTTGTCACCCACTCCAAATGGTCGACCAACTCAAGTATCATTTCAAATGCAAATGGAGGTTCATCCAAGAAGATTCCAAGATTAAGTGGAGGTTCATCCAAATTTTAAAGGAATTAACATCATCTACTTTCAAATTCAAAGGATGACATAATCCTTCTATGGAGTCCATCCAACATTCAAAGAGTAGTCCCTTATCAAGAATGCTTATCCTAATGCCAAGATGAAGTTCATGCAAAGAGGAGAAGAGGATTAGTACTAATTAAGAAAGGAGTATGGGTGCCATCACTTCTCATTTTATTACCCAATCTGAATTCACTACCCAAGCCATGGAGAAGTCCAAGTACAAGGGGGGTCTACTCAATTTAAATTCAAGGAGATATCATTTAATTTCAAAAGGGGATAGGAGTCCAATATTTTCCTCTTAAGGGGCCTATCCTAATCTTTCTTGTATTTAAAAGAGTTTGTTTTTATCATGCTACTATGTAAGGGGTCTATAAATACCATCCCATTCCTCTCTTGTAATCCATCTTATATTCATTAATGAAACTCTGTCAGTTTTTCTCCAATTGCTGGGTAAGCATTGAAAGTGCAATTGCTGGTTAAGTATTGTAGTGTGTGAGTGCTCTGTAGTTAAGCATTGCATTAGTGTGTGTGGAGTACTGAAGCCTGAGTTATCTCCTGAGTCCAAGATCTAGAAGCCAGGCACCACCATCTTCAACATCCAGTCCAGATCCAGAACCAAGCCATCCATCCTTTTTCCCTCTCTCTTTTCAAATTTCCACTCCATTTTCACCATTCTAATCACAGTTCTCTTACAAGATCCCTAGTGTTCTCAATCAGAAGAAGAGGTTTCCCTCGCCATCCAACCGTAAACAAGAAGATCTACTCCAAAGAAACTGAAGTTTGCAATCCTATTGTGAGATCTTGAGAGTTGAATCCAGATCCATTGAAACAGAGGAGGGAAAAGCATTATTGGTAAGTAACAATCTAGATTCATTAGATCTGGTTGATTGAAGTCAGGACATCCTAGTTTCGGTGGTTCTTAATCATCGGATCCAGGGTTCTTTATGTGATTGCATGCTAATTATATTGCAGGTAGCTAGTAGAGACTTAGTCTATTTTTTATTAAATTAATTTGATAGCTTATCCATGTTTGCTGCCATTGCTCATCAAAATTAAATTTTTAATTATAAGAATTAGTCTTTGCATCCATCCTGCATCAGTTTTGGTATCAGACCTTCTTGTATCCCGCATCAATTTTGGTATCAGAGCTTCTTGCATCCCACATCAACTTTTGTATCAAAGCCAAAGGTGAGACAAGGACATTTAATGACTAGCTGAAAGTTCTGCTCTATTCTAGCATTGGATCTGGAAGGCTCTTCCATAGCTCTTCAGATCTTAGCTTTCTTTGCATTAATTTTAATAATTTAGCCAGATTAAGATCAGATCTATAATCTTCTCTCATAGATTTCATATCTGAAATTTTTTCAAAAAAATTTGCATTGTTTTCTTAGTACTTTTGGTGGAAGGAAATCATGCCTCCTGAGTGGGTATACGTAAGTATACTGTCACGACCCATGGGAGTAATGAGCTATGGTTGGATGTGATAACAAGATTTCGGAAATCAGTTGTGCTTAATGTTTTCCTGTTTGAATTGTTAATTGCTTGAAAGATTGCATGTTAATCTTCTAAGCACAACCTAGGATAAGATTCTGGCACATCTAGATTTTGAATTTATCCAACCTAATCCCCATGAAAATTCAAATTTAATTTTTGCAACTTAAAATCTAAAATTCAAAATTTAAAATTTAAATTTAAAATTCAAATCTGAAATCCAAATTGAAATTTGAAATTCAAAGTTTAAATTTTGAGTTGCAAGTCTTGTCTTATCTTATCATGTTAACTAGTTGATTGGTTGTGCACTCATCTTATCTGAAACTATTTTAAGGGCATGCTAAGATAAGATAAGGGAAGGATTTCATCCCCTTTCTTGGCCCACAAACAACCAACCTCATCTTGCATTATCCTAGCCCTAATCTAAAATTGAGTAGCAACCTAACATAGCTTAGGGACACCAACAGGTCGGGTTCCAAGTATTGTGTGAAAGCTAATGCACCCAATCCTTTGATTATCTCTTGAATCTAGTGTCTAAGGATAGAGGTCCAGAGGCAAACACCCTAAGCAAACTCATGGTTTTTAATTAGGACCCTGCGATAGCAGGGGGAGCCTCCCACAATCCCACCTCTTACTTGGCCAGTGGATAGGGTAATTGCTGAATGGTTGTAAATTGAGCTGATCCATTTTACTTGAGCTCTAGGTCTAGGAGCCCTAGAAGCTAGGATTGCATTACATGACCACTAGATTAGGAGCCTAACCCCAACCCTGTTTGATCATGGAGTCCACTATAGAAACCTTCTAAGGACCTTCAATGAACAATATGCCCTGATGACAATAGGTTTAACCGACTAGATAAGTAACTCGATAACCTAGAGAGGATCCGTAGGACCCGTACTAAACTGGTTCACCTAAACAACTACCCTTAAACCCAAAATTCATCGGCCAAAAACCATTAGGATTAGTGCCCCTTATAAAAAATTAAGTATCTAGCCTAGTCCACCTGAGTCAAACCATTCATCAGTAGAGTCAATCGAATTATCACCCGAGTCGACTCAACCCTAATTCGGGCCAACTCAACCTTAATCTGAGCCGACCCACCCCTGTGACCCCATTTGATCCTAAGAATGACCCTGAAGAAAAAATATCTATTATAGACTCAGAGTTAATTGACTAAAAGATTACTCAAGCTGAAATCATAGTGAAAGTATATGAAGCTAGAAAAAACCTGATAGGAGAGTATAGAGGAGAAGAGGAAGTCGATGAGTCACCTAATGTTAGTCGGACCATTAGAAAAAGAGAACAATGAGGGATTTAACTCCACTACCATTAGAGCTCTACCTGAGGAAATAATAAAAAAGAGCCAAGTCCTGAAACTCAAGAATCCAAAGTAATTAGTGAGGACTTGATATTTTCAATCCAGCACTCTCAGGTTGAATTCACCGCTTTGGTCCTAATTGAAGATTCTTTTCTCAATTACAAAGTTAGCCATAAGGTGGACTTCTTGCTACCTGTAGATCCATGTCCATACTTTAAGGTCACCCCCATGAATCCAGACCTTGTTATCGAACCCACCTCATATTTTTGCCCTTCCCTAAGGCTTCCAATGTTTTTAGAACAACCTAGTTGCTCTTTGTTGAGGTTAGCTTGTTTCATCAATCCTTTGAGTCCATTCAATTTGCTACCTACTTTTGGAAGACCTTATGGAACTTATTAGGAGTCCACATCAAATTTTCATCTCCATGTCATCCTATTGACCCCTTGTGTGATTTTGATGATAATAAACATTGGAGCATGCATATATATTACTAACTACTCTCAAGTGTTTCACAAGTTTTGTAGGATAATTCTTATTGATTATCAATTACTCCTACTTTATTCTGTTGAGTGTGTTAAGTAATATAGTATGAGTGTTATGTAAAGAAGAAACCCTTGAAAAACCTTTTAAAATCATGAAGCTGGGTTACTTCTATGAGTGTTATGCTCTAAATTTAATTTGAGTTGGTTTGTATCGAATGTTTGAGAGTTTTGGTGAGAGTGTTCTTAAGTCTGGTTGTAAAATTTCTTAAGAACTCACTCGAGCCAACCCAACTAGAAGAAGAGCTACTCTATCTCATGGCATGCACTGAGGATTCTGGCACGCAGCAATCTGAGCCGACTCGAGGGAATCCGAGCCGACTCAAGTGAATTCGATCTGACTCAAGTAAAACTGAGTCGACTCGTCCAGAGTCCAATTATGAAGTTGTTGAGAACAAGCTAGGCAAGTCGACCCAACAAGAATGAGCTGACTCTGCTAGAATAATTTTGAAGACCTGAGAAAGCTAGCCGACCCGAACTGCAACAAGTCGACTCCTCTAGAGTGAAGATTTCTGATTTTGAGATGAAGAGTTGACCCAAGTAGAAGCGAGCCGACTCCTCGAGTTAATATTTCAATGATGGAAGTTCAAGGCAACCCAAATGGACATGAGCTGACTCGTCCAGAGTGAGGTTTCTGCACCCTGAGACAAAGAGCCGACCCTGCTGAAGAGTGGCGACTCGACCATCCGACCCGAAGGATTTGAGCTGACTCAAAGGATCTGAGCCAACTTGAGTGTCGATTCCAGGTACACAATGACTAGTTCTAGAATTCTTTTTTGAATGCAAAAAGGTGCTCCAATGGTTAGTTTTCGAATCCCAATGAACTATAAAGACTATATCCTTCAGAGATAAGTACAAGAGACCATATAAAGGGATTCATCATCAGTGATTAAAGAAAGAATGCCTAATTGAAAAATATAAGGAGTTTGTGAGCACAAGTGAGCATTCAAGACAATCTTCATTCTTCACCAACTCTCATCTGAAGATTGAAGCATTCATTAAAGAAAGAATGGAACCCTTTCAAGCGCATTAAAGAAAAGTTAAAGAAGGCTTCATCAGCGCAACAGTGACAACTATCTGACAATGAGAGTTTGTCATTTATTATTGCAATTACTTTCAACTTCTTTATGAGTTGGTTGGGTTATTGGTGAGCTGATTTAAAACCAATAGGTTATTGGTGATCCTATGTCAAAAACCAAGAGTTGGGTTTCTTTGGTGCTCCCATTTTAAAACCAAAGGTGTGTTGGATTTCTTTGGTACTCCCATTTAAAACCAAGAGATTTGGGTTCTAGGTGATCCTGTTTAAAACCTAGTGTAGGTATGATTGTGAGCCTGTAAAATAATCCTACTGTATTCGGGTGTGAATATAGTGAAAATTCCAAGTGGATCTGGGTAGTGGATGTAGAAACAGGTTGGCTCCGAACCACTATAATCTTTGGTGTTTGTATTACTGCCTTTCTCTCCTTTTTTAACTTGTGCTTTACATTCATAATCACTGCACCTTTTACTAAGAGAAGTTAAATTCTAAAGCATAGATATGCAGCAGTATCTTTTTTTTAAAATCCCAATTCACCCCCCCTCTTGGATAGCCACATGGCAACAACTGGTATAAGAGTGGAGTCTCTGAATACACTAGAATAAAGATTGATGGCTTTATCCAATGAGTACATCCTTAGCCAAAGGCCAAACAACTAATAGACCTCCACTCTTCACAGGCACCAATTATGCATATTGGAAAGCTAGGATATAAATTTATATTCAACCAATTGATTTTCAGTTGTGGAAGGTCATTCTGAAGGGTCCACATATCCCTATGGTTAAAATGATGGAGTGGACGTTCCAAAACCTGAAGAGGATTGGGAGAACATGACATAAAATGGGTGAGTTACATGCCAAAGCAATGAATTTGCTATATTATGCTTTGAATAGCAATGAGTTTAATCGAATTTTCATTTGCTCTTATGTAAAGAAAATTTGGGATAAACTTGAGATGACCCACGAAGGAACTTCCAAATTGAAGTTCTCAAAAATAATCTTCTTGTACATAGTTACAAATTATTTAAAATGGAACCTAATGAAATAATTTTGCCATGTTTTTATGCTTCACTGATATCAAATGGCTTAAAAAGTCTTAGCAGGGTATTCTAATGCTGACCTTGTACATAAAGTTTTGAGATTCTTCTGGACAAATGGGATCCAAAAGTGACTGCCATCCAGGAAATGAAAGATCTGAATACTTTACTGCTGGATGAACTGCTAGGATTCTCATCACTCACGAACTGACCATGCAGCACAGAACTGAGGATGATCAAAGAAGAAAAAATCTATTGCTTTCAAAGCTGCACTAGATTCAAGAAGGATGATGATGAATCGAAGAAGAATGCTCCTCCACTGAAATGACATGGAATATGAAGATGTTGTTATGGTCGTTAGGAGGTTCAAAAGGTTCTTGGGAGAAGGAAATGAAGAAACTATAGAAAATTCCATAAGAACAAAGAATATAGCAAAGAAAGGGACAAGGAAAAAGAAAAGGAAAAAGAAGTGCTGGTCTATATGAATGCAAAAGCCAGGGCACATTCGACCAGACTATCCTTTGCTGAAAAAGAGCATCAAGAAAAAGAAAAAGAGAGCTATGGTAGCGACGTGGAGCGACAGCGAAGCGTCCACATATATTGAAGAAGAAGAGACCACAAAAACTGCAAACTTCTATTTAATGGGTCTTGAGAATGAGGTATCATCCCCTGAGCTTCAAACTGAATTTACTTATGATGAATTGAATTCTACTTTCATGATTTGCTTGCTGAATTCGAGAAAGCTAGGGTTAAAATTAAATTCTTGAAGAAACAAAATGATTTATTGCTAAAAGACAAGGATAAAATTTCAGAAAAGAGTATATTTTGCAAAAAGAACTATATTTTTTCTGATAATGTTAAGCTTTGAAAACTGAGAAGAAGTTTTAATTGAGACAAACAAAGCTTTAGTTGCCGAAAATAATGATTTGAAAAAGTTGGTGAAAAGCTTAAGCCTCTCGTAGAAAAACTTACTTTGAGTTCTAATAAGCTTGAACTAATTCTGAAAGACAAAGAGATTCAAAAAGCAAAGCTGGATTGGATTTAATGCTTTAAATGTCATAGGAATTTTAGTAACAAAATTTATATCCTCAAAAGCTTCAGCTTCAAACACTAAATCTCCAAAAGCTTCTTTGGTTCATTTCCTTCAAATTATGATAAAAGGCTTAAAGTACATCTAAGATTCCTGTTTAAAAATCTTTCAAGCCAAACATAACCATATATGCATCAATTAAAGCTTCAAAGCATGCATCATTCAAAAATGACAAAATTGTTTGCCATGCATGTCATAGATTTGGGCATAAATTTCACCAATGCAACTCTATGAAAAATTAAGATTGGTGCAATTAAATCAAAACTGTTGGGTTCCAAAAGGAACCAATTTTGCAAACCCGAAAGGACCCAAGTTATTGGGTACCTAAATCCACTCCTTGATTGTTTTGCAGGATTATCTTGTAGCGTTGAATACTAAGAAACGATGGTATTAGATAGCGGCTGTCAAGGCATATGACTGGTGATAAAGATGAAAGAAAAGTGTCCTAAAAGCCAATCATTGTAAGGGCATTCTGTTATCTTCCACTCTTGTATGACATATATTAATAAAGGCATTTATTCATCATATACTGATATGTCTTATCTATGGATATGATGAACCCTATAGAATAGGGCAATGGAATTAGGGTTATGATAAAGATCATAACAGCGAGACCTAATCCTGTAAACCCTAATCAAAATGTTCCTAGCAATTGACCATTGATTCGGGGATCGATGAATCTGGTAAGACTAGCTTATCCTATGTATGTTCAGTTAATGAGGATGGGTGGTCTCACAACCATTTGTCTAAAGACACTAATACAAGGATAAGGGTGGTCATCAAGGTTTGAGTACACTGAAATGATCTGCACCGGGACTATCTTATGGAAGTCTTTCTGCTTGTTAAAGATAGGTCTCAGAGTAGGAGTTATGCATGTGATCTTTAGACCTGAGGTCACCCATGGTTCCTGTGCACACTAAGCCATATTTTTAGTTCATACTCATCATGACATTGAGTCATGTATGGGATGTTTTGGGTATGGTGGAAGGTGTACGAATGATGTGAGTGATCAACATGGAATTGATCATTCCTGTTAAGCGGAATTGTTATCCCATGTAATCTCTTCGATGAGTGACTCAAGGAGCCTTTGATCAAAGCAGGATGAGATTAGAAGTGGTTTCTAATCAATCATCAGTTGAGTCCTCATGATCGAGCTGAGACTCAATTGACTAAGTATTAGGGTTTGACATGTATCAAAACCTATCACTTAATCAAAATAATGGGAGATCGAAAGATTAAATTGCATGGTAACTTTTCTGCTAAAGGGTATTTGGTTCTTTTCATCAAATCCACATTTTCTGGGTAGGCATGACAATTTCTAGATGTCAATCTTGTCTTGTAGGTTTTCATGAACTAATTGACTGGTTTCATGAGTCAATTTGATGGATAATTCGAATTGGACAATTAGGTGAGCCAATTGACCTAATTAGGTCAATCGGGTTCGATTGGTTCGAATCAGCTCAAACTTAAACCTACTGCTTGCTAAATGTGGAACCCAAAGGGTCACACACATTAGGGAGTTGGCCAGGAAGTCATACATAATTTAATTAGGGTCATGGCATCCTAATTGGTAGCTAGATTACATACTAGCATGTGTAGGCTAACCAATTCCTAACCTAATTGATTTGGGTCTAGTTGCTTGTTAATTGGACTATCCAAATTGAGGGCAACCTACATTAGGTGATCCTATTTGGGGCAGCCTAAACATGCTTTATCTGGTTTTTTTGGACATAACCTGGTATTGAAGAGTCCTGGGCGCTCAGGACTCTTGGTGCCTTGGCACGCGCGAGAGAAAAGAGTGCGTGCACAAGGACTGAGAGTCTTCTGTAGATGAAACTTGGGAGTTTCTTATTGGGATGCTTCTCAAATAGTCTCCATGCCTTTTGGTTTTGCTTGACCGGTCAAAAGGGGATAAAGGGGCAGCATGAAGTGAGAAGAAGTCAGCACGTGCAGATGAAGAGTCACGTCTCTTCATCTGTGCACGATTCTGAGGCAGAGTCCTTCTGCTCTCAGGATTCCTTCTATGGTTCAAGATAAGAAAAGATGCTCCTTTCCCTAGAGTTTAGTACATGCCATGTGGCATGAGGAGAGATCATCTGGAGAACTCAGATAAGACTCCTGAGTCCTGAAGAGTCTTATCAGATATGAAGAGACATATTGATAAGAAATTTTGGGATGCTTTTCACGCCCCTTAAATTCTTATTTAAAGGTGTACAGTGAATGAGATGTTGTTGTTCAGTCTTCAGAATGGGAGTCCAATTTTACCAAGTGTTCTGCCTGAGTGTCTCTTTGTCCTCCTCCCTCTTTCTTTCTTCAAGACAAGTCTTGTCTTGTTAAGACATGGTCTTTTCTACTAGGACAGGCTTTTTTTAGGATATAAGCCGAAGAAGTCCTATAGAAGGGTTGTCCTAAAACCAAGAGTGCTTTAGGAGAGTGTTCATAGTGCCCTACAGTGAGATAGGGTGTCCAACAGTGGTGAAGAATCCAAAGGCTGCAGAAAGAGTCTACTCTAGCAAGCAAATCAAGGAGTTCTTGGTTCAATTCTTGTAGGATCACCGTTGGAGGGCTCACACTTGTGAGTCTTGTGGAAAGAAGTGGAGAATAGCATTTCAGGTATATTTCTTGTACTTCATTTAGACTCATTAGTTGGTTATGTCTAAGGGGATCTGGGAATAGGGTATCTTCTTGCCAGCTAGGGTTTTCATGCTTGAATTTTGTTATATAATTCACTTCCACAAGTAGCATGATGACCTTGGATCCCTAGAAATCCCTTAGTGGTATCAGAGCAACCCTAGTACATTCAATTATGTATCTTTTGAAGTTCATGAACATCCACATTCGAGTTGGCTCGAACCTTATTCGAGTCGACCGAAGAAAAGAAATCGAGTCGACCGGAAACCTATCAAGTCGACTCTTCCAGAATTATATTTGTATGCATATTAGAATTAATATGTTTTGGTTTCTATTTTATCATGAAAATAGCATGATTTTGTTATGATATGATTTTATGCATATGTTGATAAAATGCATTGTTATAACAAGTTTTATCCTAGTAATTGCTTTGGATTGGGTTAGTCACCATGGCCGTCCAGTCATAGGAGCCAAGTAGGGTTTAAAGGCCCTCTCCTCTCATTCAATGGGTCTCCTATGGTGTGTAGGGGTGCCGCTGTGGCCATATCTCATGAAAAAGTGAGGTAAATGGGGTATGAAATATCATGCTATGATATGATTGCTATGTAATCATGCAATGTTATGCATATGCTGGATTGATATGCTTTATGTTTATACTTGTTGTTATGAACATTATTGATATGATAATTAGGATGTGTTTGAGACCATCAAAGCCCTCATTAAAAATCATATTTAGTCATAGTATAAACTAATCATTATGCAAAACCAATTAGGGTTATGATCAGCCAGTTGATGTCTAGGCAAGTGGTTCTGGGAAGGTAAAGGGATTGACGTTTTTATTGGTTCCGTTGTCTGACCTGGCCAATTCAATTGGTGTCTAAGGAAAGCAACAGGGGGACCCCCTCGCCCCTTCCACTTACCTGGCCAATTTGGTCATATCTAAAACCTTAATTTGGGAATGCTAATTAATTAAGAATACTATAATTTGCCTTCCTTTATGTTAAGCAAAATTTATCAACACTATAGTAGGTTTGTTGTGTACACACAACGCCTACTTTAGGGTTTGATATGAAATTTGTCTTGGTGCACTAGGTGCTTTATAGCATGATTGGAATTGTTGCTTTGTTGTGTACACACAAGGGCAACATTATTCAATCATGGCTATATAGAAATGAAGGGTCTGACTAAACTAAGACATTATGGTTTGTTGTGTACACATAAGGCCATAAGTGTCTTAGAGGCAAGTTTAATAGTTGAGAATTGCATAGATTGCAATTGGAAAGGAAGTCGTACCTTTGAAATCATGAGTGTTTGTTGTGTACACCAAGGCATTCATGAGGAATTAGGATCTCAACTCCACTAAAGAAACCAGTAAGGTTTCTCGCTTACCATAGATTAAGGGTTATGGTATTCGAAGAAAATAATGGGAGACATAATTAGATATAAAAGTCTTTATCTAATTATGAATGTCATCTTGGGTGGTCTGCTGATATTGTTCTTTAATTATATGTAGGATATATTAATGGCTTCAAATTTATCACTACAAGGTATTTTAGATGCCAACAAGTTTAACCGATCCCAATTACGTGGACTGGCTGAGGAACCTGAGGATTACTTACTCAGGAGAAGCTTTCCTATATTCTTGATTCTCTAGATCCTGAGATGATCGGAGAGGATGCTTCAGAGGAGAAAATTGCCACACACAAAATATGGCAAAATGATAGTACAACTGTCAGGTGCATCATGTTGGCCTCCATGAGTAACGAGCTCCGGAGGCAACATGAAGGTATGGAACCTAGTCCATATTGCAATTTAAAGGAGCTATATGGAGAGCAAAGTAGGGCTACTCGATATGAGATATCAAAGCAATTGTTCCATGCATGGATGAGTGAGGGTTCATCTGTACAAAACCACATATTGAAAATGATTGACTTAATCACCCGATTAGGTCAATTAGGGTTTGTCATGGATGGTGAACTCAATCAGGACTTGATCCTGCAGTCACTCCCAGATTCCTTCTCTTAGTTGTCTTAATTATCATATGAACAAACTGAATACTTCATTGCCAGAGCTGCTTAATATGCTTAAGACAGCAGAGAGCCATTCAAAAGGAGACAAGGCTCATCTCTTCTAGTTGATGGAAGAAAGAAATAGGCAAAGAAGAAGGGTTTGAAAAGAAAATTCAACCCTAAGAAGAGCTTCCAGAATAAGAAGAAAGCTAAGAAGGCTGATGGAGCCTGTTTCCACTATGGCAAGCAAGGACACTGGAAGAAAAATTGTAAGATATATCTTGCAAGTGTGAAGCAAGATGCAAGTGGAGCATCTAAAGGTTTGTACATGATACAAACAAATTTATCATTGAGTTCTTCAAATTCTAATCATGGGTACTGGATACCGCATGTGGATCTCATATCTGCAATTCATTGCAGGGACTCCACCAAATTAGGAATTTGAAGAAAGGTAACTTCAAGCTATATGGGGCAAGTGGTGAGGCCATTTATGCTAAAGCTGTGGGCACCTGTATCTTATTATTACCTTTGGGTAATATGTTAAAGTTAGAAGAATGTTACTACATACCCAATATGTGAGAAATATTATTTCTATACCCTTGTTATTACAACAAGGATATGAAATAAATGTAAAGAGCAGTGGCTGCTCTATTCTTCAAAATAATAAAATATTGGGCATGGTGGTTCATTAATGGTCTTCTTACTTTGGAACTCAATGATGAAATACTTCTTATTAATGATAAGAAGAGAAAAATAGATAATGTCAATGTCACATATCTCTGGCATTGCCGTTTAGGTCATATTAGTGAGTTAAGGATAAACAAGTTATCAAAGATAATTACTTTGACCTTATGATTTCCAATCATTAGGAACTCGTGAGTCTTGCCTTAAAGAAAAAATGACCAAGTCTCCATTCACTAGACATAGAGACAGGGCAACTGAGTTACTAGGTCTTGTACATACTGATATATGGGACCTATGACAACTCAAGCCAGAGGTGGATATTCTTACTTCATCACTTTTATTGATGATTTATCAAGGTTTGGTCATGTGTATCTTATGAAACACAAGTCTGAAGCTTTGATAAGTTTAAAGAATATCAAAGTATGGTTGACAAACAAACTTGACATAGTATTAAAGCTCTTCATGATCGAGGTGGTGAATACTTGTCTAGTGAGTTTCTAAACCATCTTAAAGATAAAGGCATAATCTCTGAATAGACCCCTCCTTATACATCCCAGTAAATGGTATGACAGAAAGAGAGAAATCGCATCTTGTTAGACATGGTGAGGTCCATGATGAGCTTCACAGATCTTCCCATTTCCTTGGGGACATGCCGTAGAAACTGCTGCACATATTTTAAACAGGGTTCCATCTAAGTCAGTAAGTAGCACTCCATATAAGTTATGGAATGGAAAAGACCAAGTCTTAAGTACTTAAAGATTTGAGGTTGCCATGCTTATGTAGAAAAAAAAAAACTTTGGACATAAGTTAAGTGCAAGGGCTGACAAATGTAGGTTTGTTGGTTATCCTAAAGAAGGTATGGTTACCTCTTTTATAATGCTACCGAGCAAGAGATTTTTCTTAGTAGGCATGCTGCATTTTTGGAGCAAGAATTTATCCAATAAAGAAGTAGTGATTCTTCACTTGAGTTATGTGAAGAACAAAACCAAAAACCTATTGAGTCTTCAAATGAAATTCCTCAACTAGATGTTCTTGTAGATCAAGAATAGCCACTATACACACCTCCTATCCGAAGGTCAAAAAGGGTACATGGAGCACCTCTAAGATATGGCTTTGTCATCGGGGATGACAATGAAGCTAGTACACTCAGGATGATGATCCTATGACTTATTCAGAAGCTGTCGAGAGAAAAGACTCCGACAAATGGTTATGTGCCATAAAATCTGAAATGAATTCCATGTATTCCAATCAGGTTGGACCTTGGTAGACCACCTGATGGAATTAACCTAATAGGGTGTAAATGGATCTTCAAGAAGAAGATAGGAGCAGATGGTCAAGTAGAAACCTACAAGGCCAAGCTTGTAGCAAAAGGTTTTAGACAAAAACATGGCATTGACTATGATTAAAATTTTCTCCAGTAGCCATGCTCAAATCCATTCAGATTTTGCTTGCTATAGCAGCATACCATGATTATGAAATTTGGCAAATGGATGTCAAGACTACTTTTCTCAATGTAAACCTTGAAGAAGAAGTCTATATGACACAGCCAGAGGGTTTTGTCTCAAGTGGGAGACCGAACCAGGTATGCAAGTTAAAGAAGTCTATTTATGGACTAAAGCAAGCGTCAAGGAGTTGGAACTTCTATTTTGATGAAATTATCAAGAGTTTTTGTTTGTCAGAAACGAGGATGAACCATGTGTGTATAAGAAGACAAGTTGGAGTGCACTTATTTTCTTGGTCTTGTATGTTGATGACATATTGATCATTGGGAATGATATCCCAATGTTACAATCAGTTAAAACTTGGCTATCATCAAAGTTTTCCATGAAAGATTGGGAGAAGCATCCTATATAATAGGTATATGGATCTATTCAGATAGATCAAAAAGGATGCTAGGCTTATCCCAGTCTAGGTACAGAGACTTAGTGTTGAAGAGATTCAAAATGGATGCAAGTAAGAAAGGCTACTTGTCTATAAGTCAAGGCATACATCTCTCTAAGAAAATGTCTCCTAAGATGTCAGAAGAAAGAGAGAGGATGGTTATGATTCCTTATGCTTCGGCTATAGGGTCAATTATGATGCTATGCTATGTACCAGACCTGATGTTGCTTATGCCTTGGGCATAGTGAGCAGGTTTCAGGTAGATCAGGGAGAGGATCATTGGAAAGCTGTGAAAAATATTCTTAAGTACCTGAGAAGGACTAAAGATATTTTCTAGTATATGGATGATCTGAAATGAAACTAGAAGGCTATATAGATTTTAGTTTCCAATCAGATCTAGATCAACATCAGGGTATGTTTTCACCCTGAATGGTGTTGCAGTGAGTTGGAAGAGTACAGAGCAGCTAACAGTAGTTGACTCAGTCATTGAGGTAGAATATATAGCTGTGAGTGAAGCCACGAATGAAGCTATCTGGATGAAGAAATTCAACATGGAATTGGGCATGGTTCCTGAAATACAATAGCCAGTGCCGCTATACTATGATAACACTGGAGCTGTTTTACAAGTAAAGGAATCAAGGTCTCACCATAAGTCCAAGCACATTCTAAGACGGATCCACCTCGTTCAAGAGATAATAGAAAGACAAGATGTTGTCATCGATCGAGTTGATACAAAAAAAAATATAGTAGACCTATTTACTAAAGCATTATCCAAGCAATAGTTAGGTCGCCACTTAGATAGTATGGCTATAAAGTATAAGGGTGATTGGCTTTAGTGCAAGTGGAAGATTGAAAGAAAAGTGCCCTAAAAGCCAATCATTGTAAGGGCATTTCTATTATCTGCCTATTACATAGTGAACTGTGTTTTAATATGCCCAATTTCAAAGAAAGCCCCCTATGAGCTTTGAATGGAAGAAACCTAATATTAACTATTTTCATGTTTTTGGGTGTAAATGCTTTATGTTAAATAACGATAAAGATAACCTAGGAAAATTTGATGCAAAATCTGATGAATCCATATTTCTTGGTTACTCACTGCATAGCAAAGCATATAAAGTATTTAATAAGAGGGCTCTTACTGTAGAAGAGTCAACTCATGTTGTTTTTGATGAAGCTAACCCTCACCATCTAGAAAAGATGAGTGTGTAGACAACGATGCAGGTAAACTCCAAAAGGAGATGGAAGATCTAAGCATACAAGACAAGCTCATACAAGATGGAAATGAAGTGGTAAGTAAGGATCATACTGATTTACCAAAGGAATGGAGGTATGTAACTTCACATACTAAAGATCTAATTATTGGTGATCCTTCTCATGGTGTTAGGACTAGATTGCACATAGAGATGCACATGACTACCTAGCCTTTGTTTCACAAATTGAAACACATAGTTTAGAAGAAGTTGAAACTGATCCAAACTGGATGCTGGCCTGCATGAAGAATTGAACCAGTTTGAAAGGAATAATGTTTGGACTCTTATTAGTAGACCTCTAGACCATCCCATCATAGGAACCAAATCGGTATATAGGAACAAATTAGATGAGAATGGTAAGGTTATGAGAAATAAAGCAAGGTGTTAGCTAAAGGGTACAACCAGGAAGAGGAAATAGATTTTGATGAAACTTTGCACCTGTAGCAAGACTTGAGGCCATTAGATTACTTCTTGCATTTGCTGCTACATGAATTTTAAACTATTCCAAATGGATGTCAAAAGTGCTTTTCTAAATGGATTCATTTTTGAACAAGTTTTTGTAGAAAAGCCACCAGGTTTGAAAATCATGCTTTTCCAAATAATGTGATTAAACTAAATGAAGCATTATATGTTTGAAACAAGTACCTAGGGCCTGGTATAATAGACTAAGCAAATTTCTACTTATAAATGATTTCAAAAGAGGAAAATTGACAAAACTCTTTTCATTAAGAAAAAAGGGAATGACATGTAGTTGTACAGATTTATGTTGATGATATCATATTTGGTGCAACTAATGAAACCTTTGTGGAGAATTTGCTAAGTTGATGCAGGGCGAGTTTGAAATGAGCCTTATGGGTGAACTCAACTACTTCTTTGGATTATAAGTAAAACAAACAAAGGAAGGGATCTTCATAAGCCAAGCAAAGTATATCACCAAATAATCAAAAAGTTTGGCATGGAGACAAGCAAAGAGGCTAGCACAACCATGAGCCCTACCAGCAGACTAGACAAAGAGAAGATGGTTGTAACATCGATCAAAAGCTCTATCGAGGTATGATTGGATCATTGTTATATCTTACTGTCAGTAAACCTGAATCTTGTATAGTGTATGTGTTTGTGCTCATTTTCAATCAAATCCTAAGGAATCGCACATGCTTGCTGTTGAAAGAATTATCAAATATCTAAGAGGTACAAGTAATTTAGGTCTTTGGTATTCCAAAGAATCTTTGTTAAATTTAATTGGTTTTTTTGATGCTGACTATGCTGGCTGTAAAATTTATAGAAAGAGCACTAATGGAACATGCCAATTTCTAGGGTTGAATTAATCTCATGGCACTGTAAGAAGCAAAACTCCGTAGCATTGTCCACTGCTGAGGTATAGTATGTTGCTGCTGGTAGTTGTTGTGCTAAGTGCTTTGGATTAAATAATAGCTAGAAGATTTGGTGTTACATAATCTAAAATTTCAATCAAATGTAATAACACAAGTGCTATAAATTTAACCAAGAATCCTATTCAACATTCAAGAACTAAGTACATTGAAATTAGGCACTATTTTATAAGAGATCATGTTTTGGATAATGATATTGTACTTGAATTTGTGCCAACTGAAAACTAACTTGCTGATATTATTACTAAACCTTTAAATTATGATAGGTTTGCAATGATTATATGTGAACTAGGTTTATATGACCCTCTTTAGAAATCTCAACCTGATTTCCACAAACTTAAGGAAACATTATCTAGATAGCCTCCACATTCTACTTCTATCGATGATTTCCCTTCGTAAAAGGTTTTGAGTAAGGCTTCAATTTAATTTTTGTGCTCCCTCTGCTCGAGCCGACTCGAGCAGAAGTCATGTTGGTTGAGCCGGCTCGGATGTCGGGCAAACTCTTTCTTAAGTCGAGCCATAGTTTTTTTTATTGCTTTTTTTCTTTGGCTCCTTGTTCCTTCCCTCCGAAACCTATTTTCCAAAAATCCCTCCCCTCCAAATCCTTCGGATCACTATGTCTTTGCAGGATGGCTCCACGAAAAGCTATTGGGAAGAGACCTCATCGGGAAACTGAGCAAGCTCCACAAGAAAGGCGCTCCAAATTTCGGGGAGAGAGCTCCTCATGGATTCTAGCTCAACCTGTTGAAGAACCGAGCCCCCCTTCTCCTCGTCAGCAAATGTCCTTGGCAATGAGACCCATCACAACTGGTAGATGAATTCTATTAGGATTTCTCAAAGAAATAGGGCTGATTGTTGGAGATTTGATTGAAACCAAGGTTGGTCTTATATGTGTTCCTTGATTACTTATCTGAACTTGGTTAGGGCATTTTATGAAAATCTAAGAATTGAAGAGCAGCATATTGAATCTGTAGTCAAAGGAAAAAGGGTTATAATTCTGAAGAAACCCTAAGCAACATTTTGGGAATGCCTTTTGAAGGGATTGAGCACTTAGTTTTAAAAGATAGGGCAAGGCAATGCAAACAGTTTGGAACAGGCTAAAGTGAATGAGATGGTATTTAAAGGCTAGCTCCTTATCAGTTGAAATGCGACTCCTTCACAGCTTCATCAGTCAAATTTTCCTACCTAGAATAGGATGGTTTGATTGGGTTAGTGAGAGGGATTTATGCTTATAGAGATTTGATTCATGGAGATAAGATAATCTTCCTACAATCATGTTATCTCAAATGAAGGAAGCAATTAGAAAGGTGAGAGCTTGTTTACCCTATGGCATGGTACTGACTTTGTTCTTCCAAGCTGCAAATGTTGATTTATCTGATGAAGATAGCAGATCACTCCTTCATACTGACACATACACTGCAAAAACTCTACAAAGAATGGGATATCTGCTTTCTGAAGGCACCTAGAGGAAGAAATATGATGCTCCAGTTGATATTGAAGAACAAGAAGAGGAAGGTGAGATGCAGGCTGGTGAGGAAACTTCAGTTCCTATTCCTGAGCCACAGCCACAGCTAGACTCACCTGTTCAGTCATATTTTTTGATGCTCCTATACCTGACACTGCTACTCCTGCACCTGCTACCGTTCATCACATTGACATCTTAGAGCAACTCAGAAAGTTTTCAGTAGAATTGTTAAGTTCTTTTGGGTCTATGATAAATGATCTTAAATCTAAAGTGGACCAAGGACTTAATGAGTTTAGAGATGAATTAAATCGAGTAAAAATGGGAATGGGAGCTATTGAGAAGATTGAGGAGAGAAGATCTAATGGGAATGGGGAGCTATGAGAAAAGATTGAGGAGAGAAGATAATTTTACTGAAGAATTGGGCATATTGAGAGGGAGAACTTGGAAGGCTGAGAGGTTCAGCAGAAGCCTATGCAAAGGCTTCAAGAGCCTTGAAGTGCTTTCACTGCAAAAGGAAGTTGGAGAGATCAAGGCCACATTGCAAAAGTTAACTTGATTCCAAGGATATAAGAAAGGTGGAAAGTGAGTTGAAGACCATCAACAATTTCCTGTGAAAGTTAAAGACTTGGTTCAAGAGCTTCAGGAAGCTCATTGTTGCACTTACTACAAGACCTCTTGATCCAACTCCTATTTCTTCTATTCCACCTAGAAGACCTGCTCCTCACTTGAAAACTAGTTCTAGGAAACCTAGAAAAGCTGAGGGAAAGTCTACTGATGTTACCTCCACTGATTCTAGTGATAGTGACTAGAATATTCTTTTTTTATATCATCTTTTTATACTGACTTTGATGATGAAATGAATATCTAAATTTGGGTACTTGCGCACTAGAATTTTATTTCTACTTTGATTGATTCTAATATTTTTTTAATAGAATATCTTCATAATTTGAGAAAGTGAAATTATCTCAAACAAAATTAAAACTTTCTCAATCTATTACAAAAATGAGCTTTACTAGCTCCACCTTTTTGATTTATGACAAAGGGAGGAGAAATTTATGTACTTGCATGAAAAGGATAAAATCTATATGCTTATGCTTTGATACATGAAACATAATACGCTCTATTGATATGTTCAGATACATAAACATTAATCTTTCAGAATATGCTATGATTTATGAAAGATATTTTCTGATACATGAAAATTTTCTTAGTATATATGCTCTGATACATAAAGTTTTCTTAGCTCTGATACATAAAGTTTTCTTAGAAACCTTGATACATGAGCTCTAAAACATGAAATTTTCTTGAAAGACTTGATAAATACATTGTCTTGCATGGAAAATTGGTTAAAACATGGAGTATTTTATTGAGGGGGAGATTATTTTCACTGCTCTGATTCTTTATCTCTCTCGTTACCACTAGCATGCTCTAATTTTCCTTCCATGGTCTGACATTAATGATAGTTGAGCATGCATAAAAATGTACTGTTCAAAATTAGAGTCAATTCTTTCTATACTTGTTTATACCTTCTTGCAAATACACTTATAAAAGTAAATATAAAGTTTTATCTTATTTTTTCATGCCTAGTATTTTGTCATCATCAAAAAGGGAAGATTGTTGACCCTTTGAATAATTTTGATGATAACAAAATATTGGAGCATGCACATATTACTAACTACTCTCAATTATTTCACAAGTTTTGTAGGATGATTCTTATTAATTATCAATGCTTCTACTTTATTCTGTTGAGTGTGTTAAGTAATATTGTATGAGTATTATGTAAAGAAGAACCGCTTGAAAAACCTTTTAAAATCATGAAGCTGGTTACTTCTACGAGTGTTATGCTCTAAATTTAATTTGAGTTGGTTTGTATCGAATGTTTGAGAGTTTTGGTGAGAGTGTTCTTAAGTCTAGTTGTAAAATCTTGAAGAACTCACTCGGGCCAACCCACCCAAAGATGAGCTGACTCTATCTCGTGGCACGCATTGAGGCAACTGACACACACCAATATGAGCCAACTCTAGGGAATCTGAGCCGACTCGAGTGAATCCGAGCCAACTCAAGTAAAACCAAGCTAACTCATCCAGAGTCCAATTATGAAGTCGTCTGAGAACAAGCCAGGTGAGTCGACCCCAACAAGAATGAGCTGACTCTGCCAGAACAAATTTTGAAGACCTGAGAAAGCGAGCAGACCTGAACTGCAATGAGCTGACTCTTCTAGAGTGAAGATTTCTGATTCTGAGATGAAGAGTTGACCCAAGTAGAAGCGAGCCGACTCCTCAAAGTTCAATAATTTCAATGATGGAAGTTCGAGCCGACCCGAATGGACATGAGCTGACTCATCCAGAGTGAGGTTTCTGCACCTTGAGACAAAGAGCCGACCCTGCAGAAGAAGTGGCGACTCGACCATCGACTTGAAGGATCTAAGCCGACTCGAGTGTCAATTCCAGGTACACAACGGCTAGTTCCAGAATTCTTTTTTGAATGCAAAAAGGTGCTCCAATAGTTAGTTTTCGAATCCTAACGAACTACAATGGCTATATCCTTCGGAGAAAAGTACAGAGACCATATAAAGGGATTCATCATCAGTGATTAAAGAAAGAATGCCTAATTGAAAAACATAATGAGTTTGTGGGCACAAGTGAGCATTCAAGACAGTCTTCATTCATCACCATCTCCCATCTGAAGATTGAAGCATTCATTGAAGAAATAAAGGAAGCCTCTCAAGTGCATTAAAGAAAAGTTAAAGAAGAAATCATTAGTGCAACAGTGGCAACTATCCAACAATGAGAGTTTGTCATTTATTGTTGCAATTACTTTCAACTTCTTTGTGAGTTTCTTTGGTGCTCTTGTTTTAAAACCAATTAGGTTCTTGGTGATCCTGTGTCAAAACCAAGAGTTGAGTTTCTTTGGTGCTCCCGTTTAAAATCAAAGAGATTTGGGTTCTAAGTGATCCTGTTTAAAACCTAGTGTAGGTTTGGATTGTGAGCCTGTAAAAGAATCAAACTATATTCAGGTGTAGTATAGTGGAAATCCCAAGTAGTATATTGGGTAGTGGATAGGAACAGGTTGACTCCAAACCACTATAAATTTAGAATTTGTATTGCTGCCTTTCTCTTTCCTTTTAGCTTGTGCTTTACATTCATAATCACTGCACCTTTCACTAAGAGAAGTTAAGTTCTAAAAGCACATATCTGCAGCAGTAATCATTTTTTAAAATCCCAATTCACCCCCTCTCTTGAATAGCCAACTGGGCAACACATCCATCAACTAGGAATCAAGCCCAAAGTTGTAGTTGTAGACCTAAAAATTTCCATTCAATAGGAATCATAGTTGAGTCCATTAGGTGTTGATATGAGTCATATGCACAACATATTAAGGAATTACATAAAGAGATAAGTAAAAAAATTATTGAAAGCAATGAATCTTATCAGCATATGGCTAACTAACATAAACATTTCAAAGAATTTAATGAGGGAGACTTTGTCCTGATCAGGCTTTATCCTAAATGGTTCCCACCAGGAACCATGAAAAACCTACATGCCCGTAGTGCAGGAACATACAAGATCATAAAGAAATTGGCTCTAATGCCTATATGATAGATTTACCACCTGAATTAGATATTAATCCAACCTTCAATATATCAGATCTTGTTGAGTATAAGGGCCAATAATGATACATAGTGAGCCATTTGGGCTTGATTCCATCTTTGAGAGTGACCCTACCCCTGAGTGTCCACCAGCCAAATTACCAAAAAGGAGAGATAAGATCGAGCGATTTTGGATGACAAAACTATCACTACTAGGAGTAAGGATTATCAGCATTACCTAGGTCAATGGCAAGGTAGACCGAAATCTGATGATTCATGGATCACTTGAGAGGATCTGCAAAGAATAACCCATACTAGCTAGAACATTACTAAAGCAGAGTCAACCCATACTCGAAAGGATCGAGTTCCTCCCACCCCGAGAGAATTGGTGAGGACACCAAAGCTAGGAAGAGATTTCATAACCCTCCAAGCTCATTGTGGATCACCAATGGGTAGTTGTTCTATTTTAATTTAGCTTGAGTCCTATAAATAAATTAGTTGCTTGGATTTGCAAATTAGTCAAGTTAGGTTTGCTTGAAGTTGAATCTTATAATTGAATGAGTCAATGGGGTTCAAGCTCAATTGTTAGCCAAGGCTAAGCCTAGTTGTTGAAGCCATGTCACCATGCCATCATGCCACATCACCTTGGTGGATCAATTCCATGTCAAAAGAAGGTTGTCCAAAATTTTCACCATACATCAAGGCATTAGGACATCAAGACATTGGGACATCGAGACATCGAGACATCAGGACAATGTTTGGGATTCAAGTTTATCCAAGGAAGGCGCCAACAATTATTTTCTCATTGCCCATTTTAAATCCATGGAGGATGCATTTAAGAGAAGTAAAATGGAAGGATTCTTCCTCCCATTTAGCACCACCTATCATGATATGTCACCCACTCCAAATGGTCGGCCAACTCATTATTATTTCAATTCAAATGGAGGTTCATCTAAGAAGATTCCAAGATTAAGTGGAGGTTCATCCAAATTTCAAAAAAATTATCATCTATGTACTTTCAAATTCAAAGGAGTCATAATCCTTCCATGGAGTCCATCCAACATTCAAAGAGTAGTCCATATCAAGAATGCATATCCTAACACCAAGATGAAGTTCACGCCAAGAGGAGAAGAGGATTAGCGCTAATTGAGAAAGGAGTAGGGGCACCATCACTTCTCATTTTGTCGCCCAATTTGAATTCACCGCCTAAGCCATGGAGAAGTCCAAGTACAAGGGGAGTCTACTCAATTTAAATTCAAGGAGATCTCATTTAATTTCAAAAGGGGATAGGAGTCCAATATTATCCTCTCAAGGGGCCCTATCCTTATCTATCTTGTATTTGAAAGAGTCTATTTTTATCATGCTACTATGTAAGGGGTCTATAAATACCAGTCCATTTTCCTCTTGTAATCTATCTTATGATTCGTTAATGAACCTCTATCAGTTTTTCTCCAATTGCTGGGTAAGCGTTGAGAGTGCAATTGCTAGTTAAGTAATTACAGTGTGTGAGTGCTCTGCTGGTTAATCATTGGATTAGTGTGTGTGGAGTACTGAAGCCTGAGTTATCTCTTGAGTCCAAGATCCAAAAGCTAGACCCCACCATCTTCAACATCCATCTAGATCCAGAACCAAGCTGTCCATCCTTCTTTCCTCTCTCTTTTTAGATTTCCACTCCATTTCCACCATTCTAATCATTGTTCTCTTGCAAAATTCCTAGTGTTCTCAATCAGAAGAGGAGGTTTTCCTTGCCATCCAGCCATCAACGAGAAGATCTGCTCCAAAGGAACTGAAGTTTGCAATCCTACCGCGAGATCTTGAGAGTTGAATCTAGATATATTGAAATGGAGAAGGGAAAAGCATTATTGGTAAGTAACCATCCGAATCTCATTAGATCTTGTTGATTGAAGTCAGGACATCCTAGTTTTGGTGGTTTCTCAATCATCGAATCCAAGGTTCTTTATGTGATTGCATGCTAATTATATTATGGGTAGCTAGTAGAGACTTAGTCTATTTTTCATTAAATTAATTTGATAGCTTATCTGAGTTTTCTTCTATTGCTCATCAAAATTAAATTTTTAATTATCAGAATTAGTCTTTGCATCCATCCTACATCAGTTTTGGTATCAGAGCTTCTTGCATCCCACATCAGTTTTGGTTTCAGAGTTCCTTGCATCCCGCATCACATATTGGCTTGTGCATAAGATATGGGGTGCAAAAGGACCAAGAGTCCTTTTACAAATTGATCACCTTTAAGGTGATAAGGCTTAGCCCATATCCTATCTATTGGATGCCCAAATTGATTTGAAATGGCTAATCAATTGATGTAAGAAACGAAATGACTAATGAAGGGATGTGATGCTTCATGTATATGGCACATGGATAGGCTAAGAGTCCTTTTGCTTGTCAATCATTTATTTTTTAGATAAGCTCCCTACTTAATACATTTATTAGGGTGTGGGACCATATCTTTAATTCTAAAATTAAAGACTAATGTTATATTTTCTTGAAGAGTTGCGATAAGTAAAACTTAGTTTAAATAATTAGTAAAATGATGTTTCACTTTGTACCATTTGCCTTGGGACTCTTTCTGATTAAAGGGACTTATCTGATATGTTAAATATCAGATAAGGGGTTGATAAAAGATTGTATTAGGTGCCTTTTTCTCTTCTTATTTAAAGGCTTCAGTGATTGAAGCCAAGGTATCTAAAAATTATCCTAATAATTCTCTTCCTTCTCTTGTTAGGACAAGTCTATTATTTTAAGACAAGTCTACCATTTTAAGCCAAATGCTTAGGAAAAGAATTAGAAAGGATAATAGGATAGTAAGATAGTTTTCAATGAGATACTAAGCTACTCTTCAAAATGAAAAAGTTCTTAGAAGGAACAAAAGGCCGCTGGAAGAGTCAAGTAAGAGGAGTGCTTCCTTGGTTCAGTTCCTATGTGGGTCACCTCTGAAGGGCATATACTTGTATGCCAAGTGAAAAGAAAAGGATATTAGCATTACAGGTATTCTTCTATTTCCAAATATTTTATCATATTAATTGATATAATCAAGGGAGTCCTGGGTCTTGGTTTCAATTGACTAGGGTTTCAAGGTTTAAAATTTTGAAGTCCGGTCTTCCACAGTGCAACCAAAACCTAATAGTGGTATCAGTGCCACCTTGATTTATTTAATTAATAGTCAATTAAGTATCTGAATGATTATTCAGTCATCATTCTAAAATAAGGTTGTCCTAACATAACGATGGATGCCTACTATGTTGTAAGGTTTTCCTAGAATGATGACACACTTGGCACATAGGATGTTGTTGTGTGCCTATTAGTCAGTTTGTAGAATTAAGTTAGTTTAGTCATAATGCAAATCCATTTAGGGTTTGATTGATCAATTGGTATCTTGAAAAGTGGTTCTGGGAAGGTAAAGAGAACATGATTTTTAAATGGATCCATTACTTACCTAGCTAAATTTTTGGTGTCTAAGCCAAGTGCAGGGGGCCTTCGACCTCTATCCCACTTACTGGACAATTCGATTGATTTAGACCTTGATTAGAAATGTTATTGATTAAAACACTACTAATTGCCTTCCTTCATGCTAAGCCAAATTTATGTCAAAACTATAGTAGGTTTGTTATGTAACACAAGGCCTATTATAGGGTTGATATAAAATTTGTCTTGGTGAATCTAATGCTTTATAGCATGATTGATGGTATTACTTTGTTATGTAACACAAGGGCAACATAATTCAATAATGACTATATGGAAATGAAGGGTCTAACTAGACTAAGATATTATAGTTTGTTGTATAAATACAAGGTTATAAGTATCTTAGAGGTAGCTGTCACGTTGAGAGTTGCATGGTTTGCAATTGAAAAGAAAATCTCCTACCCTTGAACTCATAAATATTTATCGTGTAACACAAGGCATTATAAGGAATTGGGATCTTGACCCCACTAAAGAAATCTGGTTAGGTTTTCTCGCTTACCATAGGTTAGGGCTATGGTATTCATAAAAAAAATAGTGGAAGACATAATTAGATTGATAAGTCCTTATTTAATTATGTATATCATCTTAAGCGGTCAGATTATATATTATTCTTTATTTATGTAGATTAATATTATGGCTTCTACTTTATCACTATGAGGTATTTTAGATGTCAATAAGTTGACTGGTCATAATTATGTGGATTAGTTAAGGGACCTAAGAATTGTCTTAACTTAAGTGAAGGTATCCTATATCCTCGATTCTCCTAATCCAAATCTGATCGAAGATAATGCTTCAGAGGAAAAAAGGTTATATATCAAATATGGCAGAATGATAGTTTAACTATCAAGTGCATTATATTAGCCTCTATGAGCATGAATTACAGAGGCAACATAAAGATATGAAATCTCAGTCCATACCGCTCAATCTTAAAGAGCTTTATGGAGAGCAAAATAGGGCTGCCCGATATGAAATATTGAAGTAGCAATTCCAAGCACATATGAGTGAGGGCTCGTCTGTTCATGTCCATGTATTAAAGATGATTGACTTAATCACATGATTAGGTCAATTAGGATTTGTTATGGATGGAGAGCTTAGTCAGGACTTGATCCTGCAATCACTCCCTGAATCCTTTTCTTAGTTTGTCATGAACTATCACATGAACAAACTAAACTTTTCATTACCAGAAGTACTTAACATGCTTGAGATAGCTAAGAGCCATTTTAGAGGGGACAAGGCTCTTCTTCTTCTAATTGATGGGAAGAAGAAATTAATAATGAAAAAAGGTTCAAAAAGAAAGTGGAACCCTAAGAAAAGCATCCATAAGAGGAAGAAGGCAAAGAAGTCTTATGTGCTGATGAAACCTATTTTCACTACAGCAAGTAGGGACACTGGAAGAAGAACTACAAGTTATATCTTGCTAGTTTGAAAGCTAATGTCGGTAGAGCATCAAAAGGTTTATACATGATACAAACTAACTTATCATTAAGTTCTTCAACTTTATTTTGTTCATGAGTATTGGATACCGCATGTGGGTCTTATATATGCAAGTCTTTGCATGGACTTCACAGAATTAGGAGCTTGAAGAAAGACGACTTCGAGCTTTATGGTGCAAATGGAGAAGCCATTTAAGTAGAAGCTGTGGGCACCTATTTGTTGTTATTGCCTTCAAGCAATTTTTTAGAACTGAAAGACTTTACTATATTTTAAATATTATTAGAAATATTATTTCTATACCTTTGTTGTTACAAAAAGGTTTTTGAAATTAATATAAAGGGCAATGGATGCTCTATTTCTCATTCTAATAAATTTTTTTGAGCTGTTTATTTGTTAATGGTCTTTTAGTCTTTTCACTAATGACGAAGTTTTACTTGTTACAAACAAAAAAGGAAAGAGAGAAGATGCTAATATCACTTTTCTCTAGCATCGTCGATTAGGTCATATTAGTAAGTCTAGTATAAACAAGTTATACAAAGATAAATTCTTTGAACCTTATGATTATCAATCATTAAAGGCTTGTGAATCCTTTTCTTGGGTAAAATGACCAAATCTCCATTTACTGGTCATGAAGATAGGACAAGAGAGTTATTAAGGTTAATATATACAGATATATGTGGACCCTATGTCAACTCAAGTCAGAGAAGCATACTCTTATTTCATCACCTTTATTGATGATTTTCTACGTTTGGATATGTATATCTTATGAAACATAAATTGAAGCCTTTAATAAATTTAAAGAGTATTAAAGTATGGTTGAGAAATAAACTGGAAAGTGTATTAAAATTTTTCGGTCAGATCAAGGAAGAGAATACTTATCTATGAGTTTCTTGATCATCTTAAGGACAAAGGAATTCTCTTAGAATGGACACCTCCATATATACCATAATTAAATGGTGTAGTAAAAGAAGGAATCGTACCTTGTTAGACATAGTAAAGATCATGATGAGCTTCACTGATCTTCTTGTATCCTTCTGGGGTTATGCCCTAGAGACTGCAGCTTATATAATAAATAGAGTACCATCAAAATTAGTAGCTAGCACTCCATATGAATAATGAAAGACAAAAGACCAAGTCTTAAATATCATAAGATTTGGGGTTGCCTAGCTTATATTAGAAATGTATTTAGATATAAGCTGAGTGCTAGGGCTGATAAATGTAGGTTCATAGATTATCCTCGAGAAGGTATTGGATACCTCTTTTATCATCCTATTAAACAAAAGGTTTTTGTCAATAGGCATGCCACTTTCTTTGAAAAAGAATTTATCTAAGAAGGAGACGGTGGGAGGATACTTAAACTTAATGAAGTACAAGATCAACCTACTCCTATAGACAGTCAACCTCAAATTCCTCAATCATAAGTTCCTATTAATGAGGTATGACCATAATACACACTTCCTCTCCATAGGTTAGAGAGAGTGCGGGATGCACCTCTCAGATATGGCTTTGTCATTAGTAATGACAATGAAGCTAGCATCATTCATGATGATGATCCTTTGAACTATACAGAAGCTGTCAAGAGTAAAGACTCTAACAAATGGCTTGATGCCATAAAATCTAAAATCAACTCCATGAAAACTAACCAGGTTTGGACCTTGGTTGATTCACTTGAGGGAGTAAATCCAATAGGGTGTAAATGGGTCTTCAAAAGAAGATTGGAGTAGATGGCCAAGTAGAAACCTACAAGGCTAGGCTACTGGCAAAAGATTTCAAACAAAGATATGGAATTGACTATGACAAAAGTTTTCATCAATAGCTATGCTTAAGTTCATTAGAATTTTACGTGAATAGTTACATACTATGATTATGAAATATGGCAAATGGATGTAAAGACTACCTTTCTCAATAGGTATCTTGAGAAAATGTCTATATGTCATAGCTAGAAGGATTTGTCTCTAGTCGGAGATCAAACCAAGTATACAAGCGTTAAAAATCTATTTATGGATTAAAGTAAGCATCGAGGAGTTGGAACATTCGATTTGATGAAACAATTAAGAAATTTGGTTTTATGAAAAATGTGGATGAACCATGTGTGTATAAGAAGACAAATGGGAGTGCCAATATCTTCTTAATATTGTATATTGATGACATACATATCATTGAAAATGATATTCTAATGTTGCAATCGATCAAAGCTTGGCTATCTAAAAGGTTTTCCATGAAGGATTTGGAAGATGCATCCTATATATTAGGTATAAAGATCTATAAAGATAGATCTAAGAGGATGCTTGGCTTATCTCAATCTAGGTACATTGACTTAGTATTGAAATGATTCAATATGGAGAGAAGTAAAAGGGTTACTTGCCCATGAGTCAAGGCATACGTCTTTCTAAGAAGATGTCTCCTAAGACGCCTAAAGAGGGACAAAGGATGAGTAAGATTTCTTATGCTTCAGCTATAGGATCAATCATGTATATGCCATGTTATGTACCATGCCTGATGTTGTTTATGTTTGAGGCATAGCAAGCAAATTCTAGGCTAATATAGGAAAGAATCATTGGAAAGCTATGAAAAATATCTTAAGTACCTTAGAAGGACTAAAGATATTTTTCTAATATATGGAGGAGCAAATTTAAAACTAGAAGGCTATATTGACTCTAGTTTTCATTCTGATCTAGATGATAGTAAATTCATATCAGGGTATGTCTTTACTTTGTATGGAGGTGTAGTGAGTTGGAAAAGTACCAAGCAGCAAACTGTAGCTGACTCATTACTGAGGTAGAATATATAGCTGCTAGTGAAGCCACTAAGAAAGCTGTTTGAATGAAAATGTTCATCTCGAAATTGGATCTAGATCCTGCAATACAATAGCCAGTGATACTTTATTGTGATAACAATGTAGCTGTTGTACAAGTTAAGGAACCAAGGTCTCACCAAAAATCTAAGCACATCTAAAGACACTTCCATCTTATTCATGAGATCATTGAAAGACATGATTTTAGAATGAGTAGATACAAAGAACAATATAGCAGACCTATTCACTAAAGCCCTTCCTCAACAGCAATTTGATCACCATTTAGATTGTATGGGAATTAAATATAAGGGTGATTGGCTTTAGTGCAAGTGGGAGATTAAAAGAATAGTACCCTAAAAGCCAATCATACTTTTTATGAAATAGGGGCTTATCTATAAAATTCTCTTAACTTATGTATGATTTGTTTCATCATATATTGTCTTATACTTTATTTTTTAAGAATATAATGAACCTCATAAATTAGGATAATGATTTTTGGATTATGATGGAGTTCATAATAGTGAGACCTAAGATCTTATAAATCCTAGTTTAAAATATTACCAATCATAGTATCATCAAGTCAAGGATCGATGTTTCCGAAAAGACTAGCACATCCCATGTATGCTCGATGGAGAGAGTGGTTGGTCTCATGACCACTTGTATAGGGACACTAATATAAAGATGTGGGTGCTCATCAGGATATGAGTTCGTTGAATTGATTCGTTATGAGAATATTTTATAAAAGTCTTACTTGTCAAAGATGATTTTTTTAGTGGAAGTTGTGTAAGTAATCCTCAGATCTGAGATCACCATGATATCTTGTACATATGAATCTATATTTTGGTTCATACTCATTCATGACATAGTTAATAGTCATGTACAGGATGTTCATGGATATAATGAATTATATATGAAGGTTATGAGTAGGTCAACAAGGAGTCGATCATTCCTAGTAAGAAAAGTATTTATCCTATACAATCTTATCAAATGATGACTCAGGAAGTCTTTGATCAAAGCAGGATAAAATTAGAAAAGGTTTTCTAATTTTTATCGGTCGAGTCTTCATTAGTGATTTGAGATTCAAATGAATAAAGTGAGAGAGTTTAATAATTTTCCATACCCATCACTTATTCAGAATAAAGGAGATCGAAGGATTGAATTTCATGGTAACTTACCACTAAAGGATATTTTGATAATTTTTACCAAATTCTCATCTTCTAGGTAGGCATGATATATTGCTAGATGTCAATCATGTCTTATAGGTTATTATGAATTAATTGATTGAATTTATGAGTCAATTTGAAAGATGGTTCAAATTGATAGCTAGGGTTAGCTTGATTTGACATAACTCGATTAGTTGATTTTTAGTAGAACTAAATCAACATGAACCTAGACTACTACTGACTAGATGAAGAGCCAAAGGGTCACACACATTAAGAAATTGATTAAGGAAGTCATTTGTATTTTTGTTAGGATCATGGGATCCTAATTGGATAGCTAATTAATATACTAGTATATGTGGCTAGCCTAACTCCTAACCTAATTAGATTGGGTTTAAATGCTTACGATTTGAGCTAAACAATTTGAGTGGGACTTAAGTTGGGCTGAGCCTTAAATGGGGTAGAATTTGGATTTATCTTAATTTATCAATCTTTATCTATTAATTAAACCAAGAGTCCCAAGGGCATGGAACTCTTGGTACCATATTGGCATGCGCATAAGATAAGGGGCATAGAAAGACCAAGAGTCCTTCTACAAATTAATCATATTTAGGTAATAAGGCTTAGCTGCTATCTTATCTATTAGATACCAAATTGACTAGAATTGGCCGATCAATTGATGTAAGAAAGGGCATGAATAATGAAGGATGCGATGCTTCATGTATATGGCGCATGGATAAACTAAGAGTCCTTCTACTTGTTAATCATTTATTTTTTAGATAAGCTCCCAACTTGATATGCCTATTAGGGTATAGAACCATATCTATAATTTTGAAATTAAGAACTAATTTTCTATTTTTTCTGAAGAGTTGTGATACGCAACACTTCGTGCAAATAATTAGTGAAATGATGTTTCACTTTACACCTTTTTGTCAAGGGACTCTTTCTGATTAAAGGGTCTTATCTAATATGTTAAGTATCAAATAAAAGGCTGATGAAAAGGTGAATTAGGCACCTCCTCTCTTCCTATTTAAGGCTTCGATGATTGAAACCAAGGTATCCGAAAACTATCTTGATAATTCTCTTCCTCTCTTGTTAGGACAAGTCTATTATTTTAAGACAAGTCCACCATATTAAGACAAGGGCTTAGCAAGAGAATTAGAAAGGATAATAGGATAGTAAAAGAGTTTTCAGAGAGGTACTAAGCTACTCTTCAAAAGGAAAAAGATCCTAAAAGAGAGAAAAGGTTACTAAATGAAGAAAGGCAAGGAGTCAAGCAAGCAAGAGGAGTTCTTCCTTGGTTCAGTTCCTTTGTGGATTACCTCTAGAGGGCATACACTTGCGTACCTAGTGGGAAAGAAAATGATATTAGTGTTACAGGTATTCTTCTATTTTCAAATATTTTACCTTATTAGTTGATATAATCAAGGGAGTCCTAGGTCTAGGGTTTCGATAGATTAAGGTTTCAAAGTTTAAAATTTGAAATATGGTCTTCAAAGTAAAAACAAAACACAGCAGGCTAAGCTTTTTAGATTCAATAACTATATCAATCTGGGATCAACTTCAAAAAGAATTTCTCATGAAGTACTTCCCTATTGGAAAAACCAACTAAATTAGAAAAGCCATAAACAATTTTTTCTAAATAGATGGGAAATGTTCCATGAAACATTGGAGAGGTTAAAGGACCTAACCACAAAGTTCCAACATCATATAGTTCCAAAGTGGCAACTTGTCCAGTGTTTCTATGATGGTCTATTAGAGAAATATAGGCAAATGGTCGATGCCTTATATGGAGGAACTTTTATACTAAAAAGTGAGGATGAGGCATTGTAATTATTCAAGACACTAAGTGAAAACTCTTTATACTATATGTCTACCTCATGTAATAACAGACCATTGCTTTCCAAAAAAGGGGTAGAATCTATGAATTGGTCACTATATAGATATCCATAGCAAAATGGATAAGATATCACAAAGGATAGATCGTAGAGTCGATGAGTTGTCCCAAAGGATAGATCGCATGCTTAATATGGGACACCCTCCCTCCACCCTTGTCTAGTGTGCACCAAGAAGTCATGCAATTGTTATAGTCCCACCCATTACATAACTAAATGTCTAGCTGCAACCAGTTTCTTGAATTTGTCACAAACAAGTTCAGCAAGCACAAGCCCAACAAGCTCATAGATCAGGAAATGACCCATATTTGAACACATACAACCAAGCTGGCAAAACCATCCTAATTAGCTATAGTATCCACTTATTGCCCTATCAAAAATCCAATTATAGGAACACACCACCTACAATACTAAAATCCTCCTCAACCGTCTATAATAGATATAGCTCAACCTTTGAGGAGAAAATTTTGAAGGAACCGGATTAGATAGAAGTCAACACCTAAACCCTCAACTCTCACTCATAATCTATCACTAGGTTACAAACCCAAATTGGGCAACTAGTAGCAAATCTAGGTAGGAGGGAAGGAGGTAAGTTGCCACTCAACCTGAGAACATATGAGAGGACAATTCATGGCTAAGAGCCCCAATGTCCCAAAAATCTTTTCTAAATATGCTGAATCGGTTATGACTCTCAGAAATGGAAAGGTCATTGACAAACTAGCAAAGTCAATAAGACTAGCCCTAAACCTCTAACCCAATCTAAATCTGAATCATCTAAGAACAAGGAGGACCCAAAAGTAGAAGATGAACTAACTATACTAGAACCGCCTTACTTGCCCAAAGTCTCATTTCTAAATGCCCTACAAGCCCCTATTCCTACAGAGAAGAAGGGAGGAGAATTCGATGAGATGTTAGAATTATTTAATCAAGCCCAATTAATCTTCCCCTCCTAGATGCAATCAAATAGGTCCTGGTATATGCAAAATTTTTCAAAGACTTATGCACCCAGAAACATAAATCTAGATCACAAATCCCAAAGAAAGTATGCCTCACTAAGTATACTAGTTCTGTCTTCAGCATACTACCCTCCAAAACTTAAGGATCCAGGAGCTTCTATTTTTTGTGTGTTATAGAAGACTTTCATGTTGAAAAAGATCTCCTAGACTTAGGAGAAAGTGTAAATCTTTACCTAGTTTAGTGTATGAACACTTTAGACTTGGAGAACTGAAACCTACAGCGGTTACCTTATAGTTAGCTAATAGAACAATTAAGGTATCATGTGGGATGCTCGAGAATATCTTGTTTAAGGTAGACAAGTTTTATTTTCTAGTTGACTTCCTAGTCCTCGATATGGAATTAAGTGGTAATCCAAGATAAATTCCCTCTATTATCCTAGGCCGAACCTTCCTAGCTATAGCAAATTCATGCATCAACATATGATAGTAGTCATGGATGTATCATTTGGAAATAAGAAATTAAGATTGAATGTGTTTGGTGCTACTCAGGGACCATCAATGTATAGCTGCTTTGAAATTGATATACTAGAAGACATTATAGAGGAAGCAACACCCATGATTCTTGCTTAAGATCCCCTAAACACTGCTTTGCTCATTTTGGAATAGATAACTTTGATATAGAGGGACATATTCATGAAGTTAACACCCTATTATATAAACTCCATACCAAAACTATGCCCCCATGGATGATCGAGTATGAGCCATTGCCCTCGTTAGCAGCCAGTATACTTACATACCCATCTTTAGAATCACCACCTATACTAGAACTAAAGTTGCTTCTTGCCATGCTCAAGTATGTATTTCTCAACCCAAATGACCCTCCCAATGATCATTGCATTAAACTTAACCCCTAACTAGGAAGAACAATTAGTTGGTGTTCTGAATAAAGAAAAAGAGGCTATCGTTGGTCTATTGTTGATTTAAAAGGAATTGACCCCTCCATCTGCATGCATCACATTCATTGCAAGGCAAATGCCAAACCACATAAAGACATGCAGAGGAGACAAAACCCTAATATGCATGAGGTAATTATGAAGGAAGTTGTCAAGTGGTTAGATGCAGGAATCATCTACCCCATATCGGATAGTAAATAGGTCAACCCCACTTATGCAGTACCTAAGAAATCAAGTATACTATGATCGAAAACAAGGAAGGTGAACTACTTGCTACCTGCACAACATCTAATAGGTAGGTATGTATAGTTATTATAAATTAAACTCTATCACTAGGAAAGACACTTTTCAATTTATTGATCAAATCCTAGAATGGCTTGTAGGGCAAAGCTTTTTTGCTTTTGGATGGCTATTGGGGATACAATAAAATACCTATCATTCCTGATGATCAAGAGAAAATACCTTCACCTATCCCTTTATCACATTTGCTTATCGATACATACCCTTTGGCCTCTGCAATGCACCCGCTACATTTTAGCAGTGTGTACTAGCAATATTCATTGATATGGTGGATAAATTCTTAGATATTTTTATAGATTACTTTTTCTATATTTTTGAGGATTGTCTTCAAAACTTATCTAAGATATTAGAATGATGTAAGAGACAAACCTTGTCCTAAGTTTGGAAAATAGCCATTTTATGGTTCAAGAAGAGATTGTATTGGGGTACATTGTATCTAAAAGGGGGATTGAGGTAGATAAAGCTATAGTAGAGGTAATATCAACACTACCACCTAACCTTGGTTCGACAAGTATGATCTTTCTAGATCATGCCAAATTATGTATGCACTTCATCAAAGACTTTAGCAAAATTATGATATCCTTGTGCAATTTGCTAGCCAAGGATACACTATTTGTCTTTGATGAAGACTGTTTGAATGCCTTCCACACACTACAAAATACTTTGACAATAGCACCCACAATAAAACCCCATTACTAGTCCATTTTATTTGAGATCATGTATGATGCCTCTGATTTTGCAATAGGTGTCGTCTTAGGCCAAAAACTCAATAAGGAGCCACACGTGATCAAGTATAACTATTTCTGATGTCCCATGATTATACCACAATTGAAAAAGAGTTGCTAGCCATAGTGTTTTCCCATGAAAAGTTCCACTCATATCTATTAGCATCCAAGGATCCAATTTACTTTGATCATTTAGCTCTAAAATATCTGCTCTCAAAGAAAGATACTAAACCACGATTAATCAAATGGATCCTTCTTTTACAAGAATTTGATCTAAAAATTTGTGATAAGAAGGGTTCCAAAAATATGATAGCTGACCATGTTTTTAGAATTTAGTTAAAACACATGATAGGCACAGATGAGGTCAAGGAGAAACTCCTGATGAATAGATTTTTGCAATCTCCTACAAACAACCACCATGGTTTGTCAATATCATCAATTACTTGGCAATAGGACAAACCTCCTCATTGGACAAAACAAGAGAAAGAGCGATTCTTTTCATAAGTTAAACATTACTTCTATGAGGAACCTAAACTATTCATATATGTCCTTATTAGGTTATTCATTGTTGTGTTCTAGAGAGTGAAGTCTAAAATATTTTCACTTTTTGCCACTCTTTGTCATGCGGGGGATACTTTAGTGGATGAAAAACTATAGAAAAGGTGTTACAGAGTGGGTTTTACTAGCCAACCTTTTTAAGGATGCACATCAGTTTGGCCAATACTATTTACAGCACCAACAAATAGTGAATATATCAAGGAAGGATATGATGCCATTAACTCCCATCTTAATAGTAGAAATATTTGATCTTTGGGGGATCAATTTCATGGGATCCTTTCTAGTCTCGTTCAGGTTCTAGTACATTCTAATAGCAGTAGACTACATGTCTAAATGGGTGGAGGCAATAGCTATATGGAATAATGATAATAAGGTTTAATTAGTTTTATCCAACAGAATATCACTAGTCGATTTGGTTTTCTCAAGGTGATCATTAGTGATGGGGGGTCTCACTTCATGAATAGGCAATTTGAAGCACTTATGAAAAGTATAATATCACACACAAAGTTGCCATACTATATCACCCCTAGATTAGTGGTCAGGTAGAGGTGCCAAATAAGGATATTAACATATCCTAGAAAAGACTATTAGGCCCAATAGAAAGGACTGGTCCCTATGCTTAGATAATGGATCATGGGCCTACTATACAGCCTTCAAAACCCTTATCAACATGTCACCCTACATATAGTTTATGGTAAAGCATGCCATCTACCTGTTGAGTTAGAGCATCGCATTTGGGCCATTCAAATGTTCAATTTTGACATGTAGAATGTAGGTTCTAATTGGAGGTTGAAACTTAATGAACTCAAAGATGGTGCGGACACTAGAGGCACCAAAATAGGATAGAGGCTTTTCAACCCTCTGTGGATTAATTAGTAGTATTTGAGTCCATTTGTAATAAGGGCTTAGTCCATTTGAGTTGTCTTTTATTATTTGAGTCATGTACTAGTCAGCTCATGTTGAGCTAGTCATCTTTCGGAGTTCAGTACATGTCAGTCCAAGTACAAGTGAAGACATGTCAGCCCAAGTACAAGTAAAGACCAACCAGTCCAAGTGAAGACCAACCCAACTAGAAGCTATGAAGACCATGGAAGGCCTAGGAGAAGAAATCAGAAGCCCAAGAGATAAATCCGAAGCCCTGAAGCCCTAGACCGCAGCCTGAAGTAGATTGGGCTAGTCCAGGCCCAGGAAAGGAGCTAGGGCACCACATGCTTATGGTTACCTTCCCTTGGTCGGCCACTTAGATTCACCCCTCTTGGTCGACCAAGGCAAGAGAGAGAGGGAGAGTTTGAGTGAAAGACAGAGAGTGGGTTTTCATGTATCCTAGCTAGGGTTTGGTGGGATTCAAATTCCTAGAAAATGACTAAAGTAACCTTACTTGGGGGCCAAGTCTAAGAGTCAATTTAAGAGACTCTACTCTCCTGTATCAATGGACTTTTTCATGAAATAATATTGAGTTCTTTCAATTGCCATGTGCTACCTACTGTGTGCTAAAAGGGATTCTGTGTGAGCCCTTCTTTCTTCCTGGTGTTCTGAGCATAGCCTCTAGCCGCCATCCAGCTCTCCAAACCCTGGCCACCCACATCAATCCCTTATTCCCCTTGCTGTTTTTTTTTACTTCATCCTTGCTTTATTTTTTCACCCATGAAAGGTTGTTTGCAGGTCCCTCAACTCCTATGAATCCAACGACTCTAGCTGGGTAGCAATCTGATCACCGAGTTGAAAGCCAGGAATCCGTAGGGCTCAGGCTTGATTTTCCAGGCCGCATCCGGGAGTGAGTGACCCCTTCGCATACGATTTGCACTAGGCACAACAACCATTGTCAGGTACACCACCCTCTGCCTACGAGTCCCTTTATTGTAGATGAACTAGCCCAACCGAGACTTCTCAGCCTCGACGGTCCACTTTCTATTGCTTTTTAGGTACTATTGTGCATGCTTTTTTGCTTCTTAATTTCATATAGAACTCTGTATTTAATTTCTTGGTCTGATCTTCGAGATTCAAACATATAACTTAATATATAAAAATACAAAAATAATCTGCATGCATATCTAGCTCGCATCGTTTGGTATCAGAGCCTGTTTTGGACTCAGTTCTCTTTGAATATTCAGATTGGGTGCTTCACCATGGCCGTCCGGTCATAGGAGACCAGAAAGGGCAGCAAGACCCTCCTTCCCAATCGACGAGATCTCCTATGGCGGTAGGGGTGCCGCTGTGAATTGATCCTTAAAGAAGAACACAAAGAGTACTATTAGGGTTTTTGCATTCTCGGCCTTCTCAGTACATCCTGTTGTTTCAATTATTTCTGCCAGCATAGAACGTAAAAAATTTTGAAATTTGTTTTACAATTCAAATTAATTTTCAAAATTTTTGAGGAATTATTTTGTCTATGAATTTTCCACCAGCCGAAATACTGCCTCAAAACAGTTCTGCTCTTTTTGGCAACAAAGCCGATTTCGGAAAGTTCAAATTTTTTTTTGTATAATCATTGCATATCTTTAATTTTAGCATGTTCCCTGCATATTAGGTCATAATCTACAAGTTATCTTTCAATTTAAGAAAATCCCAAAACAAAAAAAAAAATATACTCAAAACTCCAAAATAACTAAACCCTAATTTGCATTTTCATCTGCTGCCATCATTGCATAAAATACCTTAAGGGCACTTTCTATATATCAGATAAGGGGAGGAGCTGATAACCACTCCTTAGCCCAAAACCATATCCCTTGCATTCAGTCCAAGCCTAATCTAAAATTAACTAGACTTAATTTGCCCTACTGGGCTAGGGACAGCAATCGATTGGGTTCGATCATTGTGGGATGACTAGTGCACCCAATTCATCACCTATTATTGGATTCTGGTGTCTAGGCTAGAGGAACAGTGTGAAATGACCTAAGCGGATCCGGTAGTTCCTTCATTTGGTCCCTATGAGAGCATGGGGGCCTCCACCATCCCACTTCTTACCTGGCCAGTTGAAGAACTAGAATTTGAGTTGTGTAAGTTGAGTCTGAAAGAAACAGGTGTAGGAGGTTTTACAAGATCCTACACTAGGCATGCAAACATCTACGGGAGCAGAATAGATTTTAAAACATTTATTAAAATTCGTGCAGCGAAAATCTGCTATGCTAGGAACTAATCTAAATCTAGTTGCATTTAGGCATGTAGGATAATATAAAATATTTGCATAATATTAAACAATTAAGTCTATCCATGCATGATAAAAAAAAATTTTCCATACCTTTATTCTACCTAGAATAACTCTAGAATAAACTGTAATAGACTGGAATAACTGGAATAAAGTTATTCCAGTCGTCCTCCTCCTTGGAACTCTGTTTTTGGCTTGCAAAACGTCATCGGAACACCTCCTTGGACCTCCGTTTGCTCCCAAATTCGAGCAGCAGCAACTTGGACAAGTTCTCTTCAATCTCCAATTGAAATATGCAAGAAATGGTTAGCCAAATAATTAAAAAAAATCACCAAAATCTGCTGCAGATTCTGCAGAGCAGACTGGGCAGCAGACTTTGGTCTTCGTTTTGGAGCAGTTGGGGTGATCTTGGTCCGCGTAACTTGCTCCTAGGAGTAGAAGGATACTCCCTCTAGAGGGGAGACATGTCCGGGGCTCTCGGATCTGCCTCCACGCACAGTGCTAGCCGCTGGAAGAGGGCTTCACGATCACAGGAATTCTGCAACAGGGCAGAACTTTAGCACTTGAAACAATGGGATTTAAAGCCTTGTTTCTCCCCTCACAAGCTCCTAAACCCAGTCCCAAAGCTTTCCACTTAAGCCTCTCAAACAAGCCACAAAGACCCTCAATATTCTTCCCCCGAAATATTCGCACGGTGAAAAACTACAACCTGAAAACAGGGTCCTAATAGGAATATATAGGACAGCAGGGAGAGGGAGGGGAAAGGGCTGGAAGATGAAGAGGTAGCAGCAACCGTTCAACCAATAACCAGCAGTAAAATAGGGATTAATGGGGAGATAAGGCAGCAGGTGGAGGGAGGAGAAGGGAGCCAGCATCCAACGTTTGGGTACGGTCGTATTGGCTTTCCATTGACGCTTGGAATTCCAACGAAGGAGGATTCAACAACGTGAATAACACCGTGTAAATGGTCTAAG
This sequence comes from Areca catechu, assembly GCA_021397845.1. Lineage (NCBI taxonomy): Eukaryota > Viridiplantae > Streptophyta > Magnoliopsida > Arecales > Arecaceae > Areca > Areca catechu. The sequence continues at coordinate 5,344,100 of JAHSVC010000059.1, forward strand.
GCTCAAAGAAAATACGTTTCAATTAAAATGGTCCAATCCCACTTAAAACCCCTTGGTCCAATCCAATTGAATAGGTCCGAGCCCAATAAATTAGTTCAATTGGTTCACAACCATTGGAGGCCAAAACAAACTCCGAATCAGTTCAAAACTGATTCAGAAAAATCCTGGCGCAGTGCTGGTCAACCCGGAACAATTTCTGGTTGACACAAACAAGGGGAAGACGGGGAAAAGAGTGCTAAAAAATACTGTGACCATAAAACCGAGACGATTCCCAATCGTAATCGGTATCCAGATCAGAGAATAATCTCTGTGGCGTGTGACCTCATAGGTTCGAACCTAAACGGTAGCACTAGAACAATTCCAGTACCAGCACAGGAAACCATCCAGCAATTGATCCCGGCATCTGGATAGGTCGAAGATGCAGGAGCAAACTATCGAACCTCTGGCATATGGTTACTGTATAATTCATCCCTTTGACCTCTAATGCTTAGGATGACTGAGATTGGGATGCCAACTCAAACTGAGTCAGTCCACTATGTGTCTCAACCTCGCAAGCCCAGTGACTCTTCACTAGGACTATCCCGGCGAGGATTTGCTAAATTGAGATACTGCGAGACATTCAATCCAAACTGTTTGGACAGGTCAATTCCATCTTGGTCCATCACTGCTCCACAAGTACTTGCCTGTACCCAGAAACCTTTCATCACCGGATTAAAAATTCGGGTAGTCCGGCACCAAAGCACAGAGAGTTGCTTGCAAGCTACCGTGATGACCTCAGGTCAAAGGAACACATATACCCATATCCAATTGTGAGTTTCCCTTTGGCAGAAAGGGGCTGCACGGAGTCACGTTCAATGAGATATCATATATCCCACTTGCAGATCACATCAGTGTCACCACACTCATTTGGTCAAGAGGACAACCAAACGATGTGAACTGCAACAACCTATACTTGATATATTGCCATCCAGTACAATATATCCTTTGGTTGTGAACTGGGTTTAAGGACCACTCGATACATCCTTTGTATCGAAGTCAGTGTAGTCCTAAGGACTTTCATCACATGGAAAGAGCTCATTTCAGGGAAATACAATATGTGATGAGCTGCCAAAAATAATATTTTATTAATTCATAAAATGAATACAATACTCAGCACAACCGCCTACAACCCAGGCGATTGGCTTTGGGACACAATTCCCAACAACTCCAACTTGTACTAAAGCCAATCAGAAGAGTATCTAATACCCATTTCCATTTATAATAGTCGAACTTTTATTCCGAGGGCTTTAGTGAAGGGGTCGGCCAGATTTTCTTTTCCATCGATCTTCAGAAGATTGATGTCGCCTCGTTCTATGATCTCTCGTACGAGGTGGTAGCACCGCAGAATGTGCTTGGTGCGGTGATGAGCTTTTGGCTCCTTGCTTGAGCAATGGCTCCAGTGCTGTCACAGTACACCAGAACAGGACCATCTAGGGAAGGTGCCATCCCTAGCTCTCCAAGGAACTTCCGCAACCATACAGCTTCCTTTATCGCATCTGATGCTGCAATATATTCTGCTTCGCATACCGAGTCTGCAACAGTTGCCTGCTTAGAACTTTTCCAGCAGATCGCTCCTCCATTCAGGGTAAATATAAACCTGACAGACTCTTGCTATCATCTCTATCGGACTGGAAATGGAGTCAGAGTACCCACAAGTTTCAAGTCAGGTTCTCCATAAATCAGCCATTGATCTTTAGTATTTCTCAAATACTTAAGGATGGACTTAACCACCTTCCAATGCGCCTCACCTGGGTCAGACTGGTATCTGCTCACTACTCCTAGTGAGTATGCCACATCTGGTCTAGTACAAGTCATAGCATACATGATAGAGCCTACTGCAGAAGCATAAGGTACTCTACTCATGCGCTCTCTTCCTCAGGAGTTGTCGCACAATCCTTCTTGGAAAGAGTAATTCCAGAACTTATCGAGAGATAGCCTTTCTTGGAATTTTCCATGCTGAACCATTTCAGCACGGTGTCAATGTAAATAGATTGGGACAGTCCCAAAAGCTTCTTAGATCTATCTCTATAGATTTTCATACCTAGTATGTAAGAAGCTTCACCCAAGTCCTTCATGGAGAAATGAGATGATAACCAGACCTTTATTCCTTGTAATGCTGCGACATCATTCCCGATTAAGAGAATGTCGTCAACATACAATACTAGGAATACAATCACAGAACCATTAACCCATTTATAGATGCACGGTTCTTCTCCGTTCCTAACGAATCCAAATGATTTGATACACCTATCAAATCGTAAGTTCCAACTTCGAGATGCTTGCTTGAGTCCATAGATGGACCTCTGCAACTTGCATACTTTTGATTCATCTGTGGATGTGAACCCTTCAGGCTGTATCATATACACCTCTTCTTCCAGCTCCCCATTTAGGAAAGCGGTTCGGACATCCATCTACCAGATCTCGTAATCAAAATATGCTGCCAAAGCAAGCATGATCCGAATGGACTTGAGCATTGCCACAGGGGAGAAAGTCTAGTCATAATCGATACCATATCACTGACGATACCCCTTGGCAACCAGACGGGCTTTATAGATCTCTACCTTTCCATCTGCGTCCCTTTCCTCTTGAAGATCCATCTACACCCGATGGGTTTTATTCCTTTAGGTGATCAACCAATGTCCAAACATTGTTGATTTCCATGGACTCCATTTCGTATCGCATGGCTCCAAGCCATGCCTCAGAGTCAGATCTCTGAAGTGCATCCATATAGGTGATCGGATCCTCATGTTCTCATCAAGCTCAATGGGATCGTTGTCCCGGACCAAGAAACGTAGTATCTGTCCGGCTGACGCGGTATTCTACCGGATCTCCTAATGGGTTCTGGGTGTGATTCAATCACAGCCGGTTCTACGATGTCCTTAGAGTGTGTAGGTTATTCTATTGGCTGAACTTCATTAAGTTCAATCTTAGAAGCTATAGTTCCTTCTCCAAGAACTCCTTTTCCAAAAAGATAGCTTTAAGAGCAACGAACACCTTTTGTTCATTCTCCAAGTAGAAGAAATACCCTTTGGTTCCTTAGGATAACCAATGAATAAACACCGGTCAGACCTAGGACCAAGTTTGTCTGAGTCTAAACGCTTTACGTAAGCCGGACAACCCCAGACCCGAAGGTGTGAGATTGAGGGTTTACGTCCATTCCACATCTCATATGGAGTGGAGACAACAGACTTACTTGGAACATCATTTAATAAGTAACAGGCTACTGAAGCGCATATCCCCAAAAGGATAGCGGCAGAGTTGCAAAGCCTATCATGGATCGAACCATGTCCAACAAGGTTCGATTCCTACTTTTGTACACACCATTCAACTGTGGTGTTCCTGGAGGAGTCCACTGAGAGAGAATTCCATTCTCCTCAAGATATATCAAAAATTCACCAGATAAGTATTCACCACCTCGATCAAATCGAAGGGTTTTAATATTTTCCAGTTTGTTTTTCTACTTCATTACGGTATTGTTTGAACATTTCAAACGACTCAGACTTATGTCTCATTAAAAAGATATAACCGAATCTTGAAAAGTCGTCTGTAAAAGTAATGAAATATTTGTATCCTCCTCTGGCACTAACTATCATCGGTCAACATACATCAGTTTGTATTAGACTTAGAAGTTCTGTAGCTCGTTCACCTTTTCAATAAAAGGTGACTTGGTCATTTTACCAACTAAACAGGATTCACAAGTGGGCAGTGATTCAGAATCTGACCTCGAGAAGTCCATCTCCTCGCATCTTGTTTATGCTATTTTGGTTAGCATGACCTAGCATACAGTGCCAAAGATACAAATCGTTGACATTATCTAACCTGGGCGTTTGCTAGAAGTGTACATTACACTAACAGGCCTGATAGTACGTATATGCCATTATTTAATCTAGCTTTCATTATAACAGAGTTATTCAAAATAACATTGCAAAAATCTCTTTTTATTGATAGTTCAAAACCACAATTGGCCAAAAGGCCTACAGAGATTATGGTCATAATGAAACTAGGACAATAGTGACAGTCGACTAGTTCGACAGTACAAGACTCAAAGACAAGATGCAGGACTCTGACCGCCAGTACTGGAACACGATTTCCATTCCCGACACTCAGAAACTGTTCTCCATCTTCAAATCTTCTGCTAACTTGAAGTCCTTGTAACAAATTACAAACATGAATTGGGCAACCAGTATCCAATACCCAGTTAGCAGTATCAACAATTGAGTAATTACAAGGTTTTATCATATAATACCTTGTTCAGCAGACTTCTGCTTCCTCGGCCTGTTCGGATCAAGGGACGCAATATAAAGAGGACAGTTCCTCTTCTAGTGTCCCTTCTTCTTGCAGTAGAAGTACTTTGCAGAAGACTGATCAGCCTTATACTCTGGTCTGACTAGGGCCAGGAGCATTCTGCACCTTCTTTTCCTTTTTATTTATTTCTTCTTTCCTTTCTTAAAGGGCCGACGACCTCTACTTCCTCCCACTAAATTCACCACCCCTTATTCAGTTGGTGGTCTTTCTCGAAAGTCTGCAGCAACCCCAAAAGATCATGGTAGTTGATTGTAGGCTTGTTCATTCTATAATGATCAAAAAAGTCAAGATAGGAGGAGGAAAGAGAATTCAGGATCGCATCCTTGCCGAGCTGCTCGTGCAAGGGGCATCCGAGTTTGCCCAGTTTTTCAATCAGCTCGATCATGTACAATACATGATCAGTGACTGAACCACCATTCGGCATCTTGGAGTTGTAGATGGCACAAGACACTTTGTACCGTTCTACATCATCCGGGGTGCCGAAGGATTCCTTCAACTTTTGAAGGATTTCATCAGGTTGGGCCTCCTCGAATTTGCGACTGAACTCGTCGTTCATCGCCGCTAACATAATGCAACGGACAGTAGTCTGATCAGAGGTCCACTTCAGATAAGCATCTCTGACCGCACTCCATGCATTAGCGGGAGGGATTTCAGGTGCCGGATCCGCTATAACATAGAGGATCCATTCATGCTCCAGAACGATTCTCAACCTTCGATACCAACTATCGAAGTTGTGACCCTTTAACTTCTCATTATCGAGAAGTGACCGGAGTGATAAATTTGAAGACATCTGAAAAAAAATTAGACCAAATTAGTTTATGAATTAATAACTTAACCAAAAGACTTGGACTTTAGTCTAAAGGTTTCTCCCACTAATTTTTTAGATTGGTAGCCTCTAACTCCAATCCGTGAAAACACTTTTTCAAGTGGGTACTGAAATCCAATAGGCCTCGCATGAGCCCGACTTTGGCCGGCTCACCCATACGAGCCTAAAGGTAGGTTCGTAAACCAATTGCTTCCCTAAACAATTTTCAGTATTTTATTTTGCCCAGAGAGTACCCTAATTGGCCTAGGGGCCTCCTATTGCGGGTCTCTGGTTAGGTCCAACCATTAAAATGACAAATCCAATGCTTCAACATAACTAAAGACCAAGCCCGACTATGGCCGGCCCACCTGGTCCCGTTAAGGAGGTTGCACTGAACCATCATCGATCAGATAGAAATTCCAGTCGCGGATGTACACCCGTTCTATGGAACTGTCGATGCACACCAAGCTAGTGGACACATTTCTATTAACTTAATGGGAGGCTAAGACACTATCAACTCCTGACTTAGTCTTTTTAAAGACCTAATAATTTTAGAGGATTTTTTTTTTATAGTTGTGACAGAAGAAAAAGATAAGGACATGGATCATCCTCCCACTGAATCAATCAAATTCCAGGAGGGTTGAAATAAATCAACAAATGATCCATGGGCACCTAGATCAGTCAGACCGATCAACCTTGGTGACATAGGTTAACTCGAGTCATTGAGCTTTTTCAATCAGTTCTGGTTGACTCGACTAGCCAGGTAGGTGAGATCATGGGTGAGTATCTGCCATTAACCATCTTTCCTAGACATCAACCAAGTTGGCCAGGAAAGAGGTAGCCTCATACAGCCATGATCACAATGCCAAACCTACCTCGACACCAGTCGGTTTACCAGACTCGATCAGACTAGCCTAAAGACTCGGGCTCCACTGAGCCACTAATTGGATCCATTTTAGATGAACGGATCAACTAATCTAACTATTAGATAGTTCTAAAGAAGGGCCTTAAACAACTTTTGTTTAATCTTCTTGTAATCCGGTTCAACTAAACTTAGGTTTAACCCAGTTATAGACCCAACTAGTCAGCTAATCCAATTTAACCCAAAATGGCTTATGCAAATTAAATTAGATTTCATAAACCTAAAAATTTTTTAATAAGCCAAACACTTAATTAAAATAATTTTTAATTAAGTCTTTATGTAAAACATATTTTTACATAACAAATCATGCATCAAAATATTTTACAAATATTTTATAAACATGCCTAAAACATGTATCACCAAATTAAAATATTTTTTAATTTTTTAATATTTTTTAAGGATCCTTCTGAAGAGGCCAACACAGACGATCCGATCGTGTCAAAGACACATGGTCATGGTGAAGGTCTCAACTAGGTTCCAAAAAGAAAACATGATACATTTTTAAGATTAAACAATTTTTAATCTATAAACATGCATACTAGATTAGATTACAAATGTAACCTGGCTCTGATACCATTGAAAGAAACAGGTGCAGGAGGTTTGACAAGATCCTACACTAGGCATGCAAACATCTGCGGGAGCAGAATAGATTTTAAAATATTTTTTAAAATTCGTGCAGCGGAAATCTACTCCACGAGGAACTAATCTAAATCTAGTTGCATTTAGGCATGTAGGATAATATAAAATATTTGCATAATATTAAACAATTAAGTGTATCCATGCATGATTAAAAAAATAATTTTTCATACCTTTATTTCACCTGGAATAACTCTGGAATAAACCAGGAATAGACTGGAATAACTGTAATAAAGTTATTCCAGTCATCTTCCTCCTTGGAACTCTATTTTTGGCTTGCAAAATGTCGTCGGAACACCTCCTTCCGGACCTCCGTTTGCTCCCAAATTCGAGCAGCAGCAACTTGGACAAGTGCTCTTCAATCTTCAATTGAAATCTGCAAGAAATGGTTAGCCAAATAATTATAAAAATCACCAAAGTCTGCTGCCAGATTTTGCAGTAGAACTGGGCAGCAGACTTTGGCCTTCGTTTTGGAGCAATTGGGGTGATCCCGGTCCACGTAACTTGCTCCTAAGAGTAGAAGGATACTCCCTCTAGAGGGGAGACATGTCCGGGGCTCTCGGATCTGCCTCCACGCACGGTGCTAGCCGCTGGAAGAGGGCTTCACGATCACAGAATTCTGCAATAGGGCAGAACTTGAGCACTTGAAACAATGGGATTTAAAGCCTTGTTTCTCTCCCTCACAAGCTCCTAAACCCAGTCCCAAAGCTCTCCACTTAAGCCTCTCAAACAAGCCACAAAGACCCTCAATATTCTCCCTCTGAAATATTCTCACGGTGAAAAACTACAACCTGAAAACAGGGTCCTAATGGGAATATATAGGACAGCAGGGAGAGGGAGGGGAAAGGGCTGGAAGATGAAGAGGTAGCAGCTGCCGTTCAACCAATTAACCAGCAGTAAAACAGGGATTAATGGGGAGATAAGGCAGCAGGTGGAGGGAGGAGAAGGGACTCCCAGCATCCAACGTTTGGGTACGGTCGTATTGGCTTTCCATTGATGCTTGGAATTCCAACGAAGGAGGATTCAATAACATGAATAACACCATGTAAACGGTCCAAGGCTCAAAAAAAATACCGGTTCAATTAACTGGTCCAATCCCACTTACAACCCCTTGGTTCAATCCAATTGAACTGGTCCGAGCCCAATAAAATTGGTTCAATTGGTTCACAACCAATTGGAGGCCAAAACGAACTCCGAATCAGTTCAAAACTGATTCAGAAAAATCTTGGCACAGTGCTGGTCAACCGGAATAATATTCGGTTGACACAGACAAGGGGAAGATGAGGAAAAGAGTGCTCAAAAATACTGTGACTGTAAAATCGAGATGATTCCAATCGTAATCGGTATCCGGATCAGAGAGTAATCCTCTATGGCGTGTGACCTCATAGGTTCGAATCTAAACAGTAGCACTAGAACAATTCCAGTACCAGCACAAGAAACCATCTAGCAATGGATCCCGTCGTCCGGATAGGTCGAAGATGTAGGAGCAAAATATCGAACCTCTGGCATATGGTTACCGTATAATTCATCCCTTTGACCTCTAATGCTCAGGACGACTGAGATTGGGATGCCAACCCAGACTGAGTCAGTCCACTATGTGTCTCAACCTCGCAAGCCCAGTGACTCTTCACTAGGACTACCCCAGCTGAGGATTTGCTAAATTGAGATACTGCAAGACATTCAATCCAAACTGTTTGGACAGGTCAATTCCATCTTGGTCCATCATTGCTCCACAAGTACTTACCTGTACCCAGAAACCTTCCATCAACGGGTTAAAAATCCGGGTAGTCCAGCACCAAAGCATAGGGAGTTGCTTGCAAGCTACCGTGATGACCTCAGGTCAGAGGGACACATATACCCATATCCAATCGTGAGTTTTCCTTTGGTAGAAAGGGGCTGCACGGAGTCACGTTCAATGAGATATCATATATTCCACTTGCAGATCACATCAGTGTCACCACACTCATTTGGTCAAGAGGACAACCAAACGATGTGAACTGCAACAACCTATACTTGATATATTGCCGTCCAGTACAATATATCCTTTGGTTGTGAACCAGATTTAAGGACCACTCAATACATCCTCTCTGTATTGAAGTCAGTGTAGTCCTAAGGACTTCATCACATGAAAAGAGCTTATTTCAGGGAAATATAATATGTGATGAGCTGCCAAAAATAATATTTTATTAATTCATAAAATGAATACAATACTCAGCACCACCGCCTACAACCCAGGCGATTGACTTTGGGACACAATTCCCAACAGAGTCAACCCATTTTGATTGGGCCTAGGTCTAGGCAACTGTAGTCGAGTTAGTGTTGAGTCTTGCATGAGCACTAGATCAAGAGCATCATATCATCCACCATCTCCCTAAATCCATGGATAAGCTGGAAGCCGAATTCAAGCCCTTGTAGACCAAATAGCCCAGATGAATACCCAGATGACCCAGTCCGATACTCGAACCCATGATAGACTTAACCACTTAGCCAATAGAATTGATCATATAGAGAAAACCCTAGGACCCAAACTAGATCCAAACATGAGTCACCATTACCCACACTACCCAAATTATATGAACCTAGAACCTACGTACCCAAAACCTATGAACATAGATGCTATGCATCCACTCCCTATAAGCCTAGTATACCCACATCCTATAGATCATATGACTCCAAATCCTATGACCCTAGAACCTATCAGCCCAGATCCCATGAACCTAGTAGTCCCAAGACCCATAGAGCTGAACCCAAATCCTATGACCCCAGATATTATAATCCCATGACCCATAGGTCTGCGCCCTTGTCCTATGAGCCCAGGGAGCCCATAACCCTAGGTATCAGCCTAGTACTAGTCAGTTTCTCCTAGTCAACTTGAATCCCACAGGATTAGTACCCCTAAATATGAGCACAGTAGTAAGCCACTACCCCTTAAACAACTCTAGTGGATGAGTATGATGGAGAAGACGAGACATCTCTAGAAGACATAGAATTAGTTGACCCCATAGGTACCTAGGTAGAAGCTAATCTATAGTTAGCTAACCCTAACCACACCCAGATTGAACTTGCAGTAGAGGACCAATAGAGGAAAAGAACTCTGATACTAGAATTTTACTTGAGGAAATAATAGAAAAGAGCCCAATTGTAGAGCCTAGTCCTAAATTCCATGAACTAGAAGACTTTATTGAGGATTTGGCTTACTTAACCCATTGCCCTTAGGATGAATCCTTTCCTGCCATTCCTATTGAAGATCTCTTCCCAAAAATTGTTGACCCATCCTTCCATAGCATGGACCTTTTCTTGCCCATAGTTATAACTCCATATTCATACATTAAGGTCAGTCTCTTTAGCACAAAACCAGTCCCTGAATCCCCTTCCTATTTCCTACCCTTCCCTGTGTTTAGAGCTATTAGGTTACATTTTGTTGAGGTTACTAGGCTGCAAGAATCCATAGAGCCCATCCCATTTGCTACCTACTTTGGCAGACCCTCTGGCATCTATAAGGAGTTACTAGCAAATTTCTTCTACATGTCATCCATCAACCATGACTCATGCCCCATACCCAAGTTGTAGCTAAGATTTAATAAATCTCTTTCAATAGGAATGCATAGTCGAGTCTGTTAGGTGTTGGTATAAGTCCTTTGCATCACTTGTTAGGAGTCTGCATGTGCCCAGCATGTTCACCACGTGCACTAATTTTGAAACAAACTAGCTATTCCTGAAGAAGAGCCAAGAAATTTAATGTAGTCGATTTTATCAAGAGTAGGCTTAGGCCTAAAAAGAAGCTTCATGCTCATGGAGCCGGACCTTTTAAAGTGATAGAGAAGGTTGGACCAAATGCCTATGTATTAGATTTGCCTCCGGATTTAGGCATTAGTTATACCTTCAATATCGCAGACCTGGTTGAGTATGGGAACCGGCAGAGTGATACCTAGTGAGGCCTTTGGACCTACTCCTTCCATTATGAGTGACCCTAAGCCAGAGTGTCCACCAAATAATTGGCTGATGAGAGAGGAGAACGGATCGAGCAATCCTAGACGATCAAGCCATCACAACATGGGGCCGTGGCTATCAATGCTACGGTCCGATGGCAAGACCGGCCAGAATTGAATGATTCATGGATTTCTCGAGAGGACTTTCAACACCTCAACCCAGACCTTCTCAAGAGATATGTGAGCCAGTGTAACCTTACTCGACAGAGTCGAGTTTCTCCTATCTTGGAAGAATTGGTGTGGATACCAGAGGTACCAGAATAAGACAGAGGCTTCTCTACCCTCTGTGGATTAATTAGTAGTATTTCAGTCCATTTGTAATAAGGTCTTAGTCCATTTGTGTTGTCTTTTATTATTTGAGACCTTTACTAGTTAGCTAATGTTGAGCTAGTCATCTTTAGAGTTTAATACATGTCAGTCCAAGTACAAGTCAAGACATATCAGCCTAAGTACAAGTGAAGACCAACTGGTTCAAGTGAAGACCAACCCAACTAGAAGCTATGAAGACCATGGAAGGCCTAGGAGAAGAAATCAAAAGCTCGGGAGACAAATCCGAAGCCCTGAAGCCCTAGACTGTAGCTTGAAGCAGATTGGGCCAATCAAGGCCCAGGAAAGGAGCTAGGGTGCCACATGCTCATGGTTACCCTCCCTTGGTCAGCCACTTAGAGTCACCCCTCTTGGCTGACCAAGGAAAGTGAGAGAGGGAGAGTTTGAGTGAAAGAGGGAGAGTGGGTTTCCATGCTTCCTAGCTAGGGTTTGGGTGGGATTCAAATTCCTAGAAAAAGACTAATGTAACCTTACTGTGAGCCATGTCTAAGAGTCTATTTAAAAGACTCTACTCTCTTGTATCAAGGGACTTTTTTCATAAAATAATATTGAGTTCTTCAAATGTTGTGTGCTACCTGCCGTGTGCTAAAAGGGATTCTGTGTGAGCCCTTCCTTCTTCCTGGTGTTCTGCGCCCAGCCTCCACCGCCATCCAGCTCTCCAAACCCAGGCCGCCCACATCAATCCCCTTTTTTCCCTTGCTATTTTCCCTTTAACTTCATCCTTGCTTTGTTTTCTCACCCATGAAAAGTTGTTTGTAGGTCCCTCGACTCCTACGAATCCAACGACTTCAGCCGGGTAGCAATCGAATCACCGAGTTGAAAGCCGGGAATCTGCGGGTCTCATGCTTGATTTTCCAGGCCACATCTGGGAGTGAGAGCGACCCCTTCACATACGATCTGCACCAGGTGCATCAACCATTGTCAAGTACACCCCCCCTCTGCCTGCCAGTCCCGTTATTGAAGATGAACTAGCCCAACTGAGACTTCTCAGCCTCGGCGGTCCACTTTCTATTGCTTTTTAGGTCCTGTTATGCATGCTTTTTTCCTTCTTAATTTCATATAGAACTCTCTACTTAGTTTCTTGGTATGATCTTCGGGATTCAATCATATAACTTAATAAATAAAAATACAAAATAGTTTGCATGCATATCTAGTTCTGCTTCAAAAGAGCTCCACAATGATGTGTATGAAAGTTCAAGAATTTACAAAGCTCGAACTAAAGTATTTCATGATAAATATATCTTTAAAAATCATTCAAAGCAAACCAAAAAGTATGGCTTCAATTCTAGATTACACCTCTTCTTCTATAAACTCCACTCACGATGGGATGGACCATTCATTGTCTCATATGTATTCCCACATAGAGCAATAAAAATAAAGGATCCTCAGAATGGAAACACATTTAAGGTGAATGGCCAACACTTGAAGCCATATGTAAATGGAATTGCACATCAAGAATGAATCAACACCATCTATCTGGTAGATCTGGTTTAAAATGAATAATGAGCTTGATGTCTGGCTGAAGATGTTAAACTTAGCACCGGTGGGAGGAAACCCAATAATCTCATTTTCTTTTTTAGTTCAATTGTAGGAACCTAGGTGGAAGGAACAAGAGCCTGTTAATCCATGAAGCCCTTTTCAACTCTTGAAGCATACTTATCCCAGGTGGATTCTCTCCTTTTTTATTATTTTTTATTCTCTTCTCTATTAAGGATAATGTCAATTAAGTTGGGGAGAGAAAAATAACATGCTTAAGTCCTTAAGTATGATTAGAAATAATTATATTGTGTACCTGACTGTTGTATTGATTTAATGTTATAAAGACATCCTAATCAATGATTGATTAATGGTCTAGATAATTTTATAGATATTGAAGGGATAATTATTAGGAGATTTAATAAATAGTAGGGTTTAGACTAGAAACAATTTCTTGGAGCAATTCTAGAACCTCCTAACTATGATCTCAATGAAAAGAATCTACTTTATAAGGATAAGTTCAAGGCATGCAAAAGTTTATTTTTATAAAAAAAAGAAAAGAGAGGGTTTGGATTCTCATTGAGTAAGCTAGCCCCTTTGTCTAAGAAAACAATGTGGTTCACGTCAAAAGGTGGGGATGCCAATACACCTATTAGAGAGTCAGTCTTACCTCATAGCTTTTCTTGAACTCTTACTGAGTAATCGGGCTCCTTCACTTAAGCAAGCATTGTGGTTCTCGTCAAAAGGTGAGAAGGTCAAGAGATCTATTAAGCAATGGTACCTCACTAAATAACCGGACCCCTTCACCTAAGTAAGCATTATGGTTCATATCAAAAGGTGGGGATGCTAACACTAAGAGGTTAAGATATTGCACTAAACTCTTTTACAAAAAAAGGGGATAACTTGCAAAAAGACTCTTCACCAAGCCCTTGACAAGTTAGAGGATTCAAAGAGTGAGGTGGAAAGTTGGCAAAAGAAGAACTCTAGAAATTTCTATAGACTTTATTCAACTACTAATTGGGTTGAATTAATAATCCAATGAAGTACCTCGTTAATGGTCTAGCTAGGATCAACTACCCTTAGGAATGTCAAAGTTAACTTTCAATTCAAGGATGAGTTTGTACACATGGCTAATCTATCTACTTTACTCAACGATGAGCAAAGTTCAAGTTGGAGGATGTGATAATTACATTATAATATATATAAATATTAATTTAAGAATTAAGTTATCTTTATTTATTTAAAATTGATACTTTTGTATATTTTTTGCAAGATAGGGGATTGCCAATGCAAAAGAGCTCGTTTGTGGGTTCAAATAAAAGAAATATAAAGCAAATCAGATTTAAAATGAACCTGAAATTGAGATTTAAAGAATATTGGACCTGTACAAATTTTAAAGTAGCTAGTCCATGGTAGACCGACCACTTGGTTTACAAAATAGCTGTTGGTCCATAGCTACCATTAACTATGGTCCATGACTGGGCATCATGGACCATGGGAGATTTTGGCTGATCATTGGTCAAGGTGGTGGCCGGTGACCATCCCATTGGGTCTGGCAAGGCTCATGGCATGTGTAGTGGTGCTGGCAAAGGGAGAAGATGGTGGCAAGGTCTCCGACACTTGATGTGGTCTAGCAATGACTTACAAAAGGGAATGACATTAGCAAATGACAAGGTAGTAGTGCCTGTGGGCAGCAACATGACTGGCATGGTAGAGAGGAACACACATGGGAGGTCTTCGACACTAGTAGTGGCACAGTGGAAAGGATGATCCAAGGGTGGATGAAGAAGAGGCTTTGGTGAAAGGCAATGGTTCAGCGACATGGCAAGTAGAAGAAGTGCAGCATCCAAGCAGGAGGTTGTTCCATGCACCAGTGAAGGGCGATGGTAGTGGTAGTACTGGTGATCAAAGCACTGTTGAAAGGTGAAGGCATCGATGCTAATTCTGGCTATGAAGGGCAGGTCACAGGGCAGCATTGGAGTGAGAGGTTGATGGCAATGTTTAAGCATCATGATTCATGGCTGGCCGATGGTGAAAGCTACAATGGTGAGGTTTTGACAATACAAGTAGTGGTAGTATGCGGGATAAGGTTCTCGTGAGGCTCCCTAGCAAGAAATTGGGCAGTGGTAGCAGCCTTATGGGCAACTTGATGGAGCTAGGAGTGATCCAAAGCATGATCGAATGGTTTCGAGGCATTCTGAGCAAGATTTTGAAGGGAAAGCAAAACGAGCATGCATGTGAAAAAAAAATATATTTTAAAATAATTTTAAAATAAGCACGGTGAAGCTTGGTAGATCGATCAAACAATCTACCAATTGCTTGCAACAGGAACAAGTAAGATAATGTAGCATGCAAAAGACATCATAAGCAGAAAAAGAACCAAAATGCTTAAGGATACCTTACCATTATACCTTCAGGAGGAGCTTGTGAAATGCCCTTGAGCCATACACGTGTTTGGCCTCTACGGGCAGATCACACCAGGGCTCGATTCTGATCAACTCCCTCAGAGTACTAGCTCCTTTGGATCTTTGAGCCCGATCTATTTCTTCTTGAAAGACAAGGAGGAGAGGTGGAACCCTTCCTAACTAGCTTTCTTCCCAAGACCAAGCTTGAGTGCTAGGTAGTCACACACCCAAAACCCAAGTCCTCCCAAGCCCATTTTCTTTGCCCTCTCAAATTTCAGCAATCTCATTCAACAAGAAACTCTTTTTCATCACCCAGTAGCCCCTAAAACAATCCTTATTTATAGAGGCAACCTGATGCGGGACAACTCTAAGATTGCTAAACATGCAAGAAAAATAGTAAAATATTTTTTTTGTGATTTTTATAATTTAGTTTGTAAGATAAATTTCCAAATAAAAGTAAGAACTAGCAAGAAGAAGAGCAATGCTTAGAATCATCGTATCGCAGGCAAACTCATGCAAAATAATAAATTCCAAGACCTGAGAATTGAGAAACTCTCGGATTAGGATAGCTTATCTTCATCAAATCAAAATTAAAAGAAGGAAGGATGTTACCAATCAGTGATTTGAAGTACTTCCGATGAAGAGATCACACAGCACTCTAATTGGAGTCTGGATGATAAAGTTCGGTTCCCTTGATTAGATGGCTGATTTGGATGGTTCTGGATGCAAGGAAAGCCTCCTCTGGGGAGGTGAAACACCTCGGGGCCTGTAAAACATCAAGGTATAATCAAAATAAAAGTAAGAAAAAGAAAGGGACTAGGTTTGAAAGAATCAGGTTAGGGTTTAGAAGCGGGGCGGCTTGAAGCTTGATGAAGATCTCCTTGCTTGGTGGCCTAGGGCACTTTTTTTTGGACGTGTGAAGGCTTGGATGGCAGTGAGTTAGGGTGTGGAAGGATTCTAGGATAGCAAAGAAACACAAAACAAATCAAAGAACCAAAAAAATAAAGTAACACAAGCTCGCAAGCTCAAAATAAATTCACCAGGATTTTGATATCATGAATAAAAGTTGATTACAAGAGGGGAGGGGTGGGTATTTATAGAGTTCCCATGCCCTCACTAATCATGGTTACACTTGGATTACAAGTCCTCTTCCAAATTGGAATACAAGTCCTTTCCTAGCTAGGTTGAAAAATAAATCTCCATTAGGTTAGGAATTGACCTAGTCTTCTCCTTTTTCCTTCATGCTTTGACTATTCCACTCAAGGACACCTCTTGAACTTGGTGAACACTTTAAGATGCCTAGGAGGGCATGTTGGGCTTTTATGGGCAACAAGGGACCAGCCCAAAGGGGCTTGGGTGCATGGGTTTAGGCCTCTGGAAGCTGGGATGACCTGGTAGCCTGGTAGCAGGAATATTCCATAGAATCTTGCTTCTTTAGGGCTTGGGCTTGAAACTTGGACTTGATTTCTTTAGGATAGGATGTAGAGGGACCTTCGAAATTATGGATGCTCTGGTTTAGAAATCTGCTCTAGCATCTGGACTGGAATCTTGGCATCTGGAGGACATCTGGAAAGAATCAGGGTTTCTGGAAGCATCTTGGATCCTAGGTTGTCACACAAGATCCAATGGACTAATGTAGCGGCCTCTGACTCTAGATGTGGCCTGGTGGAACTCCAAAATAGGGTGACCTCCTCTATTGTACAAAAACTAGGCTCATACTGGACTCATAATTGATGTACAGGACTCAAAATACTGACTAGATCGAGGGTTGAGACAAATCAACTAACTTAACTTATTACAGGACTCAATCTTAATTGATTACAAAATTTTCAAAACTATGACACATGACTAAGTAAACCGTAGTGATCCAGGGATCTATGTCTGATCCTGGTGTCCCCACCAATTCTCCTGGGGTGGGAGGAACTCGATCCTGTCGAGTATGGGTCAATTTGGCTCAAGGAGGGTCTGGGTTGAAGCGCTGCAGATCCGCACAAGCGTTCCACAAGTTCTAAGATTCTAGCTGACCTTGCCACCGGACCAAATACCGCTGATAATCTCTATCCTGGGTATTGAGAGCTTGATCATCCAGAGCTCTTTCAATCTTTACCTCACCATAAGGCCAAATTATATGTGGTAGCTCTGGGGTGGGTTCTCTCTCAAAGAACGGAGTGGCTCAAGGGGCTCGCTAGGTATCACTGTTGGCTCCCTAGACTTTATAAAGTCTGAGATGTTGAAAGTGGAGCTGATACCTAAATCAGGTGATATCTTAGGCACATAGGCATTGAGTACTACTATTCATTATTTTGGATGGGCTAGCTTTGCGAGTAGAAAATTCTTGAACAATCACATATTCCTCTGCAGAAAATTCTTCATCTTTCTTTTAGAAATTAGCCAAGTTGTTATTTAGTTCATTAATTATGTTCAGCTCTTGACTAATTTCATGATGCATATGCTGTGTAGAGGCTAGTGCAGGTGCAGACGTACAGATTGAGTCTATGGACTCACATTCAGATGTTGTTTCATTACATATACCTATTTGTTTCGATTGTTCTTTAGGGATTTGATCCTGGGCTTCCTCTATGAACAACTCTAGTAATTTCTCAGTTTCACCCATAAAGTTTGATCCTGGCTTACTTAATTCTTCAATTATTAAAGTGGGTTCAGGATCAATTCTCATGACTTCCTTAGTGGGTTCAGAAGGGTCTACCTCTAATTCTTTAGCCTTAATTAGATTTACTCTTGGTTTTGCTCTTAGGCTACTAGAATTTCTTAAATTCCTAGGCTGACTGGGATAAATCACAAACTTTTTCACATGACGATGAAAGGTACAGTTGTTGGTTCGACCAGATAAGACAGCATCATGATCATATAGCCATGGTTGACCAAGAATGGCACTACTAACCTTCATGGGAAGGACATCACACCAAATCTCTTCTTCATATGATTGCAATTTAATTAGGATTTGGCACCTAGACTTTATTGGTATAGAGGTGGAATCTACCCATGATATTTTATAGGGGTCAGGGTGTGGAACTAGGGTCAAGCCTAAAGATTTAGCTGTGTCAGTAGAAATGGCATTGACACAACTACCACTATCAATTATAATCTTACATACTTTTATTCCCATACTTAACAAAAGTCTGTAGGATGCTAGTCCTACGCCAATCTTCCTTTGGTTGGGTTTGGGTTAAAATACATCTAACCACCCCTACTTGACCAAATTCCTCTTCATCTCCTTCATATTCCTCCATCAAGTTTGTTCAGCTTCATAAACTTCTTCTTCTAGGTCATCGACATTGGGTTCAGTCTCTTGTTCTTCAAGCTCCCCTATGTGTAATGACCTGGTGGGACACTGACTAGCATAGTGACCTACCTTATTACATCTAAAGCAAGCATTGGGTGATGGGGAACTAATATGCATGCAATTTTTTTTGTATGTTTTACATGTTGAGTTAGGTGATTAATTCCCAAATTTCAGATCAAAATTATTTGTAGGGAATTTTGTATGAATTTTTGAAGATCAGCATGCAGATTAGGACCTAGAAAAGTAGCAAAGAAGGACCGCCGGGGCTGAGAAGCCTCGGTTAGGGCAAGTTCTCCTACAAAAACTACTGGAGGTAGAGGGGTGTACCTGACAACGTCTGTGAAGATCGCAGCGAAGGGGTCTCTCGTTCCTCGACGGATGCGGCCTGGAAATCGAGCCAAAGACCTACGGATACCCGGCTTTCTGCTCGGTGATCCGATTGAGGCTTGGCTGGAGTCATTGGAATCGTAGGAACTCAGGGACCTGCAAACGACCTGTCAGGGGTTAGAAAGCTCACAAAGGAACAAGAAAACAAAGTAAAAACAGCAAGGGAAGGCTTCTTTTGGAGTGGGCATCCAGGGATCTGGAGGGTTTGTTGGCAGCAGGAAGATGATTGCAAACACCGGGAAGAAGAACTCTCACAAATCCCTTTATGCACACAGCAGGGTATCACACCACTCAATAGAAGAACTCAAGATTTTCATTCATCAAAAATCCTCCTCATACAAGAGGCTAGGGTCCCTTAAATAGACCCTTAACCTTGGGCTCCAAGTAAGGGTACATAAGTCTTTACATAAGAATCCTTTTCCCTCTCAAACCCTAGCTAGAAAATAAGGAAATATTAGGTAGAAAAATCCCTAAAATTTTCTTGACTTGGTCAAGACTCCAAGGATGCCTAGGGGGGCGTGTTGGGCTTCTAGGAGCAGCAAAAGGCCGGCCCAAAGGGGCTCGGGTGCATGGGTTTGGGCCTCTGGAAGCTGGGGTGGCCTGGTAGCCAGGTAGCAGGAATATCCCTGGTATCTTGCTTCTTAGGGGCTTGGGCTTGGCACCTGGGCTTGGTTTCTTTGGGCTAGGATGCAGATGGACCTTTGGAATCATGGATGCCCTTATCTATGAATATACTTTGGCATCTGGAAGGGAATCTGGGCATCTGGAGGGCATCTGCAAGAAATCAGGGTTTTCTGAATTTTCCTCCTGGGGTCTTCAAATCATCAAGCTAGGTTGGACTTGGGCTATACTTCCATGTCTTCAATCTAGTTGGACTTGGTCTTCACTTGTATGATATAGTCTTGAGTCTTCAGTATGCTTGGACAGGACTCAAAAAAAATAAAATTAGCTCAACATGAGCTGACTAGCATTGGACTGAACTAGCTCAACATGAGCTGACAAGTACAGAACTGAAATAACAACTCAAAATACTCAAATAACAACTAAAATAGACTCAGATGAGCTAAGCCCTTATTACAGATGGACTCATAAATTATTGATCAATTCACAGAGGATTGAAAAGCTTCTATCTTATTCTGGTGCCTCCGGTGTCCCCACCATTGGGTTGGGGCTTGGGGATTCTGAGACATGGGTGCCTTACCCTTGTTGATTCTAGTAGGTGCATAATTACTTGCACTAGATGGACTCGGACTCGAGTTAGGTCGAGATGGGTTAGGGTAGGGATGGTTTGGGTTGGGATTGAATCGGTTGGATTAGGGTTGGTCGGACTGGGTTCGGTTTGGCCTAACTGGGCTGGAGTTAAATCGACCTGGGTTGGGGTTAGGTTTTGGTCTACCCTGGTATACCTGGTTTGGGTTTGATCTTGGAAATTGGGTATTGTTTCAGTTTTTGATAGGTAGGTCCTCTTTGGAATTGTTCATATCTAGCTATTTGATAGGCTTATTCCAAATCATGGACCTCCCTCATGTATAGTTCCCTTTTAATGTCCTCATGCAATCCAATTCTAAACCTAGATAGGGTTTGGTCTAAGGACTCGGTTACACTACACCTAATAGTAAACTCATCAAATTCAGCAATATAATCTGACACTGATCTATTCCCTTGATGAATTTTGTTCCATTGGTCTAAGAGCTGCTGATTGTAGGATTCTGGTAGGTATTTCTCTTTGAGTTGCAATTTCATCTCTTACCAAGTAGTTATAGGTGGAAGGGCTCGTTGTCTCCTAGTACGCTCAAGATTAGCCAATGTAATCTAGCTTGATGAATCAACTTCATCTTGGCAAATTTATATTTCATCCCTTCACTCATTTCATACCATTCAAAATAATAATCCATATCACCTACCCAATCTACATAGACCTTTGGTTCAAGACTCCCATCAAAGGTGGGTGCTTCTATCCTAATATTCCTCATGGCCCTTTCATCTCGATCATGGGCTTCATGTTGGGGCCTTCTATGGTTTGGGTCTTGGATAGGGTCAGGGTTGTGGACTTCCCTATGGTTGGGCTCTTGGTATATTTCCTGAGGTTGAACTATCCTATGGTTAGGATCTGATACCAAACTGATGCAGGATGACTCTAAGATTGCTAAGCATGCAAGAAAAATAGTAAAATATTTTTTTGTGATTTTTATAATTTAGTTTGTAAGCTAAATTCTCAAATAAATATAAGAACTAGCAAGAAGAAGAACAATGCATGGAATCATCATATCGCAGGCAAACTCATGCAAAATAATAAATTCTAGGACCCAAGAATTGAGAAACTAGATTATGATAGCTTATCTTCATCAAATCAGAAATTAAAAGAAGGGAAGGATGTTACCAATCAGTGATTTGAAGGACTTCCGATGAAGAGATCACACAGCACTCTGATTGGAGTCTGGATAATGAAGTTCGGTTCCCTTGATTAGATGGCTGAGTTGGATGGTTCCGATTGCAAGGAAAACCTCCTCTGGGCAGGTGAAATACCTCGGGGATCCTACAAAATGTCAAGCGTTAATCAAAATAGCAAGTAAAAAAATGAAAGGGGACTAGGTTTAGAAAGAATCAGGTTAGGGTTTAGAAGCGGGGCGGCTTGAAGCTTGATGAAGATCTCCTTGCTTGGTGGCCTAGGGCACTCCTTCTTGGACATATGAAGGCTTGGATGGCAGTGAGTTAGGGTGTGGAAGGATGCCAGGGTAGCAAGGAAACACAAACACAAACCAAAGAACAAAAAAATAAAGTAACACAACCTCGCAAGCTTAAATAAATTCATCAGGGTTTTGATATCATGAATAAAAGTTGATTACAAGAGGGGAGGGGTGGGGTATTTATAGAGTTCCATACCCTCACTAACCAAGGTTACACTTGGGTTACAAGTCCTCTTCCAAATTGGAATACAAGTCCTTTCCTAGCTCAGTTAGAAAAATAAATCCCCATTAGGTTAGGAATTGACCTAGTCTTCTCCTTTTTCCTTCATGCTTTGACTATTCCACTCAAGGACACCTCTTGGACTTGGTCAACACTTCAAGGATTACTATGAGGGTGTGTTGGGCTTCTAGGGGCAGCAAGGGGCCAGCCCAAAGGGTCTTGGGTGCATGGGTTTGGGCCTCTAGAAGCTGGGGTGGCCTGATAGCCTAGTAGCAGGAATATTCCATAGAATCTTGCTTCTTTAGGGCTTGGGCTTGGCACTTGGACTTGATATCTTTGGGATAGGATGTAGAGGGGCCTTTGGAATCTTGGATGCCCTAGTTTGGGAATATGCTCAGGCATCTAGACTGGAATCTGGGCATCTGGAGGATATCTGGAAAGAATTAGGGTTTCTGGAAGCATCTTGGATCCTGGGTTGTCACACAAGATCCAATGGACTGATGTAGCGGCCTTTGACTCCTAGATGTGGCCTGGTGGAACTCCAAAATAGGGTGACCTCCTCTCTTGTGCAAAAACTGGGCTCATACTGGACTCATAATTGATGTACAGGACTCAAAATACCAACTAAGTTGAGGGTTGAGACAAATCAACTAACCTCAACTTATTACAATACTCAATCTTAATTGATTACAAAATTTTTAAAACTTTGACACATGACTAAGTAAACCATATAGGATCCAGGGATCTATGTCTGATCCTGTTGTCCCCACCACAACCATGAGAGGTAGAAAGAGGAAGGAGGAGTGATTAGGAGAGAAGGTCAAGGGCCATACTAAATTGGCTCTAAGCTCATAAGGCAAGAATGACCATCATTCCATGAAAGCTTGGTGCCAAAACTAGGCAAAATTCAAAATTCAAATTGAGGTCAAAACTTTTCAAAGAATGACCATCATTCCATGAAGGCTTGGAGCCAAAACCAACCAGAATTTAAAATTCAAATTTAGGTCAAAACTTTTCAAAAAAATCTTCCCAAAATTTTTACTCGTCACAGCCAAGTGTCGACACTACCTAGTATAACTTTCCAAGGGTCGACACTTGCAAGTGTTGACACTTCCAAGTGTCGACACTTGCAAGTGTTGATACTTAGAACATGGTCAATCATATTGACCTCCAGTGATGGCAAACAATTCTCAATCATCGATCATTCTTTAGATCAGATAGAAACCCTATGGTGAGTGACCCCATAGGTTCAAGCACTAAGCTGGTAGCACTAGAACACTTCCAATACTAGTCAGAGCAACTTTCTAGAATCTTTGGCATAAGGTTACCGCATAATTCATCTCTTTGACCTCAAAATGCTCCGGATGTCCTAGGATTTGACTGCAACCCTAACCTGGAACATTTAGATCATGTCTCAGCATTACAAGTTCTATGACTCCGTACAAGAACTACCCTGGCCAAGATTTTGCTAAATTGAGACATAGTGAGTCATTCTCTCCAAACCATTTGGAGGGGTCAATCCCATCTTGATCCACCACGCTCCACAAGTACTTGACTGTACCCAGAAATCTTTCATCAATAGAATAGAAATCTAGGTAGTCCGGCCCAATATATCGTAAGTTGCTTGCAAGCTACCAGGGTGACCTCAGGTCTGAGGGACACATATACCCATATCCCTTCGCGAGCAATCCTTTGGCAGAAGGGAGCACCGCAGTTGGTCACGGTCAGTGAGATGTCATACATTTCACCTGCATGTCACATCAGTGTCTCTATACTTTTTAGTTAAGAGGATAGCCAACAAATGCGACATACAACAACCTACACTTGATACATCACCTTCCTTTAATAATGTTCCTTTGGTTGTGAATCAGTTTAGGAACTACCTGATATATGGTCTCTATATCAAATATAACGTAGTTCTAAGGACTCCATCACACAAGAGTTCTTTTCAAGAAAATGCACATGTGATGAATAGCCAAAAGAATAACTTTTATTCATTAAGAAACTCATATACAATACAAAATAGCATAACCATCTACAATCTAGATGATTTGCTTTGGGACACAATTTCCAACAACTCCAACTTGGGCATGCCATGTCTGGTCTAGTACATATCATGGCATAAATGATAAAACCCATTATCGAAGCATACGAGATTCTACTCATACACTCTCTCTCCTCTGGAGTTATCACACAATCACTTTTGGAGAGAGCGATTTCAGTGCCTATCGTGAGATAGCCTTTCTTAGAATTTTTCATGCTAAACCATATTAGCACAGTACCGATGTACGTAGACTGGGACAGTCCCAGAAAACTCGTAGATCTATCTCTATAGATCTTCATACCTAGTATGTAAGAGGCTTTACTCAAGTCCTTCATAATGAACTAAGATGACAACTGGACCTTTATTCCTTGCAGTGTTGGGATGTCATTCCCGATTAAGAGAATGTCATCCACATCAATACAAGGAACACAATCATAGAAACATTAGTCCTTGTAAATGCCAGGTTCTTCTTTGTTCCTAACGAAGCCATATGACTTGATACACTTATTAAATCGCATGTTCCAACTCTGTGATGCTTATTTCAGTCCAGAAATGGACCTTTGAAGATTGCACACCTTTGACTCATCTATGGATTTGAACCCTTCAAGTTGTATAATATACACTTCCTCTTCTAGCTCACCATTCAGGAAAGCTGTTCGAACATCAATTGCCAGATTTCATAGTCAAAGTGTGCCGCTAAAGCAAGCATGATCCGAATGAATTTAAGCATTTCCACAGGGGAGAATGTCACGTCATAGTCAATACCATAACGTTGACAATACCCTTTGGCAACCAGATGAGCTTTATAGGTATCTACCTGCCCATCTGTGCCCCTTTTTCTTTTGAAAATCCATTTCCACCTAATGAATTTTATCCCCTTAGGTGGATCAACCAATGTCCATACATTGTTGATTTCCATGGACTCCATTTTAGATTTCATGGCTCCTAGACATTTCTTAGAGTCGGACCTCTGCATCGCATCCATATAAGAGATCGGATCCTCATTATTCATATCGAGTTCAATGGGATCACCGTCCCAGACCAAGAAATCGTAGTATCTGTCTGGTCGACCCGGTACCCTTTTGGATCTGCTTAATGGTTCTTGTGTGGACTTTGGGTGTGAACTAATCACAACCGGTTCTATGTTGTCCCTTAAGTGTGTCGATTTCTCTACTTCTTGAACTTCACTAAGTTCAATCTTAGTGACTACAGTTCCTTCACCAAGGAACTCCTTTTCCAAAAAGATAGCCCTAATACTGACGAACATCTTTTATTCCTTAGCCAAGTAGAAGTAATACTCCTTGGACTCTTTTGGATACCCAACAAATAGGCACTGGTCAGACATAGGTCCAAGTTTATCCATTCCCAGACGTTTTACATAAACTGGGCAACCCCAGACCCAAATATTTGAGAGTGTCGGCTTACATCTAGTCCATATCTCATATGGGGTTTTGCTAATGGACTTACTCGGAGCGCTATTAAAAGGTAACAGGCGATTCTAAAGCATATCTCCAAAAGGATAGCAGTAGAGAAGCAAAGCCCATCGTGGACTAAACCATGTCTAACAGGGTTCGATTTCTTCTTTCAAACACTCCATTTAACTGAGGTGTCCCTAGAGGTGTCCACTGAGAGAGAATCCCATTCTCCTCAAGATATGTCAAAACTCACTAAGGAGATATTAACTGCCTCGATCTGATCAAAGGGTTTGATATACCTTCCAATTTATTTTTCTACTTCATTACGATATCGTTTGAACATTTCAAATGACTCAGATTTATGTCTCATCAAGAAGATATAATCATACCTTGAAAAGTCATCTATAACATAATGAAATACTGTACCCATCTCTAGCACTAATATTCATGGATCTGCATACATCAATATGTATCAGACTTAGAGTCTCTTTGGCTCATTCACCTTTTCCAGTAAAAGGTGATTTTGTCATCTTTCCAAGAAGATAGGACTCATAGGTTGGTATTGAACCACTTTCACTAATCTTGAGGAGAACCTCATTTTTCATCATATTTATCATGTTCTTGTTAATATGACCTAGCCTACAACACCATAGGTATGCATCACTAACATTATCTATTCTAAGGCATTTGCTAGATGTGTACACTACACTAACAGGTCATGATAGTACATAAATGCCATTATTCATATATCCATTCATCACAACAGAACCATTCTAAATGATTTTGCAAATGTCATTCTTTATTGATAGTTCATAACCATACATGGACAATTGGCCTACAGAAATGACATTCAAGATGAAAGACAGACAATAATGACACTCATTCAAAATGATTGTACAAGACTCGAAAACTAATTTGAGGTCTCCCAATGCCAGGATTGGAACTTGGCTTCCATTTCCCATATTCAAGAATCTCTCGCCATCCTCAAACCTTCTACTAACTTGAAGTCTCTGCAAAGAATTGCAAATATGAATTGGACTTCCTGTATCCAATACCTAGTTAATAGTATCATAGATAGAAAAACTACAAGGTGTTATCATATAAATACCTTGTCCAGCACCGTCTTGCTGCTTCTCTTCTTAGACCTGTTCAGGTCAAGGGATGCAATATAAAGAGGACCGTTCTTCTTCCAATGACCCTACTTCTTATATAAGAAGCACTCTGCTTGGCTATTATCAGCCTTCACCTTTTGGCCTAACTGGGCCTAGAAGCATTCTGCAACTTTTTCCCTTTATTCTTTTTTTTCCCTTTCTTAAAGGGATGATGCCTTGTCGAAGATCATCCCACTAGATTTACCATCCCTTTGTTTAGTTGGTGGTCTTTCTCATAAGTCTGCAATAACCTCAACAGACCATGGTAGTTAACTGCAGGCTTATTCATTCTAAAATGATCGAGAAAGTCTAGATAGGAAGAGGGCAGGGAATTCATAATCGCATCATTCCCGAGCTGTTCATGCAACGGACATCTGAGCTTGCCCAAGCACTCAATCATCTCGATCATATACAATATGTGATCATTGACTGAGGCCCCATCATGCATCCGTGTGTTATAGATAGCATAGGAGACCCTGTACCTCTCAATGTCATCTGATGTGCCGAAGGACTCCTTCAACCTTTGAAGGATTTCCTCCGACTGGGCTTCTTTGAATTTGTGACTGAACTTGCCGTTCATCACATCCAACATAATGCATCGGATAGTGCTCTTATCGGAGAGCAACTTCTAATAAGTATCTCTGACTGAACCTCGAGCATTGGGAGCAGGCTTTTTAGGTACGGGATCTGGTATCACATACAAGATCCGTTCATGCTCTAGTACAATCCTGAGCCTTCGATACCAGCTATCGATGTTGGGACCCTTGAACTTCTTGTTATTGAGAAGAGACTGGAGCGAAAGGTTGAAAGACATCTGAAAGGAAAACCAAAACTTGTTAGTGTATATGAATTATTAACCTAAAGACATGGACTTTCATCCAAAGGCCCTCCCACTATTTCATTTAGACCCGTAGCCTCTACCTCCAATTCGAGGAATCACTTTAATTCCTTAGTGGGTACTAGAACCCAATAGACAACACATGAGCTCAACTTTGGCTAGCTCACCCATGCACATCTAAAGGAAGGTTCTTCAACTGATTACTTCCCCTAGTAACTTCTAGTATTTAGGTTTTGCCCTAAGGTGCACTTCAATCAGCCTTTAGGCCTCCTATTAAAGGTCTCGATTAGATCCAACCATTAACATGACAAAATTCAATGCATCTATCTAACGAATAGTCAAGCCCGACTATTGGACCCATTCAATAGCTCGATGAACACCGATCTTTGGATCTGTTGATGAACATCCAACTATTGGACCCATTACTATCCCACTTAATGGGAGGCTAAGACTCGGTTATCCCCATAACTTCATCTTTTTATGGACCTAATAATTTAGAAGGTTTAATTCTAATGTGACAGAAGAAAAGATGAGAAGACATGGATCAACCTCCCATTGACCACATCAGTTATCAAGGAGGGTTACACATAACTAATGATCCATGGAAACCTAAAATCAGTCAAGACTGATTAACCTTGGGTGACATGGGTTAACATGAGTTAGTGAGCTATCCAATCAATTCTGATCGACCACATTAGCCAGGTAAGTGAGATCATGGGTTGGTTTTCGCCATTAACCGTCTTGCCTTAGATACCAACCAAGTTGGCCAGGTAAGAGGTAGCCCCAAAGAACCATGGTCAAACTACCAAACTTACCTTGGACACCAATTGGTTCATGAGACTCAATTAGACTAGCCTAAAGACTCGGGCTGTCCACTGAGCTACAAATTAGGTCCATTTAGATTTATGAACTAATCAATCTAACTATTAGAGAGATCTATAGAGAAGAAATTCTAACTTAACATTTGATTAGATTAGTTCTCTATATAGTCCAATGCATCTAAACTTAGGTCTAACCCAATTAAGGACCTAATAGAAGCTAACTCATGACCCTTAAGGCTTATTGAAATGACTTAACATCTTTGAATCATATTCCTAGAGTTCTTTATCATTCAAGGTAACTTAATTTTTAATTAAGTTCAATAGCCTTTTAAATAAAAATAATTTTAATTTATAATGAAAAATAATTTTACAACAAATCAAAATTTGAATTCACTATTTTTCTATATTTTCAGGTCAAGTGTTGACACAATGCACTTAAGAGTTGACTCAAGTGTCGACACTTCGCACTCAAGAGTCGACTCAAGTGTCGACACTTCGCACTCATGAGTCGACTCAAGTATCAACTCAAGGCCTGAGATAGAGTGATAACAGAAGTCATATTTTTTGTATGCATGCAAGAGTCGGCTTAAGGCCTGTCACATGGCAAAAATAGTGATTTCAAATCTAAAGTTTTTTTCAAACTTTTAATAAAAATCGATCAAAACAAAACTCTTAGATCTCATCTAAATTTGTGTTATGATCATAACATTGGATTAAAATATTTTAATCTACATTTTCTTTTTTTTCTTCTTCATGAGTCAATCACAAGAGACACCCCTACACACCATAGGAGAACCCATTGAATGGGAAGAGAGGGTCTTGCATCTCTCCTATGATCGCATGGTCATGGTGAAGCACTCAATCTATGTACTTTAAAAGAAAACTATGATGTTAAAGTATGCTAGTATTATTATACTACAAAGAACCTGGCTCTGATACCATTGAAGGAAAGCAAAACAAGCATGCATGGCAAAAAAAATATATTTAAAATAATTTTAAAATAAAAATAGTGAAAGGCTTGGTAGATCAATCTAAATGATCTACCAATCTACTTGCAACAGGAACAAGTATGATAATGTAGCATGTAAAAGACATCATAAGTAGGAAAAGAACAAAAAGGCATAAGGATACCTTACCATTATACCTTTAGGATGAGGTTGTGAAAGCCCTCAAGCTACACACGTGTTTGGCCTCTACAGGTAGTTCATACCAGGGCTCGATTCTGATCAACTCCCTCAGAGTGCTAGCTCCTTGGAATCCTTGGGCCGATCTACTTCTTCTTGGAAGACAAGGAGGAGTGGTGGAACCCTTCCTAACTAGCTCTCTTCCCAAGACCAAGCTTGAGTGCTGGGTAGTCACACACCCAAAGCCCTAGTCCTTCCAAGCTCCTTTTCATTTCCCTTTCAGAATTTTAGCAATCTCATTCAACAAGAAAACTCCTTTTCATCACGCAGCAACCCCTAAAACAACCCTTTTTTATAGAGGCAGTCATGAGAGGGAGAAAGAGAAAGGAAGAGTGATTGGGGGAGAAGGTCAAGGACCATACTAAATTGGCTATATGCTCATAAGGCAAGAATGACCATCATTTCATGAAAGCTTGGAGCCAAAACTAGCCAAAATTTGAAATTCGAATTGAGGTTAAAACCTTTCAAAGAATGACAATCATTCCATGAAGGCTTGGACCCAAAACCAACCAGAATTCGAAATTTGAATTGAGGTCAAAACCTTCCAAAAAAATCTTTCTAGGATTTCTGCTCGTCATAGCCAAGTGTCGACACTACCTAGTGTTGATTTCCAAGTATCGACACTTGCAAGTGTTGACACTTACGAGTGTCGACACTTGAAAGTGTCGACAGTTGGAACATGGTGATGGGGAACTAATATGTATGCAATTTTTTTGTATGTTTTATATGGGGTTGAGTGATTAATTCCCGAGTTTCAGATTAAAATAAGTTGTAGGAAATTTTATATGAATTTTAGAAGATCAGCATGCAGATTAGGACCTAGAAAAGTAGAAAAGAAGGATCGCCGGGGCTGAGAAGCCTCGGTTAGGGCAAGTTCTCCTACATAAAACTACTGGAGGTAGAGGGGGTGTACCTGACAATGTCTGTGAAGATCGCAGCAAAGGGTCTCTCGTTCTCGATGGATGCGGCCTGGAAAATCGAGCCAAAGACCCGCGGATACCCGGCTTTTGCTCGGTGATCCGATTGAGGCTTGGCTGGAGTCGTTGGATTCATAGTAACTTGGGGACCTGTAAACGACCTGTCAAGGGTTAGAAAACTCACAAAGGAACAAGAAAACAAAGGAAAAACAGCAAGGGAAGGCTTCTTTTGGAGTGGGCGTCCAGGGATCTGAGATGCTTGTTGGCAGCAGGAAGATGATTACAGCACTGGGAAGAAAAACTCTCGCAAAACCCTTTATGCACACAGCAGGGTATCACACAACTCAATAGAAGAACTCAAGGTTTTCATTCATCAAAATTCTCCCTTCATACAAGAGGCTAGGGTCCCTTAAATAGACCCTTAACCTTGGGCTCCAAGTAAGGGCACATTAGTCTTTACATGAGAATCCTTTCCCTCTCAAAGCCTAGCTAGAAAATAAGGAAACATTAGATAGAAAAAATCCCTAAAATTTCTCTTGACTTGGCCAACACTCCAAGGACACCTAGGGGGGCGTGTTGGGCTTCTAAGAGAAGCAAGGGGCCGGCCCAAAGGGGCCGGGTGCATGGGTTTGGGCCTCTGGAAGCTGGGGTGGCCTGGTAGCCAGGTTGCAGGAATATTCCCTGGTATCTTGCTTCTTAGGGGCTTGGGCTTGGCGTCTGGGCTTGATTTTTTGGGCTAGGATGCAGATGGACTTCTAAAATCATGGATGCCTTGGTCTATGAATATATTTTGGCATCTGGAAGGAAATCTGGGCATCTGGAGGGCATCTGCAAGGAATCAGGGTTTCTGATTTTCCTCCTGGGGTCAAATCTTCAAGCTGGGTTGGACTTGGGCTAAACTTTCATGTCTTCAATCTGGTTGGACTTGGTCTTTACTTGTATGATGTGGTCTTGAGTCTTCAGATGCTTGGATAGGACTCAAAAAAAAAAAAATTAGCTCGACATGAGCTGACTAACATTGGACTGTACTAGCTCAACATGAGCTAAATAATTACAGACTTAAATGAAAACAACTCAGCTAGACTAAGCTTTATTACAGTGGACTCAAATGTCATTTAAGTGATCCACAGAGGGTTGAGAAGCCTCTGCCTTATTCTGGTGCCTTTGGTGTCGCACCAATTCTCTAGGGGGGAGGAACTCGACCCTGTCGAGTGAAGATCAGACTGGCTCACATATCTCTCAAGAAGGTCTGGGTTGAGGCATTGCAAGTCCTCTCGAGAAATCCATGAATCGTCCGACTCTGGCCGGCCTTGCCATCGGACTAGGAAGCATTGATAACCACGGCCCGGGTCATAATGGCTTGATCGTCCAGGATACGCTCGATCCGTTCTCCTCTCTCAGGCCAATTAATTGGTGGACACTCTGGGTAAGGATCACTCTCAACAAAAGGGATAGGTCCAAAAGCCTCACTGGGTATCGTTGCCGGTTCCCTGTACTCAACCAGGTATGTAATATTGAAGGTAGAACTAATGCCCATATCTGAAGGCAAGTCTAGCACATAGGCATTTGATCCAACCTTCTTTAATACTTTAAAAGGTCCGGCTCCCCGAGCATGAAGCTTCTTAACGGTCCCAGGTGGGAACCGTTCAGGCCTAAGCCTAATCATGACAGAATCCCCTACATCAAATTCTTTGATCCTTCTTCGGGAATTAACCAAATTTTTATAAGTTTCATTGCTTAAGTTTATCTTTTGGTTAATGTCTTTATGCAAGTCTCTAATATGCTGTGCAAATGACTCTGCGGACTCTGAGACTCGTGCATGAATAGGTAAAGGAATCAAATCAATGGGGTGATTAGGTTTGTACCCATGGACTATCTCAAAAGGGCTCTTACCCGTTGTCCTATTTACTGAACTGTTGTAGGCAAACTCTGCTCTAGGTAATAACAAATCCCATGTTCCAACATGTTCACCTACCAGGCATCTAAGGAGGTTTCCTAAACTTCAGTTCACTACTTCAGTTTGGCCATCTGTTTGAGGGTGGTAGGCTGTAGAAAACTTAAGCTTGGTCCCTAATAGGTGCCATAAGGTCTTCCAGAAATAACTAGTGAACCTAACATCCCTATCAGATATAATGGTCTTGGGTAGGCCATGGAGTTTGACCACGTGATCTAAGAAGAGTTTGGCTACCCTAGACGCGTCAAAGGTCTGGGAACAGGGAATGAAGTGATCCATCTTAGAGAACCTATCGACCACTACAAAGATTGAGTCATGTTTCTTTTGGGTCTTAGGTAATCCTAGCACGAAATCCATACTTAGGTCCTGCCAAGGGCGATCAGGCACTGGTAAAGGTGTGTAAAGACCAGTGTTTTGCTTTTGCTGTTTGGCAACAGCACAAGTTCGACATCTGGCTACAATCTGTGCAACGTGCCTTTTCAATCCTGGCCAAAAGAACTGGTCCTCTATTGCTAAGATCGTCTTATTTCTACCGAAATGACCAGCTAAACCTCCAGCATGGGTTTCCCAGATTAGGAATTCTCTAAGGAAGTTTTGGGTATACAGAGTCGATTATTCTGGAAAAGGTAACCATTCTGAAGGGTATACTTACTATGGGTACTGGATGGTCCTAGCTGAGGGTCTGGTAAATGTCTCCAAAGTCTGGGCAGGTTTCATATTCATCCTTTAACCTATCAAACCCTATGACTTGGGTGCTAACTGATCCCAATAGTAAAGACCTACGACTCAGGGCATCTGCTACCTTATTTTCAGTGCCGGCACGGTGCTTCAGGACGAAAGTGTAGGCCTGAATGTACTCAATCATTTACCATGCCGTGGGTTCAGTTTCTTTTGGGAGTTCAGGAATCGGAGTACCTCATGGTCAGAAAATAAAACAAACTCCTGCGGTAGTAAATAATGTCTCCAATATCTAAGGGCCTGGACTACTGCATAAAATTTCTTGTCATAGGTAGAGTACTTAAGTTTAGCCTCATTCAGCTTTTCACTGAAGAAGGCTACAGGGTGGTTCTCTTGACTTAGTACCCCACCTATTCCTACTCCCGAGGCATCGCAAGCGACCTCAAACACCTTAGTAAAGTCAGGTAATCTAAGGATGGGTGCATGGGTCATCTTATCCTTAAGCTCTAGGAAGGCCTTATCAGCTGCTTTGGTCCACTCAAATGTACCCTTCCTAATGCAATCGATGATAGGTGCGACGATTGTGCTAAAACCCCTAATGAATCTCCTGTAAAAGGTTGCTAGGCCATGGAAACTACGTACATCATGGACATTAGAGGGTGTAGGCCACTCAAACATCGCCCTAACCTTTTCAGGATCTGCAGAAACTCCCTCAGGGGTGACAACAAAACCTAGGAAGATGACCCTATGTGTCATGAAATCACACTTCTTAAAGTTGGCATAGAGGTTATTCTCCCTAAGGGTTTGGCATACCAATCTTAGATGACTAAGGTGGTCCTTCTTGGTCCTGCTATAAATCAGAATATCGTCAAAGTAGACTACAACAAATTTTTCGGTAAACTCTCTCAGGACTTGGGTCATAATCCTCATAAAGGTACTTGGTGCATTGGAAAGTCCAAAGGGCATTACAACCCACTCAAACAGGCCATCCTTAGTCTTGAAAGCAGTTTTCCACTCATCCTCAGGTCTAATTCTCACTGATGATAGCCGCTCTTAAGGTCTATCTTGGAGAAAACTCTGGCTCTGGCCATCATGTCTAACATATCATCTAATCGGGGGATGGGAAACCTATATTTCACAGTTATTTTGTTGATAGCTCTACTATCTACACACATCCTCCAGGTACCATCCTTCTTAGGGGTCAGTAGAGCAGGGATGCACATGGACTCAGGCTCTCCCTAATGAAACCCTTCCTAAGTAATTCTCCCACTTGTCTCTGTAATTCTTGATGCTCACTGGGATTCAGTCTATAGTGAGGAAGGTTTGGTAAAGTGGCTCCTGGAACTAAGTCTATTGCATGCTGGATGTTCCTAAGGCGTGGCAATTGATCAGGTAAATCCTTAAGGAAGACATCCTCGAATTCTTTCAGAGCTTCAACAATTTCTTTAGGGTGTTCCTTTTGGGTTGGCTCTAATATTTCTTTGGAGGTCAAGATCCAAACAGGTTACCCTCAACAATCTCCTATTCTAACTCCCTAGCCTTAATCAGGTTAACTCCAGGTTTCTTGTCCTTAAGGCTACTAGAACTCCTCTTAACTGGGTCCCTAGGGGGAGCTGGGTTGATAACAAACTTATTCCCATGGTAGTTGAAGGTACAAACATTGGTTCGACCATACAAGGTTGCATCATGATCAAATAGCCAAGGTCGACCTAAAATAATACTACTTACTTCCATGGGGATAACATCACACAAATCTTTTCCTCATAGGTCTGCAATCTAAGTAAGATTTGGCACCTAACTTGAATTTGGATGGAGGTGGAATCTACCCAAGAAACTTTGTACGGGCTAGGATGAGGAACTGTGGTCAATCCTAAAGATTTAACTGTCTTGGCAGAGATGGCATTGACACAACTCCCACTATCTATGATGATCTTAAGAACCTTATCCCCTATCTTAACAAAAGTCTGTAGGATGCTAGTCCTACGCCAATCTTCCTTAACTGGGTTTGGGCTAGGATGCACCTAACCACTCCTAATTGGTTCTCAAACTCAGGCTCTTCCTCCTCACCTTCGTACTCCTCTATAATTGATCATCAGCCTCATAAACTTCTCCCTCAGGTTCGACTACAGACTCAGGCTCTTCTTCTTGTAATTCACCTAGATGTAAAGCACTAACTGGACATTGATTCATAAAGTGGCCTGGCTTATGACATCTAAAACAGGTCTTCTGGGGAGTGTAACCCTTATTAGCTTCTACAGATTTTCCTCGATCATCCTTGCGGGCCAAAGAATTACTAGGCTGGGGTCGACTCGGACCTGGCTGACTAGGACTGGGTCGGTTTGGGCCTGGTAGACTAGGACTGGGTCGACTGGGTATGGGTCGACTCTGAAGGGGCTGGCTAGCTCCCGGATACTGACTAGGGTATTTAGTGGGCTCAGGTCGACGGTAAACGGGCCCTCTATGGAAACGTTCATGATCCCTAGCAATCTGGTAAGCATGGTCCAGGTCTCTAACCTCTCTCATGTAGAGCTCTTTCTTAATGTCATCTCTTAATCCAGCCCTAAACCTAGATAAGACAACATCCTCAGACTCCCTCAAATCACATCGCATGGAATACTCATCAAATTTTGCAATGTACTCATCTATGCTCTTGTTACCCTGATTAAATCGTTGCCATTGATCTAGTAACCCACTACGATATGAAGCTGGAACGTATCTTGTCCTAAGCTTACCCTTCATGGCCCACCAGGTGGTTATAGGATCACGCCCTCCTAGATTAAGGGTTCTCTCAACACTAGCCCAATGTAACCTAGCTTCCCGAATCAACTTAAGCTTAGCAAACCTAAATTTACGCTCCTCTGTCATATCATACCATTCAAAATATTGATCCATCTCTCCCTCCCAATCTATATAGACCTTAGGATCTAGACAACCATCAAAAGTTGGAGCATCAAGCTTGACATGTCTATAGGATCGGTCCTCCTGGTCTACAAAATCCTGATTAGGCCTTCTATGACGAACTTCAGGGATTGGGTCAGGACGATGGCCTCTTCTAGTTTCAACCTCTAGATATGGATCAGGGTTTGGGGTCCTCCTGGGCTCAGGATTGTAGTATGGGTCAGGTTGAGGGGCTCTCCTAGGTTCGACCTCTTGGTATGGGTCAGGGTCTGGGGTCCTCCTAGGCTGAGGGTTATAGTATGGGTCAGGATGAGGGGCTCTCCTAGGTTCGACCTCAGGGTATGGATTAGGGTTTGGGGTCCTCCTAGGTTGAGGGGAATTAGGATCTGGCTCAGACTGTGACCCATGGGTTTTTCTGGGGTCCCTACCCGGACTTCTAACTGCTCAAACCTATTGGCAAGATGGTCAATTCTATCATTGGTTTGAATACCAGACTGAGTTAACTAGGTCACCATCTAGGCCATTTGATCAGCTAGGGCTTTTATTTGGCTTGTAAATTTTCCATGGGTTCAGACATTTGTGAAGGAGGTGGGTGATATGAAACTCCTGATCTAGTGCTCATGCAAGACTCGATCAGACCGACTATAGCTGACTAGACCTAGAGTCCAAACTAGATGCTCAATCAGGGTGGCAAACTAGCCTATAGTAACCCTGTACTCAGCCAGGCAGGTGTAAGGGGAGTGTTAGGTCCCTGATTGCCAATCCTAGACACCAATCAGAGATTGGCCAGGTAGGCGGACCAGCACACAAGCCCTTCGGGATTGAATCCCTAAACACCATTCTAGACACTGAGCACAAGGCACATACAGGTTAACTTGACACAGTGATCTAACACTAGCCCGGACCTGACCAGTTGGTGTCCCTAGCCCACTAAGGCAAATTAAGTCTAGTTATTTTAGGTTAAGGCTTGGGACCGAATGCAAGGGATGTGGTTTTGGGCTAAGGAGAGGTTATCAACTCCTCCCCTTATCTGATATAGCAAGAGTGCCATTAAAAGTAAATTATGCAATGATGGCAGGCAGATGAGGATGCAAATTAGGGTTAGATGTTTTTTTGGTATTTTTGGAGAATATGTAATTTTTTTTTCTTTTTCTTTTTGGTATTTTTTAAATAGAAGAAAACTTGCAAATTATGGCCTAATATGCAAAAAATATACTAAAATTAAAAGATATGCAAAAATACTAAACAAAACCCTAAAACTTCCAAACTTGTCTTGCTGAAAAAAATAGAGCCGAAAATTTGTAGGCTGTATTTCGGCTTGCAGAAATTTCAACAGTCGAAAATAAAATCTGAAAAAATCTGAAAATTACTGTGAATTATGATAAATCCATAAAAACAAATTTCAAAATTTTAGGAGTTTCAAACAGAGAGAAATAATTAAAATAACAGAGCATATACAGACTGAAAAATTGCAGAAAACAAGCCCTAATCTATGCTCTGATACCAAATGATGGGGAACTAATATGCATGCAATTTTTTTGTATATTTTATATGTGGGGTTGAGTGATTAATTCCCGAATTTCAGATTAAAATAGTTGTAAAGAATTTATATAAATTTAGAAGATCAGCATGCAGATTAGGACCTAGAAAAGTAGAAAAGAAGGATCGCCGGGGCTGAGAAGCCTCGGTTAGGGCAAGTTCTCCTACAATAAAACTACTGGAGGTAGAGGGGGTGTACCTGACAATGTCTGTGAAGATCGCAGCAAAGGGTCTCTCGTTCTCGATGGATGCGGCCTGGAAAACCGAGCCAAAGACCCGCGGATACCCGGCTTTCTGCTCGGTGATTCGATTGAGGCTTGGCTGGAGTCGTTGGATTCGTAGGAACTCGGGGACCTGTAAACGACATATCAGGGGTTAGAAAACTCACAAAGGAACAATAAAACAAAGGAAAATAGCAAGGGAAGGCTTCATTTGGAGTGGGCGTCCAGGGATCTGAGATGCTTGTTGGCAGCAGGAAGATGATTGCAGCACTGGGAAGAAAAACTCTCGCAAACCCCTTTATGCACACAGCAGGGTATCACACAACTCAATAGAAGAACTCAAAGTTTTCATTCATCAAACTTCTCCCTCATACAAGAGGCTAGGGTCCCTTAAATAGACCCTTAACCTTGGGCTCCAAGTAAGGGCACATTAGTTACATGAGAATCATTTTCCCTCTCAAACCCTAGCTAGAAAATAAGGAAACATTAGGTAGAAAAAATCCCTAAAATTTCTCTTGACTTGGCCAACACTCCAAGGACACCTAGGGGGGCGTGTTGGGCTTCTAAGAGAAGCAAGGGGCCGGCCCAAAGGGGCCGGGTGCATGGGTTTGGGCCTCTGGAAGCTGGGGTGGCCTGGTAGCCAGGTAGCAGGAATATTCCCTGGTATCTTGCTTCTTAGGGGCTTGGGCTTGGCGCCTGGGCTTGATTTCTTTGGGCTAGGATGCAGATGGACCTCTAAAATCATGGATTCCTTGGTCTATGAATATATTTTGGCATCTGGAAGGAAATCTGGGCATCTGGAGGGCATCTGCAAGGAATCAGGGTTTCTAATTTTCCTCCTGGGGTCTTCAAATCTTCAAGCTGGGTTGGACTTGGGCTAAACTTCCATGTCTTCAATCTGGTTGGACTTGGTCTTTACTTGTATGATGTGGTCTTGAGTCTTCAGTATGCTTGGATATGACTCAAAAAAAATAAAATTAGCTCGACATGAGCTGACTAACATTGGACTGGACTAGCTCAACATGAGCTAAATAATTACAGGACTTAAATGAAAAACAACTCAGCTGGACTAAGCTTTATTACAGTGGACTCGAATGTCATTTAAGTGATCCACAGAGGGTTGAGAAGCCTCTGCCTTATTCTGGTGCCTTTGGTGTCCGCACCACATGGTCAATCATATTGACCGCTAGAGATGATAAGCGATTCTTAATCATCGATCAACTTTTAGATCTGATAGAAATCCCTATAGTGTAACCCCATAGGTTCTAACACTAAGCCGATAGCACTGGAACACTTCAAGTACCAGTCAAGGTCATCATCTAGCAATGATACCCGATATCCAAATAGGTCGAAGATTACAGAGCAACTTTCTAGAACCTCTGGCATATATATGGTTATTGCATAATTCATCCTTTGACCTCATAATGCTCAGGATGTCCTAGGGTTTGACTGCCAACCCTAACCTGGTACATCTAAATCGTGCTCAACCTTACAAGTCTGTGACTCCTCACAAGAACTATCGTGGCCAAGGTTTTACTAAATTGAGATATAGTGAGTCATTCACTCTAGACCATTTAGAGGGGTCAATCCCATCTTGACCACCACACTCACAAGTACTTGACATACCAGAGAAGCCTTTCATCACCGGATTAAAAATCTAGGTAGTCCGACACCAAAGTATAGTGAGTTTCTTGCAAGCTAACCTGGTGACCTCAGGTCTGAGGGACACATATACCCATCCCTTTGCAAGCAACCCTTTGGTAGAAGGGAGATATACATTTGGTCATGTTCAGTGAGATGTCATACATTTTACCTGTATATCATATCAGTGTCTCTACACTCCTTGGTTAAGAGGACAACCAAAAATGTGACATACAATAACCTACACTTGATACATCGCCATCCTATAATATGTATCCTTTGGTGTGAACCAATTTAAGAACTACTAATATATCCTCTCTATATCAAATATAATATAGTTCTAAGGACTCCATCACACAAGAGGTTTTTTTGGAAAATGCACATGTGATGATGAATAGTCAAAAGGTAACTTTTATTTATTAAAAAATTTATATACAATTACAAAATAGCATAACTATTTACAGTTTAAACGATTGGCTTGGGATACAATTCTCAGCAAATTTGATGATCAAGACCAATTCCTAATCATGATCAAATGATAAATGGAAGATGCGGTGTAATTGGGGTGTTGATCTAGAACCAATGAAAGAAACTCTTCAAATGGTCAAATATTAATTGGAATGGGAATTGAAAGCCTATTACTATTGGGATTGGGCCTATTCACACACATCTAACAAACGGAAAAGAGATGATGTTAACAATACCTTACTTTGGCATTGTCGACTTGGACATATTAGTGAGACTAGGATTAACAAGTTGTACAAAGAAAATTTCTTTGATCCTTATGACTATGAGTCATTAGGAACTTGTGAATCATGTCTCATGGGTAAGATGACCAAGACTCCATTTAGTGGATATGGAGAAAAGACAAAAGAGTTATTAGGACTCATACACACAGATGTATGTGGGCCTATGACAACTCAAGCCTATGGTGGATACTCATACTTCATCACATTTACTGATGATTTTTCAAGGTATGGATTTGTGTATCTAATGAAACATAAGTCCGATGCTTTTGAAAAATTTTTAGAGTATCAAAGTATGGTAGAGAAACAGACAGGAAAAAGTATAAAGATCCTCCGATCAGATAGAGGAGGTGAGTACTTATCCACTGAGTTTCTTGATCACCTTAAAGATAAGGGGATCATCTCTGAATGGACTCCTCCTTACACACCACAATTAAATGGTGTTGCTGAAAGGAGGAATCGTACTTTATTGGATATGGTACGGTCCATGATGTGCTTCACGGAGTTACCTTTTACTTTCTGGGGATATGCTTTGGAAACAGCAACTTATATCTTGAATAGAGTACCATCTAAAACTGTCTCTAGCACTCCATATGAATTATGGAGAAGTAAGAAGCCCAATCTTAAGTATATTAAGATATGGGGATGTCCAGCCTATGTAAAAAGAATTTTGGACATAAACTAGATGCTAGAGCAGACAAATGTCTATTTATCGGATATCCTAGAGATAGTATAGGATATGTGTTCTATACTGAACAAAAGGTTTTGGTCAGTAGGCATGCCACTTTATGGAAAAGGAATTTATCCTACAAAAGGGCACTGGTAGAAATATCGAACTTAATGAGATTCAACAAATAGACACTTCTCAGTCAAGTAACAACATAGTTAATATAGAACCTGAACACACTCCTATCCGTAGGTCTGATAGGGTGCGACAGGCACCTGAGAGGTATGGGTTCATAATTGAAAATAATGAAGCCCAAATCATTCAAAATGATGAGCCTCTAACCTATACGGAAGCAGTCATGAGTAGAGACTCAGACAAATGGCTGGAAGCCATGAGATCCGAGATGGACTCCATGTATGTCAACCAAGTATGGTCTTTGGTTGATGCACCAGAGGGTATTAACCCTATTGGGTGTAAATGGGTCTATAAAAGGAAGATTGGGGCAGATGGCCAAGTTGAAACTTATAAAGCCAGATTGGTGGCTAAGGGTTTCAGACAAAAACAGGGAATAGATTATGATGAAACATTTTCCCCTGTTGCCATGCTCAAATCTATTCGGATTATGCTTGCTATAGCAGCATATCATGATTATGAGATCTGGCAAATGGATGTAAAAACTGCATTCCTCAATGGTTTCCTTGAGGAAGAGGTTTATATGTCACAACCAGAAGGTTTTGTCTTGGAGACTAAACCTAATCAGGTATGTAGGCTAAAGAAATCCATTTATGGATTAAAGCAAGCATCCAGGAGTTGGAACATCCGATTTGATAAAACAGTCAAAGAATTTGATTTTTTCAAAAATGAGGATGAACCTTGTGTGTACAAGAAGACTAGTGGGAGTGCCATAGTTTTCTTAGTTCTATATGTTGATGATATACTTCTTATTGGGAATGATATCCCAATGTTACAATCAGTCAAAGTGTGGTTATCGAAACAGTTTTCCATGAAAGACTTGGGAGAAGCATCCTATATACTGGGTATAAAGATCTATAGAGAAAGATCAAGAAGGATGCTTGGCTTGTCCCAGTCTAGGTACATTGACCAGGTGCTAAAGAGATTTAGCATGGAGGAAAGTAAAAGAGGTTACTTACCTATTGGTCATGGCATACGTCTTTCTAAGAGGATGTCTCCTAAGACACTGAAGAAAGAAATAGAATGAATTCTATACCTTATGCTTCGGCTATAGGGTCGATTATGTATGCTATGATATGTACCAGGCCTGATGTGGCATATGCCTTGGGTGTAGCCAGTAGATTTCAGGCTGATCCAAGAGAGGATCACTGGAAGGCTGTAAAAAATATTCTTAAGTACCTGAGAAGGACTAAGGATATTTTTCTTATATACGGAGGATCTGATCTTAAACTAGAAGCCTATTCAGACTCTAGTTTTCAATCAGACCCAGATGATAGTAAATCCATTTCAGGGTATGTCTTTACCTTGAATGGTGGAGCAGTAAGTTGGAAGAGTACTAAACAGCAGACTGTAGCTGACTCAACTACCGAGGCAGAGTACATAGCTGTCAGTGAAGCCGCCAAGGAAGCTGTCTGGATGAAGAAATTCATCACAGAGTTGGGAGTAGTTCCTGAGATTGAGAACCCGGTGCCACTCTATTGTGATAACACTGGAGCAGTTGCTCAAGCTAAGGAACCGAGAGCCCATCACAAGTCCAAGCACATTCTGAGACGCTTCCATCTTGTCCGAGAGATAATCGAAAGACAAGAAGTCTGCATCAATAGAGTAGATACAAAGAACAACATAGCAGACCCGTTCACTAAGGCTCTACCACAGCGGGAG
This sequence comes from Areca catechu, assembly GCA_021397845.1. Taxonomy (NCBI): domain Eukaryota; kingdom Viridiplantae; phylum Streptophyta; class Magnoliopsida; order Arecales; family Arecaceae; genus Areca; species Areca catechu. The sequence goes on from JAHSVC010000059.1 coordinate 5,386,170, forward strand.
TTTGATCGCCACCTCGATTGTATGGGGTTAAAGAATAAGAGCGATTGGCTTTAGTGCAAGTGGGAGATTGAAAGGATTATGCCCTATAAGCCAATATCTGTATCTCCCAGACCATTGTAAATTGACAAATTAATAAAGGCAATAACTTTTTCATCATACGCTGTGTCATTATATGATGAACCCCATAGATTAGGGCTATGGTTGTAGGGCTATGATGAGATCATACCAGTGAGATCTAAGGCCTTAAAACCCTAATCTAGAATATTCCTAGTCATAGGAACCCTGAGTTGGGGATCAGGGTTTCCGGTAAGACTGGCACATCCTATGTATGCTGAAAAGGGTGACTGCTCTCACAGTCATTTGTGTAGGACACTAATACAAGGATGTGGGTGCTCATTAGTGAATGAGTTCACTGAATAGATCCAGTTTGAGAACATCTAATGGAGCCTTAGCTGCTTGTCAATAGATGTTTCTCATAGTGGGAGTTGTACAAGTAGTCCTATGACCTGAGACTGCCATAATACCTTATGTACATGAACCCATGCTTTGGTTCAATCTCATTCATGACACTGGGTCATGCACAAGGTTGACGCTGGGTGTGGTGAATTGTATATGAAGGAAATGAGTAGGTCAACAAGGAATTGATCACTCCTAGTAGGAGGAGATTGCATCCAGCCAAATTAGGTCAGATGATGATTCAGGAAATCTTTGATCAAAGTACAGATATTAGAAATGATTTCTAATATCGAATTAATTGAATCATTAGTGTATGACTGAGCTGGGAATGAGTATAAACTGGATTTGACATGATTCCATATCCATAGTTATATTCGGGATGCAAGATGATTGAAGGATCGAATTGTACGGGAACTTTCCACTGAAGGATAGTTTTGGAATTACACCAGAATTTCCATATCTTCCGGGTAGACATGACACGTTGCTAGACGTCAATCTTGTCTTGTGGGTTGATCAAATTAAATGGTTTAATTGGATCACTAATTAGGAGGAGTCCTAATTGACTGACTCGAGTTAGCTCGATTTGACCTAAATCGATTAGAATGAGTTCTGATCAGATTAGGTCAACTTGCACTCGGACCCACTGCTGGCTAAGTATGGAACCCAATGGGTCACACACTTAGGACAGATAATCAAAGATTTAATTTGGAATTAAATCTCGTTTGCAGATGAACACACTAGCATGTGTTGCAAACCATGGCTTCTACTTGAATCGGATTCGAGTTAGGGTTCCGATTTGGTCTTTTTTAGATCCAAATTCATTCCGATTTGAATCTAATTGAAGATTCAACACTTTGGGCTAATAGTAGGCTAGCAATTGGGCTAACCTAAGAGGCTAAACCCCTTTCCCACATCGCCTAAGTCCCTCCGCTTTTTTTCCCACGCGCGCGCGCAAGGAGAAGAGTCCACGCGCGCGTGGACTCTTTCCAAGACGCGTCTTTGCATGAAAAGAAAGAAAAAAAGACCGGTGATTTTGAAGAGGCGTGGAAGAGAGTCCACCTAGGCGTGGACTCTCCAAAAAGGGGAAAAATACCATGAAAAAGAAAAGAGAAACACCGAAGGGGCGCGACTCTTCCTTCTGCGCGCGCCCTTCTGTGTTTTTCACGATCCTTCTTCGCGTCTTCCATCCCAAATGCCGTGAGATTAATCCCAAGGGCCATGAGATAAAGACAGAAGACGTGAGAAGGGAGAGAGGGACGTGAGAGGATGTTTTCAGATGAGAAGGCGCCTCTCTGTCGCCTATTTAAGAAGAAGGCTTCACCGTAAAAATGATTCCAGATTTTCTACGGCGAAGCCTTGCTTCTCTTTCCTTCTCCCTCTCCAGAAGATTGTTTCCCCCTCCCTCTTTCCTCTTTGATTCCTTTACAGAGCCTAGGCTCTGTCGAATCTCAGAACAGAAGGAGAGTCAGAGAGAGAAACTCTCCGACGGTAAAGGAAGAAGGCGCCTCTTTTCCTTCTTTCTTACATTAAGACAACTTTGTCTTAATTTTCTTCTCCCTCCAAGACAAGCCTTGTCTCATTTTAGGACAAGGGCTTATTCTTAAGACAAGAGTGTCTTAAGGGGCCAAAGTTGCTAAAACTAGGAGAAGAGTAAGAGAGAAAGTTTTAGTCCCCGTTTGGCTAGAGGAGTCCTAGCCAATAGCCCATATATCAAGTTCTTGGGGTAGAACTTGATTGGAAGGAACCCAATTGAGGAGTCACTGTCTTGATCATCTGCCCGTGTGGATCACCATCGGAGGGCGGATAAGTGGACGCCTGGTGTGTTCAAAAGGTTACTCTATTTGAAGTTTATTTCTACATCAGATTGGATATAGCGATCTGAGGTTAGTATCTAAACTATGTTTAAATTTGGACATGCATGTAGTCATAAGTTTTAATTGCTAATAAGGAGATTTTGGGATTAGGGTTCGGACCTGATTTCATAAAGTTTTGAAATCCACACTTCCGCACTGGTTACCGAACCCTACAGTGGTATCAGAGCATCCTTATTAGGATTAAAACTTATGCAGTTCAATTCATGATGTAGTATCATGTTAAAGTTTTTATATTGATGCACAGTGCATGTCTTTGATTGAACATGAGTTTGATGATTGCCACTAGTTAGGGTTTTCCACTGAAACCCTAATTGTCTTAGAGATATGATTAGCCCTGGAGCCATCATACTGAAATAAGGTTGCCCTGGCATAATGGTGTATCCATTATGTGGTAAATGGTTGTCCTAGTATGATGGCACACATTTCACATATTTGCTTAGTTTAAAGCATGTATTAATATATGTGATAGCTTTTAATTGAATGTGCTGGCATTGCATAAACCCCTCTTAAAATTATATTAAGTGGTAGTATAGTTAACCGATAAGCATTATTAGTCATGATGGATAATTAGTCATTTCGGTGTCTAGAAAGGTGGTTCTGGGAAGGTAAAGGGAATCGTGGTTTTTAATTGGTTCCGTTGACTGACCTGGCCAATTTTAAATTGGTGTCTAGGAAAGCAACGGGGGGACCCCCACATCTCTTCCACTAGCCTGGCCGATCTGATTGATTTAATTCTTGACTAACATGCTTGGTGTTAAAATACTATTATTGGCCTTCCTTCATGATAGGTCATCATTGTGTTACGATCTATACTAGGTTTGTTGTGTACACACAAGACCTAATATGGTGACTAACACAATTTTTGGCCTAATACAATTATTTGTTTATGGCATGATTTAAAGTAATATTTTGTTGTGTACACACAAGGGTATTACTATTAAAGTCATGACTATATGGCTATGAAGGGTCTTACTTAACTAAAATATTATAGTTTGTTGTGTATACACAAGGCTATTAATATTTTAGAGGCCGAGATAAGTTGAGAATTGTACAGGTTACAATTGGAAAGAGTTTTCCTACCTATGAACTTATATAAGATTTGTTGTGTACACACAAGGTCTTTTATAAGGGATTGGGATCTCAACCCCACTAAGAAAGATCAATTAAGGTTTTCTCGATCATCGTATAGAGGGTTATGATGCTCGATAAAATAGTGGGAGACATAATTAAATTAAAGTCCTAATTTAATTATGTGTTGTCATTTCATGGTTGTTTGCTTATGTTTTCGTTCTTTGTTTAAATGTAGATAAATGGCCTCTTCACTCTCACTCCGTAGTATTTTAGATGCCAACAAATTGACTGGGCCTAATTATGTTGATTGGCTGAGAAATTTGAAAATAGTACTCAGTCAAGAAAGAATTTCCTATATTCTTGATACCCCAATTTTGGAACCACCAAGGGAAGATGCCTCGCAAGAGGAGAAGACCACATATAATATGTGGCAAAATGACTCACTTACTGTCAAATGTGTTATGCTTGCCTCCATGACTAACGAGTTGCAGAGGCAGCATGATAGCATGGATACTAACTCCATACTGCTAAATTTAAAAGAGCTTTATGGAGAACACAGTAGAACTGCTAGATATGAAATATCTAAGCAGTTGTTCCGTGCAAGGATGACAGAAGGTACATCAGTACAAGACCATGTATTAAAGATAATTGATCTAATCACTCGATTAGGTCAATTAGGTTTTGTAATGGATGGGGAGTTGAATCAAGACTTGATCTTGCAATCACTCCCAGAGTCATTTTCACAGTTTGTTCTTAATTACCATATGAACAAACTTAATTCTTCCTTGCCTGAGCTGTTGAATATGTTGAAAACAGCAGAGAGCCATGTAAAGAAAAATAAGGCTCCAGTTCTTCTTGTGGATAAGAAGAAGACAGGCAAAAGGGGTTCCAGTAAGAGGATGAATCCCAAAGGGGGCATTAAGAAGAAGAAAGGAAAGAAGGCCTCCGGACAGATGACCTGCTTTCATTGTGGCAAGCCGGGTCATTGGAAAAGGAACTGCAAGATTTACCTTGCAAGTGTGAAGCCTGGTGCATCAGAGGCACCAAAAGGTATGAAAGAAGTTCATACTATTTTGTCATTGGATTCTTCCATTTCAAATACTTGGGTGTTGGATACCGCCTGTGGTCATAACATCTGCAAATCATTGCAGGGACTTCAGGGGCTTAAAGTATTGAAGGAAGGTAACTTTGAGCTCTACGGTGCTGGAGGGGACCCCATCCAAGCAGAAGCTGTAGGGACTTATGTTTTGAAGTTACCTTCAGGGAAGATCTTGGAGCTAAGGAATTGTTACTATATGCCAAAAATCATTAGAAATATCATATCTGTACCCTTGTTACTTAAACAAGGATATACTATGAATGTAATGAGCAGTGGCTGCTCAATTTCTTTATCTAATGAAATTATATGTTATGGCATATTCTGCAATGGTCTCTTAACTCTTTCCACTAATGACAATATTTTTCATGTTTCTAACAAACGGAAAAGAGATGATGTTAACAATACCTTACTTTGGCATTGTCGACTTGGACATATTAGTGAGACTAGGATTAACAAGTTGTACAAAGAAAATTTCTTTGATCCTTATGACTATGAGTCATTAGGAACTTGTGAATCATGTCTCATGGGTAAGATGACCAAGACTCCATTTAGTGGATATGGAGAAAAGACAAAAGAGTTATTAGGACTCATACACACAGATGTATGTGGGCCTATGACAACTCAAGCCTATGGTGGATACTCATACTTCATCACATTTACTGATGATTTTTCAAGGTATGGATTTGTGTATCTAATGAAACATAAGTCCGATGCTTTTGAAAAATTTTTAGAGTATCAAAGTATGGTAGAGAAACAGACAGGAAAAAGTATAAAGATCCTCCGATCAGATAGAGGAGGTGAGTACTTATCCACTGAGTTTCTTGATCACCTTAAAGATAAGGGGATCATCTCTGAATGGACTCCTCCTTACACACCACAATTAAATGGTGTTGCTGAAAGGAGGAATCGTACTTTATTGGATATGGTACGGTCCATGATGTGCTTCACGGAGTTACCTTTTACTTTCTGGGGATATGCTTTGGAAACAGCAACTTATATCTTGAATAGAGTACCATCTAAAACTGTCTCTAGCACTCCATATGAATTATGGAGAAGTAAGAAGCCCAATCTTAAGTATATTAAGATATGGGGATGTCCAGCCTATGTAAAAAGAATTTTGGACATAAACTAGATGCTAGAGCAGACAAATGTCTATTTATCGGATATCCTAGAGATAGTATAGGATATGTGTTCTACCACCCTACTGAACAAAAGGTTTTGGTCAGTAGGCATGCCACTTTTATGGAAAAGGAATTTATCCTACAAAAGGGCACTGGTAGAAATATCGAACTTAATGAGATTCAACAAATAGACACTTCTCAGTCAAGTAACAACATAGTTAATATAGAACCTGAACACACTCCTATCCGTAGGTCTGATAGGGTGCGACAGGCACCTGAGAGGTATGGGTTCATAATTGAAAATAATGAAGCCCAAATCATTCAAAATGATGAGCCTCTAACCTATACGGAAGCAGTCATGAGTAGAGACTCAGACAAATGGCTGGAAGCCATGAGATCCGAGATGGACTCCATGTATGTCAACCAAGTATGGTCTTTGGTTGATGCACCAGAGGGTATTAACCCTATTGGGTGTAAATGGGTCTATAAAAGGAAGATTGGGGCAGATGGCCAAGTTGAAACTTATAAAGCCAGATTGGTGGCTAAGGGTTTCAGACAAAAACAGGGAATAGATTATGATGAAACATTTTCCCCTGTTGCCATGCTCAAATCTATTCGGATTATGCTTGCTATAGCAGCATATCATGATTATGAGATCTGGCAAATGGATGTAAAAACTGCATTCCTCAATGGTTTCCTTGAGGAAGAGGTTTATATGTCACAACCAGAAGGTTTTGTCTTGGAGACTAAACCTAATCAGGTATGTAGGCTAAAGAAATCCATTTATGGATTAAAGCAAGCATCCAGGAGTTGGAACATCCGATTTGATAAAACAGTCAAAGAATTTGATTTTTTCAAAAATGAGGATGAACCTTGTGTGTACAAGAAGACTAGTGGGAGTGCCATAGTTTTCTTAGTTCTATATGTTGATGATATACTTCTTATTGGGAATGATATCCCAATGTTACAATCAGTCAAAGTGTGGTTATCGAAACAGTTTTCCATGAAAGACTTGGGAGAAGCATCCTATATACTGGGTATAAAGATCTATAGAGAAAGATCAAGAAGGATGCTTGGCTTGTCCCAGTCTAGGTACATTGACCAGGTGCTAAAGAGATTTAGCATGGAGGAAAGTAAAAGAGGTTACTTACCTATTGGTCATGGCATACGTCTTTCTAAGAGGATGTCTCCTAAGACACCTGAAGAAAGAAATAGAATGAATTCTATACCTTATGCTTCGGCTATAGGGTCGATTATGTATGCTATGATATGTACCAGGCCTGATGTGGCATATGCCTTGGGTGTAGCCAGTAGATTTCAGGCTGATCCAAGAGAGGATCACTGGAAGGCTGTAAAAATATTCTTAAGTACCTGAGAAGGACTAAGGATATTTTTCTTATATACGGAGGATCTGATCTTAAACTAGAAGCCTATTCAGACTCTAGTTTTCAATCAGACCCAGATGATAGTAAATCCATTTCAGGGTATGTCTTTACCTTGAATGGTGGAGCAGTAAGTTGGAAGAGTACTAAACAGCAGACTGTAGCTGACTCAACTACCGAGGCAGAGTACATAGCTGTCAGTGAAGCCGCCAAGGAAGCTGTCTGGATGAAGAAATTCATCACAGAGTTGGGAGTAGTTCCTGAGATTGAGAACCCGGTGCCACTCTATTGTGATAACACTGGAGCAGTTGCTCAAGCTAAGGAACCGAGAGCCCATCACAAGTCCAAGCACATTCTGAGACGCTTCCATCTTGTCCGAGAGATAATCGAAAGACAAGAAGTCTGCATCAATAGAGTAGATACAAAGAACAACATAGCAGACCCGTTCACTAAGGCTCTACCACAGCGGGAGTTTGATCGCCACCTCGATTGTATGGGGTTAAAGAATAAGAGCGATTGGCTTTAGTGCAAGTGGGAGATTGAAAGGATTATGCCCTATAAGCCAATATCTGTATCTCCCAGACCATTGTAAATTGACAAATTAATAAAGGCAATAACTTTTTCATCATTCGCTGTGTCATTATATGATGAACCCCATAGATTAGGGCTATGGTTGTAGGGCTATGATGAGATCATACCAGTGAGATCTAAGGCCTTAAAACCCTAATCTAGAATATTCCTAGTCATAGGAACCCTGAGTTGGGGATCAGGGTTTCCGGTAAGACTGGCACATCCTATGTATGCTGAAAAGGGTGACTGCTCTCACAGTCATTTGTGTAGGACACTAATACAAGGATGTGGGTGCTCATTAGTGAATGAGTTCACTGAATAGATCCAGTTTGAGAACATCTAATGGAGCCTTAGCTGCTTGTCAATAGATGTTTTCTCATAGTGGGAGTTGTACAAGTAGTCCTATGACCTGAGACTGCCATAATACCTTATGTACATGAACCCATGCTTTGGTTCAATCTCATTCATGACACTGGGTCATGCACAAGGTTGACGCTGGGTGTGGTGAATTGTATATGAAGGAAATGAGTAGGTCAACAAGGAATTGATCACTCCTAGTAGGAGGAGATTGCATCCAGCCAAATTAGGTCAGATGATGATTCAGGAAATCTTTGATCAAAGTACAGATATTAGAAATGATTTCTAATATCGAATTAATTGAATCATTAGTGTATGACTGAGCTGGGAATGAGTATAAACTGGATTTGACATGATTCCATATCCATAGTTATATTCGGGATGCAAGATGATTGAAGGATCGAATTGTACGGGAACTTTCCACTGAAGGGTAGTTTTGGAATTACACCAGAATTTCCATATCTTCCGGGTAGACATGACACGTTGCTAGACGTCAATCTTGTCTTGTGGGTTGATCAAATTAAATGGTTTAATTGGATCACTAATTAGGAGGAGTCCTAATTGACTGACTCGAGTTAGCTCGATTTGACCTAAATCGATTAGAATGAGTTCTAATCAGATTAGGTCAACTTGCACTCGGACCCACTGCTGGCTAAGTATGGAACCCAATGGGTCACACACTTAGGACAGATAATCAAAGATTTAATTTGGAATTAAATCTCGTTTGCAGATGAACACACTAGCATGTGTTGCAAACCATGGCTTCTACTTGAATCGGATTCGAGTTAGGGTTCCGATTTGGTCTTTTTTAGATCCAAATTCATTCCGGTTTGAATCTAATTGAAGATTCAACACTTTGGGCTAATAGTAGGCTAGCAATTGGGCTAACCTAAGAGGCTAAACCCCTTTCCCACATCGCCTAAGTCCCTCCGCTTTTTTTCCCACGCGCGCGCGCAAGGAGAAGAGTCCACGCGCGCGTGGACTCTTTCCAAGACGCGTCTTTGCATGAAAAGAAAGAAAAAAAAGACCGGTGATTTTTGAAGAGGCGTGGAAGAGAGTCCACCTAGGCGTGGACTCTCCAAAAAGGGGAAAAATACCGTGAAAAAGAAAAGAGAAACACCGAAGGGGCGCGACTCTTCCTTCTGCGCGCGCCCTTCTGTGTTTTTCACGATCCTTCTTCGCGTCTTCCCATCCCAAAGGCCGTGAGATTAATCCCAAGGGCCATGAGATAAAGACAGAAGACGTGAGAAGGGAGAGAGGGACGTGAGAGGATGTTTTCAGATGAGAAGGCGCCTCTCTGTCGCCTATTTAAGAAGAAGGCTTCACCGTAAAAATGATTCCAGATTTTCTACGGCGAAGCCTTGCTTCTCTTTCCTTCTCCCTCTCCAGAAGATTGTTTCCCCCTCCCCTCTTTCCTCTTTGATTCCTTTACAGAGCCTAGGCTCTGTCGAATCTCAGAACAGAAGGAGAGTCAGAGAGAGAAACTCTCCGACGGTAAAGGAAGAAGGCGCCTCTTTTCCTTCTTTCTTACATTAAGACAACTTTGTCTTAATTTTCTTCTCCCTCCAAGACAAGCCTTGTCTCATTTTAGGACAAGGGCTTATTCTTAAGACAAGAGTGTCTTAAGGGGCCAAAGTTGCTAAAACTAGGAGAAGAGTAAGAGAGAAAGTTTTAGTCCCCGTTTGGCTAGAGGAGTCCTAGCCAATAGCCCATATATCAAGTTCTTGGGGTAGAACTTGATTGGAAGGAACCCAATTGAGGACTCACTGTCTTGATCATCTGCCCGTGTGGATCACCATCGGAGGGCGGACAAGTGGACGCCTGGTGTGTTCAAAAGGTTACTCTATTTGAAGTTTATTTCTACATCAGATTGGATATAGCGATCTGAGGTTAGTATCTAAACTATGTTTAAATTTGGACATGCATGTAGTCATAAGTTTTAATTGCTAATAAAGAGATTTTGGGATTAGGGTTCGGACCTGATTTCATAAAGTTTTGAAATCCACACTTCCGCACTGGTTACCGAACCCTACATAAGGAACCATGGTGACCTCAGATCTAAAGATCACTTGCATAACTCCCACTATGAGAACTATCTCTTGTCAAGTAGTAAGACTTCCATAAGACAGTCTCAGTGCGGGTCAGTTCAGTGAATTCATATCCTAATGAACACCCTTATCCTTGTATTAGTGTCTCTACACAAGTGGTTATGAGACCAACCACCCTCTCTGTCGAGCATATATAGGATAAGCCAGTCTTTTCGGAAGCATCGATCCTCAAATCGATGATCCTACGACTAGGAACCTTTTAGATTAGGGTTTATAGGAACTTAGGTCTCACCATTATGATCTCCATCATAACCCTAATTCCATTACCCTAACCTATGGGGTTCATCATAATCTTGATAAGATGCAGCATTATGATGAATCAAAAGATGCCTTTTATTGATAAATAATATCATTCTTGAGTTGGAAGATCATAGAAATACTCTTACAATGATTGGCTTTTAGGACACCATTCTTTCAATCTCCCACTTACACTAAAGCCAATCCTTTTGTATTTTGCACCCATACAATCAAGTGGTGATCAAACTACTACTCTGGTAGTGCTTTAGTGAATAGGTCTGCTATGTTGTTCTTTGTATCTACTCGTTCGATGACATCTTATCCTTGAATGTAGTGAAGCATCTTAGGATGTACTTGGGCTTATTATGAGACCTTGGTTCCTTTACTTGTGCAACAACTCTAGTGTTACCACAATAAAGTGACACCGGTTATTCTATAATAAAAACCACACCCATTTTCATGATGAATTTATTCATTCACATAGCTTCCCTTATGGTTTTTACTTGAGCTATGTATCTGCCTTAGTGACTGAGTCAACTACAGTTGGCTACTTTGTACTCTTCCTACTCACTGCACCACCATATAGGGTGAAGACATACCCTTATATGGATTTGCTATCATCCGAATCTGATTGAAAAATAGAATATGTATAACCTTCTAGTTTTAATTCAGATCCACCATATATTAGAAAAATATCTTTAGTCCTTCTCAGGTACTTAAGAATGTTTTTCATAGCTTTCTAATGATCCTCCTTTGGATCAGCCTGAAACCTGCTTAGTATGCCCAAGGCATAAGCAACATCAGGCCCGGTATATAACATGGCATGCATAACTGATCCAATAACCGAAGCATAAGGGATCAAATTCATTCTCTCTCTCTCTTCTGGTGTCTTAGGAGACATCTTCTTAGAGAGGTGTATGTCTTGACTCGTGGGCAAGTAACCTTTCTTACTTCCTTCTATGTTGAATCTCTTCAACACTAAATCAATGTACCTGGATTGGGATAAGCCAAGCATCCTCTTAGATCTATCTATGTAGATTTTTATACCTAGCATATAGGATGCCTCTCCCAAAACCTTCATGAAAAACTGCTTTGATAGCTAAATCTTGATCAATTGCAACATTGGGATATCATTCTCAATGATGAGTATGTCATTGACAAACAAAATCAAGAAAACAAGGGCACTCCCACTTGTCATCTTGTACACACATGGTTCATCTGCATTCTTGATGAAACCAAACTCTTTGATTGTTTCATCAAAGCGAATGTTCCAACTCCTCGATGCTTGCTTTAATCCATAAATGGACTTCTTAAGCCTACATACCTAGTTTGGTCTCTCACTCGAGACAAACCCTAGCTGTGACATATATACTTCTTCTTCAAGGTATCCATTAAGAAAAGCAGTCTTTACGTCCATCATAGTATGGATCTATAGCAAGCAATTTTTGAATGGACTTGAGCAACGCTACTGGTGAAAAAGTTTCATCATACTCAATGCCATGTTTTTGTTTGAAACCTTTTGCCACCAGCCCGGCCTTATAGGTCTCTACTTGACCATCTGCTCCAATCTTCTTCTTGAAGATCCATTTACTGTTGGATTTCTAGGGTTTTGATTGCACAGCGGAATAATGGATTTTCAAAATTTCATTCTCGAAAATCCTAACAACTATAAACCCTAAGCCCAAGATCCCTTATTCACTACAATCAACAAGTCATTAAATTAGGGTTATGAAGAATACCTAGAATGCTAATTCCTTCTTCTTTCCACTAGGCATACAAGCGCATGCCCTCCAATGGTGATCCACACAGGAGTCAAGCCTAGGAACCACTCCTAAGTAGGTTGCTTAAGCCATTGGGACTCTTCTAAAGGCCTTTCTTTCTTTGGTAGACTCTCCTTCCTTGCCCAGGTCCTTGCCCTTCAATAGAGCACTCTGAGCACTTTCCAAAACTCTCTTCACTTTCACTTTCACATTCTAATTCACTTCCTAAAACCCTTGTCTTAAAATGAAGAACTTGTCTTAAAACAAGACCTAAATTCTAACAAGGGAGGAAGAGACAAGGAGAGTGTGGTAGAGTGTGAGTGTAAGAATGAAGGAAATAAAGGATTTTTGTGATCCTATCAGCCTAAACACCGATGGCTATTTATAGGAGAGGGGGAGGTGCTAGATAAGCCTTATCATCAGCCTTTGATCTATCCAAACACATATCATATAAGACCCTTCACTAAGAAGGAGTCTTATCTTGAAGTAACATGTCCCTTCTTGCACTAAGAGACAAGATTTTTTGTCTCTTTAGTTCCTAGCCAAATTCTCCACATCCCACAAGTGATTTTTTGGTTGCAAACAAGCTAAGGGATGTGGCTTTTTAATTTGAAGTATCGATGTTTCAAAATTTCTTAAAGCAGAAGGACTCTGCTTCTTTGAATTAGCGCCAAACATGAAGAGTCACAACTCTTCATTTCTGGCAACTTCCTTCCACCGAACTCCTTTCTTTTATTAACCGGTCAAAGCCCACATAAGAGGGCATGGAGATAAGGATAAAGTCCCTTGGACTTTATCTGGCTTAGGTGACTAACAAGTAGAAGGACTCTTGGTCCTTCTGCGCCTATCAACTTTGGCGTGCACCAAGAATTGGCACCAAGAGTCCCTTCTCATTAGGACGCTTCATTAAATCAAGATAAATGCTAATAAAATCTGGATAAAACCAGATAAATGCTGCCCCACCTTGGACTCAACCCAATCTAGGATTTCCTTAAATTGGCTAGCCAATTAAGAAAGCATTAGACCTAATTCAATTGGGTTCGAAATTAGGTTAGCCTACACATGCTAGTGTGCAATCTAGCTAACCAATTAGGATCCCATGATCCTAATTAAATGTCAATTGACTTTCTAGGCTAACTCCCTAATGTGTGTGACCCTTTGGGTTCCACATCTAGCCAGCAGTAGGTCTAGGTCCAAGCCAATAAGATCCAATCAAACCCGATTGACCTAATTAGGTCAAATTGAGCTGACCTAAGTTGCCAATTCGAACTAACTTTCGAATTTACTCATGAATTCAATCCAATTGATTCATGAAAACCCACAAGACATGATTGATGTCTAGCAATGTGTCATACCTGATAGGAGTTCTCCCAGGGTGTCGAGAATCATGCAGCTTGTGGAAGTGAATTTCAAAACAAAAATTCAAAGCATGAAACCCTAATTGGCTAGAAAACCCTAATTCCCAGGAATCCCTTATGCAATACCAATTAATGAAACATAAATGGAGTTAGAAAAACATACTTGGATTGCTGAAACCCAATCCTATCCATGAGGCTCACAAGTGTAAGCCCTCCAACGGTGATCCACAAAGGAATCAAACCTAGGAACCTCTGTCTTGTAGGTTGCTTGATCAATTGGGACTCTTCCGATGGACTTTCTTCCTTCGACAGCCTCTCCTTCCTTGCTTAGACCTTCGCCCTCCAATAGAGCACTCTAAGCCCTCTCCAAAATCTCTCTTCTCTCTTTCTATCACTTCCTAATTCTCTTCCTAAATGCTTGTCTTAAAATGGCAGACTTGTCTTAAAGGAAGACCTATGTCCTAATAAGTGAAGGAAGAGACAAGGTGGATAGATGTAAGAGTGTAAGAAAGAAACTGAAATATGATACCATCAGAACAAATACCGATAGCTATTTATAGGAGAGGGGGAGGCACTAGATAAGCCTTCTCATCAGCCTCTGATCTATCCAAACACAGATCAAATAAGACCCTTCACTAAGAAGGAGTCTTATCTTGAAACACCATGTCCCTTTATGTGCCAATCGCCTAATTCAAGTTCCTTTAATTTTTTATCCAACTTCTCCCTTTGATACCTGGTATTTCTAGTTAAAATGAAGCCAAGGGATGTGACTTATGAATGAGAAGCATCGATGATTCAAAAGGTCTTAAAGCAGAAGGACTCTGCTTACTTGAATTAGCGCCAAAGTGAAGAGATACGATTCTTAACTTTGCACCAACTACTCCATGCCATATGAAATCTTCGACCTAGTCAAAGTATATGCAATATGGGTGTCATATGAACGGGCATTAAGTCTACTTTCCAACCACATAATCTATTTTTATATTGGAGGTCAACTGGTCCTTGTGCGCCCTTTTGAATGCAGAGGTGTCACTTAGGTGCCAAGAGTCCCATGCCTTTTGGACTCTTGATATATGGTGCATAAAATATCCAAAAAATATCAGATAAAATCTGATAAATTTTCCAACTAAGGACTCAACCCAATATAGGTCTCCCATAAATTGGTTAGTCCATTTACCAACTTTTCAAACCCAATTTAATTGGGTTAGAAGATTAGGTCAGCCTACACATGCTAGTGTGCAATCTAGCTAACCAATTAGGATCCCTTGAACATAATTAAATGTCAATTGAGTTTCTAGGCCAACTCTCTAATGTGTGTGACCTTTTGGGTTCCACATCTAGCTAGCAGTATGTCTAGGTTCAAGCCGATTCAATCCAATCGAATTTGATTGACCTAATTAGGTCAAATTAGCTCACCTAATTGTCCAATTCGAATCACACATCAAATTGACTCATAAAACCAAATTAATTGGTTCATGAAAACCTACAAGACAAGATTGACGTTTAGCAATGTATCATGCCTACCCGGAAGATGAAAAATTTGATGAAAATTATCAAAGTATTCTTCAATAGTAAGTTACCATGTAATTCAATCTTTCGATCTCCTATTTGATGGGAATTCTCCCAGGGTGCCAGGAATCATGCAGCATGCGAAAGTGAATTTCAAAATAAAATTCTAAGCATGAAACCCTAATATGGCTAGAAAACCCTAATTCCCAGAAACCCCTTATGCAATACCAATCAACAAAACATAAATAAATTCAAAATACATACCTGGATCGCTGAAATCCAATCTTTTCCACGAGGCTCACAAGTGCAAGTCCTCCAACGACGATCCACATGAGAATGGTACCAAGGAAGTATCCCTACCGGCATTGCTTGCTTCAACAGAACTCTTTTGTCAGCCATTTGACTTTTGAGCACTGTAGGACACCCTGTCTACTATAGGGTTCTCTGGACACAGTCCTAAACCACTCTTGGTTTTAGGACAACCCTCCTCTAAGACCGCTTAGGCTTATGTCCTAAAACTAAGCCTTGTCTTAGTAGAAAAGACCTTGTCTTAATAAGACAAGTCTTGTCCTAAAGTAAGAAGGAGGGAGAGAGAAGTGGAAGAACACTCAGAATATCTTTTTTATGGTGAAAAGAAAAAGATCTGAAACTCATATCACTGCCCCTATTTATAGTTCTAAGAGGGGCGTGTGATATGTCCTCCAATAGGTTATCAAATATGACTTTTCAAGACAGAAAAATCATATCAAATATGTCTCCTCATGCACCAAAAGACATATTGGTATTCGTCCATTTTTTTTGACAATCTGTGACTTGCCACATGGAAAGTACCTGTCCTTGGGAAGCCAAGAGGCACCTCTTCAATCTCCAAACATCGGAGAAAATGAAGAGCCCTGAAAGCAGAAGGACTCTGCTTCAGGGTGCACGCCCCATGAAGAGACGTGTCTCTTTATGCATGCTTTTGCTTCCATCCATTTTTCACGGCCTTTCAAAAAGCCTTGACAGGTCAAATATATCCAAGAGGCATGGGATAAGATAAGAAGGTGCCCACTGAAATGAAACACTCAAGTGTTTCATCTGCAGAAGGACTTTTGCCCTTCTGTGTGCACCTTCATTTCCCGCGCGCGCCAAGAGGCGCCAAGAAATCCTTTATGTTATGGTCAACTTTATCTACACCCCATGCAACCTTTGACTAGTCAAAGCATATTCAATATGGGTGTCAAAAGAAAGAGCATTAAATCCTCTTTTCATCCATACAAAAATATTTCAGATCAGAGGACTATAGACTCTTCTAGGCCTTTTTGAATACCAAGGTGTCATTTTGGCATCTAGAGTCCCAACTCAAATGGACTCTTCAATAAAACATCCAAAAGTCCAAAATAAAATCAGATCAAGCTTTAATTTGGCTATCCCTACTTAGGACTCAACCTAATTTTGGTTTTTTTTAATTAGGTTAGCCCAATTAGCAAGCAACCAGACCCAATCCAATTGGGTTAGGAATTGGGTTAGCCTATATATGCTAGTATGAAATCTGGCTAACCAATTAGGATCCCATAACCTGAATTAAACCATGAGTAACTTTCTTTGCCTACTCTCTATTGTTTGTGACCCATTGGACTCCACATCTAGCCAGCAATAGGTTTAGGCTTGAGCCGATTCGATCCGATCGAACCTGATTGACCTAATTAGGTCAAATCGGCTCACCTAATTGTCTAATTCAAATTACACATCGAATTGACTCATGAAACCAATCCAATTAGTTCATGAAAACCCACAAGACAAGATTGACATCTAGAAATGTGTCATGCCTACTCGGAAGATGAGAAATTTGATAGAAATTACCAAAATATCCTTCAGTAGAAAGTCACCGTGCAATTCAATCTTTCGATCTCCCATTATAACGATTAAGTGATGGGTATGGATAAATGTCAAACCTTAACACTTAATCATATCGAATCTCAGCTCGATCAGAGGACTCAGCTGATGACTGATTAGAAGCCACTTCTAATCTTATCCCACTTTGAAAAGATTCCTTGAGTTACTCATCAAAGAGATTACATGGGATAACATATCCTCTTACCAGGATTGATCAATTCCTTGTTGGTCCACTCGCATCCTTCATACACCTTCCATCATACCCAAAACATCTCGTATATGTCGCAATGCCATGAATGAGTATGAACCAAAGTATGGCTTAGTATGCACAAGGAACCATGGTGACCTCAGGTCTGAAGATCACATGCACAACTTCTACTCTGGGACCTATCTTTTGACAAGGAGTAAGACTTTCATAAGATAGTCTCGATGCGGATCAGTTCAGTGTACTCATAACCTAATGAGCACCCTTATCCTTGTATTAGTGTCTCTACACAAGTGGATGTGAGACCAACCACCCTCATCAAATGAGCATATATAGGATAAGCTAGTCTTACCGGATTCATCGATCCCCGAATCGATGGTCCAATGACTAGGAACATTCTAGATTAGGGTTTATAGGAATTAGGTCTCATTGTTATTTTATCATAACCCTAATTCCATTGCCCTACTCTGTGGGGTTCATCATAGTCAAAATTATGACACAGCAGTATATGATGAATCAAGTGCCTTTATTATAAATAATGATGCCATATATGAGTTGGAAGTTTACAAAAAGGCCCAAATAATGATTGGCCCTTAGGGCATTTTTCTATCAAACTGCCACTTGCACTAAAGTGAATCGCCCTTATACTTTATGCCCATACAATCCAAGTGGCGATCTAACTGCTGCTTGGCTAATGCTTTAGTGAATGGGTCTACTTTATTGTTCTTTATGTCAACTCGTTTGATGACAATATCTTGTCTTTCTATAATCTCTCGAATAATGTGTAACTGTCTTAGAATGTGCTTGGACTTGTGGTGAGACCTTGGTTCCTTAGCTTGTGTAACAGCCCTAGTGTTAACATAGTATAATGGCATTGGCTGTTGTACATTAGGAACCACGCCCAATTTCATGACGAATTTCTTCATCCAGACAGCTTCCTTTGCAGCTTCACTAGCAGCTATGTACTTTGCCTCAGTGACTGAGTCTGCTACTTTAGACTGCTTGGTACTCTTCCAACTCACTGCACCACCATTCAGGGTGAAGACATACCCCGATGTGGATTTGCTATCATCTGGATCTGATTAAAAACTAGAATCTGTATAACCTTCTAGTTTCAACTCAGATCCTAGATATTCTAGAAAAACATCTTTAGTCCTTCTCAAGTACTGAAGAATATTTTTCACAGCTTTCTAATGATCCTCTCCTGGATCTGCCTGAAACCTGCTCACTATGCCCAAGGCATAAGCAACATCAGGCCTGGTACATAACATGGCATACATAATCGATCATACAGCGAAGCATAAGGAATCATAGCCATCCTCTCTCTTTCTTCTGATGTCTTAGGAGACATCTTCTTAGAGAGTTGTATGCCTTGACTTATTGGCAAGTAACCTTTCTTACTTCCATCCATGTGGAATCTCTTTAACACTAAGTCAATGTACCTAGATTTGGATAAGCCCAGCATCCTCTTGGATCTATCTTTATAGATTTTTATACCCAGTATATAAGATGGTTCTCCCAAATCCTTCATGGAAAACTTTGATGATAGCCAAGTTTTAACCAATTGCAACATTAGGATATCATTCCCAATGATCAGTATGTCATCCACATACAAAACTAAGAAATAATGGCACTCCCACTTGTCTTCTTATACACACATGGTTCATCCACATTTTTGATAAAACCAAATCCTTTGATTGTTTCATCAAAATGGATGTTCCAACTCCTTGATGCTTGCTTAAGTCCATAAATGGACTTCTTTAACTTGCATACCTGGTTTGGTCTCCTACTTGAGACAAACCCCTCTGGCTGTAACATATAGACTTCTTTTTCAATGTTTTCATTGAGGAAAGCAATCTTTACGTCCATTTGCCAAATCTCATAGTCATGGTATACTGCTATGGCAAGCAGTATTTGAATGGAATTGAGAATGGATACTGGAGAAAAAGTTTCATCATAGACTACACCATGTTTTTGTCTAAAACCTTTTGCTACCAGCCTAGCCTCATAGGTCTCGACTTGACCATCTGCTCCAATCTTCTTCTTGAATATCCATTTACACCCTATAGGGTTAATTCCTTCAGGTGGATCTACCAAGGTCCAAACCTGATTAGAATACATGGAGTCCATTTCAGATTTCACGACACCAAGCCACTTGTCGGAGTCCCTACTCTCGATAGCTTCCGAATAGGTCACATGATCATCATCCTGTATGATACTGGCTTCATTGTCATCACCGATGACAAAAACATATCTGAGAGGTGCTCCTCGCACCCTCTCTGACCTTCGGAGAGGAGGTGTGTATTGTGGCTGTTCTTGATCCACAAGAACTACTGGTTGAGGAACTTTACTTGAAGGCTCATCGGTTTGTTGGTTCTGTTCTTCACACAACTCAAGTGAAGAATCACTATATCCTTCTTGGATTAACTCTTATTCCAAGAATGTAGCATGCTTACTGATAATTATCTTTTGCTTGGTAGCATTATAAAAGAGGTATCCCTTACCTTCTTTTGGATAACCAACAAACCTACACTTGTCAACCCTAGCACTTAACTTATGTCCAAAGTTATTCTTGACATAAGCATGGCAACCCCAAATCTTTAAGTACTTAAGACTTGGTCTTTTACCATTCCATAACTCAAATAGAGTGCTACTTACTAACTTAGATGGAACCCTGTTTAATATATATGCAACAGTCTCCAAGGCATGTCCCCAGAAGGAAATGGGAAGATCTGTGATGCTCATCATGGACATCACCTTGTCCAACAAGGTATGATTTCTCCTTTCTACCATTCCATTTAACTGAGATGTATAAGGAGGGGTCTATTCAGAAATAATGCCTTTATCCTTGAGATGGTTCAAAAACTGACTAGACAAGTTTTCCCCTCCTCGATCAGACCGAAGAGCTTTAATACTAAGTCCAGTTTGTCTTTCAACCATACTCTGATATTCTTTAAACTTATCAAAAGCTTCGAACTTGTGTTTCATAAGATACACATAATCGAACCTTGATAAATCATTAATAAAAGTGATGAAATAAGAATATCCTCTTTTGGCATGAGTTGGCATAGGTCCATATACATCAGTATGTACAAGACCTAACAATTCAGTTGCCCTTTCTCCAAATCCAGTGAATGGAAACTTGGTCATTTTCCCTTTGAGGCAGGACTCACAAGTTCCTAATGATTGAAAATCATCAGGGTCAAAGTAATCCTCTTTGACTAACTTGTTTATCCTTGACTCACTGATATGACCTAACCGGTAATGCCAGAGATATGTGACATTGACATTATCTCTTTTTCTCTTCTTGTCATTTACAAGAAGTATTTCATCATTGAGTACTAAAGTTAGAAGACCATTCATGAAGCAACCATGCCCAAATGTTGTATTATTATGAAGAATAGAGTAGCCACTACTCTTTACACTTATTTCATATCCTTGTTGTAACAACAAGGGTATTGAAATAATGTTTCTTACAATATTTGGCACATAGTAGCATTCTTCCAACCTTATGATATTACACGAAGATAATAATAGAAGATTGGTGCCCACAGCTTCAACATATGTGGGTTCTCCACTTGCCCCATATAATTTGAAGTCACCTTTCTTCAAATTTCTAATTCTGTGGAGTCCTTGTAAAGATTTACAAATATATGACCCACATGCGGTATCCAATACCCATGAATTAGAAATAGATTCACTCAATGATAAATTGATTTGTATCATGTACAAAACCCCTAAATGCACCACTTGCATCTTGCTTCACATTTGCAAGACAAGTCGTGCAATCCTTCTTCCAATGCCCAAACATGCTACAATGGGAACAAGCTCCATCAGCCTTCTTCCTCACCAGCCCACATAGTTTGAATTGGTTAACTTATTAGCAACCAAGATGCCATGCAATGATAAATTTGAAGCCATAAAAATAAATATCCTATATTTAATTAAAGAACAATATCAGCAGACCACTCAAGATGACATCCATAACTGGATAAGGACTTTCTATCTAATTATGGCTCCCACTATTTTCTTCAAATACCATAACCCTCAACTATGATAAGCAGAAACCTTTCCGGTTTCCTTAGTGGGGTTGAGATCCTAATTCCTCATTAGTGCCTTGTGTTACACAACAAACACTAATAAGTTCAAAGGTAGGACTTACTTTCTAATTGCAACCCATATAATTCTTAACAATTATCTTTGCCTCTAAGACACTTATAGTCTTGTGTTACACAACAAACTATAATTTCTTAGTTTAGTCAAACCCTTCATTTCTATATAGCTATAATTGAAAATTGTTGCCCTTGTGTTACACAACAAAGCAACAATTTCAACGATGCCATAAAGCACTAAGTGCACCAATACAAATTTCATATCAAACCCTAGAGTAGATCTTGTGTTACACAACAAACCTACTATAGTTTTGATATTAATTTGGCTTAGCATGAAGGAAGGAAAATTATAATATACATAATCAATTAGCATTCTCAAGTTAAGGTTTAGATATTACCAAATTGGCCAGGTAAGTGGAAGGGGTGAGGGGGTCCCCCCGTTGCTTTTCTTAGATACGAATTAAATTGGCTAGGTTAGACAACGGAACCAATTAAAAACCTCATTCCCTTTACATTCCTAGAACCACTTGCCTAGACACTAATTGGCTGATCAAACCCTAATCGATTTTGCAACATGACTAAGTTTTTTACTATGACTAAATATGACTTTTATGAGGGCTTTGATGGTCTCAAAAATACATTCTAAATACTATCATGATAATTACATTTATAACTACAAGTATAAACTTAAACATGATGACTATGTTTATAACAAATATGAACATATTGCATATAACTCTAACATATGCAGAACATTCATGTCATCAAGCATATTACCCTAATATGCAAAGCATTACATGACAACAAGCATATTACCCTAATATGCATAGCATGATAACATGCATATTACCTTAATATGCAAAACATGATATGATTAATGTAAAATACCGTTCACCTCACTCATTCATGGGAATTACCACAAAGTGGCACCCCTACACATCATAGGAAACCCATAGAATGGACATAGTGGACATTTTACACCCTACTTTACTCCTATGACCAGACGACTATGGCAACCCCAATCTAGAGCAATTACTTGGTTCAATCAACAAGCATAATTTCATACTTGAAATGATAACATGCATTTCATGAAAAATAGAAATTAAACATATTATCCTAATATGGAAAATTTCATATCAATGCATTAACATGCCTTTTCATGAACAAACCAGAAATCTAACATATTAATCTCAAGATTCTGGTAGAGTCGATATGACAAGGTTCGAGTCGGCTCGATCACTAGTCGGGTCGACTCAAATGTGAAAATCATGAACTTCAAAAATGATTCGTAATTGGTATGCCACAAGGAGGGCTCTGATATCACTGATGAGAATTCACCCAGGGTGCCGAGAATCACGCAGCATGCGAAAGTGAATTTCAAAGCAAAATTCTAAGCATGAAACCCTAACATGGCTAAAAAACCATAATTTCCAGGAATCCCTTATGCAATACCAATCAACGAAACATAAATGAAGTCAGAATACATATCTGGATCGCTGAAATCCAATCTTTTCCATGAGGCTCACAAGTGCAAGCCCTCCAATGGTGATCCACCCGAGAATGGTACCAAAGAAGAATTCCTACCAGGGTTGCTTGCTTCAACAGAACTCTTTTGTCAACCTTTTGACCTTTGACCACTGTAGGATACCCTGTCCTACTGTAGGGCTCTCTGGACATAGTCCTAAACCACTCTTGGTTTTAGGACAACCCTCCTCTAGGACCTCTTAGGCTTATGTCCTAAAACTAAGCCTTGTCCTAGTAGAAAAAACATTGTCTTAACAAGACAAGTCTTGTCCAAAAATAAGGAGGGAGAGAGAAGTGGAAGAACACTTAGAATATCTTTTATACGGTGAAAAGAAAAAGATCTGAAACTCATATCACTGCCCCTATTTATAGTTTTAAGAGGGGCGTGTGATATGTCCTCCAACAGGTTATCAGATATGATTTTTCAAGACTGAAAAATCATATCCAATATGTCTCCTCATGCACCAAAAGACATTGGCATCCGTCCATTTTCTTAGACAATCTATGACTTGCCACATGGAAAGCACCAGTCACTAGGAAGCCAAGAGGTGCCTCTTCAATCTCCAAACACCGGAGAATATGAAGAGTCCTGAAAGTAGGACTCTGCTTCAGGGTGCGTGCCACATGAAGAGACTCATCTCTTCATGCGCGCTTTTGCTTCCATCCATTTTTCACGCCGTTTCAAAAAGCCTTGACCGGTCAAATATATCCAAGAGGCATGGGATAAGATAAGAAGGTGCCCACTGAAATGAAACACTCAAGTGTTTCATCTGCAGAAGGACTTTTGTCCTTCTGTGCGTACCTTCATTTCCTGCGCGTGCCAAGAGAAGCCAAGAAACCCTTTATGTTATGGTCAATTTGTTCTACACCCCATATAACCTTTGACTAGTCAAAGCATATGTAATATAGGTGTCAAAAGAAAGAGCATAAAATCCTCTTTTCATCCATATAAAAATATTTCAGATCGGAGGACTACAGACTCTTCTAGGCCTTTTTGAATGCCAAGGTGTCATTTTAGAATCTAGAGTCCCAACTCAAATGGACTCTTCAATAAAACGTCCAAAAGTCCAAAATAAAATCAGATCAAGCTCTGATTTGGCTATCCCTACTTAGGACTCAACTTAATTTTGGTTTTCCTTAATTAGGTTAGTCCAATTAGCAAGCAACCGAACCCTATCCAATTGGGTTAGGAATTGGGTTAGCCTACATATGCTAGTATGCAATCTGGCTAACAAATTAGGATCCCATGACCCTAATTAAACCATGAGTAACTTTCTTGGCCTACTCTCTATTGTGTGTGACCCATTAGATTCCATATCTAGCCAGTAGTAGGTGTAGGTTTGAGCCGATTTGATCCGATCGAACCCAATTGACCTAATTAGGTCAAATCGGCTCACCTAATTATCCAATTCGAATCACACATCGAATTGACTCATGAAACCAATCCAATTTGTTCATGAAAACCCACAAGACAAGATTGATGTCTAGCAACATGTCATGCCTACCCGGAAGATGAGGAATTTGGTAGAAATTACCAAAATACCTTTCAGTAGTAAGTTACCGTGCAATTCAATCTTTTGATCTCCCATTATCCCGATTAAGTGATGGATATGGATAAATGTTAAATCCTAACACTTAATCATATCGAATCTCAACTCGATCATGAGAACTCAGCTGATGACTGATTAGAAGCCACTTCTAATCTTATCCAACTTTACAAAGATTCCTTGAGTTACTCATCGAAGAGATTACATGGGATAACATATCCTCTTACCAGGATTGATCAATTCCTTGTTGGTCTATTCACATCCTTCGTACACCTTCCACCATACCCAGAATACCCCGTACATGTTGCAATGCCATGAATGAGTATGAACCAAATTATGGCTTAGTGTGCACAAGGAACCATGGTGACCTCAGGTGTGAAGATCATATGCACAACTTCTACTCTGGGACCTATCTTTTGACAAGGAGTAAGACTTCCATAAGATAGTCTCGGTGCGGATCAGTTCAGTGTACTCATAACCTAATGAGCACCCTTATCCTTGTATTAGTGTCTCTACACAAGTGGTTATGAGACCAACCACCCTCATCAACTGAGCATACATAGGATAAGCTAGTCTTACTGGATTCATCAATCCCCGAATCGATGGTCCAATGACTAGGAACATTCTAGATTAGGGTTTATACGAATTAGGTCTCACTGTTATTTTATCATAACCCTAATTCCATTGCCCTACTCTATGGGGTTCATCATAGTCAAAAATATGACACATTAGTATATGATGAATCAAATGCCTTAATTATAAATAATGATGTCATATATGAGTTGGAAGTTTACAAAAAGGCCCAAATAATGATTGGCTCTTAGGGCATTTTTGTATCACCATTATCCCGATTAAGTGATAGGTATGGATATATATCAAACCCTAACACTTAATCATATCGAATCTCATCTTGATCATGAGGACTCAGCTGATGACTGATTAGAAACCAATTCTAATCTCATCCTGCTTTGATCAAAGGCTCCTTGAGTCACTCATCGAAGAGATTGCATAGGATAACGATTTCT
Organism: Areca catechu; assembly: GCA_021397845.1. Taxonomy (NCBI): domain Eukaryota; kingdom Viridiplantae; phylum Streptophyta; class Magnoliopsida; order Arecales; family Arecaceae; genus Areca; species Areca catechu. The sequence continues at coordinate 5,411,360 of JAHSVC010000059.1, forward strand.
CTTACTAGGAAAGATCGATTCCTAGTTGGTCCACTCACATCCTTTGTACACCTTCCACCATACCTAGAACACCCCGTACATGTCGCAATAGCATAAATGATTATGAACCAAAGTATGGCTTAGTGTGCACAAGGAACCATGGTGACCTCAGGTTTAAAGATCACATATACAACTTCTACTCTGGGATCTATCTTTTGACAAGTAGTAAGACTTCCATAAGATAGTCCCAGTGCTGATCTATCCAGTATACTCATACCCTGATGAGCACCGTTATTCTTGTATTAGTATCTCTACACAAGTGGTTGTGAGATCAGCCACCCTCATCAACTGAGCATACATAGGATAAGCTAGTCTTTCTGGATTCATCAATCCCCAAATGATGGTCCAATGACTAGGAACATTATATGTTAGGGTTTATAGTAATCAGGTCTCACTGTTATTTTATCATAACCCTAATTCCATTACCCTACTCTTTGGGGTTCATCGTAATCAACAAAACATGACAGCAGTATATGATGAATCAAATACCTTTATTAATATGAAAAACATGTCATAAATGTGCTGGAAATTTACAAAAAAGGCCCTCATAATGATTGGCTCTTCGGGCACTTTTCTATCAATGCCTACCCGGAAGATGAGAAATTTGGTCGGATGTACCAAAATACCCTTCAATAAAAAGTTACCATGCAATTCCATCTTTCGATCTCTTTTTATCCCAAATAAGTGATGGGTATGAATAATTATCAAATCCTAGCACTTAGTCATTTTCAATTTCAATTCGATAGTGAAGACTTTGCCGATGACTGATTAGAAAATACTTCTAATCTCATCTTGCTTTGATCAAAGACTCCTTGAGTCATCAATCGAAGAGATTACTTGGGATAACATTTTCTCTTGCTAGGAATGATCGATTCCTTGTTGGTCCACTCACATCCTTCATACACCTTCCACCAATCCAAGAACATCCTGTACATGACTCAACGCCATGAATAAGATGAACCAGAACATGGCTTAGTATGTATAAGGAACCATGGTGACCTCAGGTCTAAAGATCACTTACATAACTCCTACTATGAGAACTATCTCTTGACAAGTTGTAAGACTTCCACAAAATATTCTAAGTACGATCTGTTCAGTGAACTCATACCCTAATAAGCACCCTTATCCTTGTATTAGTGTCTCTACACAGTGGCTGTGAGACCAGCCACCCTCTCCATTGAGCATATATAGGATAAGCTAGTCTTTCCGGAAACATCGATCCCCGAATCGATGATCCAACAACTAGGAACATTTTAGATTAGTGTTTATAGGAACTTAGGTCTCACTGTTATGATCTCCATCATAACCCTAAATCCTTTGTCCTAACCTATGGGGTTCATCATAATCTTTGAATAAAACAAAGCAATATGATAAAACAAAAAATACCTTTAATTAATATAATAATGTCATACAAGAGTTAGAATATTACAAAAATACCCTTACAAAGATTGGCTTTTAGGGCACTTTTCTTTCATTTACACCCGATTGGGTTTACTCCCTTAGGTGGATCAATTAATGTCCAAACCTGATTAGAGTACATGGATTCCATCTCAGATTTCATGGCTTTCAGCTATTTGTCAGAGTCCCCACTCGTGATAGCTTCCGTGTAGGTCATAGGATCATCATCCTGTATGATACTGGCTTCATTATCATTCCCAATGACAAAGCCATATCTAAGAGGTGCACTTCATACTCTCTTTAACCTATAGAGTGGTGGTGTGTGTTGTGGTTGTTCCTAAATCTTAGGAACATCTAGTTAAGGAATTGTTTCAGGTGTTGGTTAAGCTTCTTCAAGCTCAAATATCCTCTCATTACCCTTTTCTTAGATAAACTCCTTTTCCAAGAATGTGGCATGCCTATTGACAAAGACCTTTTGCTCAGTAGGGTGGTAGAAAAGATAACCCATACCTTCTTTAGGATATCCTACAAACATGTACTGTCAGCCCTAGCACTTAGCTTATATCCAAAAACATTCCTGACATAAGCAGGGCAACCTAAATCTTAAAATGTTTAAGACTTGGCCTTTTCCCATTCCATAATTCATATGGAGTGCTCTTAACAGCCTTTGATGGCACCCTATTTAGTATGTGGGTAGCAGTCTCTAGGGCATAACCCCAGAAGGATACTGGAAGATCTGTGAAGCACATCATGGACCGTACCATGTCCAACAAGGTTCGGTTCCTCCTTTTTTGTTATAGCATTTAACTGTGGAATATATAGAGGGGTCCATTTAAAGAGAATTCCTTTATCTTTAAGATGATCAAAAACTCACTAGACAAGTATTCTTCTTATCTGTCAGATTGAAGGATTTTAATACTATGCCCAGTTTGTTTCTCAACCATACTTTGATACTGTTTGAATTTTTAAAAGGCTTTCGACTTGTGTTTCATAAGATACACATATCCAAACCTTGATAAGTCATCAGTAAAACTAATAAAATAAGAGTATCCTCCTCTAGCCAAGGTTGTCATAGGACCATACACATCTATGTGTACTAGACCTAACAACTCTGTTGCCCTATCTCCATGTCTAGTGAATGGAGATTTGGTCATCTTACCCATGAGATAGGACTCACAATTTCCTAATGATTCATAATCAATTTTCTTTGTACAACTTGTTTATCCTAGACTCACTAATATGACCCAAATGGCAATGCCAGAGATATGTGATATTTATATCATCTCTTTTTATCTTCTTGTTTTCAACAAGCATAACTTCATCATTAAGTGATAGAATCAAAAGACCATTAACAAATATACCACAACCAAAGAACTTTTTGAAAAGAAGATCGAGCACCCATGGCTTGAAATATTTATTTCATACCTTGTTTCAATAACAACTGTACAGAAATAATATTCTTTATAATGTTGGATACATAATAATAATCTTTAATTCAAGAATATTGCCCGATGGTAATACATCGGATAGGTGCCAACAGCTTCAACATGAATGCGATCACCACTCACGCCAAACAGCTCGAAGTTACCCTTCTTCAAGCTTCTGGGTCTTTATAACCCTTGCAATGACTTGCAGATATGAGACCCACATGCGGTATCCAATACCCATGTATTAGAAGCTAAAGAACTTAATGATAAGTTTGTTTATATCATGTACAAATTTTTGGATGCATTACCAGCATCCTGCTTTTGACCTGCAAGATATAACTTGCAATTCTTCTTCTAGTGCCCTTGCTTTCCACGGTGATAGCAGTTCCACCAGCAGAGGGCTTCTTTATCTTTTTCCTTTTTTGGAAGCTACTCTTAGGGTTTATTTGTGCTTGGAACAACTGCTTCGATATTTCATATCGAGCAGTTTGACTATGCTCTCAAATAGCTTCTTAAGATTGAGCAATATGGACTGAGGTTCCATTTCCTCATGTTGCCTTTGTAACTCATTACTCATTGAGGCCAGCATGATGCACTTGATAGTCATGCTATCATTTTGTCACATTTTATATATGGCTCTTTCCTCTTCAGTAGCATCCTCTCCTACTAGTGTAGGTCAGGAGTATCAAGGATATAAGCAATTTTTTCTTGAGCTAATACAATTCTTAGGTTCCTCAACCAATCCACATAATTTGAATTGGTCAACTTATTGGCATCCAAGATGCCCCGCAGTGAAAGAGTAGAAGCCATAATGTAACAATGTACAGTAAGTAAAGAACAACTATAAGCATACCACTCATGATGATATTCATAATTAGACAATGACTTTTGCATCTAATTGTGTCTCTCACTATTTTCCATCGAATACCATAACCCTTGCTATGGTAAGCGGGAAACCCTCCCAGGGCTTCCTCAGTGGGGTTGAGATCCCAATTCCTTATAAATGCCTTGTGTATCATAACAAACACTTATAAGTTCAAGGGTAGGAAATGACCCTTTCCAATTGCATCCCTTGCAATTCTCAACTTAACTTTTGCCTCTAAGACACTTATAGCCTTGTGTGTGCACAACAAACCATAATGTCTTAGTTTAGTCAGACCCTTCATTTCCATATAGCCGTGATTGAATAATTTGCCCTTGTTTGTACATGACAAAGCAACATTATTAGTCATGCTATAAAGCACTAGGTGCACCAAGACAAATTTTATACCAAATGATGCAGAACGGAAAAAAGAGATGATGCGATGCGGAAATAAATTAAGATTAATTCTTTTTTTTTTATTTTCAGAAATTGGCTTTGACTCAAAGGAAAGCTAAACTATATTGAAAAAACTAGGTAATAATTGAAAGCATAATTTAAAAGAAACTAGGTTATCAGAGTGGTTCAGAAGTAACGATCGCTGGGGGTTGAGAAACTCCCAGACCTAGGGTTTCGCTCTGAACTTTCAACAGGATAGAAATAAAGAAAAGATGGGTTACCGACCAGACAGTGATCTTCACAGAGTTTGGTGGAAGAACTCTCTCGAGCAGATTGTTGGATCCTCGGATTCGGATATCTTCGCAATGGATCCTCCAATACTGGTCCTGTGGCTGAGTCGACTTCTCCTGAACTCAAGATCTGGGAAAGAAGAAGAACAAGTGATGGAATCAGATACTCAAGAAAGGATTTACCAGATTGAAGAACTTGAAAGCTGATGTTGCTGAAATCCGGATTCTCCTAAAGGTTGATTTGGCTCCCTCTGGAATTTGCTCTGAATCTGAAGTATCCGGACTGGACCCGGATTCTGGTGGTTGGCCTTGATTTGGAGAGAGTGGCCGTGGGAGGTGGGGTAGCTAGGGTTTGGTGGATTGAGGAGAATTATGGGTGGCTAGGGTTTTGGAGTGAAGTGGCTAACCTAGGGTTTTGGGGTTGGAGATCTCACACCTCCTCAAGGTTCCTGGGGAACCCGGATTTACTCCCTCACGGAGCTCAACACCTGGATGCAAGTGCGGAAGAGAGAAAACACAGAGTTTGCTCACACATAAATTGGATTCATTCATCAGATAACTTTCAAATTTACAAGAAGGGTTTAATTTATAGGACTTTATAAGAGAGCAGGGTTTTACATCTTCCCATGTGGGACTAATAGGGTGGATCTTCAAATTAGGTTTGTAGGATCAATTCCCACACATATGGCCGGCCAAAAGGTTCCAAAAATGTTGATTGGTGGCTTCAAAAGGAAAGTGGGTGGCGCCTCCTAGCCTTGCTCTTCAAGAGAAATTTCCTTCCTTTCATACCTGGTTTTATTTGGAATTACTTAGGTGCCTCCTAGTCTTCCTCCCCATGCTTTGCTCCTTTCTTTTCATAGCTTGGCTCTTATGGAAACACTTTGGCCGCCCCCTTGAATTGTGGATCCCAGATTGTCTTCTCCTTAAGTGGCGCATGAGAGAAGGGACCTGCTATCTTGTGGTGTGGGGACCAGAGCATACTGGATGGAGATGTGGCGCCCCCTGGACTCAGGCATGTGGCTGGGAGTGTGGCTGGGAGTGTGGCACCCACTTGCTTGGCCTTGGGAGAAAATGTGACACCCTGGAGAAGTCCTAGACTACTACTAAGTCAACATGACTCAACAAAATTAAATTGCAGAGACATACAGACTCAAGCTAAAATTGAGCTAATCAAGTCAACCCTTATTACAAACCAGAAAACCCTAATTCTTCAGGCAAGGTCAATCAGAGATCCAGATGGAGCCCTGAAGTCTTCTTCTGAGTCTGGTGCCCGCACCACCAAATGCTAGAGCAGGCCTTGTGTGTACATAACAAACCTACTATAATATTGACATAAATTTGGCTTAGCATGAAGGAAGGCAGTTTGTAGTGTGCTTAATCAATTAGTATTTCCAATTTATGGTTTAGATGTGACCACATTGGCCAGGTAAGTGGGAGAGATGAGGGGTTCCCCCATTGCTTTCTTAGACACCAATTAAATTGGCCAGGTAAGACAACAGAACCAATTAAAAATCTCATTCCCTTTACCTTCACAGAACCACTTTGCCTAGACACCAATTGGACAATCGAACCCTAATCGGATTTGCATCATGATTAACTTATACAATGACTAAATATAATTTTTATGAGGGCTTTGATGGTCTCTAACACATCCTAATATAGACTTAATCATGTCAACCAAACATTCATGACATCATAATGTATTCATAACCATACACATATGACATGATATTCATTCCATCATTCGAGCATATTAACCTTAATATGCATACCATAAGCATGATTGTAATATCAATTCATTCACCTCACTTGTTCATGGGATATGGCCACAGCGGCTTACCTACACGCCATAAGAGATCCCATTGAATGGGAAGAGAGGGCCATGAAATCCTAAATAACTTCTATGACCGGATGGCCATGGTGACTAACCCAATCCAAAGTAGTTACTAGAATATAACATATTTCAAATATGTGATTAATTAATCATGCATAGAATCAAATAATCATTCAATATATAATTGAACCCTATTTAGTGGCATGCATCATAATATGATTCCCATATATGATCATATTTATTATAACCTAAGCATATTCAATTGACCATTAATTGAATGAAATAAGATGGCCTTGATACCACTGTTGGGTTTCGGTGATGCAGCGGAAGTATGGATTTCAAAATTTTCATTTTTTAAACTCCAAACAACTTGAAACCCTAAGCCCAAGATCCATTATTCATTAAAATTAACAAGTCATTCAATTAGGATTTGGAAAAATACCTGGAATGCTAATTCCTTCTTGTTTCCACTAGGACACAAGTGCATGCCCTCCAGAGGTGATCCACATAGGAATTGATCCTAGGAAGCACTCCTTAGCAGGTTGCTTAAACCACTAGGACTCTTCACTTTGACTTTTCTTCCTTCGACAGCCTCTCCTTCCTTGCTTAGACCCTTGCCCTCTAGTAGAGTACTTTGAGCCCTTTTCAAATCCTCTCTTCACTCTCTTTTTCACTTCCTAAACCCTTATCTTAAGAGTGAACCTTGTAGGGTTCGGTAACCAGTGCGGAAGTGTGGATTTCAAAACTTTATGAAATCAGGTCCGAACCTAATCCCAAATCCCTTATTAGCAATTAAACTTTGACTACATGCATGTCCAATTAAACATAGTTTAGATACTAACCTCAGATCGCTATATATCCATCTGATGTAGAAATAAACTCCAAATAGAGTAACCTTTTGAACACACCAGGCGTCCACTTGTCCGCCCTCCGATGGTGATCCAACGGGCAGATGATCAAGACAGTGACTCCTCAATTGGGTTCCTTCCAATCAAGTTCTACCCCAAGAACTTGATATATGGCTATTGGCTAGGACCTCTCTAGCCAAACGGGGACTAAAACTTTCTCTCTTACTCTTCCCTAGTTTTAGCAACTTTGGCCCCTTAAGACACTCTTGTCTTAAGAATAAGCCCTTGTCCTAAAATGAGACAAGGCTGTCTTGGAGGGAGAAAAAAATTAAGACAAAGTTGTCTTAATGTAAGAAAGAAGGAAAAGAGGCGCCTTCTTCCTTTACCGTCGGAGAGTTTCTCTCTCTGACTCTCCTTCTGTTCTGAGATTCGACAGAGCCTAGGCTCTGTAAAGGAATCAAGAGGAAAGAGGGGAGGGGGGAAACAATCTTCTGGAGAGGGAGAAGGAAAGAGAAGCAAGGCTTCGCCGTAGAAAATCTGGAATCATTTTTACGGTGAAGCCTTCTTCTTAAATAGGCGACAGAGAGGCGCTTCTCATCTGAAACATCCTCTCACGTCCCTCTCTCCCTTCTCACGTCTTTGTCTTTATCTCATGGCCCTTGGGATTTATCTCACGGCCTTTGGGATGGGAAGACGTGAAAAGGATCGTGAAAAACCAGAAGGGCGCGCGCAGAAGGAAGAGTCGCGCCCCTTCGGTGTTTCTCTTTTCTTTTTCACGGTATTTTTTCCCCTTTTTGGAGAGTCCACGCCTAGGTGGACTCTCTTCCATGCCTCTTCAAAAATCACCGGTCTTTTTTTCTTTCTTTTCACGCAAAGACGCGTCTTGGAAAGAGTCCACGCGCGCGGTGACTCTTCTCCTTGCGCGCGCGCGTGGGAAAAAAAGCGGAGGGACTTAGGCGATGTGGGAAAGGGGTTTAGCCTCTTAGGTTAGCCCAATTACTAGCCTACTATTAGCCCAAAGTGTTGAATCTTCATTAGATTCAAACCGGAATGAATTTGGATCTAAAAAAGACCAAATCGGAACCCTAACTCGAATCCGATTCAAGTAGAAGCCATGGTTTGCAACACCTGCTAGTGTGTTCATCTGCAACGAGATTTAATTCCAAATTAAATCCTTGATTATCTGTCCTAAGTGTGTGACCCATTGGTTCCATACTTAGCCAGCAGTGGGTCCGAGTGCAAGTTGACCTAATCTGATCAGAACTCATTCTAATCGATTTAGGTCAAATCGAGCTAACTCGAGTCAGTCAATTAGGACCCTCCTAATTTGTGATCCAATTAAACCATTTAATTTGATCACCCACAAGACAAGATTGACGTCTAGCACGTGTCATGTCTACCCGGAAGATATGGAAATTCTGGTGTAATTCCAAAACCTACCCTTCAGTGGAAGTTTCCCGTACAATTCGATCCTTCAATCATCTTGCATCCCGAATATAACTATGGATATGGAATCATGTCAAATCCAGTTTATACTCATTCCCAGCTCAGTCATACACTAATGATTCAATTAATTCGATATTAGAAATCATTTCTAATATCTGTACTTTGATCAAGATTTCCTGAATCATCATCTGACCTAATTTGGCTGGATGCAATCTCCTCCTACTAGGAGTGATCAATTCCTTGTTGACCTACTCATTTCCTTCATATACAATTCACCACACCCAGCGTCAACCTTGTGCATGACCCAGTGTCATGAATGAGATTGAACCAAAGCTGGGTTTCATGTACATAAGGTTATGGCAGTCTCAGGTCATAGGACTACTTGTACAACTCCCACTATGAGAAAACATCTATTGACAAGCAGCTAAGGCTCCATTAGATGTTCTCAAACTGGATCTATTCAGTGAACTCATTCACTAATGAGCACCACATCCTTGTATTAGTGTCCTACACAATGACTGTGAGAGCAGTCACCCTTTTCAGCATACATAGGATGTGCCAGTCTTACCGAAACCCTGATCCCCAACTCAGGGTTCCTATGACTAGGAATATTCTAGATTAGGGTTTTAAGGCCTTAGATCTCACTGGTATGATCTCATCATAGCCCTACAACCATAGCCCTAATCTATGGGGTTTCATCATATAATGACACAGCGAATGATGAAAAGTATTGCCTTTATTAATTGTCAATTTACAATGGTCTGGGAGATACAGATATTGGCTTATAAGGCATAATCCTTTCAAACCTATCTTAAGACAAGACCTAAGTTCTAACAAGGGAATGAAGAGACAGGGAGTGTGGTAGAGTGTAAGTGTAAAAAGAAAAGATTTGTGATACCCATCGGCCTAAATACCGATGGCTATTTATATGAGATGGGGAGGTGTCATATATGGCTCTTCATCAGCACTTGATATGTCAATCAACAGATCATATAAGACCCTTCATTAAGAAGGGTCTTATCTTGAAGAGTCATGACATGTCCTATGCCAAGAGACAAGACTTTTTGTCTCTTCGGTTCCTAGCCAAATTCTTCACACACCACTGTCATTTCTAGTTTCAAAGAAACCAAGAGACATGGCTTTTTAATTAGAAGCATCGGTGTTTCAAAATGCCTTAAAGCAAAAGGACTCTGCTTACTAGGATTAGCGCCAAAAATGAAGAGACGCTTCTCTTCATTTATGCCAACTCCCTTCCACCAAATTTTCTCTTTGTTGACCAGTCCACATGAGAGGGCATGGAGATGAGGAGATTCCTTTTTAGGCTTATCTGGAAACTGAGTCCCATAACTAGAAGGACTCTAGGTCTATCTGCACCCCATTTATTCCTTACACATAAAAAGTTGGCGCTAAGAGTCCCCTCCACTTAGGACTCTTCAAATAAATAGGACAAAGGCTTATTAAATCTAGATAAAACCAGATAAATGCTGGCCCACCTTGTACTCAACCCAATCTAGGATTTCCTCAAATTGGTTTGCCCATTAAGCAACCTTTTAGACCTAATTCCATTGGGTTTGGATTTAGGTTAGCCTACACATGCTAGTGTGAAATCTAGCTAACCAATTAGGATCTCATGACCCTAATTAAATGTTAATTGACTTCCTAGGTCAATCCTGAATGTGTGTGACCCTTGGGTCCACTCTAGCTAGCAGTAGGTTTAGGTCCAAGCCAATTTGATCCAATCAAATCCAATTTGACCTAATTAGGTCAAATTGAGCTGACCTAAGTTGTCAATTCAAACTAGCTTTCAAATTGACTCATGAATTCAATTGAATTGATTCATGAAAACCTACAAGACATGATTGACATCTAGAAACATGTCATGCCTACCCAGAAGATGTGAAATTTGGTAGAAAGTATCAAAATACCATTCAATGAAAAGTTACCATGCAATTTAATCTTTCGATCTTCCTTTATCCTGAATAAGTGATGGGTATAGATCAATGTCAAACCCTAGCACTTAGTCATTTCAAATCTCTATTCAATAATGAAGACTTTGCTAATGACTAATTAAAAATTATTTCTAATCTCATCCTGCTTTGATCAAAGACTCTGAGTCATTAATAGAATAGATTACATAGGATAATTACCTCTGACTATGAATGATCGATTCCTTATTGGTCCACTCACATCCTTTATACACCTTCCACCATATCCGACAACACCCCGTACAAGACTCAATGTCATAATGAGTATAAACCGAAACATGGCTTAGTATGCATAAGGAACCATTGTGATCTCAGGTTTAAAGATCACTTGCACAACTCCCACTATGGAAACTATCTCTTGACAAGTGTAAGACTTCCATAAGATAGTCTCAATGTGGATCAGTTCAGCGAACTCATACCCTGATGAGCACCCTTATCCTTGTATTAGTGTCTCTACACAATTGGCTATGAGCAACCACCCTCTCCATCGAGCATACATAGGATAAGCTAATCTTTTCGGAAGCATCGATTCCCAAATCGATGATCCTACAACTAGAAACCTTTTAGATTAGGGTTTATAGGAGCTTAGGTCTTACCATTATGATCCCCATCATAACCCTAATTCCATTGCCCTAACCTATAGGGTTCATCATAATCTTGATAAGATGCAGCAGTATGATGAGTCAAAATATACCTTTTATTAATAAATAATATCATTCATGAGTTGAAAGATCATAGAAATGCCCTTACAATAATTGGCTTTTAAGGCACCATTCTTTTAGTCCTAAATTCAAGAACTAGAAAAAATTAGCGAGAACTTGGTTTCATTAATCCAGTACCCTTAAAAGGAATTCACCCTTTGATCCCAATTAAAGATCTCTTCTCTAAAATTGCTGACCCATGCTTCCATAAAGTGGACCCTTTATTCCCTGTAGAAATAAATCATTGTCCAAACCTTAAGGCCAACCCCATTAGTCAAGGATTGTTCCAAGAACCCTCTTCTTATTTCTTATCCTATCAGATTAATCCCGAATCCACTTCTTATTTCCTACCTTGGCCTAAGACTTCACATGTTTATAGAACCACCTGGTTGCACTTTGTTGAGGTTACTAGGTTGCATAAATCCTTCGAGCTCGTTCGATTTGCTTTTATTTTTTTTGGCAGACCCTATGGCATTTAGTAAGAGTCCATGCATAATTTTTATCTGCATGTCCCCTACCGACTGATGGGGGACTAATTAGCATGCAAGGGGATTTTTGTGGATTCAGCATTAAGTTAAGATTTTAATTCCCAAATTTCAAGTCAAATAGATAAAAGGGTGATCCTATAGATATTCTAGAGCATAAGCATGCAGAAAGATCCTCAAAAGAGATAAAAATAGGACCACCAGGGCTAAGAAACCTCGGTAGGGCAAGCTCTTCTGTAATAACTCAATCTAGAGGGCTAGGGGGTGCGTACCTGGCAATGTTTGCTGCTGCTTCCATGAAGAGATCACTCCACACTCCCGGATGTGGCCTAGAAGATCAAGCTGAAGACCCGTGAATTCGTCGACTTTCTATCCGCTAGCCCGAAAGCTAGGGAAACAGATTTCAATTCATGTGAAACTTGAGAGATCTGCAAAACATTTAAAGAAGGTTAGAAAAGGATAGAAAAATGGCTAGATGGCTAAAGGAAACATGGAAGAAAGAAGAAACAGGGGGGTGGCAAGGATGGGTTGATGATGGGCGACTTGGGCTGGAAGAAATAGGGTGGCTAGGGTTTGATAACTAGGGCCTCACACCCCTCGATGCTTGAAGAGCAAAGGCAGTTTACTCCCTCACGGAGCTCGATGAACAAATGCAAAGGACAATTGAGAAGAGACTCGAGAATTTTTTTCCATTAATCATCACATTATCCTCAAAGTACATGAGAGGGGTCCTTTATATAGATGTTCATTACTTAAAACCCAAGTAATGGAATACAAGGAAAACCTCATGATAAGGGGTGCCCAACACCTTCTTATTGTGCCTTTAGAATACATGGTAGAATTCAAACTATTCCAAAACAAAATCGCTACAATTATGGTATATATGGGGTGGCCAAAAGGGGGGGGACCATGGGGTGCCAAACATATTCCATCTTAGGCTTGGGGAGGCCCACATCAATCCAAGACAAGCCTCCATAATTTAAGGGATTGAAGTATATCCAATTGACCTTCCTTCCTAGCTTGATGGCATGTGGAGTTGGCATGCCTGGAGGGTGGAAGGGTGTGCCGGCATGTGGACACCAAATCTCTATGCATGGGTCAACTTCATGTGATCCTCCATGTAATCCTAGTGTGGAGCAATCCAAGGTGTGGCTGGGACTCCACGCAGCTGCTGAAGTGGCACACTGGCTGGGGTCCTTCACTAGCTTGATTCTTCCTTGCTGAACTGGACTTGACTCAAAAAAATTAAAAGTACAGGACTTAATTTACTTAAGGCTCAAAATGAGCTGACTTGACCAACTAGGTTCACTGAGCGAACATGTTCCAAAAACTGATCCAAACCTTAATGGCATGAATCGAACTCTCAATATAAGACTTAATGATACCAACGGCTAAAATAGGGCTCAAAAGAACTAACTAGGGCCTAAATGGGCCAAGCCCTCATTACAGGGCTCAAAGTGAATGAAAACCCTAATCACAGGACATAATAGGGTTTTCTTGACTTAAACCTTATTACAGGACTCCAGATGACTTCAATGACTCAAGCCCTACTTACAGAACTCAAAGGGCTAACAGGACTTGATTATTGGACTCAAAGATAAAATTTGAAAAATGGCTAAGGGACTCAAATTCAGGGACCCATAGTGAACAAGGGTTAACCTGATGTCCCTATCAATTATCCCGGGGTGGGAGAAGCTCGACCCTATTGAGTAATGGTAAATCTGGTGTAGGTAAGAGGGTTGGGTCATGGTGCTGGTGGATCTTTTGGGTGTCCTACGAACCCTCAGATCTGGTCGACCAAGCCATCGGATCAAATGATATGGATGGCCTAGGTCTCGAGTCATAGCAGCTTGGCCGTCGAGGTCATGCTCGATCCATATTCCTTTCTTAGGGCAATTTTATGGACACTCAGGTAAGGTTTCTCTCTCAAGAATAGGGTGAGGTCCAAAAATCTCATTGGGTGTCATTGTTGGTAAACTAGACACAACTAGGCTCAAGATAATTATTGACCCCTTGAGTGATTTTGATGATAACAAAATATTGGAGCATCCATTTGTCATACTAACAACTCTTCAAGTAAATTACAGGTTTTTGTAGAATGATCTATATGCTTAATTGCAACTCCTATAATCTTATTATGTGTTATGAGTTGTGTTGTAAATGTGTCATGTAAAGAAGAACCCAAAAAAAAAATTAAAGAAAAATTCTCGAAAATGGGTTACTTCTAAGTTCTTTCAAGCTTAAATCTCTTAGATTTAATTATTAGTTGTGTTGTGAAGTAACTTGAATGTTAAAAATGTTGCTGAATGTAATCTGGCGAAGAAATGGAAGATTTTCTAAAAAATTCAACCAAGCCGACTTGAGTAAAGGGAGCCAACTCTAGTTCATGGCACGCATGAAGGATTCTGGCATGTAGAGATCCGAGCCGACTCGTAGGAACCCGAGCAGACTCGTTCAGAGTACCATTTCCTGAATCAAACAAGCGAGCTGACTTGAAAGAAGTTCGAGCTAACTCATACATTAAGTCAGACATCCGAGTCGACCCTTCAGAGATCCGAGTCGACTCCTCTATAGTTCATGAAAAATCTATTCTAAGAGAACAGCCAGGCGAGCCGACTCCAATGAGAAGAGCCAACTCTTCCAGAGTACAGTTTTGAAGACCTGTGAATCCGAGACGACTTGAACAAAGGCAAGCCAACTCATCCAGAATAACAAATCAAGACCATTATGAAACCAAGCCAACTCGAATGAAGTGAGGCAACTTGACCAGAACTTCTCTAAGAATCCAAGCCGACTCGAGGGATCCGAGCCGATTCGAAGGTCGATTCCAGGCAGGTAACAGCTAGTTCCAGAACTCCATTTTTGAATTTGAAAAGTGCTCCAATGGTCAAACGTCACATCCCAACGGTCTACAATGACTATTTTCACTTAAGAAGAGTACAAGACTCTATAAATGAGGGATTGGGATAGCTTTTCAAATGCTAATGCTTAGTTGAATATTTAATGAGCTTGTGAGCAAGAGAGCACTAAAGAGAGCATTCAAGTCAGTCTTCAAGACTTCATTAACTCCAATTTGAAGCTTGAAGCTTACATTGAAGAAGTTGCAGAAGCCACTGATGAGCATTAAAGTGCAATTAAGAAAGCTTCTCTCAAGCTACATCAGCAACCATCAGACAATATTAGTTTGTCATTTTGTTGCTTCTTTTCTTAAACTCTTTTTATGAGTTGTTGGGTTATTGGTGAGCCCAGTTTAAAAACCAAGTAGGTTATTGGTTAGCCTGTTCAAAATCAAGTGTTGGATTCTTGGTTAGCCTGTTCAAAATCAAGTGTTGGATTCTTGGTTAGCCTGTTCAAAACCAAGTGTTGGGTTTTTGGTGAGCTCGGTTGAAAAACCAAGTTAGGTTTGGATTGTGAGCCTGGTAAAACAATCCAACTATATTCCGATGGTGAATATGGTGGAAATCTCAAGTGGAATCTTAGGTAGTGGACATAGGAGCTAGGTTGCTCCGAACCACTATAATTGCTGTGTTTGTATTGTGTCTTCCCCTGTTTACATTTGCTTCCATTCTTATTTATTTGAATCACAGCACTATCACGCTAAAGTAGATTTAAAAGAGAACATTTCTATTTAATTTTTTTAAAAAAATTTTTAATTCACCTCCTCTTGGAAAGCCACCTAGGCAACAACTGGTATCAGAGCAGTGTCTCTGAATTTACTAGAGTAAAGATTGATGGCTCATCCCATGAGTACTACTTTGGTCGAAGGCCAATATACTAATAGACCTCCACTATTCACTAGCACGAATTATTCATATTGGAAGCTAGAATGAAGATATACATTCAAGCTATAGATTTTCAGTTATGGAAGGTCATTCTTAAGGGTCCACAAATACCCATGATTAAAATTGATGGCATGGATGTCCAAAAACCTAAAGAGGATTGGGATGAACATGACATGAAAATGGGAGAATTGAATACCAAAGCTATGAATCAACTATATTGTGCTTTGGATGTAAATGAGTTCAATCGAATTTCTATTTGCTCATCCACAAAGGAAATCTATGATAAACTCGAGGTGATCCATGATGGAACCTCCCAAGTGAAGACCTCCAAAATCAATCTTCTACTTTATAGTTATGAATTATTTAAAATGGAATAAACTAAAACTATCTCTACCATGTTTTCATAATTTATAGATATTATTAATGGTTTGAAAAGTCTTGGTAGTGTTTACTTAAATGCAAACTTGGTACAGAAGATTCTAAGATCACTTTTGGACAAATGGGACCCCAAAGTAACTGCCATCCAGGAAGCAAAAGATCTAAACACTCTAACAATGGATGAACTGCTGGGTTCTCTCATCACACATGAATTGACCATGTAGCATAGATTGAAGATTATCAGAAGAAGAATAAAACAATCACCTTCAAAGCTACATCAGACTCAAAGAAACAAGATGATGAATCAGAAGAAGACTACTCCTCCTTCGAAGATGATTTGGAAGATGAAGATATCGCTATGGTCATGAGGAGATTTAAAAAATTTTTGGGAAAGAAGAAATGAAGATATTCTAGAAAGTTTCATAAGAAAGGGAAACATTGTAAGGACAAGGACAAGAAAAGAGAGAAAAGGAACAAATGCCCATATGCTATAAAATATAAGAAACCAGGGCATATTCATCCCAACTGTCCTTTACTAAAGAAGACATTGAGGAAAAAGAAAAAGAAAGTGATGGTTGCTACTTGGAGTGACAGTGAGGAGTCGACTTCAACGGAAGAAGAAGAGACCACAAAAACTACCAATCTATGTCTTATGTGTCTCAAAGATGAGGTAACATCCCCTGAACCTCAAATAGAATTTACTTTTGATAAATTAAATTACACATTTCATGACTTATTATCTAAATTTAAAAAGGCTGGAGTAAAAATTAGAGCTTTAAGAATATCAATGATTCTTTACTAAAAGAAAAGGAAGAGATTTCAGAAAAGATAAATGTATTGCGAAAAGATTTACTTGTCTTTTCTGTAAAGAACAAAGCTTTGAAAATTAAGAAAAATGCATGTCTTGAGAAAAACAAAGCTTTAACTATTGAAAATAATTCTTTGTAAAAGGAGGTTGAAAAACTCAAGCCATTGGTTGAAAAACTTACATTAAGTTTAAATAAGCTTGAGTTGATTTTAAAGGAACAAAGAATTTCTAACAATAAGGCTGGAATTGGTTACAACTCTTCTAATGCAAATGAAATTTCAGCTACCAAATTTATACCTTCAAAAGCTTACATTCCAAAAGGTTTATCTCAAAAAGCTTCTATTTTAAACCCTTCAACATCCATTTCTAGAGCTTTAAAGTATATTTCTAAGTTCTCAAATAAAAAATCATTGAAGTCAAATGTTTTTACATATGCATCTGCATCTACTACTAGAACTTTAAAGTTTACATCCTTTCAAAATTCTAGAATTGTTTGTTATGATTGCAAAGGGGTAGGACATAAGGCCTTCCAATGCAATATTTTTAGAAATACTAAAAATAAAGTAAGAAAAATTTGGATTCCCAACGGAACCACCTTTGCTACCCTGCAATGATCTAAGGTAGCTTGGGTACCTAAAAGAACTTGTTGATTATTTTGTATGAATGTCTTGCAGCCCAAAAATTGAAGAAAAGATGGTATCTCGACAGTGGCTATTCAAGGCATATGACGGATGACAAGGATCAATTTATCATCCTAGAAATGAAAGAAGGAGGTTTGGTAACCTTTGGAGATAATTGCAAGGAAAAAATAATCGGTATTGGTAAAATCAAATTGACCCCTATACTTTTATTGAAAATATATTGCTAGTAGACAATTTGAAGCATAATTTGTTATGTATTAGTCAATTATATGATAAAGGCTTCAAGGTTATCTTTGAATCATCTATGTGTATTGTAACAAAATCTCTTGATTCTAGCAACAAATTCATTGGACATAGACTTGGAAATATTTATATAATAGATCTTAATTATCTAGCTATGTCTAGTAGTTCCAGTCTAGTAGCAATGAATGCTAAAACCAAGGAGTCTTGTTTACTTTGGCATAGATGATTAGGTCATGGTAGCATGCACACTATTGCCAAGATAATTACCAAGACTCTTGTCAGAGGTTTGCCTAAATTTAGTGTAGATTTTGAACATATTTGTAATGCTTGCAAATTAGATAAACAAACTAAGGAGAGCTTTAAATCCAAAAATATGATTTCAACTTCTAGACCCCTTGAGTTACTTCACATGGACTTATTTGGACCAACTAGGACTACAAGTCTAGGTGGTATAAAATATGCTCTTGTGATAGTAAATGATTTCTCTAGATTTACTTGGATTTTGTTTATTGTTTATAAAGATGAAACTTTTAAAGTTTTTCAAAAATTTACAAAAAAGTTACAAATCAGAAAAACCATTCAATAGTTTTTATTAGGAGTGATAATGGCACGGAATTCAAAAATCAATTTTTTGATAATTATTGCATAGAAAATGGCATTGATCACAACTTCTCCAATTCTAGAACACCACAACAAAATGGTGTTGTAGAGAGAAAGAATAGGACTTTGGAAGAGATGGCCCGAACAATGTTATGTGAAGGCAATCTTCCAAGGTACTTTTGGACAGAAGCGGTGAACACTGCTTGTTATATTTTAAATTGTGTTTTGATTCATCTAATTTTAAAGAAAATCCCTTATGAGCTTTGGAATGAAAAGAAACCTAATATTAATTACTTTCATGTCTTTGGTTGTAAATACTTTATGCTGAATAATGGTAAGGATAATCTAGGAAAGTTTGATGCTAAACTGATGAAGCAATTTTCCTTGGTTATTCAATATATAGCGAAGCAATAGAGTATTTAATAGATGAACATTGACTGTGGAAGAATCAGTACATATTATTTTTGATGAAACTAACCCATCACCTTCTAAAAAAGAAGAGTACATAGACAATGATGTAGGTATAATTCAAAAGGAAATGGAAGATATGAGCATTCAAGAGAGACCAACTCAAGAGGGAGAAGAAATGATAAGTAAGGATCATGCTGATCTGCCAAGAGAATGGAGGTTTGTTACTTCTCATCCAAGAGATTTAATTATTGGTGATCCTTCTCAAGATGTTAGAACTAGGTCATCACATAGAGATGCAAATGATTACCTAGACATTGTATCTCCAATAAAGTCACATAGCTTAGAAGAGGCTGAATCTGACCCAAACTAGATGATGGCCATGCATGATGAACTAAACCAGTTTGAAAGAAATAATGTGTGGACTTTAGTTAAGAGACCATCAGACCACCTATCATAGGAACAAATGGGTCTATAAGAACAACTAGATGAACAAGGTAATGTAGTTAGAAACAAAGCTAGATTAGTACCCAAAGGAGATAACCAAGAGGAAGGTATAGATTTTGATGAAACCTGTGCACCCGTAGCAAGACTAGAGGCCATTAGATTACTTCTTGCATTTGCTTACTACATGAATTTCAAACTTTTTCAAATGGATGTGAAAAGTACATTTTTGAATGGTTTTATTTCTGAACAAGTTTTTGTAGAACAGCCACCAGGTTTTGACAGTCATGCTTTTCCAAATCATGTATTTAAAATCAATAAAGCATTGTATGGTTTGAAACAAGTACCTCAAGACTGGTATGATAGATTAAGCAAATTCTTGCTTAAAAATGATTTTACAAGAGGGAATATTCATAAAACTCTTTTTATCAAAAAAAAAGATAATGATATATTAGTTGTACAAATCTATGTTGATAATATTATATTTGGTGCAACTAACAAAGAACTTTGTGGAGAATTTGCTAAGTTGATGCAGGATGAATTTGAGATGAGTCTAATGGATAAATTAAACTACTTCCTTGGACTTCAAGTAAAATAATCAAAGGATGGGATCTTCATAAACCAAGCCAAATACATTAAAGAAATCATCAAGAAGTTTGGTATGGATTCAAGCAAAGAAATGAGCACACCCATGAGCTCTGCCTGTAGATTGGACAAAGATGAAGATGGCATCAACATTGATCAAAAGCTATATCGAGGTATGATCGGATCACTGTTGTACTTAACTGCTAGTAGACCTAATATCTTGTTTAGTGTATGTGTTTGTGCTAAATTTCAATCTAATCTAAAAGAATCACATATGCATGCTGTGAAAAGAATTATAAGATATCTAAGAGGAACAAGTAACTTAGGTCTATGGTATTCAAAGCATTCTTCATTAAATTTGATTGGATTTTCTAATGCTGATTATGGTGGATGCAAAATAGATAGAAAAAGCACTAGTGGCACATACCAATTTCTATGATTTAATTTAATCTCATGGCACTGTAAAAAACAAAACTCGGTAGCACTGTCTATTGCTGAGACAGAGTATGTTGCTGCTGGGAGTTGTTGTGCACAAGCGTTATGGATTAAACAATAACTAGAAGACTTTGGTGTTACATAATCTAAAATTTCTATCAAATGTGATAACACAAGTGCTATAATTTATCTAAAATTCCAATTCAGCATTCTAGGACAAAGCACATAGTAATTAGAAATCATTTTATTAGAGATCATGTTTTGAATGGTGACATTGTGCTTGAATTTGTTCCTACTAAAAACCAACTTGCAGACATTTTCACTAAACTTCTCAATCAAGATAGATTTAAAATGATTAGAGGAGAATTAGGACTTTGTGACCATTTTTAGAAAACCTAACCTAATCTTTTCAAAATTTAAGGAAACATTATCTAAAAAGCCTCCTACATCAATCCAAGATCATTGACAACCTTTCCTTGCAAATATTTGCCATTAAATTTCAATTATGAACCTTTTTGAATCTTCTGGAGAGTTTTGGTTCGAGTCGACTCAAGCAACTGTGCTCAAGTCGAGCCAACTCAAATTCCTGATTAAGTCTTTTATATCTCTGCTCGAGCCAACTCGAGCAAATTAGGGCTTGTCAAGCTGACTCGAATGTCATGCAAGCTATTTTTTAATAGGGTCATAGGACTTGATCTAGGATTTTCTGCCTTAAGAGTTCACTTCCTACTACCTTAGAACCCTTTCTTCTAACCTAAAAATCCTTCCTACCTTCAAGAAATCCCTTCTCTAGCTTGCTCACTTGTATTCTCCTTGAGCTCGTGCAATGGCTCCAAAAATGGCTGTCGAAAAGTGATCAAAAAAGCCATACCTTTTGTTGAAATGGAAAGGAGGATGAAGCATCATGAAGAAGAGCCGACTCGGTCAGTTGAAATGGAAGAACAAGAAATGGAACCAATTGCAGCTCCTCCGAGATAACCTGTTTCAATGTCCAACTAACCCGTGACTAGTAGAAAAAGAATCATCTTCTCATTCTTGAAAGAGCTAGGGCAATGGATTGGAGATCTAATTGAAGATCAGGGTTGGAGCTTCTTTTGTTCGTTGAATGTGCCAACATATCCAAATTTGGTAAGGAGTTTTTATGAAAATTTAAGATTGGAAGAGCAGCATGTTGAGTCTACGGTTAAAGGAAAGAGGATCATAGTGACAGCAGAAAGACTATGTAGCTTACTTAAGATGCCAAATGAGGGTTTGAAACACTTAATTCTAAAAGATAAGAAGAAAACCTTCAGGACAATTTTGAATAGAGAAGATGTGAGTGGTATTGGCAATGTAATGGCCAATACACTATCCCTAGAAATGAGACTATTGCATAATTTTATTGGTAGGATCTTTCTCTCGAGAATTGGAAGGTTTGATTGGGTAACTGAAAGGGATCTCAGCTTTATGGGACATGTAATTGAAGGGGTAGGCCCTCAACTTACCTCACATATGCTTCTGCAAAATGAAGGAAGCAGTCAGGAAAGTGAAGGCCTATTTGCCTTATGGAATGGTTCTTACCTTATTTTTTCCAGGCCTCTAGAGTGAACCTTGATGGTGAAGATGGTAGGCCCCTTCACCACACTGATACCTACTCCTCCAAATCTTTACAACGAATGGGATATCAATTAACTGAAGGAGCTTGGAGGAAAAAGGGATCGATCTGAGGGCTATTGGATCATCTAGCAGTGATGAGGATGATGATGATGAGTAGCTGCCTAGGGAGATTATCACTGATACTACTGTTGGCCCTTCAACACATGAGGAGACTGCTACCACTGCCACTACCCCTATTGCTGCTGAGCCTGCTGCTACTGAGCCTATTACTCATAATACTATGGAGACAGAGCATAGAGAGTATGAGAGTCCTAGGATCTCTCCATCACCATCTTCTCCCCCAGCACCTTCATCTCCATTGATTCACCACCTGCACCTTCTATGACTTCTGCTCAGGGACGATCTGTTGATACATCAAAGTGTTCAGTGTCTCAGGACTTCATTGCAGATCAGATGAGACTACTTACTGAATCCTTGACTAGTTCTTTGGTTCGATGTTTGGCGACCTTCACCAAACAATCGAAACCAAACTTGATGACATACATGGTGAGATCAGACATCTTCACTCCAAAGTGGACAGTGTTCGGTCCACAGGATTTGCTCCATAGGTGAATTTATAGCCTATCATAGACTCTTTCAAGGAGCTTCTGAAGAAATTAAAAAATCTATTGATCACAGCATTGAAGAGTTCAAAACTGAACTGAGAGAGATAATTATAGGATGTGTTCTATGGAGCAAGGAAAGAAAGTATAATTGATTACACTAAAGGGGTTGGCATTCTTAGAGGTGAATTTGGGAGATTGAGAGGATCTGCAGAGGCATTTGCTAATGCCCAAGCAAGTGGCTGGTTGCACTCAACACAGGGATAAGAAGATGGAAGAAGAGCTTAATTCAGTTTGGGTAACCCTTTGTCAGTTATCCACTACTGTTATAATAACCTACACTTCTACTCCCAAACAACAGGCACCTCCTAGTTAGACTGCACCTCACCCTAGGTAGCCTGCACCACATCTTAGACATTCTCCACCTCAATCTACTCAGCCACCTTTTGTTGATCCTATCTCTTCTATGCCACCACTTGGACAATCCATTAGCATTAGTGCAAACATTAAAATTGAACCAGTAAAATATGTTGTAGAACTGCCTAGTGAGAGTGAATAAACTATTGTTTGTATTTTTTCTTTCAACTTTAATGTGTATTGAAAATCATTGAATGAAGAAAGTGTTTGTTTCTCTCCTATTGTTTTGCAATGGTATCTTTGCTTTAGTTGATTATCAAATCATTTTAAAGTGAAATTATCTCAAACAATGTTTTCAATCTTCTCATTCTATTTCAAAAACCATGCTTTCTATACTTAACAAAGGAGGAGAATGAATTTAATTGACCACCTTTTTGATTAATGACAAAAAGGGGGAGAACAATGATATAATATTGTCAATGCATGGAAATATACAAGTAAGGGGAGAATTTTGAAAAATTGACATCAATTTTGCAATGAAACTTGCTTATATTTGCTATGATAAATTTGCTCTGACTGCTATGCTCTAATTTAGTATCAATGGCTATCCATTATTAGCTCTGAACAAGCTTTAATTTGATTTAGCTTTGATACTCTTTGCAAAAAGAACAAGCTTTGATATAACCTGAAAGCTCTGATAAATATTAAACTTATTCCTAAAGCTCTGATACATATTGATCATATTTCAAATGCTCTGATACATTGTCTATATGGAAGCTCTGATATATTAATTTCAAATACATAATTGGTATACAACTCATACATTTCTATACTTATTTTCAAATATACTTTTACACATGTAACTGTAAAGGTTTTCCATGCCGGGGTTTTGTCATCATCAAAAGGGGGAGATTGTTGACCCCTTGAGTGATTTTGATGATAACAAAATATTGGAGCATGCATTTGTCATACTAACACTCTTCAAGTATATTACAAGTATTTATAGGATGATCTATATGCCCAATTGCAACTCCTACAATCTTATTATGTCTTATGAGTTGTGTTGTAAATGTGTCATGTAAAGAAGAGCCTAAAAGAAAAATTAAAGAAAAACTATCGAAATTGGGTTACTTCTAAGTGCTTTCAAGCTTAAATCTCTTAGATTCAATTGTTAGTTGAGTTGTGAAGTATCTTGAATGTTAAAAATGTTGCTGGATGTAATCTAGAGAAGAAATGAAAGATTTTCTGAAAAATTCAACCAAGCCAACTCGAGTAAAGGGCGCCGACTCTAGTTCATGGCACGCATGAATGATTCCGGCACATAGAGATCCGAGTCGACTCGTAGGAACCCGAGCTGACTTATCTAGAGTACCATTTCCTGAATCAGATAGGTGAGCCGACCCGAAGGAAGTCTGAGCCAACCCATACATTCAGTCAGACATCTGAGTTGACCCTTCAGAGATCCGAGTCGACTCCTCCAGAGTTTATGAAAAATCTATTCTAAGAGAACAGCCAGGTGAGCCGACTCTAATGGGAAGAGCTGACCCTTCTAGAGTACAGTTTTGAAGAGCTATGAATTTGAGCTACTCATCTAGAGTAACGAATCAAGACCACTATGAAACTGAGCCGACTCGAATGAAACGAGGGACTTGACCAGACTTCTTTGAGAATCCGAGCCGACTCGAGGGATCCTAGATGACTCGAAGGTTGATTCCAGGTAGTTAACAGCTAGTTCTAGAACTCCATTTTTGAATTTAAAAAGTGCTCCAAAGATCAATGTCACATCCCATAGTATAAACGATTATTTTCACTTGAGAAGAGTACAAGAGTTTATAAATAAGGGATTGGGATAGCTTTTCAAATGCTAATGCTTAGTTGAATATTTAATGAGCTTGTAAGAGCACTAAAGAGAGCATTCAAGTCATCTTCAAGACTTCACCAACTCCAATTTGAAGCTTGAAGCTTACATTGAAGAAGCTGAAGAAGCCACTGAAGAGCATTAAAGTATAATTAAGTAGTCTTCTCTCAAGCTGCATCGGCAACCATCAGACAATATTTGTTTGTCATTTTGTTGCTTCTTTTCTTTAACACTTTTATGAGTTGTTGGATTATTGGTGATCCCGGTTTAAAAACCAAGTAGGTTCTTGGTTAGCCTTTCAAAAACCAAGTGTGGGTTCTTGGTTAGCCTGTTCAAAACCAAGTTAGGTTCTTCGTGATCCTGTGCAAAACCAGTGTTGGGTTTTTGGTGAGCCCGATTAAAAAACAAGTTAGGTTTGAATTGTGAACCTGGTAAAATCTGACTATATGTCGTGGTGCATATAGTGAAAATCCCAAGTGGTATCTTGGATAGTGGACATAGGAGCTGGGTTGCTCCGAACCACTATAACTTGCTATGTTTGTGTTATTATCCTATTTCCCTCTTCTGCTCTGCTTCTTCTTTATTACAGCACTATCATACTACAAGTAGATTAAAAGAGCAAACATTTTTTAAAAATATTTTTAATTCATCCCCCTCTTGGGAAGCCACCTGGGCAACAAACAACAAGTCAAGCTAATGCCAAATCCGTGGTGACTTAAGCTAGGCACTAGGCAACTATCCTTATTACTTTTAAGGGTCAGCTTCACAAGCATGTAGTTTCTTCATGGCTCCCAATGAAAACTGATCAGGTCAAGACTAATCTCTACATGATCTCCCTCAACATACTCTTTGACTCGAATTCAAGAATTAGCCATGTTATTATCAGTCAAGTAAATGCTAATGTCCTAATGCAGATGCTGTGTAGAGATCTGTGCATGTGTGAATAGTGGGATTAGGCCTAGAGATCTTTCAGACTTAAAACCAGGTAGCACTTCATCTTCTATACTTATTTTGTCCCCTATGTTAAAGATATAGATCCAAACTCAATCCACCTTTCAGGTTTCAAGCTTAAAATTTTTGGGAATCATAAAACCTAAAAGTCCTCTAGTACATGTATAGTAAGTTTCCTAGGGGTAATAAATATCCTCTCCAGAACTTTAGGACATGAATTATAGCATGGAAGTCCTTAAGGTACATGGTTCAACAGGCTCCTATGCTTAAGGGAAATTAACTGGGTGCTTGTCCTAACCACATGTTTGGTACTATAGTGGTCTACAGGCACTAGTTCTAGAGTAGGCTGGAATCCATTAATGGCGGAGTGGTCATCAGGAAGGTCTTTAGGAAGTTTATCTTGAAAGTCCTCTAAAATAATGTTTACTTCCTGGTGTTGTTCCTTAGGGATTTGTTCCCAGACCTCCTCAGTGGACAATTCTGGTGAACCCTCAGTTTCATCAACTATGTTTGATCCTAGCTTTGTCACTTCTTCTTCAAATTCTATAGTGGGTTCAAGATCTTTTCCTATAAGGTCCTCAGTGGGTTCATTCTCTTGTTCCTCTTCTTCACATTCCTCTACTGGACTCAACTAATAGGTGTCTTTTTTAGATTTTTCAGTGGGTTCAGGAGTTTGTAAATTTTCAATGGGTTCATCATCTTCATACTCCTCTACCAGACTTGGATCAGCCTCATACACCTCTTCTTTAGGCTTAATAATGGATTCAGACTTATCCGCTTCTAGCTCTCCTATATATAAGGCTTTGGCTGGACATTGGCTAGCATAGTATCCTGGTTTATGGCATTTAAAGCACGTGGTGTTGGGATTCCTCTGAACCTTTAGTGACTTGATCTTATCCTTCCTTACCTCCTCAACCTGAAAATACCCTAAGTCTTGAATATCAATGCAAACAATTTGAACTTCAGGGTCCTCACTCCTATCATTCATATGAACTATTGGAGCAGTTGGAGTTGGTTGGTCTAAAAGGAAGTTGACTAGGGTTGGAATCCTACTGGGCTCAACTCGATAGTTCATGGGTTCCCTCTGATAGGACTCGAATTCCCTATCAAGTCGATAGGCATCATCCAGGTCATAAATTCTCCAATGGAATAGTTCCCACTAGATGTCCGTACATAAGCCATCTCGAAATCTAGCTATGATCTTGACTTAAGTTCAACTATGTTACATCTCTTAATAAACTCATTAAATTTTTCAATGTATTCAGACACAGTTTTATTACCCTGTCTCAATTTGTACCAATGGTTTAAAAGTTTGTGCTCATAAAATCTACCTAGATACTTTTTTCTCAATCTACTTCTTATGGATCTCCAAGTAAGTATTTCATCTCCTCTTTGATAACATTCATCCTCAATAACTTCCTAGTATCGCCTGGCATGTTGGATTAGCCTAAGTGTAGCAAAGTTAACTTTCCTAACTCTGACATTTCATTCCACTCAAAATATCGATCCATGCTTTCCTCCCAATCAATATACACCTCAGGATCTAGGCTTCTATCGAAAGTGGGTGCATAAGGTTGGGTGTGTCTAAAGGATCTTTCCTCTGGGTCCACCAAGTATGGGTATGGGCTTCTAGGGTTAGACTCAGGGGTAAGATCATGACGATAAGCTCGTGGATCAAAGGTACTGGGCCTAGGGGATTTGAATTCAGCATGGGTCCTACGGGCTCCTTCATAGGTCAAAGGATGTTCACCTATTCGATCAGGTTATGGGGTTTAAGAAAGTCAGGCTAATATGGGCCTTAGGGAGTCTAACTTTGGTGTGGGCCTTGTGGGCTTCTATCCGAGTCTCCACGTGGGTCATCCTTTGGTTCATCTGGGTAAATGATTGGGCCATCTGCTTTGTGAGGGCTCTTATTTGGGTTCCAAGATTAGAATATCCATGGGTTTAGTCAACTATGGGTATGGTGGATGATATGAGACTCTTGACCTAGTGCACATGCAAGACTCAAAGGACAAATCGACTACAGTCTCCTAGACCTAGAGCATAAACATAATGGATTGACTCAACTTACACACAACAAACACCAAATCCTTCCACGGGCCAGGTAAGAGGTGGGGTGGTGGGAGGCCCCCTACTTTCGTGGGGACCCAATTAAGTAACCACCAATCTACTTAGGATGTTTACCTCTAGACCTCTAACCTTAGATACCTACTTCCAGTTTATAGGTGAGGTATTGGGTGCACTAGTCTTCCCACAAGGTTCAAACCCGACCTGTTGGTGTCTCTAAATTACTTTAGGTTGCTACTTGATTTTAAATTAGGCTTGGGTATGAATGCAAGGATTGTTGTTTTGGGCTAAGGAGAGGTGATTAACTCCTCCCCCCATCCGACATAGTAGAATTGCCCTCGTTTTGGGCTAAGGAGAGGTGATTAACTCCTTTCCCCATCCGACATAGTAGAATTGCCCTTAGAATATTTTATGCGAATGATGACAAGCAAATGAATCCCTAATGATGCAATGTCTCTAAAGGCTTTTTATTTTTGTTTTTTTGCTTTTCTTTTCTTTTTTTATTTTTTTTTGTATGTTTAGCAGAAATATAATATGCAGGAAATTATCTAATATGAAGGAAATATGAAAAAAAATTAAAATATTTAGAGATTATACAATCAAAACCTAAACATGCTAAAATTACTACATGCTGAAATTCTAGGTGCAAAAACTTTCTAGGCAGAAAATCAAACATGCAAATAACTTAGAAGCCGAATTAAATCATGAAAATTCTTTAATAAATAATAACAAATATGATGAATCCAAAAAAATAAGAATCAGAATTTTCTGAGCATCTACATAGAGAAACAATTAAATGAACAGACCATATGCAGGAATTATGAATATAGAAAGTAAGCCCTAAAAGATCTCTAATACCAAATGATGGGGGACTAATTAGCAAGCAAGGAATTTTTTGTGGATTCAGTGTTAAGTTAAGCTTTAAATTCCTGAATTTCAAGTCAAATAGATAAAAGGATGATCCAAAAGGTATAGATGGGGCGACCAAAGGGGGGACCATGGGGCTGTTGGGTTTGTTGACCAAGGCGGAAACATAGATTTCAAAATTTTTATCTTATGAAATCTATACCAAACCCTTTTAGCCCTAGATCTCCTTAAAAAAATATATATATATATATATCATTCATATACATGATTTAAATATATATATATATGTAAGTACTAACCTATACCACAATATCCAAAATGCAAATCTCCACCATGTGCCCAAATGTTCACCCTCCAATAGTGATCCACACGGAGAAGAGATGAAGACAACAACTTCTTGATCTTGGATCTTCTTCTTGAATTCTTTTTCAAGAATTCAATTCTTGGACTTATAGGCTGGAATTTTCTTTCTTTGAAAATTCCATTTCTCCCTTCTTTCCTCTTCTTGATCCTTTCCTCAACTTCAATCCTTGTAGAAAATTCTTATTTGAAGTGGAAGAAAAATTAAGACAAGTAATGTCTTAATTCAAGAAAGAAAAGAGACCCTTCCTATTTCTTTCCATTACCGTTCAAGACCTTCCTCTTATTCTTGTTTAGGGTCAGAGTTTCGACAGAGGATGCCTCTGTAAGGGAAACAATACCCAACAAGAACAAGGGGAGTATTTCTGGAGAGGAAGAAAGGGAATCTGATCTCTGAATTATCTTACAAGAAAACCCCCGAGAACCCAACCCTATTTATAGATATCAGAGGGGTGTCTTTTCAAAAACAATGCAACCCTCTGCTATCCCAAGAATCACGTTCTTTCCATCCTCACGCGTCCCCTCAGATTTTTCATGCCTTTCTTGATTTATTTCAATTTTTCCGATGAAGAAAAACCTCGGAAGAAACCTCAGAAAAGTCGCGATGTTCTGAGACGGAGTTGCAACTGAAAAGCAACGGATTTCTTCTGGCCATCTGATCTTGATCCAAGGGACTCCAAATGAGACACCTAAAGAAAAGATTTCCGCCCCCTCCCATCTGGTTTTCACTGTAAAAAGTCCCCACGCGCGTGAAGAGGAGTCCACGCGCGTGGACTCTTCCTTTGGTGCACGCACGTGGGAAAGATGGCTTGGGCGGTCTTGGGAAAAGGGTTTAAATTGATTTTTAATCAATGGGTTCAGCCACGGGTTAGCCCAAAGTCCCAAAATTTAAATTAGACTCTAATTAGGTTCAATTAGAACCTAATTAAGCCCAATTCAGAACCAAATTCGAATCCAATTCGAATAGAAGTTGGGTCTGCAACACATACTAGTGTGTTTGTCCTGCAAACATGATTTAATTCTAAATTAAATCCCTCATCGACTCTCTTTGTGTGTGACCCATTGGGTTCCACATCTAGCTAGCAGTAGGTCCGAGTGCTATTTGACTTAATTCGGTTAGATCTCAACTAAGCCGATTTAGGTCAACTCAAGCTAGCTCGAATTGGTCAATTAGAATCTAATTCTAATTAACTGATTTAAATTATCATAATTTAATCATTTCCCTACAAGACAAGATTGACATCTAGCAACGTATCATGTCTACCCGGAAGATGTGGAATTTTGGTGGAATTACCAAAATACCCTTCAGTGGTGAGTTACCGGGCAATTCAGTCCTTTGATCAACTTGCATCCTGAATATGATTATGGATATGGATACCTTGTCAAATCCAATTTCATATTCATCCCTACTTCAATCCTTTTAATGATAATTCATTAATAAACTATTAGAAACTACTTCTAATGTTCATACTTTGATCAAAGATTTCCTGAATCATCATTTGATCGAAATTGGCTGGATGCAATATCCTCTTACTAGGGCTGATCAATTCCTTGTTGACCTACTCACAACCTTCATATACATCCACCATATCCAGTATCACCTCATGCATAACTCAGTGTTATGATTGAGTGTGAACCAAAATGTAAATTCATGTATATAAGGTACCATTGCAGTCTTAGGTCAAAGGACCACATGCACTACTCCCACTATGAGAAAATATCTATTGATAAACAGATAAGGTTCCATTAGATATTCTCAATCTGGATCTATTCAGTGAACTCATTCTCTAATGAGCACCCACATCCTAGTATTAGTGTCAAACACAAGTGACTGTGAGATCAGTCACCCTCATACATAGGAAGTGCTGATCTTTACCAGAAACATTGATCCCCTACTCAATGTCCCATTGACCAGGAATATTTTAGATTAGGGTTTTAAGGCTTTAGGTCTCACTGGTATGATCTCATCATAACCCTAGAACCATAGCCCTAATCTATGGAATTCATCATATAATAATTAAGACACAGCGTATGATGAAAATAATGCCTTTATTGAATGATAATGTCAATACATTGATTTTTGGGATGGAAAAGGAAAAATCCCAACGAAATATAATATTTCGATTGGCCTTTAGGGCATAATCCTTTCAGGGGAACCAAACTATTCCATCTTGGGCTTGGGAGGCCCACATCATTTCAAGAC
Organism: Areca catechu; assembly: GCA_021397845.1. Lineage (NCBI taxonomy): Eukaryota > Viridiplantae > Streptophyta > Magnoliopsida > Arecales > Arecaceae > Areca > Areca catechu. Next base: position 5,442,256 of record JAHSVC010000059.1, read on the forward strand.
AAGCCTCCATGATTTGTGGGATTGAAGTATATCCGTTTGACCTTCCTTCCTTGCTTGATGGCATGTGGAGTTGGCATGCCTAGAGGGTGGAAGGGTGTGCTGGCATGTGGATACCAAATCTTTATGCATGGGTCGACTTCATGTGATCCTCTATGTAATCCTAGTGTGGTGCAATCCAAGATGTAGCTGGGACTCCACATACCTGCTGAAGTGGTAGAGTGGCTGGAGTCCTTCACTGGCTTAAGTCTTCTCTTGCTGAACTGGACTTGACTCAAAAAAATTAAAAGTACAGGACTCAACTGACTTAAGGCTCAAAATGAGCTGACTTGACCAACTGGTTCACTGAGCTGAATATGTCCTAAAAACTGATTCAAAACCCTAATAGCATAAATCAAACTCTGAATACAAGACTCAATGATATCAATGGCTAAGACATGACTCAAAAGAACTAACTTGGGCCTAAATAGGCCAATCCCTCATTACAGGACTCAAAGTGAATGAAAACGTTAATCACAAGACACAACCTGGTTTTCATGACTTAACCCTTATTACAGGACTATAAATGACTTCAATGACTCAAGCCCTACTTACAGACTCAAGGGGATAATAGGACCTGATTATTGGACTCAAAGATAAAATTAAAAAAATGGCTAAGGGACTTAAAATTTAGAAACCCATAGTGAACTAGGTTAACCTGATGTCCCCACAACAACCAAGGATCAAGCCCAAAGTTGTAATTGAAGATTTAATAAATTTCTTTCAACAAGAATTTATAGTTGAGTCCATTAATAGAGTCATATGCATAGCATATTAGAGAATTACATAAGAAAATAAGTGAAAAGATCAAAGAAAGCAATGAATCATATAAACATATGGTTGATTCAAGGAAAAGACTCAAAGAATTTGATGAAGGAAACTTTGTTATGATCAGGCTTTGACCTACTTATAACCATGAAGAAATTACATGCCCGTAGTGCAGGACCACACAAAATAATTTGAAAATTAGACCTAATGCCTATGTGCTTAAGTTACCACCTGAGTTAGGTATTAGATCAACATTCAATGTTTTAGACCGTGTAGAGTATAAGGAACCAACATGATACCTAGTGAGTGAAAGGGATATGCCCTACAAGCCAATCTATATTGTATCTCCCAAACCATTGTAATTGACAATAATCTAAAAAGGCATTATTTTTCATCATACGCTGTATTTATATTATATGAAGAATCCCATAGATTAGGGCTATGATTTTAGGGTTATGATGAGATCATACCAGTGAGACCTAAAGTCTTAAAACCTTAATCTATAATATTCCTAGTCAAAGGAACCCTGAGTAGGGGATCAGGGTTTTTCCGGTAGGACTAGCACATCCTATGTATACTAGAGAGGGTGACTGCTCTCACAGTCACTTGTGTATGACACTAATACTAGGATGTGGGTGCTCATTAGAGAATGAGTTCACTGATATGATCCAACTTGAGAACATCTAATGGAGTCTTAGCTACATGTCAATAGAAGGTTCTCATAGTGGGAGTGGTACAAGTAATCCTTTGACCTGAGACTACCATAAGTACCTTATGTACATGAACCCATGCTTTGGTTCAATTCTAATCATGACACTGAGTCATGCACAGGATTGATACTGGGAATGGTGAATTGGATATGAAGGTAATGAGTAGGTCAACAAGGAATCGATCACTCTTAGTAAGAGGAGATTGCATCCAGCTAGTTATCAATCGGATGATGATTCAGGAATCTTTGATCAAAGTAAAGATATTAGAGATGATTTCTAATATCAAGATAATTGAATCATCAATATAAGATTGAGCTAGAAATGAATGTAATATTGGAATTGACATATATCCATATCCATAATATATTCTGGGTGCAGGCTGATCGAGGGATTTAATTATACAGTAACTTTCTACTGAAGGGTAGTTTTGGTGTTTCACCAGAATTTCCATATCTTCCGGGTAGACATGACACGTTGTTAGACGTCAATCTTGTCTTATGGGTTGATTAAATTGAATGATCACTTCTAGGAAGAGTCCTAATTGATCATAATCGGGTAAGCCCGATTTGACCTAAATCGATTAGAAAGAGTTCTAATCAAATTAGGTCAACTTGTTTTCGAACCCACTGCTGGCTAGATGTGGAGCCCAATGGGTCACACACTTAAGAGAATTGATCAAGGGTTTAATTTTGTAATTAAATCATTTTGCATGATGACACTCTAGTAGGTGTTGCAAATCCTAGCTTCTATTCGAATTAGATTCGAATTAGGGTTCCGGATTGGTTCAATTTGGATTCTAATTGGATCTAATTAGGCCCTAATTGAGTTTATAGGGATTATGGCTAACCCTATTGGCTAACCATGCACCTAGGCTGGCCCCCCACTCACCCATTAGCATTTTCATGCCAAAATGCCAAGAGTCCATGCACTAATGGACTCTTGGTGCGCCATTTGGAAGAGTCCATGGCGCATGGACTCTTGGCGCGCCCCACTTAATTCTCTGATGAATTAAGATGGGGCGGCCTCTTTTCCTAGAGTTAGCGCCTCAGATATGCCCCTTGGATGGGAATCCAACGGTTGATGGGTTTTTAAGAAAGAAAGAAAGCGTTGTTCTTCCTGGTCGCGCGAAATAACATCTCTTCGGAGATGAAAAGTCGCGACTCCTTTTTTTTTTAAAACACCATGACTTTACCTTTAAGAAAGGCCATGGGAATTAATCTGGAAGGCCGTGAGAAGGAGGGAAGGGGCGTGAGAAAATGAGAAGGGCGTGAGAAGGAGTTTACGGAGAGTTGTGTGGGCGCTCTCTGAAAACTATTTAAGGGGTCAGGAAAATCAGAACGGGTGATAAAAATCTGTAATGCTTTTATTTTCTTCTTCCTCTCCAAAAGACTCCTTCTCTGTTTTCTTGTTTTACATTGTTTCCTTTACAGAGGACTCCTCTGTTGAAACTCTGTTGCTGAACAAGAATAAAAGAGAAGGTCTCCGACGGTAAAGGAAAGGAGTTCTGATATTCTTTCCTTTCTTTCTTACATTAAGACATTATTGTCTTAATTTCTCCTCCAACTTAAGACAAGCCTATATCCTCTTAGGACAAGGTCTTTTCTTCAAGACAAGGGTGTCTAAAGGGCCAAGGTCTTAGTGGAAGGAGGAGAAGAGATCAGGGAAAGGGAGGCAACCTCTTGTGTGGAAGAATTCAAGCCATAATCCGAAGAATTGAGTTCTAGGAAGAAGAACTCAAAAGGAGGAACCATTGGACAAGAAGATAGTGTTCTTGATCATCGCTCTGTGTGGATCACCATCGGAGGGTGGACACCTAGACGCTTGGTGAATTCAGTTAGCCCCTTCAACTTCAAGTTTGTTGGAATAAGCGATTACAGGTTGGTACCCCAATCCTAATTAGCATAGATATGCTTGTCATATGTTCTAGTCTTATTTAAGGAGTTCCTAGTTTAGGTTTTTTGGTGTGAATTTAATTTCATTTTGAAATTACCCTTCCGCTGCGTTGCACGGAACCCAACAGTGGTATCAGAGCCACCTTAATTAGGACTATAATCTATGATAGTTTGTATGTTACATATTAGGGGTTTTAAATCCTAATATGTTACTACACTTAGCATATCTTTGATTGCATATATGTTTTGATGTATGCTACTAGTTAGGATTTTTCACTCAAACCCTAATTATTAGAGATATGTTTAGTTTTGAAGTCATCATACTGAAATAAGGTTGCCCTGGCATAATGGTGGATCCATTATGTGGTAAATGGTTGTCCTAGTATGATGACACACTTAGCACATATTTGATTATAAGAGTGATGTTTGATTGTGATACGTTCTATAAGAATGTGCTGGCAATTTATAAATCCCTCCTTTTAGAAATTATATTAAGTCTTAGTATATTTAACTAATAAGCATCACTAGTCATGATGTACAATTGATCATTCGGTGTCTAGAAAGGTGTTTCTGGGAAGGTAAAGAGAATTGTGGTTTTTAATTGGTTCCGTTGACTGACCTGGCCAATTTTTATTGGTGTCTAGGAAAGCAACGGGGGGACTCCCATATCTCTTCCACTTGCCTGGCCGATTTGATTAAATTTAAATCTTGACTAAAATGCTTAGTGTTAAAAATACTATATATTGGCCTTCCTTCATGCTGGATCCTTATTGTGTTATGAACCACATTAGGTTTGTTGTGTTATCTACAAGACCTAATATGGTGATTGACATGATACTAGTCTAGTGCATAGATATGCTTACAGTATATTCAGTATAATGCTTTGTTGTGTTATATGCAAGGGCATTATATTTGAGTATTGACTGTATAGAAATGAAAGGGTCTTGACTTAACTAGAACATTATGGTTTGTTGTGTTTTCTGCAAGACTAATAATGTTCTAGATGCCAAGTTACTTTTGAGAATTATATGAGATATAATTGGAAGAGTTTCCTACCTTTGAGCTTATAAAAGATTTGTTGTGTTTTCTGCGAGATCTTTTATAAGTTATTAGGATCTCAATCTCACTAAGAAAAATCGATCAGGGTTCTTCTCGATTATCATAGTGAGGGCTATGATTTTTGATAAAATAGTGGGAGACATAATTAAATTGAAGACCTAATTTAATTATGTAAGTCATTTCATGGTTGTTTGCTTATGTATTGTTCTTTATTAAATGTAGATAAATGGCATCTTCATTATCACTGCGAAGTATCTTAGACACCAACAAACTGACTGGTCCGAACTATGTGGACTGGTTGAGAAATTTAAAGATTGTACTGAGTTCAGAAAAACTTTCTTATATTCTTGATACCCTTAGTCTTAATCCACTAGGGGATGGTGCCATAGAGGAAGATATGGCCACATACAAATATGGGCAGAATGACTCCCTTACTGTCAAGTGTATCATACTAGCCTCTATAACCAATGAGTTACAGAGACAGCATGAAAGCATGGATACTCAATCCATAATGCTCAATTAAAAGAGCTTTATGGAGAACATTGCAGAACTGCTAGATATGAAATATCTAAGCAGTTATTTCGTGCTAGGATGACAGAGGGAACATCCGTTCAGGATCATGTTCTGAAGATAATTGACTTAATCACTAGATTGGGTCAATTAGGTTTTATTATGGATGGGGAGTTGAATCAGGATTTAATCCTGCAATCACTCCCGGAGTCATTTTCTCAGTTTGTCTTGAATTATCACATGAACAAACTGAACACTTCCTTGCCTGAGCTGTTAAATATGTTAAAAACAGCAGAGCCACGTTAAGAAAGAAAAGGCTCCACTTCTTCTTGTTGATAAGACCAATAAGAAGAAATCAAGCAAAAAGGGTTTTAATAGGAGGCTAAACCCTAAGGGTGGCATCAATAAGAATAAGAAAGGAAAGAAGGCCTCAAAACAGTCAACCTGTTTCTTTTGCGGCAAAGCAAGACATTGGAAAGGAATTGCAAGGCTTACCTTGCAACTGTGAAGCCTGGTGCGTCAGATGCACCAAAAGGTATGTATGAGATACATGCTATATTGACATTAAATCATCTATATCAAATACTTGGGGATTGGATACCACTTGTGGTTACCATATATGCAAATCTTTGCAAGACCTCCATAAGCTTAAAGTATTGAAGGAAGGTGACTTCAATCTCTATGGTGCTAGTGGTGATATCATCCAAGCAGAAGCTGTAGGGACCTATATTCTGAAGTTACCTTCAGGGAAGATCTTGGAGTTAGAAAATTGTTATTATATGCCTAAGATTATTAGGAACATTATATCTATTCCTTTGTTATTAAAACAAGGATATGTAATGGATGTAACGAGCACTGGTTGCTCGATAATGTTGTCTAATAAAATTATTTGTTCTGGCATATTTAGCAATGGGCTCTTAACTCTTTCTTCCAATGATAGTGTTTTTCATGTCAATAATAAAAGAAAAAGAAAAGACTTTAATGCTGATACTTTACTTGGCATCATCGACTTGGTCATTGTTAATGAGTCTAGGAGATAAACAAGTTATACAAGGAAAAATTCCTTGATCCTTATGAGTATGAATCATTAGGAACTTGCGAATCATGTCTCATGGATAAGATGACCAAGACTCCATTTACTGGACATGGAGAAAGGTCAACTGGAGTTATTAGGACTTATACATACTAATGTATGTGGTCCAATGACAACTCAGGCCAGAGGTGGATACTCATATTTTATCACTTTTACAGATAATTTATCTAGGTTCGGATGTGTGTATCTATGAAACATAAATCTGAAGCCTTTGATAAATTTGAGTATCAAAGTATGGTCGAAAAAACAAACCGGGAAAAGTATTAAAGTTCTTCGTCTGATCGAGAAGGAGAATACTTATCACGGAGTTTTTAGACTATCTTAAAGTTAATGGAATTCTTTCTGAATGGACCCCTCCTTATACACCACAGCTAAATGGTATAGCTGAAAGGAGGAATCGTACCTTATTAGATATGGTACGATCCATGATGTGCTTCACAAATTTACCCATTTCCTTCTGGGGTCATGCCTAGAAACTGCTGTTTTACATTCTGAACAAGGTAGCTTCTAAATCCGTTGTTAGTACTCCATATGAAATTTGGAGTGCAAAGAAAACCGTATCTTAATATTTTAAGGTATGGGGATGTCCAGCTTATGTTAAAAGAAATTTTGGACATAAGTGGGAACCTAGAGCGGATAAATGTCTATTTGTAGGATATCCTAGAGAGGGTAAAGGATATCTATTCTACCATCCTACTGAACAAAAGATTTTTGTCAGCAGGCATGCCACTTTTCTAGAAAAAGAGTTTATTTAAAAAAGGGCAATGGTAGAACTGTTGAATTGGAGAAGTACAAGAAACACAGATAGACAGTTCTCAACCATTAGAACATATAGTTAGGATAGAACCAGAACACAAAACTCTCCCCGTAGGTCTGATAGAGTTCCACGGCACCTGAGAGGTATGGGTTTATTATTGAAAATAATGAAGCCCAAGTCATTCAAAATGATGAACCTCTGACCTATACGGAAGCTATCTTGAGTACTGATTCAGATAGATGGCAAGAAGCCATGGAATCCGAGATAGACTCTATGTATGTAAACCAAGTATGGTTTTGGTCGATGCACCAGAGGGTGTTAATCCTATAGATGCAAATGGGTCTATAAGAAAAAGATTGGGACTGATGGCCAAGTTGAAACCTATAAAGCCAGATTAATGGCAAAAGGTTTTAGACAAAAACAGGGAATTGATTATGATGAAACATTCTCACCTGTTGCCATGCTCAAATCAATCCAGATTTTACTTGCTATAGCAGCATACCATGATTATGAGATCTGGCAGATGGATGTGAAGACTGCATTCCTAAATGGTTTCCTTGAGGAAGAAGTCTACATGTCACAGCTAGAAGGTTTTATTTCGAAGAATATAACCTAATCAAGTATGCAAGCTAAAGAAATCCATTTATGGATTAAAGCAAGCTTCAAGGAGTTAGAACATCCGCTTTGAAGAAACTATTAAAAGGTTTGGTTTTATCAAAAATGTGGATGAAACCTGTGTTTATAAGAAGACTAGTGGGAGTGCATAGTCTTCTTGGTTCTGTATGTAGATGACATACTCCTCATTGGGAATGATATCCCAATGTTGCAATCAGTTAAGGTTTGGCTATCAAACCAGTTTTCCATGAAAGATTTGGGAGAAGCATCTATATACTAGGTATTAAGATCTATAGAGATAGATCTAAGAGGATGCTAGGTTTATCTCAATCTAGGTATATTGACTTAGTGCTAAAAAGATTCAGCATGGATGGAAGTAAAAGAGATTATCTTCCTATGAGTCAAGGCATACATCTTTCTAAAAGGATGTCTCCTAAGACACCTGAAGAAAGAAATAGAATGAATTCTATACCTTATGCTTCGGCAATAGGGTCCATAATGTATGCCATGTTATGTACCAGGCCTGATGTGGCATATGCTTTAGGCATTGTCAGTAGGTTTCAGGCTGATCCAGGAGAGGATCATTGGAAAGAAGTTAAAAATATTCTTAAGTACCTGAGAAGGACTAAGGATATTTTCTGGTTTATGGTGGTTCTGATCTTAAACTAGAAGCTTATTCTGATTGTAGTTTTCAATCAGACCCTGATGATAGCAAATCCATTTCGGGATATGTTTTACCCTAAATGGTGGAGCAGTGAGTTGGAAGAGTACCAAACAGCAGACTGTAGCTGACTCAACCACAGAGGCAGAATACATAGCTGTCAGTGAAGCCGCCAAGGAAGCAGTCTGGATGAAGAAGTCATCACAGAGTTGGGTGTTGTTCCTGAGATTGAAAAACCAGTGCCACTTTACTGTGACAACACTGGGGGGTTGATCAAGCTAAGGAACCAAGAGCTCATCATAAGTCCAAGCACATTCTGAGACGCTTCCATCTCGTCCGAGAAATAGTAGAAAGACAAGATGTCTACATAAATAGAGTTGATACAAAGAACAATGTAGCAGACCCGTTCACTAAGGCTCTACCACAGCGAGAGTTAGATCGCCACCTCGAGTGTATGGGATTAAGATTTAAAGGCGATTGGCTTTAGTGTAAGTGGGAGATTGAAAGGGATATGCCCTACAAGCCAATCTATGTTGTATCTCCCAAACCATTGTAATTGACAATAATCTAATAAAGGCATTATTTTTTATCATACGCTGTGTTTATATTATATGATGAACCCCATAGATTAGGGCTATGATTTTAGGATTATGATGAGATCATACCAGTGAGACCTAAAGTCTTAAAACCTTAATCTAAAAATTCCTAGTAAAAGGAACCCTGAGTAGGGGATCAGGGTTTTTCCGGTAAGACTAGCACATCCTATGTATACTAGAGAGGGTGACTGCTCTTACAGTCACTTGTGTATGACACTAATACTAGGATGTGGGTGCTCATTAGAGAATGAGTTCACTGATATGATCTAACTTGAGAACATCTAATGGAGTCTTAGCTACATGTCAATAGAAGGTTCTCATAGTGGGAGTGGTACAAGTAATCCTTTGACCTGAGACTACCATAAGTACCTTATGTACATGAACCCATGCTTTGGTTCAATTCTAATCATGACACTGAGTCATGCACAGGATTGATACTGGGAATGGTGAATTGGATATGAAGGTAATGAGTAGGTCAACAAGGAATCGATCACTCTTAGTAAGAGGAGATTGCATCTAGCTAGTTATCAATCCGATGATGATTCAGGGAATCTTTGATCAAAGTAAAGATATTAGAGATGATTTCTAATATCAAGATAATTGAATCATCAATATAAGATTGAGCTAGAAACGAATGTAATATTGGAATTGACATATATCCATATCCATAATTATATTCTGGGTGCAGGCTGATCGAGGGATTAATTGTATGGTAACTTTCTACTGAAGGGTAGTTTTGGTGTTTCACCAGAATTTCCATATCATCCGGGTAGACATGACACGTTGCTAGATGTCAATCTTGTCTTATGGGTTGATTAAATTGAATGATCACTTACTAGGAAGAGTCCTAATTGATCATAATCGAGTAAGCCCGATTTGACCTAAATCGATTAGAAAGAGTTCTAATCAAATTAGGTAAACTTGTATTCGAACCCACTGCTGGCTAGATGTGGAACCCAATGGGTCACACACTTAAGAGAATTGATCAAGGGTTTATTTTGTAATTAAATCATTTTGCATGATGACACTCTAGCAGGTGTTGCAAATCCTAGCTTCTATTCGAATTAGATTCGAATTAGGGTTCCGGATTGGTTCAATTTGGGTTCTAATTGGATCTAATTAGACCCTAATTGAGTTTATAGGGATTATGGCTAACCCTATTGGCTAACCATGCACCTAGGCTGGCCCCCCCCCGCCCATTAGCATTTTCATGCCAAATGCCAAGAGTCCATGCGCTAATGGACTTTTGGCGCGCCATTTGGAAGAGTCCATGGCGCATGGACTCTTGGCGCGCCCCACTTAATTCTTCGATGAATTAAGATGGGGCGGCCTCCTTTCTTAGAGTTAGCACCTCAGATATGCCCCCTTGGATGGGAATCCAATGGTTGATGGGTTTTTAAGAAAGAAAGAAAGCGCTGTTTCTTCCCGGTCGCGCGAAATAACATCTCTTCAGAGATGAAAAGTTGCGGCTCCTTTTTTTTTTAAAACACCGTGACTTTTCCTTTAAGAAAGGTCGTGGGATTTAATCTAGAAGGCCGTGAGAAGGAGGGAGGGGGCATGAGAAAATGAGAAGGGCGTGAGAAGGAGTTTACGGAGAGTTGTGTGGGCGCCTCTCTGAAAACTATTTAAGGGGTCAGGAAAATCAGAACGGGTGATAAAAATCTGTAATGCTTTTATTTTTCTTCTTCCTCTCCAAAAGACTCCTTCCCTCTTTTCTTGTTTTACGTTGTTTCCTTTACAGAGGACTCCTTTATCGAAACTCTGTTGCTGAACAAGAATAAAAGAGAAGGTCTCCGACGGTAAAGGAAAGAAGGAGTTCTGATATTCTTTCCTTTCTTTCTTACATTAAGACATTATTGTCTTAATTTCTCCTCCAACTTAAGACAAGCCTATACTCTTAGGACAAGGTCTTTTCTTCAAGACAAGGGTGTCTAAAGGGCCAAGGTCTTAGTAGAAGGAGGAAAAGAGATCAGGGAAAGGGAGGCAAACTCTTGTGTGGAAGAATTCAAGCCATAATCCGAAGAATTGAGTTCTAGGAAGAAGAACTTAAAAGGAGGAACCATTGGACAAGAAGATAGTGTTCTTGATCATCACTCTGTGTGGATCACCATCGGAGGGCGGACACCTGGACGCCTGGTGAATTCAGTTAGCCCCTTCAACTTCAAGTTTGTTGGAATAAGCGATTACAGGTTGGTACCCTAATCCTAATTAGCATAGATATGCTTGTCATATGTTCTAGTCTTATTTAAGGAGTTCCTGTTTAGGGTTTTTTGGTGTGAATTTAGTTTCAATTTTAAATTACCCTTCGCTGCATTGCACCGGAACCCAACAGTGAGCCTTTTGGGCCTGAAATTATCCTTGAGAATGAGCCAACCCATGAGTGTCCACCAGCCAAAATACCAGAATGGAGAAACAGGATTGAGCGGATCAGACAACAAGATTATCTCTACTCAGAGTAAAGATTATCAATGATATCTGGTTGTTGGCAAGGACGACCCGAGACTGAAGATTCTTGGATCACTAGAGAAAATTTGTAAAGGATTAATCCTGATTTGCAAGAATATATCAAAGCAGAGTTTACCCATAATCGACAGGGTCGAGTTCTTCCCACCCGAGGAGAATTGGTATGGACACCAGGCCAAAAAGAAATGACAGGTCAATCCCATATCCTATGGATCACCTGTGACTAAGCCTAAACCCCAATTTCAGTTAAATCTAAACATGTGAATAAACCCTGAACCCAATTAAGACTATATATATATATATATAACCTAGTCAATTTTAATTATTATTATGCCTTAGTAATTGGTAAGATTGGATTCAATTTGATCAAGTTGGGCAAAGTTAGTTTCAATCAAGTCCTATAATTAGTTAGGGGATCAAGTCCAATTCAAGATAGCAAGCCCAATTCAAGATTGCAAGCCAAGAGATGACCAATTCATGGTGCCACATCATTTTGGACACACCCCATGCCACATCATCATCTTGGACGCCCCATGCCATGTCATCCTCCATGTCACCATGCCATGTCACATGCCACATCATCATACCATGTCACCTCTGGAGTGGGCACCAAGGTTCGAAAGAGGCTTCAGTGTAATTCAGTATGGCTTTAATTCTTTCATTAAACTTGTATCCTATAAATAGAGTAATTTTACTTTTTTAATTGAATTTGAGTCATGTAATTAGGTTAGGTTTATTTCAATTTGGTTTCTTTTGAGTCCATTTGGGTTTTTAAGTCCAATTAGGGTTGAATTGGTCTTGTATTTAGTGGGTTTAGTAGTTGGGCCCAAGAGAGGTTTGGGATTGATTCAATGTTAGCAAGCTCACTTGAAGATTGGATGCATTCAACCACTCCAACAATTCAATCCAAGGAGGATGCCACTTTAGCAAGCATTGTTGGATGCCATGTCAACCTCCTAACCACTTGGTGTACACCTCATCAAGCCACATCACCACATGCCACATCACCAAAGGGAATTCAAATTCAAAGGAGCCGACCAAGGGGTTTCAACCTTCCACCATTATAGCTAGCTCCCATGAAAATCTCCATGTAATTCGAGTTTCCACCCTTATAGCTAGCAACTTCCCATGAAAAGCTCCATGTATTTTGAATTTTCAAAGTTCTTTAAAGGCTTATAAAATCTACTCCAAGCTCTCTTGTAAATGGATGATCATATGAATGCAAAGTGAAAGTTTCTTCTCTTCCATTTGTGTTATCAAATGTCCTTCTAGAGGGAGTGGGTGAGAGGCCCTTAGCTACTTCAAGAGAAGCCATTTCCCACACCAAGAACCATTAGCCTATATTCTCTTCTATCCAATCATTCCATTCCATCTTCCAAGATGCAAGGAAACCATTCAAAGGAGGCCAACAAGCTACTTCAACTCCACCAAACCTCTTCTCAACTTCAACCTTCATTTCATTAGTATTCCACCTTTCAAATTCCTTTTTAACTCTAATATGGTTTGTGTAGGATCCCCGAGATTTCTAGGTTCCAAAGAAGAAGGTCTTCCAAGACAAGAAACAGAGACAAGAAGTCCTATCATCTAGAGGAATCTCCTTGTCATCCAAGAGCTTCATCTTTGAGTGTAATCTTTCCAATCGCTGAAATGTTAATGACCGGGTATCCCTCTTTAAATGTTTTCAGATCTGAAATATTAGAGTAATTAAGCCCTATCCTGTGTGGTTTCTTAGCCACAAAGATCCTTTCTCTTTAATACTTTGAAGATTATCATTCAAGTCTAGTTTATCATGCTAATCTCTTCATGAAGATTTCAGTTTTGTTACATCGAAAAGTAGCATAGCTTCACTTCATTTTTCATTTAGTTACTACTATCTCCTCCTAGATTGCATCATTCCATTTCATCCTGCATCAAATTGGTATCAGAGTATGGTAGGTTAGGGTTTAGCATCTTCTTTAGTACTTGGATTGGGTGCTTCACCATGGCCGTCCGGTCATAGGAAAAAGAAGGGCTACAAGACCCTCACATCCCATTCAACGGGGATTTCCTATGGCATGTAGGGGTGCCAATGTGATTGACCCTTGAAGGGGAACACAAGAAGATAAGTTTTTAAATCCTAAAAAATAGTTTGCATCATTGGAATCTAGCATTTTTAAAATTTCTGATATTCTATCCTGTTTGCATTGTCTGAGTTCTAGGAACTACCCAGCATAGCATAGATTTTATTTTTTAATTTCTTTCATTTGGTATATCATCTGTGAGTTAGAAATGTTCTACAATTTTTCTAAATTTTTTGACACTGATATTTATCACTCTTCTTCCCCACTTCAAAACTGCAACACACAAAATTCTGCACCTAAAATTAGGGTTCATTTGCATGTTTGCACTCATCTCATGATAAATAAATTTAAGGGCATCAATATGATATGGGGACAGGATTTAATCACCTGTCCTTAGTCCAAAACCAGCACCCTGCATAACTAACCCAATCCTTAATTAAAACTAAGTAGTACTTTAATTCGTAGGGACATGCACAGGTCTAGTTCAAGTCATTTGGAAAAACTAGTGCACCCACTCCTGCATCTATTTCTGAAAGCTAGTGTCTAGGAAAGAGGTCAAGTGGAAAATGCCCTAAGCATTTCTTGTGGTTTTTAATTAGGACCTAGCAAGAGCTAGGGGAGCCTCCCACTAACCCACCTCTTACCTGGCCAGTGGACAGGATAGCTATTGATTTGATTGTACCTAGCGACTCACTTTACTTGAGCTACTAGGTCTAGCAAACCCCTATCCCGAGTTCGAGTCTATGTGCACATGCCAACTAGATCAGGAGCACCTACCAACAAACCCAAGCTCAACCGAGTGTAACCATGGACCAAAATTTTGAGACCCTGATGAAAACCTTGAATGATTAAATGACCAGACTGAACCAAAACCTAATTGACCAATTAGCCCAGACCAACCAAAGCATGACTGATCAGATGGCCCTCATCACTGCTAGGCTTGGCCGATTAGAGGCTCTTACCCCTGAAGAACCCATGAAGTCCAGAATGAATTAGAGCCTAAACCAGAGTTTGATACACCCATCAACCCTAGAAGGGCTCTGCACCAAGACCTTTACCCTGAACCCATTCCTAGGAGGCCTCATCAAGACCCTTTCTTTGAACAAATCTTAGGAGACCCAACCCTGGTCGAGTCCACGACCCGAACCCTAGGAGAGCACACCATGACCTAACTTATGAGCCAAATCATAGGAGACCCAATCAGGATCAAATGGACCATGATGACCGAACCCTTAGGAACATTAAGTTGGAAGCGTCCACTTTTGATGGAAACCTAGATCCTAAGGTTTATATAGACTGGGAGGGAGAGATGGATTAGTATTTTGAGTGGTATGACATGACTGAGGAAAGGAAGTGCAAATTTGCAAAGCTTAGGTTAATTCGTCAGGCTAGGTTATACTGGAGAAATGTTGAAAGGTTCATTAGATAGAGAGGTGATGTTCCCATATTAACCTGGAGGGCAATGAAGCTTAGGCTTAGAGAGAAGTACCTTCCCATGTCCTACCACCAAAGACTTTTAGACTAGTGGCAGAGATTGACCCAGGAAACCAAGAGTGTAGCTGAGTACATTTCAAAATTTGATGAGTTTGTGATAAGATGCAATGTTGATGAGTTCGAATCAATTACCCTGTCTAGGTTCAGAGCTGGATTAAGGGAAGAGATCCAGAAGGAGTTGTTTTTGAGAGAATTTTAAGATCTAGAGCTAGCCTACCAGGTAGCACGAGATACTGAGAGGTTTAATAAGGGACCAATTTATCGAAGACCAGAACTCCCTAGAACTAGTGCACCTAGTCAGCAACCAGGACCAAGTCAGATGCGACCAAACTGACCAAACCCTAGTACATCTCTGACCCATAGAGATGATAGGGGTAAAGCACTAGAAGTTTAGATAACCCCAAATCCTAATGCTCTTTGTTTCAGGTGTCATAAGATAGGCCATTATGCTAGCAATTGCCCAACTATAGCCTTGCATATAGGAGAATTAGCGAAAAATGAGTTGAACCCATAGAGCCCCTAAATGATTGTGTTGAGGAAGTATATCACTGTCAGGCTGAGGATAATTTGGCAGATGAGTATAAAGGTGACAAGGATCATGTAGAGCCTGACCTTTTGGGAGTAGTTAGATGCATCCTTATCCAAATTGAGACCCAGGAAGATTGGCATAGGACTAACATCCTACAAACCTTTGTCAAGTTAGGGGATAAGGTGTGTAGGATAATCATATATAGTGGGAGTTGTGTGAATGCCATATCCACTAGTGCTGTCAAAACTTTAGGCTTATCCATAGTTCCTCATCCTAATCCCTATAAGGTTTCTTGGATAGACTCCACTTCAATTCCTATCAAGTTTAGGTGTCTAGTCCAAATCCAATTGCAGTCATATCAGGAGAAAGTGTGGTGTGTATCCTACCAATGGGAGTGAGTAGTATTATCTTAGGCCGACCCTGTTATTTGACCATGATGCAACCCTTTATGGCCGATCTAATTCTTGTGCATTCATGCACTTTAGAAAGAAGTTTGTGATCAACCCTACACAACCTAAGGACACTATTAAAAGAAGATCAAGCCACCTAAAGGAAAAGAAGACTGGAGTCAACTTGATAACCACAAAAGAAATTGAGAAAGAGATCACTGAGGGTACACCTGTTTGGATATTAACCACTAAGGAAATTCAAGAGCCTCGCCAGAAAGAACACCCTCAAGAAGTGGTTGAAGTTTAGAGGACTTTAAAGATGTGTTTCCAAATGACCTACCTGACCACCTTCCACCATATAGGGACATCCAACATGCCATTGATTTAGTCCCAGGAGCAACCCTACACAACCTCCCATATTATAGGATGAACCCTACCGAACACCTAGAATTACAAAGACAAGTAGGGGTCCTCATTAGGAAATGATTTATTAGGGATAGTTTGAGTCCTTGTGCAGTACCCACATTATTGACCCCTAAGAAAGATGGCACTTGGAGGATGTGCATTGACAGTCATGCTATTAATAAGATCACGACTAAATATGGGTTTCCCATAGACCAAGTCTTTTTGAATGGGTAGTGATGCCTTTCGGACTGTCCAATGCTCCTAGCACCTTTATGCGGATAATGAACCAAGTCTTACACTTATTTATAGGAAAGTTTGTCGTAGTTTACTTTGACGACATTCTTATATATAGCAGGACCCAGGAGGATCATTTGGACCATTTGAAGCAAGTCTGTTTAGCTCTTAGGAAAAATAGTCTCTACGCAAACTTGAAAAAGTGTGATTTTTTCACCAATAAAGTCATTTTCCTAGGTTTTGTTATCACACCTGACAGAGTTTTTGCTGACCTCAAAAATATTAAGTCAATTATAGAGTGGCCTGTGCCAAATAGTGTTCATGAAGTATGAAGTTTTCATGGCCTAGCTACTTTTTATAGAAGATTCATTCGGAGGTTTAGCACCATAGTTGCACCAATCATGGATTGCATTAGGAAGGGCCATTTTGAATGGACCAAAGCTGCTATAGCGCCTTCCTAGGCATTAAGAAGAAAATGATACAAGGTAGAATACATTCAGGCATACACCTTTATATTATCCTGCGATAAAAGGTAGTGCCTCCAATACCTTAGGGTTCGGTTTCTTCCTAGGCATAGCAAATGGGTAGAATACATTCAGGCATACACCTTTATATTGAAACACCGTACCGGGACAGAAAACTGCATAGCTGATGCCCTGAGTCATCGATCCTTGTTCTTGACATCAGTCAACACTGAAGTCATAGGATTCGATAGGTTGAAGGAAGAATACCCCAATTGTCTTAACTTTAGTGAAGTTCATCAAACTCTTAAACATGAACCATCTAGCATATTTAGCAATTACACCCTACATGATGGTTTTCTTTTTAAGGACAATAAGCTATGTATCCCACGAACATTAATTAGACTTCTTATTGTGGGAAATTCATGCTGAAGGATTGGCTGTCCACTTGGAAGAAATAAGACCATATTAATAGTTGAGGAGAATTTTTTTGGCCAGGCCTTAAGAGACACATAGCCATTATTGTTGCCCGATGTAGGATGTGTGCTGTTGCTAAACACCAAAGGCAAAACACTAGGTTATACACTCCTTTACCTGTGCCTAGTGTCCATGGCAGGATCTTAGCATGGACTTTGTTTTAGGATTGCCCAAGACTCTAAGGAAACACGATTCAATCTTTGTAGTGGTCGATAGATTTTCAAAGATGGCCCATTTTATACCCTATTCCAAACTTTTGATGCCTCTAGGGTAGCCAAGCTTTTTCTAGATCAAGTAATCAAATTGCATGGATTACCTAAGACCATTATTTTTGATAGAGATGTCCGTTTCACAAGTTACTTTTGGAAAATCCTTTGGCACCTACTAGGAACAAAACTAAACTTCTCAACTGCTTACCACCCCCAGACTAATGGACAGACGAAGTAGTAAACAGAAGTCTAGGGAACTTATTGAGGTGCCTTGTTGTAGAGAGTCTGGGAAACTGGGATTTACTATTACCTCGTGCCAAATTCGCTTACAACAGCTCAGTCAATAGGTCTACTGGTAAGAGTCCCTTTGAGATTGTCCATGGTTATAAACCTAGGAGACCTATCGACCTCATTCCATTATCCACTCATGCATAAATGTCTGAGTCTGCCGAGTCATATGCACAGCATATTAAGGACTTGCATAAGGAGATTAGTAGGAAAATTCAAATGAGCAGTGAAGTCTATAAGCATATGGCCAATTCATGTAAACAAATGAAAGAATTCAATGTAGGGGACTCTGTAATGGTTAAACTTAAACCTGAAAGGTTCTCGTCGGGAACTATGAAGAAACTGCATACCCGGGAGCTGGACCTTTCAAAGTATTAAAGAGAGTTGGACCTAATGCATACATGTTAGAGTTACCACCAGATTATGGCATTAGTTCAACATTTAATATTTTTGATCTGAAAGAATACAAAGAGCGGCATTAATTCCTAGTGAGCCTTTTGGACCTTATCTAGCCTTTGAGAGTGAAACCTTACTGAGCATCCACCAGCATCACAACCAGAACAGAGAGATAGGGTTGACAGTATCTTGGATGACCAGGTAATTACCACCAAAATAAGGGCTGTCAACGTTATCTGGTTCGATGGCAAGGAAGACCCGAATCCGAGGATTCCTGGATCACCCGTGATGATCTACAACAAATTGATCCAGACCTTCTAGAAAGCTATCAAAGTCAGACCAGTCCATACTCAATAGGTCAAGTTCCTCCCACCCTTGGAGAACTTGTGCGGGCACCAAGGTTCGAAAGAGGCTTCAGTCTAATTTAGTATGGCTTTAATTCTTTCATTAAAATTATGTCTTGTAAATAGAGTAATTTTACTTCTTTAATTGAATTTGAGTCATGTAATTAGGTTGGGTTTATTTCAATTGGTTTCTTTGAGTCCATTTGGGTTTTTGAGTCCAATTAGGGTTGAATTGGTCTTGTATTTTATGAGTTTAGTAGTTGGGTCCAAGAGAGGTTTGGAATTGGTTCAATGTAAGCAAGTTCACTTGAAGATTGGATGCATTCAACCACTCCAACAATTCAATCCAAGGAGGATGCCACTTCAGCAAGCATTGTTGGATGCCATGTCAACCTCCCAACCACTTGGTGTACACCTCATTAAGCCACATCACCACATGCCACATCACTAAAGGGAATTCAAATTCAAAGGAGCCGGCCAAGGGGTTTCAACCTTCCACCATTATAGCTAGCATCCATGAAAATCTCCATGTAATTCAAATTTCAACCCTTATAGTTAGCAACTTCCCATGAAAAGCTCCATGTATTTCGAATTTTCAATGTTCTTTGGAGGCTTATAAAATCTACTCCAACCTCTCTTGTAAATGGAAGATCATATGAATGAAAAGTGAAAGTTTCTTCTCTTCCATTTGTGTTATCAAATGTCCTCCGAGAGGAGTGGGTGAGAGGCCCTTAGCTACTTCAAGAAAATCCATTTTCCATGCCAAGAACCATTAGCCTATTTTCTCTTCCATCCAATCATTCCATTCCATCTTCCAAGGTGCAAGGAAACCATTCAAAGGAGGCCGACCAAGCTACTTCCACTCCACCAAACTTCTTCTCAACTTCAACCTTCATTTCATTAGTATTCCACCTTTCAAATTCTTTTTTAACTCTAATAAAAAAAGGTCTTCCGAGACAAGAAATAGAGACAAGAAGTCCTATCATCTAGAGGAATCTCCTTGTCATCCAAGAGCTTCATCCTTGAGTGTAATCTTTCCAATCGCTGAAATGTTAATGACCGGGTATCCCTCTTTAAATGTTTTCAGATCTGAAATATTAGAGTAATTAAGCCCTAGCCTATGTGGTTTCCTAGCCACAAAGATCCTTTCTCTTTAATACTTTGAAGGTTCTCATTGAAGTCTAGTTTATCATGCTAATCCCTTCATGAAGATTTCAGTTTTGTTTATATGGAAAAGTAGCCTAGCTTTACTTCATTTTTCATT
The DNA here is from genome assembly GCA_021397845.1 of Areca catechu. Classification (NCBI taxonomy): domain Eukaryota; kingdom Viridiplantae; phylum Streptophyta; class Magnoliopsida; order Arecales; family Arecaceae; genus Areca; species Areca catechu. The sequence continues at coordinate 5,461,966 of JAHSVC010000059.1, forward strand.
TAGTTACTACTATCTCCTCCTAGATTGCATCATTCCATTTCATCCCGTATCAACCTCATCATCCTACCTATCATAGTCGGCTGCAAGATTCAAAGTTTGGTGCCAATTCTAGAAGCCAAGTTCAAGGGGTTTCATGTATCAAGACTTCAAGAATTCAAGAACTCAAGAGTCTTGCAAGAATTCAAGAATTCTCTTTATCCAAATTGAAGAATCCTATAAATGCAAGAGGCCCTCATCATCCAAATTCAAGACTCCATCATGAATTTCCAACCAAGAACTCATCTTGGCCAACCATCATCAACCCATCATCAAGGAAGTCTTGTCGCCCATCATCCTCATTCTTGTCGCCCAACCTATGAAGCCATCACTTGTTGTCACCCAGATGGATGAAGCCCAAGAAATCTGTATGCCAAGAGTCAAAGATGCCAAGAGAGTTCAAAAGTCTTTGATGCCCAAGGGAAGCCAATTCAATGGAGTTCTTGCCCTTTCAATAAGAACTCAAGCATTTGTAACCCTTATAATTCTTGTTATGGTCTATAAATACCACCATTAGACCCCTTGTAATCATTCAAGTTTTTTATGAAATAAATTAAGAGTTTTCTCTTCAATCCTTTGCTTTGAGAGCATCTTACTCAGTGTGGGAGAGGGCATGAAGTCCTAGGGCACAATGCCTAACTATCCATCTTCCTTCCTTCCAAGAAACCCTAAAGCCACCAACCCTCCTCTACTTTCTTTTTTCCCATCTTTTCCATCTTCCACACCATCTAATTTTTCTTTTTTTGTGAGTAATTTTAGGTGATCAAGATCTGAAGTAAAGGTGTTCTTTCCTTGGAACCAACCTCATTGAAGATCGAGAGCTTGAAGAATGATAATCTTGATGTTCTACCACGAATCCTAGAGTGCTGAAATCAATAGACATCAAGAGCACTACAAATCTTCATTGGCAAAAGAAAGCCCTCGTCAACTCTTTAGCTCTAATTATTTGAAAGTAAGAACTCTTGTTTAAGTGATTTCTCAATCATCAAGTCTTGTTTCTTAATTAGTTTTGATTGATTTACATTGCGGGTATCGTAACTAGTTGACCTGTTAAGTTCATCTTAAGCTTTGAGTCTTATTTCAGAAAATTCTAAAAATTAATCTCTGCTTAATTAAAATAATTAATCATAAGATTGTTAGATTTAGTTTTGCATCTTTCATCCCGCATCAAGGGGGCCTCTTGCTGTATCGACTGCACCTGGGCTGGCATTTTGTCCTCCAGCCCGCGGGCCCCAGAGGGAGGCTTGCCCAGTAGAGGGGGCTGCACTAGCACCTTCAACAGCCCCATACGAACTGAAGCTCCACGATAGTCAAAGGTGGAGAAGGTGGCGAGAGATGCCACCACAAAGAGCCCGGCCCAGCCATCTAGAGATAGACCTGCCACCGACCGGTCTACCACTACCGTGCCCCCATCGGCCACTTCCCTAGAACCCTCTGGGACATCAAGGTCAGGGTCGAAGAAAATATCCCTTGTCATGCCCTGGGATGCTAGGTTGTCGATGTTTGGAATTATGTCCCAAAACTATCACCTAGGATATAGGCGATTGAACTGAGTATTGTACTCTTTGTATAAATTAATAAATATTATTTTGGCAGCTAATCACATTCTTACTTTTTCCTGCAATGAACTCTTTTTCATGTGATGAAGTCCTTAGGACTACATTGACTTCGATATAGAGAGGATATATCAAGTAGTCCTTAAAACTAGGTTCATGACCAAAGGATACATTATACTGGACAGCAATGTATTAAGTATAGGTTGTTGTGGTTCACATCGTTTGGTTGTCCTCTTGACCAAAGGAGTGTGGTGACACTGATGTGATCTGCAAATGGGATAAATGATATCTCATGAACGTGACTCCGTGTAGCCCCTATCTGCCAAAGGGATACTCATGATTGGATATGGGTATATGTGTCCCTCTGACCTAAGGTCATCATGGTAGCTTTGCAAGTAACTCCCTCCTGTGCTTTGGTGCCGAACTACCCAGATTTCTAAATCGGTGATGGAAGGTTTCTGGGTATAGGAAAGTACTTATGAAACAATAGTGGACCAAGATGGAATTGATCTATCCAAATAGTTTGGATTGAATGTCTCGCAGTATTTTAATTAGCAAATCCTTGGCGGGGTAGCCCAGTGAGGAGTCACTGGACTTGTGAGATTGAGACATGTTGTGGATTGACTCAGCTAGGGTTGGCAGTCTAACCCTAGGTCATCCTGAGTATTGGAGGTCAAAGAGATGAATTATACGGTAACCATATACCAGAGGTTCGATTGATTGCTCTCGCATCTTTGACATATCCGGACACCGAGACACATTGATAGATGGTATCTTGTGCTGGTACTGGGATTGTTCCAGTGCTACCACCGAGGTTTGAACCTATGAGGTCACATGCCATAGAGGATTTATCCTTGATCCAGGTATCGATTTATGATTAGAATCATTTCGGTAACGGTTTGATTAAGCACATATTGGATTGACCTGGTTTAGGTCGATCAAAAATTATTCGGGTCCACGGGAATTGTTTCTGGGTGATCGAGACTAGACCAAGCCTTTTATAATTAGATTTTGATATAGTGTTGTAACCGGTTTAGACCGGTTTGGGATTTTTGAACCGATTGTGAATCGATTTTGAACCCATTTACATGGTAATTAAGGCTTGGGCGAACAGGGGATTCAAGACATCTTTTCCTCTCCTCCTTCCACTCATTTTGGCTAGAATTAAACCGGTGTTTTAAGGCTCTTCATTGCTTCATTGAAAATGAATTCGATTCATTCTCAAACCGTGCGGCCTTTCGTTTTCCCAGCAGTTCTTCTCAGCTCCCTAAAATGACTGGTTTCATGGTTCTAGCTGTATATATATTTCTGGGTGGTGAAATGCTGAGTATGGATTCTTCTTGAGAGAGCTTCAACCATCCTTTTAACAGATGATTTTGGGCTGGATTTTGGTTAAGAGATTGGGAGTGAAACACTTGTTTTGGTTCCCTGTTAATTGTGGTGCTCAATCGGTGGAAGAAACTGTTTTGGAGAAAACAATACAAGAACAAGGTGTTCTATTTTTCTTCCTCCCGTCTCATCATTTCAAGAGGTTTCCGATGACTAGCATCATGCGAGAAGCCAGATCAGAGGAAGCTCAGGTGTGTCCCCACTCTAGAAGGTGTTCTCTTGAGTACCTATGAGTCGAATCTACCTCCATAGCTGCTATTTTGTTTGCTCTGTTTTTCTGGTTACAAAATTTTGTTGCTACACTTGGAAGAGAGGAAGAGAATGTTCCAAATGTTGTTGGATGAGCAATGCTTTAGCTCTCCATTGAAGCAAGTTCCATCAAGATACTACCTTGCTGTTGTTGCAGAAGAGAGACCAAAGCATTACCCAGTTGTGGTTTGGGTTTGCTACTCTTGGAGAAAGGCAAAGATCTTTCTAATCGACTGCTGGAAGAAGAAGATAGGAATACAGTTATTCTAGATATTCCAGCTATTCCAATAGTTATCCCTATTTTATTCCAAGCAGGAATAAGGTAAAATTTTGGTTTTAATTTTTATGCATGCCTAAATCTAGGTTTATAAAATTGTTATAAATATTACATGCCCATTTCATGCCTTCTTTTGCCTATACATGCATGTTGAAAATGTTAGATCCTGTGCGGAGTAGGTTTTTTCACTGTTATTTTAAAATTGTTTTAAAATATAATCTGCTCCTTGCCCTATTGCATGCTTAGTGTAGGCACTTGCAACCTCGTGTTTACTTTCATTGGTATCGGAGCCTTGGTTCTGATGTAACATATCTTGATTGCATGTATAGTAGATTAAATATTTAACCTTACATATGTATCTGTATCTTAATCATAGGGTATGATTAGGGAGTACTTTAGGAAACCTAGTTGAGACCTTCACATGACCGTGTGTCTTTGGCACGATGCGTTCATTGTGTTGGCCTATTCAGAAGGATCCTTTAAGAAAATCAAAGGAATTAAAATTATTTTAATTCAAATACATTTTTGGCATGTCTTATAAATTTCTTTTTGGCAATGTAATATTTTAAAAGAATATAACTAGATATAATGCACAAATTTTTATGTAATAGGAGTTTCACATGTTTTAATTAAAATTATTTTAATTAAAATATTGGCTTATATTCAAACAATTTTGAATTGTATGATTAAATTAAATGACAACAACAAGGTTACAAACCCTCAAAAATTCATTCATCAAATGATTTATTACAAGAGGAGTATGGGTATTTATAGATTCCCATATCCCTTTAAAATTCAAAACCAAAATCCCAAATTTCCATTTTAAATCCAAATTACATTCATGAAAAATTACCAAATAAATCCCTTTTATTTGAATTTGAAATCTCCCTCTGCTTTGAAATTGTGCTGCTCCAAGAATCGTGCAGAAAAGCTCCTTCTTCTAGCTACTTTGAGAACCATGCAAAGCTTCTTTGGGATGCTTTGAGAAGCATGCAGAAGCTTTTTCACGGCCTTGCAACAGGGGGAACCGGATCTCTGGCGGCCGGCCTGGCAGCGGGCGGTGGACGGGGCCAGCGGATGGCACCGGCAGGCGACGAGCGGCGGACGGCAGCGGCATGGTGGCACGGACGGGCGTCACGGGCCGTGGAAGGCAGTTGGGCACGGCGAGGCCTCCGGTGGCGAGCGAGGGCCAGCAAGCGGCCGGTGGCAGGGCGGCAGGCGGGCGCGGGGCGGCATGGCAGTGCAGTGAGGGCAGCACAATGGTTCGTCTCCCTCGTGTGTTGGGGGGCTTCCGGTGAATCTCCGGTGGCTGGGTGGTTCTTCGATGAGAGGGGAGACCGGCGAGCACCGATGGTCGGCTAGAGGGGGGCGGCCGAGGTCGGGCAGCCTGCATGCGGGAAGGGGGGTGGCCCCTAGGTTTTAGAAAAAAAGCTTTACGGGATGATGAAGGTTGAAGATGGAGTAAGCCAGGATAACACGGGCATGAACATGGAATAAAAACAAGAATAATGAGAATAACAGGGAATAGATGGGATAGCTGGGACAAGAAAAATGAGAAAAAAAAACTAGAAAATTAAAAGAAAACCCCGATGGGTTTCGGGTCCTCCCCCCATCATTCTCCTGCAGCATGAAGAACTCGACTCCATCGAGTTTGAGGAAGAAGCAAATCCTACTCCGCTGCTAGCTCTGATACCAAAAAAAAGATGTGGGACAAAAAGAAGAACCCATGGTTATTATAAAAGGAGAAAACATAAAGCAAACTAAGGACGGTGGGAGGGCTAAGAAGCCTCCCGGGACTAGGATAGAACGACGCCTGAAAATCCCTAAAATGGCTGGACTCTTTTGGTTTTCACTTTTGTTGGTGGATGTGGCGAAGGAAGGATGGGGATGGGAGAACTAGGATTGGATCTCGTGGACTTTGTGACTCATCCTAACGAAGAGACCTCTCACCTCTATGGTAACCCACCTCACTAAGGGAGCCGTACAGAGAGATCTCACACCTCTAGGGCATCCCACCCACCTCACTAATAGAGCCGTACGGAGAGATCTCATACCTCTAGGGCATCCTACCTTCCTCAATACTTGGAGGGACTAGGTTGGGTCTCAAAGATCACGAGGGGATAAGAAGATGGGATAGGGGATAACTGGGGCCTCACACCCCTTGACGTCCTGAAGGACAAAGGCAAAACGGGCCTCAGCCCAGAACCACAACAAGGTTACAAACTCTCAAAATTCATTCATCAACTGATTTATTACAAGAGGAGTATGGGTATTTATAGATTCCCATATCCCTTTGAAACTCAAAACCAAAATCCCAAATTTCCATTTTAAACCCAAATTATATTCATGAAAATTACCAAATAAATCCCTTTTATTTGAATTTGAAATCTCCCTCTGCTCTGAAATTCATGCTGCTCCAAGAATCGTGCAGAAACAGCTCCTTCTAGCTACTTTGAGAACCGTGTAAAGCTCCTTTGGGCTGCTTTGAGAGCATGCAGAAGCTTCTTCACGGTTGTGCAATAGGGGGGAATCGGATCTTCGATGGTCGACCGGGCAGCGGGCGGTGGATGGGGCCGGCGGATGGCGCCAGCGGGCGGTGGGCGAGCGGCGGACGGCAATGGCACGGTGGCACGGATGGGCGTCAAGGGCCATGGGCGGCGGATGGGCACAGGCGAGGCCTCCGGTGGCCGGGTGGGGGCCAGCGAGCGACGGGTGGCAGGGCAGCAGGCGGGCTGCGGCGACGGGGCGGCACGACGGAGCGTGAGGGCAGCATGACGGTTCGTCTCCCTCGTGCTTGGGGGGCTTTCTGGCGAATCTCCGGTGGTTGGGCGGTTCTTCGACGAGTGGGGAGACGGCGAGCACCAGCGACCGGCGAGCACCAGCGACCGCTGGAGGGCGGGTGGCTGCCGGGGTCGGGCAGCCCGGGTGGGGGAGGGGTGGTGGCAGCTAGGTTTTAGAAAAATAAGCTTTACGAGATGGTGAAAGGTTGAAGATGGAGTATGCCGGGATAACTCGGGGATGAACATGGAATAAAACAAGAATAATGAGAATAACAAGGAATAGATGGGATAGCTGGGATAAGAAAAATGAGAAAAAAAATTAGAAAATTAAAAGAAAACCCAGATGGGTTTCGGGTCCTCCCCCCATCATTAGGATTGGTATGAAGTGATAGGACCGCGGGGTTGTCATTAAAACACCGTGGCTATCAGTTTAAAATCCGACTTCTTAAAATATTTAAAATACGTAGCAAGAGGAGTCAGGTCGAATCCACAGAGAAGGCGGTGTTTAGGATTTGAAATTTTTGATCTTGTAAAAGAAATATTTGAAGTCGACAAAAATATAAAAATTAAAATTGCAGAAAAGTAAACTTGGCACTAGGATCTATTATTTAGATCTTAGCATCTACTTGCAGACAAGGTGAAAGACAGGAATTAAAAAAAATATTTCATTGATTTTAAGGTCTAAGTACAATGCACTAAAAACTAATTAACAAAACAAATAACAAAGACAAGAACAGATCAGCGCAGCCTCGTCGGGAAGATAGCTCCTTCCTTCGTACTCCGTGGAGCGAACTAGGCCCTCTGCGTCTTCTTCTTCGGATCTTGATCTCAGAGAGGGAGAAGGCTGGAAGATGGTGTAGGGATACGCTCTCCTTTGAGAAACCTCACTCCCAAAAGCCAACCCGCAACCCAAGCAATGCCCTCTACCCTGTACCTTGCCCTTTCTCCAGGAAACCTCTGCCTTGTGCTATGGGGTTCATTTTATAATGATCGGAGAGGAGAGCTCATTGCACACTAGCGATGTGGGACAAAAAGTACCGTGACCACCGTTGCTGCTCCGTAGATCACGCCGCTCGTGGATGCGCCGTGGAGCTCGTGGATTGCATGCAACGCCCGTGAAGAACGTGGACTGCGTTTGTGCCCGTGGGAGAAGCTCGGCTCGCGAAGAACACTCGTGCTAGTGGACTGCTCGCCCGTGCCCGTGGAGAAGCTCGGCTCGCGAAGAACGCTCGTGCCCGTGGACTGCTCACCCATGCCCATGGAGAAGCTCGGCCGTGCCCGTGGAGAAGCTCGTGAACGCCGTGGACTGTGTGGCAACGCCCGTGGATTGCTCAACTGGATCACGCCGTGACAAACGCTTGGCAATGCCCGTGAAGATTGCCCAGCTCGTGAAGAACGTGGACTGCGCCCGTCAGCTCGTGGATTGCTCCGGCAACGTGGACTTGCTTGTGGACTGTGCTCCGGCAACCTGTGAAGAAGCTCGTGAAGAACGTGGACCGCTCCTCTCGTTTGCCACCAAAAAATGCCACCCCGCCCGTCAAACCACCGCCGGAGCTTCTCCTCCAGCCAGGGACACTGCCGGCGTGCTTCCTGGCATGTTTTGGCACCTCTGGAGGGCTGTGGTTCATGCCCTGTTCCGTGGACCGGCAGCAATGGCTGCCGGTGGACCAACCTGCGGTGAATAAACCCAGCAGCCGGTCCATGACTTCTTCATTTCAAACCTGATTTAAGTACCGTTTGCGTCGTTGGATTCCATAAATCAAGCTCTACCTATTGGCGGGTTCAAACTTATTAATTTTACCAATTCCATGATCATTAATTATAATTATTAAATATTTTTATTAATCATTTAAATGGGTGTGTGGTGCTTTAACTTGAAATCTATTTTTCTTGAATGTACTCTAATTTCACATTTTTCAAAGATATTTTTAAAATATTTAGTTTTGCAAGAAAGTCCAAATTAATTATGAAATTAGGTTATTAAAAGAATGTTAGCACCATTAATTAACTAAAATACTTAAAATAAAGTGTAAATCCATGATTTATCACACCCCCCAACTTATTTATTGCTAGTCCCTTAGCAATGCAAAAACTATAACTATGTGTCACAAAGATCATCCTTTACAAAAATAGATCCAGGTTTGAAAGTAAAAGATCTAGCAAGTATCACTAACTAAGTATTGAGTTTCAGAAATAAATTTTGCAGTCAGCATAATTAGAAACTTTCTTAGAGTTCATCTAAAGATCTACAGCACTTGTGTTTGTGATGATTAACTTAACATTTTGGTACTAGTTTGCAAGAACAAATGTATCTTTGATTAACACTTACTTTGGTTAATTTTCTATACATCCCTAAATTAAGCTTATGAACTGAGTTAGCTTTCACACTACCTGATATATATATATATATATATATATATATATATATATATATATATATATATATATTTTGCTGAGCATCCTGGCCTTCCCTTCACCATTTGACGCGAACCTCCACACTTGACTTAGGTGCAGAGACCCGGTTACTAAGTTCAGGGCGATCCACATATACTCTATGTTTTGCACTTTTATTTCAGGTAGGTAGCTCTTTCCTCAATTCAAAAATTTTAAATTGGGATATATATCAATTACCAGTTTTCAGTGATAATTAAGTCCTCAATTGTCCTTACAACTAATACTTACTTTGTCTCGTCAGCGTGCATGTGCAATGGAAGTGCTAATAGCCTTTAGGTGATCTAAGTAGGCCCTAAAGTTTGACACGCTAGTCTACTTCTTGACTCTCTACAGTCATTAGCAACACTCTCTAACTCTTATTACTTTTCCTCGTCTATCTTGCTCCGATTTATTTTGATACATGAAAACTTTTTTTTTTTTTCAAAATTTTAAGAAAATTGTCCCGACCCCCCAACATAAATACCATTATCCCTAATGGTATAAAAAGGCAAAGGAATAAACCATAAGAACTAAAAAAATGTAAGGGGATAGGGTTACCTGAGAAGAGGAGCTCATGAACAATGTAGAGGCTGCAAATTTTTTTTTTTTAAAAAAAAAAAAAATGAGTAGATATTGGGTTGCCTCCCAACAAGCGATAAGTTTAATGTCTTCAGCCAGACATAATGCAGCTCAGTTCAGTGTGGGTCAGTTAATGTTACTTAGTCAATGGTTTGATTTGTTGATATTCCTTCAATGTATGGTTTTAAACGTTGACCATTCACCTTAAAGAAGTTTCCTGACCTAGGATCATAAATTTTGACTGCACCATGGGGGAATACTTGATTAACAAAGTAAGGTCCATCCCATCTAGATCTCAATTTTCCAGGAAATAATCGAAGCCTTGAATTAAATAACCAGACTTGTTGATTTGGCTCAAAGATTTTCCTAGAAATAAATTGATCATAAAGGCTTTCATTTTCTCTTATAAATACGTGAATTTTCAAAGGCATTAAAATAATAGTTTTTGATCTTTTTGATTTTTTATTCCGTGCTAACTTTTCTTTTTCTTGCAGATTAAAAAAAAAAGAAGAAGAAAAGCAAAAGAGGAAGAAAGTCTCCCAATCAGTAAGATCCATCCTAAACTTTCTTTCCTCTTTTACATATTAATGTTTTCCTTTTTAGTTTCTTTTCTTATTTCCAAAAAAAAAATTCAAATTTTAAATTTTAAAAAAAAAAAATTTTGCTTTTCATTTTTAGATTCATTTAGGTAAATTTATCTTTCTGCAAAATCCAAAAAAAAATTGCCCAGACATTTTAATTTATTAGGATTAGAAACTTAATCACAAAATTAAAAAATATATATATAGCTTTAATTTAATTTTGTGTATTTATAACTTTTATTTTGACATCTTATTTATTGCATTTCATAATCTCATAATCATCATAAGGGCACTAATCCATAAACAAGATAAGATGGGGAGTTCAATACCCTTAGCCCACAAACCATCACCCCTATTTTGCATACCTAAGCCTTCTATATAAAATTAACTAGACATCAGCCCTAAGGAACTCGAGCTCAATAGGACAGGGCACCCGGAAGAGTTGGATCGGGTCAAGATTAGTTGGTTAACTGGTGTCTAGGAAAGGGGTTCAGGGATTACGTCCCGAAGGAAGGTGGTTGGATCCACTTACCTGGCCAATTTTCAATTGGTGTCTAAGGCAAGCAAAGAGGGAAACTCCACCAACCTTACCCTTACCTGGCCAGTTAGCTAATTGGTCTTTGACTTGGAGGGCTCCAAGGCGGTCTTGGAAGTTAGGAGCTGTCTAGAATTAGGGAGCCTAGGATAGAAATCTTTGATAAGTGTTTGAAAACAAAATAATAATAATAATAATAATATAATAATAATAATATAAAATAAAAAAATTTTGATTCACATATTAGGGTTGCACTGTTACATGCACGGTAGGAGATCTTTATTTCCAGACCTAGTTGACTTCAACCCTGAAATCGAACGATGATCCGTAGTATACCAAAAAATCAAATGGCTGGAAACCCAGAAGAACCACCTAGACAGATGAAGGAATACTTTATTCCTTCCACCTACAACCCATCGACTTGTATCCATTTACCTGAAATACCTGCTAGACAATATGAGATCAAGTCTGCCACAATCCAAATGCTTCCTTCCTTTTATGGGAATACCAATGAAGATCCTTATAAGCATCTAGATGAGTTTCTTGAAATCTGTTCTACGGTGAAGATCCAAGATTTTTCTGATGATGCCCTTAGGCTAACCTTGTTCCCCTTCTCACTTAAGGATAAGGCCAAGTACTGGCTTGGCACAATAGGGAAACCAATTCGAACTTGGGCTGAAATGCAGCACGAGTTCCTTAAGAAATTCTATCCTATAGGTCGAACCAACACCATGAGGCGAGCCATCACTGATTTGCTCAGCTTCCTGGTGAAAAATTCATGAATCATGGGAGAGACTTAAGGAACTCCTTAGAAAATGCCCACATCATGGTCTGTCTAAGTGGCAAATTGTCCAAGCTTTTATGAGGGATTAGGAGACCAGTATAGACAGATGGTGAATGCATCTTATGGAGGTGCATTCATGAGTAGAAGTGAGGATGAAGCCTATACCTTGTTTGAAACCCTAAGTGAAAATTCAATCAACCATACTTCTTTGACTTCATATGAAAGATCGATTCCTCACCAAAAGCGGGCAGGGATTTATGAAATTAGACATTCAAATTCCAATGTCGACTTGAACCTAATATCCTAAAGATTAGATACAGTCGACCTCCTTGCCCAAAAGTTGGACGAAGTCCTAGCCCTCAGTCAACAATCTCCTGCACAATACCCATCACACCCATCACAATACCCATCCACTCTAATCATCAGGAGATTTGTTCTATCTGTGCTAGCCCAGCCCATCACATGAATGAATGTCCTACGGTAGCACAGTTACCACCTTTCATCCAAGAACAAGTCCAAGCTGCTCAAGGTTACTCCAAGCCGGGTAATGACCCATTTTCAAATACTTATAACCGGGTTGGAGAAACCATCCTAATTTTTCTTGGAAACCATAACAGACTCAGGTTCGGACCCAAACTCCTCCTGCACGAAACTTTCAAAATAGGCCCCCATACCAAAACTATGCCTATAATAGAGGTCAGCCTAGTCAGCCTGCTCAGCCACCATATCAGCCACCATATCATCATCAGTCATCATATCAACCTCCTCAACAGACCAATCTGGGACGACGATAGGTTTGATCAACTCCAACAATTAATCATGACCCAACAACAATCTATCGCCAGGTTAGAAGTTCAAATAGGACAGTTAGCTAAATCTACTATAAGGAGAGAACCAGGTCATCTACCGAGTCAACCAATACAGAATTCTAGAAACAACCCACTCATTCTTCAGCCTAATGTTCCACCTAAGAACCCTCAATTTGAGAATGCCAAAGCAATTTCTGAGCTTAGAAGTGGTAGGATTCTTAGGGACCCATATCAAGACCAGGAGAGAGAGGCTAGTACTGATGCTAGCGAGAATGAGAATTTGGAAGATGATGTTAGTACTGAGACTAACCATGTAGAAGAGCCTGAGCCCGGGACTAGTACTGATACTGGTTCCGATTTAAATGAGAAAGGGAAGAAGAGAGCAGATGAATTACCTGAGACTTATAAACCTAGAGTCCCATTCCCTTCAGCCCTAGAAGCTGGTTCTTCCCGTAAAAAGCAAGGAGCACGCAACGAGGAGCTGATGGAATTATTCAAGCAAGTCCATATTAATTTACCCCTCCTCGATGCAATTCAGCACGTTCCAGCTTATGCTAAATTTCTTAAAGAACTCTGCACCCAAAAGCGTGAGCCACGAACCATAAAGAGAATCATATTGTCTGAGGATGTAAGTGCAGTCTTGTTGAATCAATTACCTCAGAAAATGAAAGACCCTGGTGCTCCTTTGATTTCTTGTGTATAGGAGGCATTACCTTTGATCAAGCCCTGTTAGACCTAGGAGCTAGTATGAACCTTCTTCCAACCTCGGTCTATGAAAATTTGGGATAGGTGAACTAAAACCCACGTCAGTCATTTTACAACTAGCCGATAGATCTGTCAAGACACCACGTGGTTTGATTGAGGATGTCTTAGTTAGAGTGAACCAATGTTATTCCCAGTAGACTTCCTCATACTAGACATGGAACCATCCCAAGAGCTAAATCAGAATCCCATAATCTTAGGTCGTCCATTCCTAGCCACTGCCAATGCCAATATCAATTGTAAAACGGGAGCTATGGACATTTCTTTTGGGGATCAAAAGGTGAGAATTAATATTTTTAATGCCTCAAAGTTTGCTCGAGAGGAGGAAAATTGTTCTGTGATTGGTTTAATAGATGAGATTGTTGAGTCTGAATTTTCCTCCAATTTGATGGAAGACGACGAGCCTATTGCTGAAACCCAAGTCCAAGAGGTAATGGCCTACTTGATTCACCTCAACCTTCACCACCTTGGTCAATGCAAACTGAATCCTTACCTGACCTAGGAACTGAGCCTTTGCTCCCTTCGATTCAGGCCCCACCACAACTTGAACTAAAAACTTTACCTGAATCACTTAAGTATGTGTTTTTAGGACCCGACAAAACCCTGTGATGCAGAACGAAAGAGATGATGCGATGCAGAAGTAAATTAAGACTAATTCTTTTTTTTTTTTTTATTTTCAGAAGTCGGCTTTGACTCAAAGGAAAGTTAAACTAAATTGAAAGAAACTATGTAATAATTGAAAGCACAATTTAAAGAAACTAGGTTATCAAAGTAGTTCAGAAGTAAAGGATCGCTGGAGGTTGAGAAACTCCCAGACCTAGGGTTTCACTCTGAACTTTCAACAGGACAAAAGTAAAGAGAAGAGAAGGGTTATAGACCAGGCAGTGATCTTCACAGAGTTTAGTGGAAGGACTCTCTTGAGCAGATTGTTGGATCCCCGGATTCAGATATCTTCGTAATGGATCCTCCAATACTGGCCCTTTGGCAGAGTTGGCTTCTTCTGAACTCAAGATCTGGGAAAGAAGAAGAACAAGTTATGGAACCAGATACTCAAGGAAGGATTTACCAGATAGAAGAACTTGAAAGCTGATGATGCTGAAGTCCTGATTCTCCTGGATGCTGATCTGACTTCCTCTGGGGTTTGATCTATCTTCGAAGCAGCCGAACTGGACCTGGATGCTGGTGGTCGGCCTCTACTTGGAGAGAGGGGCCGTGAGAGATGGGGTAGGCTAGGGTTTGGTGGAGTGAAGAGGATGATGGGCAGCTAGGGTTTGGAAGTGAAGTGGCTAACCTAGGATTTGGTTTTGGGTTGGAGATCTCACACCTCCTCAAGGTTCCTGGGGAACCGGATTTACTCCCTCACGGAGCTCAACACCTGGATGCAAGTGCAGAAGAGAGAAACACAAAGTTTGCTCACACATAAATTGGATTCATTCATCAGTTGTTTTCAAAACTTACAAGAGGGGTTTATTTTATAGGACTTTACAAGAGGTCAGGGTTTTACATCTTCCCATGTGGGACTAATAGGATGGATCTTCAAATTAGGTTTGTAGAATCAATCCTTCCCATATGGCCAGCCAAGAGGTTCCATAAATGTTGATTGAAAGCTTCAAATGGTAAGTAGGTGGCGCCTCCTAGCCTTGCTCTTCAAGAAATATTTTTTTCCTTCCATGGCTCAACTCTTTTGGACACCTCCTTTTCTTTCTCCCCAAGTCATGGCTCTTCCCAATTGCTTTGGCTTTTAGGCATGGGAGGGCGCCCCCTTGAAGTGCTCCCCAAGAAATGCCTCTTTCCTCCTTTAGCTTGGCCTTTTAAGGTACATATGGGGCGCCTCCTTGATTTTGGCTTCAAGAAAATTTCTTGCTCCCTTGGGTGTGGGGACCAAGACACTGGGATGGATTTGTGGCGCATCCTGGACTCTGGCATGTGGCTGGGAGTGTGGCCCACTTGCTTGGGCTTGGGAGAATATGTGACATCCTGGAGAAGACCTAGACCACTACTAGGACTTGAACTGAGTCAACATGACTCAACAAAATTTAAATTGCAGGGAAATATAGACTCAACTAAAATTGAGTTGACCAAGTCAACCCTTATTACAAAACCAGAAAACCCTAATTCTTCAGGCAAGGTCAATCAGAGATCCAGATGGAGCCCTGAAGACTTCTTCTGAGTCTGGTGCCCGCACCAATTCTCCCGGGGTGGGAGGAACTCGACCCTGTCGAGTATGGATCATGTTGGCTCTGGTATCTCTCCAAGAGGTCTGGGTCCAATTCTTGTAATTCTTCTCGGGAGATCCAAGAGTTATCAGAATCTAGCCTTCCTTGCCAGTGGACCAGGTATCTTTGGTATCCTCAATTACGAATAGAGATAACCTGATCATCCAAGATCTTTTCAATTTGCTCTTTCCTCACAAGCCAGTTTGTTGGTGGACACACAGGGTTGGGTTCACTCTCAAGAGCAGGATTAGGCTCAAAAAAGCTCACTGGGAATCACAGCTGTCTCTCTATACTCTACTAGGTCTGTAATGTTGAAAGTGGAGCTAACGCCTAGTTCTGAAGGCAACTCGAGCACATAGGCATTGGACCCTACTCTCTTCACCACTCTAAATGGTCCAGCTCCCCTAGCATGTAACTTTCTAACAATTCCAGAAGGAAAACGTTCAGGCTTAACCTAATCATTACATAATCTCTCTCAACAAAAGTTTTGACTCGTCTTTGAGAATCAGCCAACTTCTTATAAGTTTCATTACTTAAAGTTATTTTGGCATGAATTTCTTTATGCAAGTCCTTTACATACTATGCAAGTTCATCAAGAGACTTGTGTGTGTGGGCTAATAGTGAAATCAGATCAAGTGGTGTGTGAGGCTTGTATCCATGAACAATTTCAAAGGGACTAGCCTATAGAACTATTGATCGAAACATTGAATGCAATTTCAGCCCTGGACAAGATACAAATCCCAATTCCTGGTGCTCTCAATCAAACCAAAATCTGAGTCAAAGCCTAGTAAAGGGTCAAGAAAAAAACTAAACTAGACTGACGACGCATTCCTAAAGAATGGACTTTATTCCAAAGGAACCCTAGGTCTAAACCTAACAAACTATGGCTCTCTAGGTTTGACCTTGGGTCGGAGGATGGCATGCAAAGCATGAAAACTTATCATGGGTGCCTAGTAGGTGCCATAAGGTCTTCCAGAAGTAGGTGGCAAACCTAATAGGTTCTGACACATGGTTCACTCTAAAGACTTCGACAAAGTATACTTGGATGGTGTAAGAAGCATTGGAAGTCCTAGAGAAAGGGAGGAAATATGAGGTGGAGTCTCGAATTACCTGTTGACTAAAGGTGGTGACCTAAAGGTTTGAATGGTGATCTATGAGTGTCAACTGATCATCCTTACAAAAGGAAAAGTTTGCTACTCCCAGGAATGGATCAAGAGATGGTTCGGGAAGTAGCCTAGGACATATGATTGCAATAATTAAAGTTTGTTCTCTAAGCAAATAATGATCCATTTCTCAAGAACTGGATTGAAGAATGATTCATGGAAGGGCCTATGGATGATGACCTCAAGACTTGAAACTTGACATATGGGTGCGGAAAGGTATACTCTATAGAAGGATAGGTCAGTCATGCGAAGGGAGGTGTCTGGGGTCATAAGGAGGACTTCTACAGGACTGGGTGAATCAATCCGCTCAAGACAAGGATGTTCAACTGAGATTACGGGAGAGACATTATTGGCTGGGCATGGGACAAGGTCCAATTGTAAGAGGCTTGATTCTGTCATCCTAAGGAGAGGATCTACCATAGGGTGGGCAAACTTAAACAGTTCAGTGCAAAGATCTTCAATTGGTACTTGGGGAATGACTGTCATTAGAGGATATGAACTGATAGCTCGGGCTAACACTATGAGTTCTTCCTGGGGGTATTTGACTAAAGGAACCTGATTCTCAAAATCTCTTGAATTTCTGAACTAGGTCCTACCACTTGGTTGCTCTCCAAGGTCTCCTCAGGTAAGGAACCAATAGTATCGATGTCACATTCTTCAAGTCCTTCCCCCTCATATTTATCAACTAGACTCAAGCCAGCATCATATACTTCCTCGATGCCATCTTTAATAGGTTTCGGGTCAGTGGTAATCGGGTCTACTGATTCTGGGCTTGTCATACCTAACCTTTCTTCCTCATTGGTAGGCTTGGGTTCTCCCTCATTAATGTCATCCTTAGGATTCTTACCACTTAGCTGTGCACAAGCCAGTCCTATGCATGGGCACTGACTAGATTTATGGCCTCTTTCTCCATAAAACCAACATTCTTGCGATATAGGAACCTGGGTCACACTGGGTTTCAAGCTAGTAGAGACCTTACTTGGGCATGGGTGTGGATCTAAATGGTTTGATCTAGAAGACTTGGGTTGTTAAGTGACTGGTCTAGAATATTGTAAGGACCTCTCATAGACACGATCCACACTATAGATATCATGGTTAGGCTTCCTAAGGTTATGCTCAGGATCACGGTATAAGGTCCTCCTAGGTTCCTGGCATGGATGAGGTTGGGGCCTATTAAATTTTGGATCAGGGGTCAAATTTTGATGTCTACGTTTCTCAAGTACTTGGACTCGATCTCTAAACTAGGCAAAATCCTCATTCATATCCTGACTAAATTTGGTCATACTTTCGGTAAGAGTTCTAATCATGGCCTCTAAATCAGGTTGGGTTTGACCAGGTTGGGAGGGTACTCCGTTCCGGGTGGACATGATGATGCAAGCAAGCACACAGAATGTGACTAGACTAAAGCGACTACTGGCTCACTAGACCTAGAGTCCAAACTAGATGCCCAATCAGAGTGGCAAGCTAGCCTGTAGTAACTCGGGACTCAGCAGGCAGGTGTAAGGGGAGTGTTAGGTCCCTAACTGCCAATCCTAGATACCAATCAGAGATTGGCCACGTAGGCGGACCAGCACACAAGCCCTTCAGGATAGAATCCCTGAACCACCGTTCTAGACACTGAGTACAAAGCACACACAGAGTAACAAGACAAACTGACTCAACACTAGCCTAGACCCGACATGTTGGTGTCCCTAGCCCACTATGGCGAATTAAGTCTAATAAATTTTAAAATTAGGCTTATGATCGAATGAATGGGTGGTGGTTTTGGGCTAAGGAGAGGTTATCAACTCCTCCCCTTATCTTAGATGCTCAATTGCCCTTAAGATGAATTAGGAGATGATCACTCAAAAAAATTAAATTGCAGAAACACAGAAACAGAGTTGCTATAATTTAACTCTCAGAAATTTCACGGAAACCAATAAATTACAATAAAATTATGTAAAATAGTATCAATTATACTGGTTCCAGAAAATAAAATCATACAATTCGGAGTTACCTGCAATGAAAAACAATTCCTGCAACAAAATAGTTATAGACTGAAAACAGAATGCTTCCCCCGTTTACAATTCCTGCTACGAAGTTGTAACCCAGCGGATCCCCTACACGCCCTAGGAACACCCAGTGGAATGGGAAGAGGAGGTTTGCACCTCGCTTCGTTCCTAGGACGGACATCCTGGGGAGTCTACTTCGATCAGACAAAGTAAAAAAGAGAGACACTCAAAACATGCAAGCATGTCAGAAATACTAGACAGGGCTCTGATACCAAAAATGTTGCAGAATAGATATATGGAATGCGGAAGTAAATTAAAATAATGTATTTATTTATTTATTTTTTTATATATTTTCAGAAGTCGGCTTTGACTCAAAGGAAAGTTAAACTAAATTGAAAGAAACTATGTAATAATTGAAAGCACAATTTAAAAAAACTAGGTTATCAGAGTAGTTCAGAAATAAAGGATCGCTGGGGGTTAAGAAACTCTCAGACCTAGGGTTTCACTCTGAACTTTCAACAGGACAGAAGTAAAGAGAAGAGAAGGGTTACATACCAGGCAGTGATCTTCACAGAGTTTAGTGGAAGGACTCTCTTGAGCAGATTGTTGGATCCCCGGATTCAGATATCTTTGCAATGGATCCTCCAATACTGGCCCTTTGGCAGAGTTGGCTTCTTCTGAACTCAAGATCTGGGAAAGAAGAAGAACAAGTTATGGAACCAGATACTCAAGGAAGGATTTACCAGATAGAAGAACTTGAAAGCTGATGTTGCTGAAGTCCTGATTCTCCTGGATGCTGATCTGACTTCCTCTGGGGTTTGATCTATCTTCGAAGCAGCTGAACTGCACCTGGATGCTGGTGGTCGGCCTCTACTTGGAGAGAGGGGCCGTGAGAGATGGGGTAGGCTAGGGTTTGGTGGAGTGAAGAGGATGACGGGCGGCTATGGTTTGGAAGTGAAGTGGCTAACCTAGGGTTTTGGGGTTGGAGATCTCACACCTCCTCAAGGTTCCTGGGGAACCCGGATTTACTCCCTCACGGAGCTCAACACCTGGAAACAAGTGCGGAAGAGAGAAACACAAAGTTTGCTCACACATAAATTGGATTCATTCATCAGTTGTTTTCAAAACTTACAAGAGGGGTTTATTTTATAGGACTTTACAAGAGGTCAGGGTTTTACATCTTCCCATGTGGGACTAATAGGATGGATCTTCAAATTAGGTTTGTAGAATTAATTCCTTCCCATATGGCCGGCCAAGAGGTTCCATAAATGTTGATTGAAAGCTTCAAATGGTAAGTAGGTGGCGCCTCCTAGCCTTGCTCTTCAAGAAATATTTTTTCCTTCCATGGATCAACTCTTTTGGACACCTCCTTTTCTTTCCCCAAGTCATGGCTCTTCCCAACTTTGCTTTGGGCTTTTTAGGGATGGATTGGGCGCCCCTTGAAGTGCTCCCCAAGAAATGCCTCTTTCCTCCTTTAGCTTGGCCTTTTAAGGTACATATGGGGCGCCTCCTTGATTTTGGCTTCAAGAAAATTTCTTGCTCCCTTGGGTGTGGGGACCAAGACACTGGGATGGATTTGTGGCGCCTCCTAGACTGGCGTGTGGCTGGGAGTGTGGCTGGGAGTGTAGCACCCACTTGCTTGGGCTTGGGAGAAAATGTGACACCCTGGAGAAGACCTAGACCACTACTAGGACTTTAACTGAGTCAACATGACTCAACAAAATTTAAATTGCAGGGAAATACAGACTCAACTAAAATTGAGTTGACCAAGTCAACCCTTATTACAAAACCAGAAAACCTTAATTCTTCAGGCAAGGTCAATCAGAGATCCAGATGGAGCCCTGAAGTCTTCTGCTGAGTCTGGTGCCCGCACCACCCTGCCTGTAATCATTGCTTCTGACCTAACCATTGAGCAGGAAAACCAATTGATAGATGTTTTGAAAACACATAGGGAGGCCATAGGTTGGGCCATTGCTGATTTAAAAGGCATTAGTCCATCAATTTGTATGCACCATATCTATACTGAGGATAGTGCCAAGCCAACTAGAGAGATGCAAAGATGGCTCAACCCAAACATGCAAGAAGTGGTCAAGAAGGAAGTGATTAAATGGTTAGATGCTGGTATTATTTTTCCTATTTCTGATAGCCACTGGGTGAGTCCTACTCAAGTCGTTCCAAAGAAATCTGGACTCACGGTTGTCCGTACTGACCATGGAGATTTAGTACCAACACGAATTTTCAAAAGCCTCTCCCGACAACGGCGCCAAAAACTTGATAGGACCGCGGGGTTGTCGTTAAAACACCGTGGCTATCAGTTTAAAATCCGACTTCTTAAAATTTAAAAATAAGTATCAAGAGGAGTCGGGTCGAATCCACAGAGAAGGCGGTGTTAGGATTTGAAATTTTTGATCTTGTAAAAAAATATTTAAAGTCAAAAAAATATAAAAATTAAAATTACAGGAAAAGTAAACTTGGCACTAGGATCTATTATTTAGATCCTAGCATCTACTTGCGGACAAGGTGAAAGACAGGAATTAAAAAAATATTGCATTGATTTTAAGGTCTAATTACAATGCACTAAAAACTAAATTAACAAAACAAATAACAAAGACAAGAACATATCATCGCAGCCTCATCGGAAAGATAGCTCCTTCCTTCGTACTCCGTGGAGCGAACTGGGCTTCCTCTATATCTTCTTCTTCGGATCTTGATCTCAGAGAGGGAGAAGGCTGGAAGATGGTGTAGGGACACGCTCTCCTTGAGAAACTCACTCCCAAAAGCCAACCCGCAACCCAAGCAATGCCCTCTACCCTGTACCTTGACCTTTCTCCAGGATACCTCTGCCTTGTGCTATGGGGTTCATTTTATAATTGATCGAAGAGGAGAGCTCATTGCACACTAGCGATGTGGGACAAAAGGAGTACCGTGACCGCTGTTGCTGCTCCGTAGATCATGCCGCTCGTGGACTGCATCGTGGAGCTCGTGGATTGCACGCAACGCCCGTGAAGAACGTGGACTGCGTTCATGCCCGTGGAGAAGCTCGGCTCGCGAAGAATGCTCGTGCCCGTGGACTGCTCGCCCATGCCCGTGGAGAAGCTCGGCTCGCGAAGAACGCTCGTGCCCGTGGACTGCTCGCCCGTGCCCATGGAGAATCTCGACCGTGCCCGTGGAGAAGCTCGTGAATGCCCGTGGACTGCGTGGCGACGCCCGTGGATTGCTCGCCTGGATCACGCGTGACGAATGCTTGGCAATGCTCGTGAAGATTGCCCAGCTCATGAAGAACGTGGACTGTGCCCGTCAGCCCATGGATTGCTTCGGCAACAGACTTGCTCATGGACTGTGCTCCGGCAACCTGTGAAGAAGCTCGTGAAGAACGTGGACCGCTCCTCTTGTTTGCCGCCAAAAAAATGCTACCACTGCCCGTCAAACCACCGCCGGAGCTTCTCCTCTAGCCAGGGACACCGCCGGCGTGCTTTCCGGCGAGTTTTGGCACCTTTGGAGGGCTGTGGTTCATGCCCTGTTCCGTGGACCGGCAGCAATGGCTGCCGGTGGACCAACCTGCAGTGAATAAACCAGCAGATGGACGGCTGCTCCAAAAACTATGCAGCATCAAAATGTGTGCAAAAATCCTAAAAAAATTCATAACTTCTTCATTTCAAACCTGATTTAAGTACCGTTTGTGTCGTTGGATTCCATAAATCAAGCTCTACCTATTGGCTAGTTTCAAACTTTAATTTTACCGATTCCATGATCATAATTATAATTATTAAATATTTTATTAATCATTTAAATGGGTGTGTGGTGCTTTGACTTGAAATCTATTTTCATGAATGTACTCTAATTTCACATTTTTCAAAGATATTTTTAAAATAATTAGTTTTGCAAGAAAGTCCAAATTATTATGAAATTAGGTTATTAAAAGAATGTTAGCACCATTAATTAACTAAAATACTTAAAATAAACATGTAAATCCATGATTTATCATGAAGGTTTTTGGGAACACTTCATCCCTGTTATCATGGTCTTGAAGTCACACGGACCCGAGTGCAAGATATTTGGAGCTTCTTGATTCACCAAGTTATGAGTCAAGCGATAGATGGTAGGATTTCAAGGATTCCTAGCTGACATCACTGAACTATGAGCAAGGTAGTTGAATGCAGGGTTTCTGAAGTCTCCCAACTTAATTTGCCAAATTATGAGTCAAGCAATAGATGGTGGGACTTCAGGGGTTCCCAATTGACATCTCTGGACTATGAGCAAGGCAGTTGAATGCAGGGCTTCTGGAGTCTCCCAGCATAATTTGCCAAACTATGAGCTAAGCAGTAGATGGTGGGATTTCAGGGGTTCCCAGTTGACATCTCCAGACTGTGAGTTAGGCAGTTGAATGCGGGGCTGCTGGAGTCTCCCAGCTTGATTTGCCAAACTGTGAGTCAAGCGGCTGATGGTGGGATTTCTAGGGTTCCCAGCTAACATCTCCAGACTATGAGCAAGGTAGTTGAATGCAGGGCTTTTGGAGTCTCCCGACTTGATTTTCCAAACTATGAGTCAAGCAACAGATGGTGGGAATTTAAGGGTTCCCAGCTGACATCTCCGGACTGTGAGCAAGGTAGTTGATTGCGGGGATTCGTAAGTTTCCTAGCTTTGAGTGCGGGGCTCTGTAAGTTTCCCAATTTTGAGTATGGGGCTTCGTAAGTTTCCTGACTTTAAGTGCGGGGCTTCATAAGTTTCTTGGATTTGAGTGCGGGGCTTCGTAAGTTTCCAGACTTTGAGTGTAGAGCTTCGTAAGTTTCCTGGCTTTAAGTGCGGGGCTTCGTATGTTTTTCGACTTTATCTGCCAAACTTGGAGATACGTTCCTGCACAGGTGAAAGACAGGTTTGCACCAAAAATGAACTTTAATAATTAAGAGGAAGCCTTACATTATTGGTAGTACATCCTTAAATTGCTCGCATTCCATATCCGTGCAAATCGGGCACTGTCAGCTCGACGAGATAGTATGCTCTGCTTGGCAGAGACTCGACCACCTTGTAGGGTCCTTCCCAGTTCGGGAAGAGTTTGCCACATTCTCCTAGCTGGGACATCTCTGCTCGCCTGAGGACTAGGTCACTTGGGTAGAATGCCTTAGGCTCCACGTGAGAGTTGTAGTAGCGAGCTACTCACTACCA
Organism: Areca catechu; assembly: GCA_021397845.1. Classification (NCBI taxonomy): domain Eukaryota; kingdom Viridiplantae; phylum Streptophyta; class Magnoliopsida; order Arecales; family Arecaceae; genus Areca; species Areca catechu. The sequence continues at coordinate 5,485,269 of JAHSVC010000059.1, forward strand.
GTAGGCTAACATCTGAAGTCGGGCTTTGTCCCTCATCTCATCTTGAAGACTAAGTTGGAAGGAGACGGGCAAGATTGTCAACCTCATCATACTGCTCCACCCATATCATGGGCAGGCCAAGCTCCACAAGAATCATGGCTTCGATGCTGAAGACGAGATTGAAGGGGGTCTCACTAGTTGACGTGTGAGGAGTAGTATGGTAAGCCCACAGCACACTAGGGAGTTCTTCAACCCAACGACCCTTGGCTTCATCCAGCCGGGTGTGGAGCCCTTGCAAGATGGTTCAGTTGGTCACCTCAGCCTCTCTATTGGTCTGAGGGTGAGCCACCGAGGTGAAGTGATGGCAGATATTGAGGTCAACGTAGAACTCCTAGAAAGCCTAATTATCGAACTACCATCCATTGTCAGTGATGACTGAGTACATGAGTCCGAATCGATAGATGACAGACTTCTAGAAGAAGGATCTGACTTTGGCCTCAGTGATCCATGCTAGGGGTTCGGCCTCGACCCACTTGGTGAAATAGTGATGGCCACAATCAAAAACTTTGTTGGCTAGACATGGAGGAAAGGGACCTAGGATGTCCATTCCTCACTAGGCGAACAGCCACGATGCTGATAGCTAGGAGAGAGGGTCTACCGACTATCATTTGATTTGGGCATGACATTGACAGTGATCACACTTCCTTATGAAATCGACAGTGTCCTCGTGCATGGTCTCCCAGAAGTACCATTACTGGAGTGCCTTATAAGCCAGGGTCCTGCCCCCCACATGATTTCCACAGATGCCTTCGTGTACTTCTTGGAGCATGTTGGTGGCTTCTGAGGGCTTCAAGCACTTTAATAGTGGGCAGGAATAAGACCTCCAATAAAGCTATCCATCCATCATCACAGATCATGCAGCCTTCTTCTTGTGAAGGCTAGCTTCCTTGCGATCTTCAGGTAAGGCATCGGTGTGTTATGTAATTGACATAGGGATCCATCCAGCTTACCTTAGAGATGACTAGTTGGACCTCTGCTGCAGTCTCGTAGCTAGTGGCTTCTAGGTACTTGATGAAGGTACGCCCCAGCAACGACTCTAACAGGGTCACCAGCTTGGAGAGGATGTCGGCTTGGGCATTCTCCGCATGAAAGAAATGGAAAATGCTAAAGTATTGGAGGTTTCTTATGTATGAGCGTACCTTGACCAGATAGTTTGCCATCATGGGATCTCGAGACTCAAACTCATCGAAGACCTAGCCCATCATGAGCTACGAATATGTGAAGACCTTCAGGTGCTTTACACCCAGCTTGCGGGACACCTTCAACCATGCAAGATGCAGCTAATACTCGGCCTAATTATTGGTCGCCTTGAAGAGGAAGCATAGGCATACTCTGCGACAAATTCATCAAAGTGGCATGGATGAGGCTAGCTCCACTTTCTCTAATGTTGGATGCACTATCGATGTGGAGGATCCATGTCATTTCTTCCGAGGTTAGGTCTAACCCAGGTTCGGCTTGCTGGTTTGCTCCTCTGGGTCCTCATCCGCCTAGGTGCATTCCACCAAGAAATTAGTAAGGACCTAAGCCTTTTGCACGGTCATGGGTGGTAGCTCATGTTGAACTCATTGAAATTCACCTCCCCTTAGCTAGGTGCCTGAAGTATCGAGGCAGCTTAGGATAGCCCTTAGAGGCTGATCAGTGAGGACTGTGATTGGTGTGCTTGGAAGTAGTGTCTGAGATGCTGCGTAGACACTATTAGCAAAAAAAATAATCTTTCGGATTGGATGTATCTGGATTTTGCATTGCGGAGTAGCTTACTGGTGTAGTAGACTAGCCATTAGGAGCCATCCTTATCAGTGTGGACTAGCACGGAGCTGACCGCTTCCGTTGAGGTCACTAGGTATAGGGAAGGACACCAAGGGCTCAACTAGTCTACCCTTCAGCTCTAGTTTTGCCAGATACAGTTGGTCGATGGCTGGGCTCGGGTTGACCCTCGTGATCCCAGAACGGTCTGTAGGCAGTGATGAACTGGCTGGCGAGACCCTCTCATTTTTTTAGTCCCCAAGGGATGGGGAACTAGATGAGGAGATGCCTGGTGGAGATGGTGACATCCAGCAGATTGAGTCGGGACATCCGGGATCGCATTATAAGATGAAGGAAGCCTCACAACGGTAAATGTTGTCAGCACAATACTTTGCTGAGATGGAGTCCCAGTGGTTATTGGGAGTGTAATCTCTTCCTCAACTCCAACCAAATCCATGGTGAAGCTCATAAAGGGCATGAACACCAACTTTATTTGGTTAGTGGACAAGTTCATCCTTGTAAAAGCATCATAAAAAAGGATGCCAGCAGAACTACCACCGTCAACCATAATTCTTCTTATAGGGTATTTTGCTATCATCATTTCAATGATGATAATGTCATTATTCGGTTATCTACGCTAGTCGACCCTTCTCCCATGCAGGGGAGTACATCATCATTCTCCTCTTCCCCTTAGCCCTCTTCGGGGTTCTCCTTTCCCCCCAAGAGATCATCTCAACCGGCTTCTCGGTAGGCCATTATCAATAGTAAGTGATGAGGCTCTTCATTCTAGGCTATAGGGGAGCACCTCCCTCCATGTACTTACCGAGATAGCCGTGCTGATCAGGTCTTCTATCTCTCTCTTCAAGTGGCAACATTTCTTAGTATCGTGGTCGTGGTCCCGGTGGAAGCGACAGTAACGGGACCTGTCACGTCCAGCAAATGACCTCAGTAGAGGAGGTCGATGCAAGAAGTGCTCACCCTTGATCTCCATCAGGATCTTTGCTCTTGAGACGAGGAGAGGAGTGAACTTTCTTCTTTGGTAGGGTCAACTCTGGGTCTTGGTCCTGGCCGCAAGACCAACACCATCTTCTGGATCAGGGAAGTGGATGCTTTTGCAATAGCCTACCTCTTTAGTGGCCTCCCTCCAACTCCCTTTTAGTGTGGTCAGCCTCCTCCCACGGATAAACTTATAGGCCCAAAGGAGGAGCTCCTGAATGAAAAGTGTCCTAAAAGCCATTCCTTATAAGGTATTTTTATAATCTTCCAACTCTTATGACATTCTTGTATTATATGAGGCATTTTGTTTCATATACTGCTGTATCTTATTTAAAAATTATGATGAACCTCGTAGTCAAGGCAAATGAATAGGATTATAATGGAGATCATAACGGTGAGACCTAATTTCTTATAAACCCTAATCTAAAATGTTCCTAGTCGTTGGATCATCGATTCGGGGATCGATGCTTCTAGAAAGACTAGTTATCCTATATTATTCTCGATGGAGAGGGTGGTGGTCTCACAGCCACTTTTGTAGAGATACTAAATGAGGATAAGGGTGCTCATTAGGATATGAGTTCACCAAACTGATCTATACTGAGAATATCTTATGGAAGTCTTACTATTGTCAAGAGATAGTTCTCATAGTGGGAGTTGTGCAGGTGATCTTTAGACTGAGATCACCTGATTCGTTATGCACACTAAGCCATATTTGGTTCATACTCATTCATGACATTGAGTCATGTACGAGGTGTTCTAGGATATGGTGGAAGGTGTCTGAAGGATGTGAGTGGATCAATAAGGAATCAATCATTCCTAGTAAGAGAAAATGTTATCCCAAGTTATCTCTTCGATTGATGACTCAGGGAGTCTTTGATCAAAGCAGAATGAGATTAGAAGTGCTTTCTAATTAGTCATCAGTAGAGTCTTCATTATCAAAGTGAGATTCAAAATGACTAAGTGCTAGGGTTTGACAATTATCCATACCCATCACTTATTTAGGATAAAGGGAGATCGAAAGATTGAATTGCATGATAACTTTTCACTGAATGATATTTTTGTACTTTCTACCAAATTCTTCATCTTCTGGGTAGGCATGACATATTTCTAGATATCAATCATGTCTTGTAGGTTTTCATGAATTAATTTGATTGGATTCATGAGTCAATTCAGAAGCTAGTTCAAATTGGCAACTTAGGTCAGCTTAATTTGACCTTATTAGGCCAAATCAGGTTCGATTGGATTAAATTGGCTTGGACCTAGACCTAATGCTGGCTAAGTGTGGAATCCAAAGGATCACACATGTTAAGGAATTGGCCTAGGAAGTCAATTGGTATTTTATTAGGGTCATTGGATTTTAATTTGTTAGCTAGATTACATACTAGCATGTGTGGGCTAACCTAACTCCTAACCCAATTGAATTGGGTAGATAAGGTTGCTTAATGGGCTAGCCAATTTGAGAAAATCCTAGATTGGGTTGAGTCCAAAGTGGGGTAGCAATTATCTGGTTTTATCCATATTTAATTAGCCTTTATCTAATTTATTTGATGAGCCCTAAGTTGGAGGGATTCTTGGCACCAATTTGTTTATGCGCAAGATTAAATGGCACACAGATGGACCTAGAGTCCTTCTGCTTATGGGATTTGGTTTCCACATGCAACAAGGTGTCCCTAGCCTTATCCCATGTCTTAATGTCTTGACTTAATACCGGTGGAAAGAAAGATTGGGCAGTGAGGAAGATTGGCGTGCACATGAAGGGTTGCGTCCCTTCATGATTACCATAATTTTTCAAATCCAAGTGTCCTTTATGAAGGGACTTGATCTCTTGGATAAACCAATTTATTTCTATGCCATCTAAGAGCCTATCTGCCAGTTACACACCATATGGCATGAAGACAAATGGCCAATATTATCCTGAGAAGTCATTTGGTGCAGGAAAGGTCTTGACCTTTCAAGATAAGACTCCTTCTTCATGAAGGGTCTTACATGATCTATTATTTGATAGATCAAAGGCTAATGAAGAGCCATATTTGGTGCCCCCCATCTCCTATTTAAAGCCTTCGGTGTTTATGCCAAAGGTATCTGATTTATCCTTTCTTTCTTACACTCTTATACTTTGCCACTTTATCCTCCTTGTCTCTTCCTTCCCTTATTAGGAGATAGGTTTGCATTAAGACAAGTCCATTTTAATACAAGGGCTTAGGAAGAGAATAGGAAGTGATAAAGGGAGTAAGGAAATGTTTAGGAGAGGGCTTAGAGTGTTCTACTGGTGAGCAAGGGTCTGAGCAAGGAAGGACAGGTTGCCAAAGGAAGAAGGCCATTGGAAGAGTCCCAATGGATTAAGCAACCTACTAAGGTGTGGTTCTTAGGTTCAATTCTTGTGTGGAGCACCTATGGATGGCATGCACTTGTGTGCCTAGTGGAAAGAAGAAGGAATTAGCATTCCAGGTATTTTTCCAAATCTTTTTTGAATGACTTGTTAATTATAATGGATAAGGGATCTTGGGCTTAGGGTTTCTAGTTGTTTGGAGTTTTAAAATGAAAATTTTTGAAATCCATTCTTCTGCTATGCCACCAAAACCCAACAGCTCCGAGTAAGACTTCAGAGGCTTCTTGTCAAGAAAGTAGATAAAGTAGGAGGTTCGTAGCCCACTCTTCAAGGCTAGCATGGAGACTGGCTTGTCAAGGTGGTAGATCTCCAAGATGGTGGCTTTAAATTGGGACATGTAGTCCTAAAGGGGCTCTCGATCTTGCTGGCGGATCGAGAAAAGACTCTCGGCTTCACGTGGCACATTTTTGCATGTATCAAAGTGTGCCTTGAACTTTTTCTTCAGCTGGGAGGAGTCAATGCTTTATGAGTCGAGTGGGGAGAACCAAGCTCAAGCTACCTTCTGGAGTGTAGCCTGGAAGGCAATGCAGAGGAGAGCATCAGTGGCCCCCTAGACCCTCATAAGGGCCTTCTAGCTTTCTAAGTGATCCAGGAAGTCGGTTGTCCCATCGTAGGGGTCAACCTAGGGCATGCGGAACCAGCTAGGGGTCGATTCCTCTTGGATTCTATGGGAGAAGGGAGGATGGGTGTCGTAACCCATGAGCTCACTACGGGAGCCCTAGATCTTTGCAAACTGATGGGAGAGGTCAACTAGCTTATGCTCTTGCTCTTCGAGGTGCCTCTCCACCTGGCAGCAGATGGCCTCGTATGTGGACCCCTTCGTGAAGGTCGTCAGGGGTGAAGGAGGTGCGGAGTGGGGGAACTTTTGCTGAGTTCATGGCCATGCCTATGCCGTCAGTTTGAGTATGCACCATGGTCCGAGACTGGGGAGCGACTCTCTTGGCTAGTTGGGCCATCGTGCTGCTTCTTTCTAACCACCTGCTAGTCTCCTCGTGGGTGGGAGGCCACATGCAATTGCCCCTCCCAGAAGGATCATCGACTGGTATGGGGATCAATGGCATGGGCCGCCAGCATCCCTGGTTGCTACTCTGTTGCCAAGGACCTATGTCTTTAGTGGAGCTGGTGTACTGCCATAGCTAGGACATGGACCTGCTGGGCTAGTGCAGTGATCGGGGGTCTGCCGGAGGTGGTGGTGGTGGAGAGGGGAGCACCCCCTCGGGGCTCTATAAGTTGCCATGATGAGAGGGGCCCCCTACATGACTGGCAGCAGCCTCATGCACGTGCATTGTCACCATGGAGCTTTGGACTTTTGCAGATGCTTTGCTGGTCATGGGGGACTTACTATTAGACTTCCCACAATCACCAATGTTCAAGCACCTTCTTGGCACACCAATCTGTTGCCACCAAGATCGTCATAGCCTGTAACTCTAACATGGCACAGACTCGTCGGACCCTTGTAGGGTGCTTGATCCTCTTCCGGCATGGCCTACAAAAAAGAGGAGACCCGAGCCAGGGATTCCGGTGGGAACACTTCGACGATCAAGTCAGTTGGGATGATCAAGAAGAACAGAATCTCTGTGGTGAAGAGCTTGGGGACTCTCCATGTAGAGGATGAAAGATGGAATTGAAATGGAAGGATAGGGTCGAGTGGAGATTAGAGAGCAAAGAGGAATGGGGACATCGACTTGCACGAATCTTGGAGCAGCACGATCCCGAAGTAGCACGAATCCTGGAGCAACTGAATGTTGATGCAAATAAATTTAAATTCGAAGATTAGATATTTAGGATTTATCTTTATTTTGAAATTTGTTAGTTGGTTAGAATTTTGATATCTAGTTGTTAGGATTGGGATAGATCTCATCTTATCTTGTATTTGAATTTGAACCATCCTTATCTTTTTATCTTGTATTCAAATTCAAATGAGGGTTGGAAAGGTTTATAAATACCACCCTCATTCCTTTATAAAAATAATTGTTTAATAAAATGAGTTTTTAGAAAAGAGTGATTTTTTTCGTTCGCCGGGTCGGGAGAGTGAGAGGCCCGTCTTGCCTTCGCCTTCGAGCGTCGAGGTGTGTGAGACCCTATGCCTTCGCTTTTAGCATCGAGGGGTGTGAGACCTTATGCCTTCGCTTTCGACCATTGAGGGTCATGAGGCCCTAGTTATCCCCTTCCCCGTCGAGTCCCCTTTATAGTCTTTGAGATTTTCTTTCACGGCCCCAAGTAGCGATTTGGATGGGATGCCCTAGGCTCCACATGTAGTGAGATGGGTGGGATTCCCTAGGCTACATGTAGTGGGGTGGGTGAGATGCCCTAGAAGTGAGAGGTCTCTCTATGAATGTAAGTCCCAAGTCCGTAAGTGTCCAATTTTCCTACCCTCCATCTCCATTGTTCCTTCACCACCCCCTAAAAAAATAAAATAAAAAAATTAGTAGTATCCAAATCTTCGATGACTTTCAGCTCGCCGATGATCCCCCTGATCCCGTCCCCTATCGATTTGGTATCAAAGCCATAAAATTAGGGTATGGTTCATATCCCCTCACCAGCCCCACCGTTCCATCTCTCCCTGTTCAACTCTCGAATACTCCAGCACATTGCCGATCCCTTCCACCCGTTTCGCTGTCGAACAACAACTTATCTCTGATTTCATTCCCACTACCGTTCTCCCATGCCCACCACAAACTAGACATCACACCTCCCTCAATCATGTTCTCTGCCATCCTCTTCTTCCAATCCCATCACTGAGCATCCCTGTGCTGGCGCCCCACCTTTCCTCTCGTGATTCACCCCTCTGCTATTATTTTCTGTCCCATTTTTCCAAGTCCATCAGGACATCTAGGGTTAAGGTTTTAAGCCTCCACCTCCAAGATGGCCTCCACCTCCTGGCACAGCGGCTATGGCACCATCCCCACCACCCCGAAGGGCACCATGGCCTCCACCTCCTGCACCGCCGAGCTCTTCTCTCGGGCCAAGGAGCAGGGCGGGGCTTGTTCGCCACCCGCTGGACATGGTGCGAGTTCGTGGATCCCACCGCATTCGACCATCCCTATAGCTATGGCGAGGCCATGACCCGTGCTCACCATCGTCTTCCTCTATGGCCAAAGTTCATCAGATCGGCATCTCCATAGTCATCTTCCTCGCAACTAAAGACCCCTCACCATCGCCAATGGAAATCCATATAGCCAGCCATCACACGATGCCTCCAACCAGCTCTCCTCCCTTCCGCCCAGAGTCACCCATAGTTGAGTCGAACTCCACTGCCCCACCCGACTCCCTACTGCCGAAATGCTTGATGCCTCAACTCCACACGTGATGCCTTGCCGACGCCCAACACCATCTTCTTGCTCTCCGCCAGTTGCCATTGTTTTCCTCTGTGGTCGAAGCTCCTCAGATCAGCGCCTCCACCGGATCTCCTCCCATCCCAAAAACCCACAACCAGGCCACCGATGATGTTGAACATCCCCAGATCCAGTCACAATTTCACCTTCCCATCATCGGATCCAAGGGAGAAGACCAATCTTAGCTAAACCCCATCCTTTCCATGCACCTGCTACCATCTCAAACCGCATCCGCCATGACCACCACTATCCGAGCTATCGTCTCTGCCCTAGCACTGCCATCGATGAATGCCCGTCGAACTGCCCTCTGAAGACCTCCCCTATTCCACCTAGCATCGAACCAAGAGAAGAAGCACATGAATGTGAATGCACCGCATGTTTGTCAAAGCAACATCCCTCCCTGTTGCCGACTTCAACAATGCACGATCCTTAAAGCTGCACATACCTCAGAGTTGCAAGATTTTCAGTGTTGCATGATTCTCAGAGCTGCACATATCTTAGAGCATAGCTTTTTTGATTTGATTGGATTTGGTTACTCAATGGAGTCAAGTTTTTCCCACCTCAAGGGAATGATGGGGACATCGACTTGCATGAATCTTGGAGTAGCACAACTCCTAGAGTAGCATGGATTTCAATGCAAATAAATTTAAATTCGAAGATTGGATATTTAGAATTTATCTTTATTTTGAAATTTGTTAGTTGGTTAGGATTTCAATATCTATTTATTAGGATTGGGATAGATCTTATCTTATCTTGTATTTGAATTTGAACCGTTCTTATCTTCTTATCTTGTATTCAAATTCAAATGAGGTTAGAAAGGTCTATAAATACAACCCTCTATCCTTTGTAAAAAAATTGGTTAATGAAGATGACCTTTTAGAAAAGAGTGATTCTTTTTGTTTGCCTCGCATGGGAAGTGTGGAGGACCATCTTGCCTTCACCTTCAAGCATCGAGAGGTGTGAGACCCTATGCCTTCGCTTTCAAGTGTCGAGGGGTGTGAGACCCTATGCCTTAGCTTTCGAGCATCGAGGGGCATGAGACCCTAGATATCCCCTTCCCCGTCGAGTCCCCTCTATGGTCCTAGAGATTTTCCTTCATGGCCCCAGACAGCAATTTGGTCCGGATGCCCTAGGCTACATGTATTGGGGTGGGTGAGATGCCCTAGAGGTGAGAGATTTCTTTGTGAATGAAAGTCTCAAGTCTGTAGAATATCCAATTTTCCTACTCTCCATCTCCATTGTTCCTTCGCCACCCCCTAGAAAAATAAAATAAAAGAAATTAGTATTACCCTAATCTTTGTTGACTTCTCAGCTCACCGATGATCCCCCTGATTCCATTCCCCATCACCGATGTTCAAGTACCTTCCTAGCACACTAATCCATTGCCGCCAAGATCGTCATGACCTATAGCTCTAACATGGCAAGGACTCGTCAGGCCCCTGTTGGGCACTCGATCCTCTTCCAGCATGGCCTACAAAAAAGAGGAGACCCAGGCCAAAGATTTCGGTAGGAACACTCCGACGATCAAGTCAGTTGGGATGATCAAGGAGAACAGAACCTCTATGATGAAGAGCTTGGGGACTCTCCGTGTAGAGGATGAAAGATGGAATTGAAATGGAAGGATAGGGTTGAGTGGAGAATAGAGAGCTGGGAGATTCCTTTGGCAGTTCCTTGCCTGTTTGCTCTCTGAGTCTTACCAGTTGCCTTTCTCTCCCCCTTTCGGGGGTCCTTTTTTCTATTTTTATGAGTAGGAGTGGCCCAGACCAAGCCTGGGGTTTCATTGAGATGTCCCTTCCCTTTTCCTTTATGGAGGGGTTTTCCTCTATTTGCAGCCTCCAAGATCGATCTTCTAGAATAGATCCTTCTATTAGGGGGTGACCGCTGGCGCAGTACAGATCTTGTCCCTCTTGTGGTGCAATTTCTTATGGGAGGGGTGGGCTCCGTGCCGCTAAGCCCTGAGCCATGGTGGAGTGTTTCTATTCCAGGAGGGACCGTTAGAGTGTTGCATGGCCTGTGGCCTTAATAGAATACTCCACTTGGAGGAATTTCAGGTTTCATGTCATGAGGGTCGGAGCCTTGGTTGCACGGTTGTTGACAAGATGGTATGCTACAGGGTGCGGAGCCTAGTGGAGCATGCATTTCATAGAACGTGTGGGTGGTGCATTGCAGAGTTTGAATTTTTTGGCAGGGCGTGCACCACTTCTGGGAGGTTGTAGGTAGCTGGGAGCTTCCACGTCATGGTCTGTACCTCTACTGATCCTCTCACTTTCTGTTGTTGGCAAGAAATCTGATCTTGGTAGGAGGAGGGGGACAGCTCAGTTTAGGGAGCACGACTTCAAAAGCGAGAGCATGACCTCGGCTAGGTGGTCAACCTCGAATGTGGGGGGCCACCTTCGAAAAGCATGAGCATGACCTCAGCTCAACGCTCGGCCCTGGATGCAGTGGACCACCCTCGGAAAGCATGAGCATGACCCCGGTCGGGAGCTGACCTCAGATGGAGGGCTCCCCTAATAAGCACAGCCCTGGCTGGGAGCTAACCTCGGATGGAGGGCTCACCCTTGGCAAGCATGAGCACGACCCCGACCAAGAGCTGACATCAGATGGAGGGCTCTCCTGATGACTATGACCCCGACTGGGAGCTGTCCTTGGACATAGTGCTCGCTCTTGAAAAGCATGAGCATGACCTCAGCCAGGAGCTGACCTCAGATGGAGGGCTCTCTTGATGACCATTACCCTGGTCGGGAGCTGATCTCGGATGGAGGGCTCATCCTAGGAAAGCATGAGCACGACCCCAACCAGGAGCTAACCTCGAACGTAGGGCTCGCCTTATGAGCATGACCTTGGCTGGGAGCTGACCTCGGATAGAGGGCTCACCTTTGGCAAGCATAAGCACAACCCCAACTAGGAGCTGACCTCGGACAGAGGGCTTGCCTTTCGCAAGCATGAGCATGACCCTAATGGGAGCTGACCTCGAACAGATGGCTCGCCTTTGGCAAGCATGAGCATGACCCCGGTAGGAGCTGACCTCAAATGAAGGGCTCACCTTTGGCAAGATGGAGGGCTCGCCTTATAAGCATGACCCTGGCTGGGAGCTGACCTCGGATGGAGGGCTCGCCCTTGGAATGAATGAGCATGACCCCGATCTAGAGCTGACCTCAGACGGAGGGCTCACCTCATGAGCATGACCTCGACTAAGAGTTGACCTCGGATGGAGGGCTCGTCTTTGGCGAGATGTGCATGACCCCGGCTAGGAGCTAACCTCAAATGGAGGGCTCGCTTTATGAGCATGACCCCTCCTAAGAGCTGACCTTGAACAGAGGGCTCGCCTTTGGCAAGCATGAGCACGACCCCGGCCAGGAGCTGACCTCAAATGGAGGGCTCGCCTTATAAGCACACCCTGGCTAGGAGCTGACCTCAGTTGGAGGGCTCGCCTTTGGGTCTTGATCTAGGCACCGCATCTAGGTGGCACTTTCCACCTGCATGACCACCAGCTGTCACCATCATGGGCTCCACGTCAGCGATTGTGCCACATTACCGCTCAACATAATCAAGTGTGCCAAAGTATTTCTTCAACTTTTAAATGATTTTCTCTAGTCAGGCTTTCTTAAACTTGCAACTGAACTTATCGTTCATAGCTGCTAGCATGATGCATCGCATAGTGATCTGATCAGAGAGCCATATCTGGTAAGTGTCCTTGACCATGCCATGAGCATTGGGAGCAAGCTCCTCAGGTGCATGATCAATATACATAAAGGATCCACTCATGATCTAGGACTATCCTAATCTTTTGATACCTACTATCAAAGTTAGGACCCATGAGCTTGTCATTATCAACAATGACCAGAAAGATGAATTAGTGGTTATTATCTGAAAAGATAACACATGACCAATTAGTATATGAATTATTAACCCTAAAGACTTGGACTTCAATTTAAAGGTCCTTCCACTATTTTATACAGATTGGTAGCCTCTACCTCCAATCTGAAGAATTACATTAATTTCTTAGCGGGTACTAGAATCCTATAGACTACACATGAGCCCAACTTAGACCAGCCCACTCATGTATATCTAAAGGTAGAATCTTAACCAATTATTTCTCCAAACAACTTATAGTACATAATTTTGCCCGAGGCATCTCTTTAGTAGGTCAATGGGCCTTCCACTGAAAGTCTTGGTTTGGTCCAACCATTAACATAACAAGACTTAATACTTCTAACTAACGAAAAGCCAAGCTGACTATGGTTGGCCCACCTGACCACCATTATGGGAGTTGCACTAAGCCATTATATTATGAATGGTAATTCCAATAGCCTGATAAACACTAGGCCTACAGGCCTTCCAATAATCACCCAACTCTCAGATGTTAGGTGCTTATAATTTGTATATGAATAATTAATAGATAAAAATTATTTTTGGCAGTTCATCACTTTCTTGTACATCTTTCTTTGAACTCTTTTATGATGAAATCCTTAGAACTACTATTCAATAAAGGAGAATTTATCATGTAGTTGTTAAAATCTATTCATAACCAAATGATACATTGTTATCTAGGATAACAACATTTATCGAGTATAGATCATTGTATGCCATATGGGTTTGTTATCCTAAAAATCGAGTTTGGAGATACTGGTATGGCATGCAAATGAGTGTAGCAATACACTATACTGAATGTAACCAACTCTAATGAATACTTTACTATCAAAAATATCTCTCAGAAGTATATGGCTATAAGTGTTCCTCTGATCAAAAATGATCATGGTGACTTGCAAGCAACTCACTATACTTTAGTACTGGACTACCTAGAGTTTTAATATAGTGATAGAAGGTTTTTGGGTGCAATTATGTACTTGTAAGTCAGTGTATGAGTCAAGATGGTATTGACCACTCTAAGATGTTTGAGAAAATGCTTTGCAATGTTTCAATAGCAAAACTTTGGTCAAGATAATCCTTATAAAGAGTTACAAAATTTATTAGGTTGAGACACATCTGGATGCACTATTCAGGAGTTGGTAGTTGACTCTGATGACATCTTGAGCATTTGGTCAAAGGGATAAATTATATAGTAACCATATGCCTGGATTCTTGAATGTTGCTTTGTAATCATTCGACCTATACAGATATCAGGTATCATTACTAGATAGTCACATTGATTAGTTTAGGAATTGATTCCTGCACTATCGACTTAGTATTTAAACCTATGAGATCACATGCATAAGAATTTTTTACTGATCATGATGGCAAATTAATGATTAAGAATCATTCGAGGATATAATTATTAATTTGATTGAAAATTAATCTAATATAATTATTATTATTAATTAATTAATTAATTACTAATGAATTATAGGATAATTAATTAAATATTAATTAATAATTAAGAATCATTCAAGGATATAATTATCAATTCGATGGATAATTACCTAATATAATTATTATACATAAATAATTAATTTAGGATAATAATTAAATGTTAATTAACTATAAAATAATTAATTAGTAATTAGATTGTCAATTTGTTCAAATTTATTGAGTTAAGAGGTTTAGGTTAAGTCTAATTGAATTTGGTTCAATTAGATTTCACCTGATTAGGTTATACGATGACCTAATTACTAAAGAGTTTTAATTCTTGATTTGATTTGGGCTTGGATTTGATTAATTTTTAATTTGATTAAAAATTAACTAAGTTAATTAAGGACAAATTATATTAGGTTCAAGTTGATTGAATAAGTTGTAACCAAATTAGTTTTGGTTCCTAACTAATTTAGGTCAAATCTTGGTCAAACCCTAACCTAGCCCAACTTGTTTTCTTAAAAATTCTCCATGCCTTCCAAAAAATTTTTCATGAATGTTCCATGAAATAAAATAATTTTTTTATCCTTCCTCATTCCTATTTAGATTAAGATTGATTTAAATTAAATCTAGATTTATTTGAATTCAATTTGGAGGAGTCCTATTAGGAATAAAACTCGTAGTCTTATCCTATATCTCCTTATCCAAATCAACACACCACATTTTTAAATTATTTTTTTGGGATTGTGTAAGGATTGGGAAGCCTATTACCATGAGATATCTGAAAGGAAGGCCATCAAAAAAAATCAAAGAATGACTTTGAGCATGAAACATAAGAGGGGCATGGAGGATTTTCTTGGGTGCTAGGTTTTGTAGGGAGATTAAAAAAAAGGTCTTCATATTTTTTTGTCTCCCGATCCTGGATTCTCCACTTCTTGATCTTCTTAGAGTGTTCAAGAAGATCCAATGAAAAAATTATTTTCAGCCATCTGGTGGCCATCGGAGGGATATAGCAGTCTCAAGAGGTTGATCGCGTCGGAGTTTCATATGGATGATTCATAGAGGTTGGACACCCAGTATAGCTGTGAAGTGACATGAAAATCCCTTACCACATACCATCAATAGTGGCATTCATCGACCCACCTAAGGTATGAAATTAGATTTCATATTGTATGTAAATTTGATCTACGGCATGCATCGATGAGATCTATGCATGCTGAAATTATTTTCATCAATTTATTTCCTTTGCATATCATGATAAATCCATGATAGGGTTTATTAGATCTGATCTATGTTATGTGATTAAAAATATTTTAATCAGATAATTGCTTCTACTAGTTTTAAAAAAAATACATGCATAAAATCCTATCCATTTTCTAATAGATGTATCAAAGCCATAGGTTCTTGACATGATATGTTTAGAATTAAAATCTGATTTTTGTGTAAATATTTTAATCTGAGTAACTTCTTTAGATTGGGTTGATCACTATGGCTATCTAGTCAAAGAAAAAATAAGATTTAAAGGCCCTCTCTTCCTATTCCATGGAGTCTCCTATGGCATGTAGGAGTACCGCTAGTGGTTATATTCCATGAACTAGGTGAAAAGAATATTATTAAAATTATTTTAGTTTTTAAATATATTTTTTAATAACTTAATCTTGATTAATTTTCTACTTTTAATTTGAAAATAATTTATTGTGATCTAATTTTATGTTTAGAACATGAAACATAATATTAATTTTAGCATATGACTATATCGTATAGTTTAGATCTAAAAGTATATAATATATATAAGATGCATGTAAATTATTTAGATATAATTTTTAGCACAATTAATCCTGATTAATTACAGAAATTAAGACTTGAAACATTTGATCTAGAATTGTATATTAAAGATCTAATGACATTTCATAAAACTTGGGCTATGGGTTAGCTTGAATTAGGTAAAGTAATTGGGTTAGACCTAGGGTTAGAAATTTGAATAATATGTACCTAATAGAGAATTCAATTTAACCTAACCAAAAGTTAATTAGGATTAGATCAAAGATTATCTAGATCAATTATATAAAGATGGCTTGATCAAGTCCATATTATATCAAATGGACCTAATTATGGCTCAGAGGTTGGACCTGAGTGTTAGGCTTGTCTAATCAAATCTAATGAACCAATTGATGTTTAAGGTAAGTTGGCATTTGATATGGTTATTAATTGAGGCTACCTCTTACCTGGCCAACTTTGTTGGTGTCTAAGGAAGGAGGTTAAAGGCAGAACCCTCCCATTGATCTCACTTACCTTACAAATTGGTTAATCAGCTTTTTATTAGACAGCTTTTGATTAGAGTTAACTCATGCCAGTAAAGATGATTAGTATGACTAATCTAAGTGCCCTTGGATCAATTTGTTTTCAACCCTTATCATAGACTTGGTTAAGTCAGTGGAAGGATTTTAATTGGTCCATTTCTTCTTCTCTCTTCATAACCCTTTAGTTAAATCCTCTAAATTATTAGGTTCCTAAAATAATAAAGTTATAAAGATAACCGAGTCATAGCCTCCCATTAAAAGAGTGATAATGAGTCCAATAGTTAAGATGATCATTGGAGGTCCAAAGTCCTGGTGCTCTCGAGCTATTGGAATTATCATTCATATTATAATGATTCAGGGTGACTCTCTTAATGGCAATTAGGTGGGCCAAGCCATACCTGGGCTTAGTCATTCATTGGTTAAAAACACTGAATTCTATCATGTTAATAGTTGTACCTAACCAGGACTTTCAGTGGAGGTGCTATACTCTTGCTGAAGAGGTGCCTAGGGTAAAATTAAAAACTAGAAATTATTTAAAGAAATAATTAGTTGAGAACCTATCTTTAGATCCACATGGATGGTGTGCCACACTCTTGCTAAAGAGGTGCCTAAGGTAAAATTAAAAACTAGAAATTATTTAGAAAAATAATTGGCTGAGAACCTATCTTTAGATCCACATAGATGGGCTGAGCCACACTCGGTCTTATATATAGTCTACAAGATTCTAGTACTGCTAGGAAATTAATATAATTCCTCGGATTGGAGGTAGAGCCTACTAATTTGTACAAAATAGTGGGAGGATCTTTAGACTAAAGTCCACATCTTTAAGATTAAATGATTCATATACTAATAGGTCTTGTTCTCTTTTCTTTTTAGTTAAAAATGGCCAATACATTATTTCTCCATTCATTTTTAGATAATGAAAGGTCGGAGAGATCCAATTTATATAATTGATATCAAAAGATAAAAATAGTCCTAAAGCACGAATGAATTTTGTACATGTTGATAGATGTGGCATCTAAGGACCTCAGTTTAATGCATTATGTGGTGTATCCATAATACTTATCAAAAGTATTTCGGACTGGACTATTTTTAAAAATCCTTCTATGGGGTATCCAGTCCGAAATACTTATCAAAAGTATTATGGATACCCGAGGTCCAGTCCAAAATACTTATCAAAAGTAGCTTAATGATTGACCATGGTTCAATGCATTATGTGGGGTATCCATAAATGACAAACAAAATCATAATTTTAAAGATGCTCCATCATGGGATATGCTTCAAGTATTAAAAGAATCCTTCAGCACTCCCGACGATATTGAAAGGTACAAAATATTTTGTACATTCTTTAACTCAAGGGTGAGGAAATGTGCATCAGTCACTGATTATATATTGTACATCATTAAACTGATCGAGCATCTGAGCAAACTTGGATTTTCCTTGCATGAGTAGCTTGGGAAGGATGCAATCCTAAATTCCTTATCAAAGTCATACCTTAACTTTCGTAGTCATTACAGAATGACTAAGCCTGTAGTCAACTATAATGATCTAATAGGAATGCTGCAGACTTATGAGAAGAATCATTAACTCTACAAAGGATGGGTGAATGTAGTGGGAGTATCTACTTTGACAGAGCATCATCCCTTTAAGAAAGGAAAAAAGAAAAACAAGAAGAAGGTGCAACGTGCTTAACCAAGTTAGACTAAGAAGTCCAAGTTGACCAAAATCGGGTAGAGTGCTTCTTGTAGAAGAAGTAGGGATAGTGGAAGAGGAATTATCCCCTTTACATTGCCTCTCTTGACCTGAATAACCCGAGGAAGAAGAAAAATTAGCAAGCTATTACTGGACAAGATACTTGTATGATAATACCTTGTAACTTCTCTATATGTGATACTGCTACCTAGGTATTAGATACTGGAAGTCCAATTAATATTTACATTTCATTGAAAGGACTTTAGGTTAGTAGAAGATTTGAAGACAATGAGAGATTCCTAAATGTTGGAGATGGAAAAGCCATTCTAGTTCTAGCTTTAGGAGTTGTCAAGCTAGTTTTCAATCATAATGTAGTTATTTTGAATGATTGTCATTTGTCTTAGTTTTATGATGAATATAATCTTTGTAGGCCATTTGGACAAGAATGGATTTCATTTATCAATAAAAGATGATTATTATGATATCATTATGAATGATGTTACTATAATGCATGGATACTTAAAAAATAATATTTATATTTTATCACAACCTATTAATGTAGTTTACACATCGAGCAAATGCCCTAGGTTAGATACTTATCTTTGGGAGTATAGGCTAGGTCATATTACAAGAATAGAATAAATAAGTTAAGACAAGAAGGTCTCCTTGAGATTAATGATTGTGAATCATTGTCAACTTATGAATCTTGCCTTCTTGGAAAGATGACTAAATCCGTTTTTACTAGAAAAGGTGAAAGAGCCATTGAGATTCTAAGTCTTGTATATAGTGATGTATGTAGACCCAAGAATATATTAGTCATAGGTAGATATAACTACATCATCACATTTATAGATGACCTATGAGATATGGCTACATCTACCTGATGAGAATAAGTCTGAATCATTTGAAATATTTATATAAAATAAATTAGAAAAAGTATTAAAACTCTTTGATCAGATCGAGGAGGTGAATACCTCACCAGTGAGTTTTTGATATATTTAGAAAATAATGGGATTCTCTCATAATGGACACCTTTAGGGACACCTCATCATAATGGAGTGTCTGAAAGGAGGAATCGAACCCTATTAGACATGGTTTAGTCTATGATGGGATTTATAAATTTACCAATCTCCTTTTAGGGATATGTACTCAAGTCAGCTTACTATGTTTTAAATAGAGTTCCTAGCAAGTCTATAGACAAAACACCATATGAGATAAGGTCAAGGCATAATCTAGGACTCTAGACCTTAGGATCTAGGGATGTCTAGCTTATGTCAAACATTTGAAAATAAATAAGCTTGGGCCTAGGTCTAATAAGTGTATTTTTATAGGGTACCTGAAAAAGACAAGAGGTATTGCTTCTATCACACTGATGAACAAAAGGTATTTGTTAGTTATAGGGCAGTCTTTTTGAAAAAGAAGTTTCTTGAAGAAGGAACTAATCTCACTAAGGTTGAACTTGAAGAAGTTTGATAGGTAGAAGAATGGACCTATTGACTGAACCCTTAGAATTGAATTTGATTAGATCTAACCAAGAACCCATTGTAAATGTATCATTGAGGAGATTTGCTAGAGTATTGTATTAGCCAGATGATACTACTATTTCTTGGTCTGAGATGCTGATCCTATTGAAGTTGAAGAAAATAATGAGGATCCGATAATCTACATGGATACAATGCAGAGTGCCAACTTTGATAATTGACTTAAAACTATGTGTTGCCCAAACCAACAACCCAAGAGGTGGGGTAAATTGGGTTTTCAAAAATTAAAACAAGAATGTGCCTTTGAAAACTTTAATCAAATGCGAGCCAAGTATACTGTGACTTGTGGAAGCTAAGAGAGAAAGTAAGAGAAACAAACAATCACATAGACACAACAAATTTATAGTGATTTAGAGAAATCATAGCTCTTACATCCACTTTCCAAGATCCACTCGGTATTTCACTATAATTTTGCAAGAATATAGCTAGTTTGTTTTATCCTAGGGTCACAAAACACAACTCAAGTGCAACATTTGTTTTACGAGATCACAAATAACCTGATTTGTCTTCCAAGGCTCACCAATCAAAACCCAAATACATGTTTGTTTTCTGGGCTCACAAACAACCCAATTGGGTTTTCAAGGATCACTAATCAAAACCCAAACCTAATTCAAAATTTTAGCTCCCTACTGGAATAAACAACAACTCAAAAGTATGAAAACAATGCAACAAAAAATAAACTCTAAAAAAATTGATTATTATAGTTGAAGCTTGATATATAGCTGTTCAACAGCTTCAAAAGCTGCTCTTCAATGTCTTCTTTAATCCTCACTTAATGCTTCAAAAGGTTGATGGGGACATAAGCAAAGGAAAAGATTTCAAGCATATCTTTATGGATTTGTAGCTAGAATTAAGAAGATCTACTTGAGCCCAAATAAAGTTAAATGGATGAAGACAGCCCACTATCTTCATGAGCTGACTCAACCTCCTTGAGTTGACTCAAACCTTCTTCATGGAGCCAACTCAACCTCCAACCACTTGGATGCCACTTGGGGGCCATCTCATCCTCAACTTCCATCCACTTAGACATCACTTGGAGGCCACCTCATCAACACCTTTTTGGGGGCCACATGAAGTGAAGACAAACTACCTTCAACTCCCCCAACAACTTTGTAACCACTTTATCATCCACATAGGCACCACATGTACAATTAGTTGCAACATACTATAGTTACAACTAATTCTTGTTTCTTGTTAGAACTTTCTAACTAATTTTGTAAGTAGTTAAAACTAGAATTGGTTAGCCAACCCTATCCTTTTTGGCCAAACTCTATGGAGGGCTTGGGCTTATAAATAGGACCCCAAGCTTCCCCTTGTGAGCATCTTATGATTTGATGAAATGAAATATAGCTAGAGTTCTTCTTTCTCCTTGGTGAGGGTGTGATACCCTTTGTTTGTATTGTGGAGAGGGTGGGATACCCTTTGCTTTGTGTGTTGTGAGATCCAAGTTCAAGACAACCAAGTCCCAAGCGCCAAGCAATCTTCCTTATCTTCCATTTTTCCTCTTCAATTCCTTCCTTTATTTTGCTTCCACGGCCTCATAACAAGCTTTTTGTAGGTTCTCTCATGGATCCGGGGTTGAAGATGAAGGTTTCATGCCATGAACCATCTACAAGGTGAGTCCTCAAGTCTAGGAATTGTGGTCTTATAATCCAAGCTTCTTTCCTAGAGTGTGAGAGCACCCTTCCACCAAAATATTCTTAACATCCATTGTTGGTAGGAAAACCAATCCTCACTCTTAAAGATTTGAATATTTGAAGGTTAACTTGTCTTAGCAATGATGGTTTCCTTGCCATGAAGGTCCTATTCTTTAATTAAACAAGATATCATATGCGAGTTGTATAATTTTTATTGGATAGTCTCTACATAAATCATTCTTTCTCTTTCTCATGGTTAGCTTAGTTCATATGCCTGTGAATTTCTTGCTCATATTAGCTTGGTAATCATCTTTTTTATCCATCATCTCTTTCCCATCCTGCATCAATCTTGGTATTAGAGAATGGTTTACTAGATCAAGTTCTAAATTTTTTTCTTTATGTGCTTGCTGAAATTTTTCCTTGCATCCATTTTAAGTCCACACCTTCAAGCTTCTTCATCAAAATTTTTTTTCAAAAAAAAATTATGAGATTTTGGACTTGAGACCTGAATTAAAATTGAATTTAAAAATTTTAAAGTTTGAATTTTGAGTTACAAGGTTGTTTTTAGTTAGAAGTTTGTAGTTGGAGGTTTCTTACAACAACTCTTACATCAAGCCTTCAAGAACAAATTTTCTAACCATAATTCAAAAATCAAAATTCAAAATTTGAATTCTGAAATCTAGACTTTGAGATCTGAAATTTTTAATTTAAAATTTAAATTTTAAAATTTCAAATTTTGAATTTTGAATCATATGTTTGTGCTAGTCTAGATATTTTATTGGCTAATTAGTGACTTGTTGTGCATTCATTTCAAAATCAATTAAAGGGCATTCAATATCAACATAAGGGAAGGAGTTCATTACCTTTCCTTGGCCCAAAACAACCACCTACATCGCACATTGACCTAAGCCTAATTTAAAACCGATTAGGAATCTAAACTAGGGACATCAACGAGTCAAGTTCATTTGCAGGAAGAGCTAAAGTATTGATTGATTCTGTAATTACTCCTTGATATTGATGTCTAGGGCTAGGGGTCCAATGGCAAATGCCTTAAGCAGATCTACGATTCTTTAATTAGGACCTCAAAAATCGAGGGGAGCCTCCCACAATCCCACCTTTTACTTGGCTAGTTGAAAGGGTAGCTGCAGTCTTAATTGGTACCTAGTCAATTCCTGTTACATTGAACTCCTAGGTCAGGAGCCCTAGAAGCTAGGTTTGTATTGCATGTCCACTAGGTTAGGAGCTCAATACCAGTAGTCCCACACTCAGTCTGGTTTATCAATGGAACCCAATCTTGAAATTTTGATGAGGACCATAACTGAAAGGTTTGATACCATGACTGAACAATTGGCCCTTGAAGAGTCTTGATTAACCCCCACCGAACCTGAGTCACCTAGGCCAATTCTCCATGGTCCAAGAGCCCATCATCATGATCTCACCCCTAAGTACAATCCAAGATGACATCACCATGACTTTGTAGACCAGGATGAGAGGCCAATCTCCATGGTCCAGGAGCCCATCATCATGATTTCACCCCTAAGTATAATCCAAGACAACATCACCATGACTTTGTAGACCAGGATGAAAGAGCCTTGAAGAAGATACATTTAGAGGCACCTACCTTTGATGGAAGTCTAGACCTTAAGGCATATATTGACTAGGAAGGAGAAATGGATCAGTGTTTTGAATGGTATGAGATGTCGAAAGAAAGAAAATATAAGTTTGCCAAACTAAGGTTAGTTCACCAGGCAAGGCTATACTGGGAGAATGTTGAGCATCTAACTAGACATAGAAGAGACATACCCATAGCTACCTGGAGAGCCATGAAGTTTAGGCTTAGGAAAAAGTATCTCCCTATGTCTTATCACCAAAGACTCTTAGATCAGTGACAAAGGTTAAATCAGGGCAATAAGATAGTGTCTGAATACATTACCAAGTTTGATGAGTATGTTATGAGATGTAATGTGGATGAGTCTGAGACTGTGATATTATCCAGATTTAGAGCTAGTCTACGTAAGAAAATCTAGAGGGAGTTATTTTTAAGAGAAGTTAATGACCTTGAGCAAGCTTATAATATAGCTAGGGATTGTGAAAGATTTTAAAGGGGACCTATAATTTGATGACCTGAACCAAATAGGATTAGCGTCCCTAGTCAAAAACCAGGATTTAATCAGATGTGCCCAACTTAACCCACTCCAAATGCCCCAATAAGCCATCAGTTGACAGGGGTAAGGCCCCTAAAATTCAAAAGAGTAGTAACCTAAATCTCCAATGCTTAAATATTAAAAATGGGACACTACGCCGGCCAATGCCCTACTCGATCCCTACACATAGGAAAGCTAGCTGAAGAAGAGATTGAACCTACTGAAGACTTTGAGGAAGAAGTATATGAAGCTGAGTTAAATCTGATAAATGAATATGATGGAGATGAAGAAGAATTTGATCACACTAAAACATTTGGAGTTATAAGATGTATTTTGACTCAAGCAAAAGAAAATGAGGATTGGAAAAGGACCAACATACTACAAACATTTGTCAAGATAAAGGAGAAGGTCTATAAGATCATTATGGATAATGGGAGCTGTGTTAATGCCATTTCTACCAAAGCCATTAAAAATCTAAGCTTGATCCCTGTTCCCTATCCCAATCCTTACAAAGTTTCTTAGATAGATTTAACTTCCATCCCCATTAAGTCTAGATACTAAGTTCCAATTCAAATCCAATCCTATCAGGAAAAAGTCTGGTGTGATATTCTTGAAGGAAAACTAGTGCATTGGACGCCTATCCTAGGCACGCTATACTAAGAAGTAGGTATTGCATAATTAAACTTTTTAAACATGTATATGAAAAAACCTACTCATGCACAGGATCTAACATAAACATAAACATGATGCACGAAATAGATACAGAGGCATGTAAAGGCAAGTGCAATAATTATAAATAACATGATGATTTCTAGATCTAAGCATGCATGATAACAAAAATAAATAATATACCTGATCGAAGCAGGAAGAAGCCGACTCCCTTAGTCTTCAGAACAGATCAGTAGCAAATCAAGGTAGCCGGTTGAACTCCTTCAACAGTAAATCAGATATGCAATATAGCAAGAAGATGAGAGGATCGGTCCAATCTCTCGAGGTGTCCAAATGTCCACCCTCTAGAGTATCCACGCGCGGGCTTTCGCTGATCCAACTCTCGGAAGGATGCTAGTCCTCCGGGAATCAATGACAGATCTTAGATAGGTGTAGCAGGGAAAGCCAAAAATCCTTGGTCTTCTCCAAAACCGCCATACTCCATCAAGAGCATACAAAATAAAAGTCTGGGAATGAATACACAGACGCCCCTGCTCTTCTCTTGCATACCCTGTTCCTCTCTTGTTCCCTCCTCTCTCTCACCGCAAGGCCAGCAACTTGTTAGAAGAAGAGGAATTTAGGAAGGAACGTATTTCTTCATACTTTGCTTAAAACCAAATGACAAATACAATGGATATTTATAGGTAAAAGAAAGATCCTTCGGTTCTACATATTTTTGAACCCGAAGAGACTCTTCACTATCCCCATTAATCATCCCATTTATAAATTGAATGCTAGATACATGAACTTCCCATTAACTTCTCCAAGTATAACTCCAAAACAATTATCTATTCAAATTCCAAAATGTTCAAATTAATTATTTTTTAACACTCCCCCTTAATTTGAAAATTTTTGTTTCTTCAATCCAAGTTCTTCTCTCAATCTACAAGAATCTTCAAATTTGAGTGGCTTTGTAAAGATATCAGCAATTTGATCTTGAGTCTTCATATATTCAAGCTCCACTTCTTTATTGGCAATGCTTTCTCTAATAAAATGATACCTTGTATCGATGTGCTTGCTTCGATCATGAAACACTGGATTTTTAGCAAGTGCTTGTGTAGAGTTGTTGTCAATACAAATTTTTGTAGCTTCTTCTAGTGGCAATTGAAGTTCCTTCAATAATCTTCTTAACCAAATAGCATGACAAGTACAAGATGTTGCTACCACATATTTTAATTCACAAGTTGAAAGTGTGAAAATGGATTGCTTCTTTAAACTCCATGTAATAGCACAATCACCAATGAAAAATATAAAACCAGTAGTACTCTTTCTATCATCTATATCTCCCACAAAATCACTATCACAAAAAACCCACATGCTTGAACTCATTAGAAGGAGAGTAAAATAGCCCAAAATCAAGTGTACCTTTAAGGTAACGAAGGATCCTTTTAGTCACTTTCATGTGAATGGAGGTAGGGGCTTCCATGAAACGACTCGCTACTCCAACTCCAAAGAGGATATCGGGCCTTGTACATGTCAAATATCTCAAGCTTCCCACGAGGCTTTTGAAAAGTGTGGGGTCTTCCTTTTCTCCTTCATCAAACATTGATAATTTTACTCCAACTTCCATGGGTGTGTTTACAGGATTGCAATCAAACATTTTGAATTTCTTCAAAACTTCCTTTGCATAGCCTTCTTGGGAAATGAAGATACCTTCTTCCATTTGCTTCACTTCTAGGCCCAAATAATATGACATGAGCCCTATGTCAGTCATCTCAAATTCAAATGACATTGCCTTCTTGAATTCTTCAAACAAAGTTGGATTATTATCAGTGAAAATAAGATCATTCACATAAAGACAAATAATCAACATATCTCCATTGGCATGAATTTTATAATAAAGAGCATACTCAAGAGGGCAGCGAACAAACCCATTATCTTGAAAGTACTTGTCAATGCGACTATTCCATGCCCTTGGTGCTTGCTTCAATCTGTATAATGCCTTTTTTAATTTGAAACATTTGTCTTCATGCCCTTTGACAAGGTAGCCCAATGGTTGCTCAATGTAGACCTCTTCTTCAAGAAAACCATTTAGGAAGGCTGACTTCATATCAAGTTCATAAATTCTCTATTTCATTTGAGCTGCTAAAGAAATGAGTAATCAAATAGTCTCCATGCGAACAACTGGGGCATAAAACTTATCATAATCAACTCCATGCTTTTGCTTGTAGCCTTTGGCAACAAGCCTTGCTTTATATCTCTCCACTTCTCCATTAGCATTCTTTTTTATTTTGTACACCCATTTGACTCCAATAGCTTCATGATCCTTGGGAAGAGTTGCTAATTCCCAAGTATCATTTTTCTTAATTGCTTTAATTTTTTCATCCATGGCTTGTCTCCATCTTTTGTCTTTTATAGCTTCCTCAAAATTCAATGGTTCATTATCTACAAAGAGACAAAAGAAATCATTAGCATCGAGAAAAACTTCTTGGGTGTTCCGATAGATCTCTCTTAGATCTTTCATTTTTCTTGGCCTTTCACTTTAACCTTCTTCTTGAAAATGAGGAATGGGTGGATGAGGTGGTGATGAAGGTGGAGTTATATCTTGTATGGATATCAAGGTCTCTCTTTCTTCTTCTTCAAAATATGGAAAAAAATCATAAACTCTTTCATCTTGGGCCTCCCAATTCCATGTGGCTTCTTCATCAAACTCAACATCATAGCTCACCATCACCTTGCCATTGCTTGGAATATACAACTTGTAGCCTTTAGAGTTTGAGTCATAGCCAATGAAAATATACTTGACACTGCGATCATCAAGCTTAGATCTCTCTTGGTGTGGTACATGAGCATATGCAATGCTCCCAAAGACCCGTAATGTTTGACATTGGATTTGCTTCCACTCCATGCTTCTTGAGAAGTTTGATCTTTGACATGTTTTGTTGAAGAGCGATTGGACAAATAAACTGCACAAGAAATAGCTTCAGCCCAAAACTCCTTAAGCAAATTTTTGGCTTTTAACATGCTTCGAGCCATGTTAAGAATGGTTATATTCTTCCTTTCCGCTACACTATTTTGTTGTGGCGATCGAGGAACCGTTAAAGGACGACGAATTCCATGAATTTCACAAAATTCATTAAATTCTTTTGAAGTGAATTCGCCTCCTCTATCGGATCTCAAAGCCTTAATTTTATAACCACTCTCCTTTTCCACAAGAGTCTTAAAATTTTTGAATACAACAAAAGCTTCCAATTTTTGTTTCAAAAAATAAACCCAAGTCTTTCTACTAAAATCTTTAATAAAGAGCAAGAAATATTTACTTTTACCAAATGATGATGGATTGATGGCTCCACACACATCGGTATGAACAAGTTAGAGTGGCTCAATTGCTCTTGATGTAGCTTCTCTTGGAAAACTCCTTCTAACTTGTTTGCCGAGAAGACATGCTTCACATAATTGATTGGGGTGGTTGATTAGAGGCATCCCATTTACCATCTTCTTTTCTTCCATGGCCTTTAGTGCTTCAAAATTTAAATGGCCAAATCTCATGTGCCATCTCCATGCTTCATCTTGTACACTAGTCTTCAAACACTTTGCATCAATTGTTTTGAGATTCAAAACAAACATTCTATTGCTTGAAATAAGAACCTTGGAAATTAAATTAGCATTTGGATCTCTAAGCCGAAGACACATATCTTTCATGAGAATTTCATAGCCCTTTTCAAGAAGTTGGCCCAAACTCAAAATATTCGTTTTTAATTTAGGCACATAATAAACTTCAGTTATTAGCATATGGCCACCTTCTTTAGAAGAGATTAAAATGGTACCTTTCCCTTCAATTTGGATTTTAGAAGAGTCTCCAAAAGATACTTTGCCCATTTTCTCTTTAAGCTCCACAAACTTTTCTTTGTTGCCACACATATGGTTGCTTGCTCCATTATCCAAATACCATGATCTATTGTCATCCATTTGTTCCTCCTTGAGTGCTAACAAAAAGGTTGTCTCTTCAACTTCTTGCTTGTCATGAACAAGATTAGCCTTCTCTTCAACATTAGTTGTAGCATTGCGACATTCCCAAGAATATTGGCCAAATTTATGACAATTATAGCATTCAACTTTTGATTTGTCATACCTCCTTTCATTTGATTGTTGATAGTAGCCACGTCCTCTTCCTCTTGCTCTTCCACAGCATCTTGATGATGGATAAGTTTTTCCTTCATTGTTTGAATTGTCACTATTACCTCTTCCTCTTGCTCCTTGACCACGACCACGTCCTCTTCCTCGTCCATGTTCTCTTTGACTCTTTTCTTCCCTATCATCTTTCAAAAAAGTCTTAGTTTTAAGAACTTGCTCCAATGTCTCTTCTTGTCTCCTTTTGATCCTCTTCATAGGCTTGTAAGAAACCCTCCAATTGTTCGATAGTCATAGAGTCAAGATCTTTTGACTCTTCAATGACACAAACAACAAAATCAAATTTGGTAATCAAGGATCGAAGAATCTTCTCCACCACACGAACATCTTCGATCTTGTCTCCATACCTCTTCAATTGATTTACCACAGCCTTCACCCTTGAACAATAATCCGAAATTGATTCAGATTCCTTCATTCTTAAGGCTTCAAAACTATCTCTTAGTGAGTGAAGTCTTACTTTCTTTATTTTATCAACACCATGGAAAGAATTCTTCAAAATCTCCCAAGCTTGCTTTGATGTGGTCGCATCGGCCACCTTCTCAAACATTGGGTCATCCAGACATTGATAGATGAGAGTGAGTGCTTGTTGATCCTTCTTCACAAAGTCTCTTTCTCATTTTGAGACAAATTGTCTTTATTTTGGGGAACCTCATAGCCTTTATCTACAATCTCCCAAATATCTTAAGAGCCACCAACTCTCATAATTTTCTTTTGTGAGACAAGGAAAGTGAAAAGAAAAAACTCCACTATTTGGCATCTCTATATTTTTTTCACTCAACTCTTTTTTTTCTCTCTCTCTCAATACTCTTTTCTCTCAAATTTTTTTTTTTTTTTAACTCTAAGGACTATGGTTTTTTTTTTTTTTCAACTCTAAAGACTATGGCTCTGGTACCACATTGTTAGAAGGAGAGGAATTTAGGAAGGAACATATTTCTTTGTACATTGCTTAAAACCAAATGACAAATACAATAAATATTTATAGGTAAAAAAAATCCTTCGATTCTACATATTTTTAACCCGAAAATATTTTTCACTATTCCCATTAATCATTCTATTTATAAATTGAATGTTAGATGCGTGAACTCCTCGTTAACTCCTCGTAACTCCAAAACAATAGACTATTTAAATTCCAAAAAATTCAAATTAATTATTTTTTAACACAACCAAGATGTTTCAACGCTGCTTAGAAAATCCGTGAAGGAAAGGGAAACAACACAAGCCCTGTTCTTCCACTCTTCTCACACGCCCTCTTCCAATCTCATGGCATGTGCTTCTTGGACAGAAGTTTGTTCTCGTTGACCTTGCAGCTGCCACTTTCGGTGGTATTGCAGGCGCCCTCCTTCCACTTGTCGGGCACGATCATTTTAGACAGCTTCTTCTCGCACTTCTCGTACACCATTCTTGGGCTCTCGGCGGTGATGATTCCCTGACGGAGAAGGGTGAAGGTTGGAGAAGGAAAGCATCCGCAGCCGACCATGGAGGTAAAACCAGGATGCGAAGAGGGAGAAGCGAGCGGGAGAAAAAATGAGAGGCTCCATCAATTACGCGGTGCAAACGAAACATTCTGATAACCCAAGCAGTGTTCAATTTTCAAGTGGCACTTGTCTCATCCTAGCGGTAAGATAGGGTAATCAAAACAGGGGAAGAACAAGCAACGTAGAACCATTAAACCACCGTGTAAACTTCCATCCGGGCCATCCCATGGCCCCCGCTGGAGTGACAAGATCGCGCGACCAAGCTCGGCCAAATCGTAGCCCCAATGAATCCTGATCTGCCTCAATTCTTGTGCAACGACATGAATCATGAAGTGCTGGACCTCCAGGGGCTACATTGGCTTGCCATCCGTGAACGACCAAACCCGATCAATAAGAAAAACTGGGTCCAATCCTGGTCTACCAGAAACAGTTCCTTGTTAACCCAAACCAATCATGATCGATCCAAATCAGATCAGGTGAACCAGAAAAATTTAATGTGTGCTCAATTGGACCATTTGACCTTAATACCGAAATGATTCCCAATCGTTGATCGGCTCCCGATCAGGAAGAAATCCTCTATAGTATGTGACCTCATAGATTCGAACCTAAACGGTAGCACTGGAACACTTCCAGTACCAGCACAATATACCATCTAGCAATGGATCCCGACATCCGGATAGGCCAAAGATGCGAGAGCAATCTATTGAATCTCTGACATATGGTTACCGTATAATTCATCCCTTTGACTTCCAATGCTCAAGATGACCTAGGGTTAGACTGCCAACCCTAATTGAGTCAATCCACAACATGTCTCAACCTCTCAAATCCAATGACTCCTCACTAGGACTACCCCGACCGAGAATTTGCTAAATTGAGACATTGCGAGACATTCAATCCAAATAAATTAGGCAAGTCAATTCCATCTTGGTCCACCACTGCTCCACAAGTATTTGCCTGTACCCAGAAACCTTCCATCACCGGATTAGAAATCCGGGTAGTCCAGGACCAAAGCACAGGGAGTTGCTTGCAAGCAACCATGGTGATCTCAGGTCGGAGGGACACATATACCCATATCCAATCGCGAGCAGTCCTTTGGCAGAAAGGTGCTCCACGGAGTCACATTTAATTAGATGTCATACATCCCACTTGTAGGTCACATTAGTATCACCACACTCCTTTGGTCAAGAGGACAATCAAACGATGTGAACCACAACAACCTATATTTGATACATTGACATCCTGTATAATGTATCCTTTAATTGTGAACCTTTTAAAGGACCACTCGATATATCCTCTCTATATCGAAGTCAGTGCAGTCCTAAGGACTTCATCGCATAAATAGAGTTCATTATAGGGAAATGAATAATGTGATGAGCTACCAAAATAAAGTTTTATTAATTCATATATAAATTATAATACTGAGCACAACCACCTACAGCCTAGGCGATTGGCTTTGGGACACAACTCCCACTTGTACTAAAGCCAATTAGAACAGTATCTAATACCCATTTCCCTTTTACAATAGTTGAACTCTTTGATTCCGAGGGCATTAGTAAAGGGGTTGGCCAGATTCTCCTTTCCATCGATCTTCATAAGATTGATGTTGCCTCGTTCCATGATCTCTCGCACGAGGTAATAGTGTCGCAGAATGTGCTTAGTATGGTGATGAGACTTTGGCTCCTTAGCTTGAGCAATGGCTCCTGTGCTGTCACAATACACAGGAACATGACCATCTAGGGAAGATGCCACCCCTATCTCTCCAAGGAACTTCCGTAACAATACGGCTTCCTTAGTTGCATCTGAAGCTGCAAAGTACTCTGCTTTGCATAGCGAGTCCGCAACTATTGCTTGCTTGGAACTCTTCTAGCAGATCGCTCCTCCATTCAGGGTAAACACAAATCCTGACACACTCTTGCTATCATCTTTGTCTGACTAGAAACTGAAGTCAGTATACCCCACAAGTTTCAGGTCAGGTTCTCCATAAATCAGCCATTGGTCCTTAGTATTTCTCAAATACTTCAGGATGGTCTTAACCACCTTGCAATGCACCTCACCTGGGTCAGACTGGTATCTGCTCACCACTCCTAGTGAGTATGCCACGTCTGTTCTAGTCATGTCATAGCATATATGATAGAGCCCACTACAAAAGCATAAGGAACTCTACTCATGCACTCTCTTTTCTCAAGAGTTGTCGCACAATCCTTCTTAAAGAGAGTAATTACAGAACCTATCGGGAGATAGCCTTTCTTGGAATTCTCCATGCTAAATCATTTCAGTACAGTATCAATGTACATAGACTAGAATAATCCTAGAAGCTTTTTAGATCTATCTCTATAGATCTTCATACCCAGTATGTAAGAAGCTTCACCCAAGTCCTTCATTGAGAACTGAGATGACAACCAGACCTTTATTCCTTGCAATGCTGCGATGTCATTCCTGATTAAGAGAATGTCATCAACATATAGTACCAGGAATACAATCACAGAACCATTAACCCACTTATAGATGCAGGGTTCCACTCCGTTCCTAACGAAGCCATATGATTTGATACACCTATCAAATTACATGTTCCAACTTCGAGATGCTTGCTTAAGTCCATAAATGGACCTCTATAATTTGCACACTTTTGACTCGTCTGTGGATGTGAACCCTTAAAGCTGTATCATACACACCTCCTCATCCAGCTCCCTATTCAGAAAAGCGGTTTGGACATCCATCTGCTAGATCTCATAGTCAAAATGTGCTACCAAAGAAAGCATGATCCGAATGAACTTGAGCTTTGCCACATAGGAGAACATCTCATCATAATCGATACCATATCACTGACGATACCCCTTGGCAACCAGACGGGCTTTATAGGTCTTCACCTTCTCATCATAATCAATACCATATCACTGACGATACCATATCGCTGACGATACCATATCGCATTGCTCTAAGCCACGTCTCAGAGTCAGATCTTTGAAGTGCATCCATATATGTGATCGGATCCTCATCGTTCTCATCGAGCTCAATGGGATCACTGTCCTGGACCAAGAAATCGTAGTATCTGTCCAACTGACATGGTACTCTACTGGATCTCCTATTAATGGGTTCCAGGTGTGATCTAGTCACAGCTGGTTCTATGATGTCCTTAGAGTGTGTAGGTTCTTCCACTGGTTGAACTTTACCAAGTTCAATCTTAGAGGCTACAGTTCCTTTTCCAAGGAACTCCTTTTCCAAAAAGGTAGCTCTAAGAGCAACGAACACTTTTTGTTTGTCTTCCAAGTAGAAATACCCTTTTATTTCCTTAAGGTACCCAATAAACAGGCACCGATCAGACCTAGGACCAAGTTTATCTGAGTCTAAATGCTTTACATAAGCCGGACAACCCCAGACCCGAAGGTGTAAAATTGAGGGCTTACGTCCAGTCCATAACTCATATGGAGTAGAGACAACAGACTTACTAGGAACATCATTCAGCAAGTAACAAGCTGTCTCAAGTGCATATCCCCAAAAGGACAATGACTGAGTTGCAAAGCCCATCATGGATCGAACCATGTCCAACAAGGTTCGATTCCTCCTTTCGGACATACCATTTAACTGAGGTGTTCCTAGAGGAGTCCATTGAGAGAGAATCCCATTCTCCTCAAGATATGTCATGAACTCACCAGATAGGTATTCACCGCCTCGATCAGATTGAAGGATTTTAATACTCTTTCCAGTTTGTTTCTCTATTTCATTACGATTTCGTTTGAACATTTCAAACGACTCAGATTTATGTCTCATCAAGAAGACATAACCATACCTAGAAAGGTCATCTGTAAATGTAATGAAATATCTATATCCCCTCTGGCACTAACTGTCATTGGTCCGCATACATCAGTATGTATGAGACTCAAAAGTTCTGTAGCTTGTTCACCTTTTCCAATAAAAGGTGACTTGGTCATTTTACCAAGCAAACAGGATTCACAAGTGGGCAGTGAGTCAGAATCAATGACCTCGGGGAGGCCTTCTCCTCACAACTTGTTTATCCTATTCTGGTTAACATGACCTAGCCTACAGTGCCATAGATACAAATCACTGACATTTTATATCCTTGGGCATTTGCTAGACGTGTACATTACATTAACAAGCCATGACATGCTAACCTACAGTCCTTGCAATGAATTGCAAACTTGAATAGGACTATCAGTATCCAATATCCAGTTAGCAGTGTCACAAATAGAGAAATTACAAGGTTTTATCATATAAATACCTTATCCAGCACCCTGCTGCTTTCCCTTCCTTGGCCTCTTCGGGTCTAAGGATGCCTGATAAAGAGGATAGTTCCTCTTCCAATGTCCCTGCTTCTTGCAATAGAAGCACTCTGCACCAGCTTGATCAGCTTTTACTTTCTTGGCCTGACAAGTGTCAGGAGCACTCTGCACCTTCTTTCTCTTATCTTTCTTCTTCCCTTTCTTAAAGGGATGACGACCTCTAGAACCTCCCACTAAATTTGCCACCCCCTTATTCAGTTGGTGGTCCTTCTTGTAAGTCTACAGCAACCCCATCAAACAATGGTAATTGATGCAGGCTTATTCATTCTATAATGATCGAGAAAGTCAAGATAGAAGGAGGGTAGAGAATTCAGGATCGCATCTTTACCGAGTTACTCGTGCAAGGGACATCTGAGCTTGTCCAATCGTTCGATCATCTCGATCATGTACAATACATGATCAGTGACCGAACCTCCATTCCGCATTTTGGCATTATAGATGGCACAAGACACTTTGTACCGTTCCACATCGTCTAGTGTGCTGAAAGATTCCTTCAACTTTTGAAGAATCTCATGTGGCTGGGCCTCCTCGAATTTGCAACTGAACTCATAGTTCATTGCTGCCAACATATGCATCGGACAGTAGTCTGACCAGAAATCCACTTCAAATAAGTGTCCCTGACCGAACTCCGACAGAGGTTTATTAAAAGTATCTTAAGATCTTTCATTTTCAAATATAGATCTTTTAGTCATAAAATTTAATTCCTAATTATGTTTATCAACTTATCAAAATGAAACATTTTCAATTTTAATTGTAAAATAATTTTTATAATAAATTCAACTTTTGAATATTCTGTTCTTTGCAATGAGTCAATAATTCCTGGTCAAGTATCTACTCACCCATGAGTCGAGTCACCGTGAGTTGACACGACCCTATGACATCGACTCGTAGAGAGCGAGCAGAGACCCATTCTTTTAGTCTGCACTCTTGAATCAATACCTACAAGAACAAGTGTCGACTCACTAGGTCCAAGTTTCGACACTTCAAGGTTGACGTGTCGACACTTGTATGTTGATAGAAACTAGTCCATTTCTAGATCTAATCGTTATGTCAAACTTTTTAACATAATAATTCATAAATCTAACTTAGAACATTTCTAAACTAATTTATGATATTAGATCTAAAACATCAAGATTAAAATAATTTCAGTCTAATCCCTTTCATGTTCTTCTTTATGGATCATGACAAAGTGGCACCCCTACATACTATAAAAGATCCCATTGAATAGGAAGAGAAGGCCCTTAAACCCTACTTTTCTCTTATGACCGAATAGCCTGGTGAATCCATCCAACCCAAGTACTAAGTAAATGAGTGATCATTTTAATATTTTAGATTTACATAGATGATTATCATGCCATATGAACCTAGTGTTTTGATACTACAAATGAAAAATATAGGCAGTTTCAAGCATATAATTTAAAAACTTTTCTGAAAATTTAAATAGCAAAACCTACAAGATTAATCAAATTAATCAAGTCAAGCATAAGATTTAATATATAAACTACCTATAGTAGGATCTTGGCATGATAAGTATACATATAAGATATGAAACTAAAATATAAAAGATACAAGTATGTAAGTGATACGGCATCTCCGCTGACATGGAGCCCGCTGGCAGCCATGCTGGCAAGAGATCCACCACCTAGACGTGGTGGCCTGACAAGGAGCCAAGGCGAGCCTTCCTGCCGACGTCAGCTCCTAGCCGGAGTCGTGCTTATGGTGAGAGCCCTCCATCTGAGGTCAGCTCCCGGCCGTGGTCAAGCTCATGCTATTGAGATGAGCCCTCCTGCCGAGGTCAGCTCCCAATCAGAGTCGTGCTCAAGAGACAAGCCCTCTGTCTGAGGTTAGCTCCTGGCCGGGGTTGTGCTAATGTTGCTGAGGCGAGCCCTCCTACCAAGGTTAGCTCCCAGCCGAAGTCATGCTCATGAGGCAAGCCCTACGTCTGAGGTCAGCTCCTGGCCGAGGTCATGCTCATGCCGCCAAGGGTGGGCCTCCTGAAGGGGGCTCCATCCCTGCCATGCAAAGGCCAGAATTTCTGCAAGTGATGAAGGAGAGAAAGATCAACAGAAATTCAAACCACGGCACGGGGTCCCTGTCCATCTGGGAGGTGGTGCACGCCCTACCATTAATTCAATCTCTATGATACGTTGCCCGCATTCTCTGTGCAAAGTAAGTCATGTCAGGCCCCAGGACTTATAATGTGTCCCATGTTAACCAACATATGACCAGCAGATATTGACCCATGCGGTGCAAGACCCAGAGTTCCCCCAGAAGGAGGATCCTAATGTGGCCCTAGGCCCTGCAACACATCGATGGCCCCTCTTGAAATAGAAATGCCGCACCATGGCCTGGTGCCTAAAAAAAAATAAAGAAAGGAGCATAGCACCCTCAAGAGGACCACCAGAAAAAAGCCCCAGGAGAGCCCTAGGCCACAAGAGGTGCAAAGGTAAGAGAAAAAAAGAAAATATAAAAGGTAAGAGAGGTAAGAAGAAGAAGTGAGAAGAGCGAGGAAAGGTAAGCAAGCAACCAGAAGCTCAGCGACCAAGGGACCGGCCGGAGAACCTCCCCACTCCCCGCTCTCCATTCTTTCTTTCTTTCTGCTATTTGAACATTACTATCTTGTCACCCACAGAGGTGAGAGAGTCCCCCAAGCTCCACTTCTCTGAGGTTCTGTTTCCCTCAATTATCCCACTAACTTGATCATCGGAGTGTCCTCGCCAAAATCTTTAGCTCGAGTCTCCTCAATTTTGTAGACCAGCAAATCTAGGAGTTGACTGGGAGAGGGCAGTACCTATTCCCCGATGGCGAGGGCCCACCCAACATGTCGGAGCTACAGACCATGGTGATCTTAGTAGCAACAGATTGGCACGCTAGGAAGGGGGAGGAAGAGCCAGGGGGAAGAGCCCCAGCCACTCGTCATCAACAACCACCCAACTGAAAAGTTGGTGGGGATGATATCCTGGGGAGCAGGGAGAACACCAAAGAAGGCTAGGGGAAGAGATGACACCCCCAACATCGACCAGAGCCCCACCTCTGGAAGGATCTCTGGGGACTTTTGCACCTATCTCATCATCCATCGTCGTTCCCCTTCGGTAGCCCACCCTTGGATCAATGGGGATGCCGAGGTGACTAGTCGGGCCATCCTGCCACGGACCCCAGTGGGGCTGGATGAAATAAGAGAGGGCCTGACCCCGGGGGGCAACCTGCCGGTAAAGAATAGCACGCTACTACAACCCCCGTAAAGGGCCCCGACAAGGGGGTCGAGGCCCAATCGGGTGGGGCCCACTACCTCGCCAGCCTTGATGACACCTAATGCTCACGAACCTAGGATATGAGCAATTTAAAAGAGCGTTACCGATCATGTAAAACTTCTTCTCAGTTATTTAAGCTTTTTTTCATGCAACTTTGTCTTTCACCAATACAGGAACGTCTCCATCCGACTCAAAGTCCGACGGACTCAAGTTGGGCCCCCGTAGCAGGCCCGCACTCCTCATCGTGCTCACAATCCAGAGGTGGTGGTAGGGCAAGCCACAATCTACCGCTTGACTCATAGTGCAGCACCCTCAAGCAAGGCCCCCCATCAGGCTCGCACTCCTTGCCATACTCATAGTCTGGAGGTGGCGGCAGGGCAACCCATCATCTATAGCTTGACTCACAGTGCAGCACCCTCAAGCCGAGCCCCCTAGCAAGCTTGCATGCCTTGCCATGCTCACAATCTAGAGATGGTAGCAGGGCAACCCACAATCTACCGCTTGAATCACAGTGCGGCATCCTCAAGCCGGGCCCCCATTAGGCCCGTGCCCCCAGCCTTGCTCACAGCCCAGAGACAGCAGCAGGATGCCGTCTACCACATGACTCACAACTTGGCACACCAAAAAGCTAGGCACCCCATAGCCTCATGGACTTGCTCATAGCCTGGAGGTGGCACCAAGGTGACATTTACCGCATAATTTATAGCTTGGCGAATCGAGAAGCTCGACACCCCCAGCCTCCCACACAACCCAGAGATGGTAGCAGGATGCCGTCTACTGCATTACTCATATCTTGGCACACCAAAAAGCTTAGTGCCCCATAGCCTCATGGAGAAAGCTCACAGCTTGGAGGTGCCACCAAGGTGCCGTCTACCATGTGACTCATAGCTTGGCAAATCGAGATGCTCGGCATCCCCAGCCTTGCTTACAGCCCAGAGATGGTAGCGGATGCCATCTATTACGTGACTCATAGCTTGGCACACCAGAAAGATCGGCAACCCATAGCCTCATGGCCTCACTCATAGCCTAGAGGTGGCACCAAGGTGCCATCTATCGCATGACTCACAGCTTGGGAATTGAGAAGCTTGGCACCCCCAGCCTCGCTCAAAGCCTGGAGATGGCAGCGGGATGCCATCTACTGCATGACTCATAGCTTGGCACACCAAAAAGCTTGGTGCCCCATAGCCTCATGGCCTTAATCACAACCTAGAGGTGACACCAAGGTGACGTCTATTGCTTGACTCACAGCCTTGCTCAGCACCCCCAGCCTTGCTCGTAACCTGGAGGTGGCACCAAGGTGCCATCTATCACATGACTCATAGCCTGGCAAATCAAGAAGTCCTGCACTCTATGACCCTGCTTCCGAGGTCAGGAGACTCCATCAGCCTCACCTTCGAGATCAGGAGGCACCATCGATCCTACCTCCAAAGTCAGGGAACATCAGTAGCCCCATGTTTTGGAGTCAGAGATCCCAGAGCCTTTGCTCTAGAGCCGGGGTGCTCCAGAAGCCCCACATCAAGCTACTCTACTCAAGTCTGGAGATGCCAATGGGAATCTCTAGAAGACCCACCATCTATCATTCGACTCACAACTCGGAGACCTAAAGGACTCCATAAGCCACTTGCACTCAAGCCTGCATGACCCTGAGGTCAGTAAAATAGAGACGAGATGTTAGCGGAGTACCCTAAGCTGGCCTCAGGATTCCAGCATCACCCCATGATAGCTGAAGCCATAGGGTGGGCTCACGGTGACCAAGATAGTCTATGCCAGAAAGGAAAAGTAGAGAACACAAGGCATTCTGGCTGAGGGAAAGGAAAAGTTGCACTGATTGAGGCATTCTTCACATCGAAAAAGGGCTCCTGATGGCCTGGGAAGCCATACAACCGATGCAAGACCAAAAATAAAAGGGGAAGAAAAAGAAGAGAGAGAGCTACACAATGACTAAGGGAAAAATAGAAATTTCATTGATAAAAAAACTCTTAAATAGAAAAAACCCCGACAGGCCAGGAAGTTTTTTTTAGAGTCCTAGTTACAAAATGAAGAGAGAAAAGGTCGCCCGGCCAATGGGCGAATCCCCTCTAGCTCTGTACTCTACCCTCGGGGAGTGGTGGGAGATGCTTTAGCCCTTTCTACTCAAGAGAGTAGGTGCCCTTTCTCAAGCACACCGTGGACTCTGGACGATAAGGGTCCAATGCCGCCTCTACAGCCTCGT
This sequence comes from Areca catechu, assembly GCA_021397845.1. Lineage (NCBI taxonomy): Eukaryota > Viridiplantae > Streptophyta > Magnoliopsida > Arecales > Arecaceae > Areca > Areca catechu. Next base: position 5,524,449 of record JAHSVC010000059.1, read on the forward strand.
CTGATGTGGCATGCATAGATGAGTTCTAACTTAAAGGATTAATTAATTGGTGAGCAATGATTCTTACTTACATAAGGCAAAACTCATTCATAAGAAAGGGCCAAATTAACTAGATGATGAGACTACTTAATGATAGGAAACTCACTCGTAATGTAGTGCAATTTTAATCAAGGAAGAACAGACCTAATGGATGAGAAACCATTCTAACTAGGGCATAAACCTTCATATGAACAAACCTAAGAGACTTGGATGGGTTTACAAACCAATGATGAGCTCTCCCTCCTTTGAAGGTAGATCAATTTTTAACACTCCATAGAGCTGCAAATGGACTTGAAGACTACCACTTCTAGAATGGAAACTCCCTCCATGGCTGGTTCCAAGGCAAAGTAAAACCTCCTCTTTAACTCAGAATTGTAGGGAACCCTGCAATGAATGACATTAGTGATATGGTAAAGTTGGGGAAAGTAGAAGAAGTGATCAAATGGAAGAATTAAGAGAGGTTGGCATTTTGTGTTGGAGTGAATGAATGGCTTCCTTGTAGTTGGTGGTCAGCCTTGGATGGAATGTGTAGAAGGCGATCTTGGGTGGATTATTGGAGAGGGCTTCTTTGGAGATGGCATCCATTATGGCTTGCTAAAATTGAGGTTTAGGGAAGAAAGAAAGGGAAAGCTTTGCTACTAAGAACTAAGTGGTAGATAGATTGAGCCTCTCACTTATTCCCTCATAGAGGACATTTGCATCACACAAATGGAAAGAAATTTGGAACTTAAAAATATTCATTCATTCGCTGCATTACAAGGAGCTATGGAGAGGTATTAATAGACCTCCCAAAGCCATTTTGAAATTTCGAATTTCATGGAGGATTACATGGAGAAAATGGTGGAGAATTACAACCAAGCCTGATTGAAGGAGAGGATTAAGGGCTGGCCACTCCAATTTGAATTTGAAAGTAGGCGCCCAAGTGGAGTGGGGGTGTGAGGTGTCCTCTATGTTGGCATGGCAGCGACCAAGGCTTGGTGATGTGGCAGTCCAACTTGGTCTTGTAGTTGACTTGCTGATTTATCCCAAGTGCTTAGTTATCCTTAATAGTTGAGGTTATTCCAGGTAGCTGAATAAGTGTTGAAGTGTTGAGTTATTCCATGTAGCTGAATAAGTGATGAATAGCTGAAATGTTGAAGTAGGAATTGAAGTAGCAGAATTCTCTAGTTGAGTTAGCTCCCGTGCTTGAGTTAGCTCTTTAGGTTGTAGTTGAACTGACTTGTTAGGGCTTCAAATTTATCATTCAATTTATAAAGAATTTGATTGAAGGCCATTGTTGGTGTCCGCACGAATTTTCCCTGGGTGGTAAGAACTCGACCCTATCGAGTATGGGTCAACCTGACTCTAGTAATGATCTAATAAGTCTGGGTCAATTTGTTGCAGGTCTTTCCTAGTGATCCATGAATTTTCAGATTCTGGCTGACCTAGCCAACGAACCAGATAGCATTAGTAGTCTTTGTTCCTGGTAGTGATAGTCTTGTCATCTAGAATTCACTCAGTTTTGTCTTGTCGCTTTGGTAAAGTGGCTAGTGGACACTCAGGGGCAGGCTCACTCTTAAAAATAGGGTTAGGCCCAAAAGGCTCACTAGGTATCATCATTGGCTCCTTATACTCTATCAAGTCTGAAACATTGAAGGTCGAGCTGATACCTAGTTCAAATGGTAACTCAAGTATATACGCGTTAGGTCTAATCTTTTTTATGATTTTAAATGGGCCTACACCACGGGCATGTAATTTTTTAATGATTCTAGATGGGAACCATTCAGGTCTGAGTCTAATCATTACGTGGTCTCCTTAATAAAATTCTTTAATCCTCTTACATGAATTAGCCATATGCTTGTAGGTTTTATTGCTCATGTTGATTTTTTATTGATTTCTTTATGCAAGTCCTTAATATGCTGTGTGTATGACTCAGTAGACTCAGAAACTCATGCATGTGTGGGAAATGGGATGAGATCTATGACATGTTGAATATCTTTTAAGGGGGGAAGGTGATTAGGGAGGTCTTCTAGAAATACATCTTGAAACTCCTCTAGAAACCTTAGCACTTCCTAGGGCTGTTCCTTATTGGTTTAATCATGAACTTCCTTAATTGACAAAATCCAAATAGTTGAACCACCGTTAAGCTCCTGCTCCTTAGCACTGATCATGTTTATTCCTTGTTTCTTGTCCCTTAGGTGACTTGATCCTCTCTTAACATTGTCCTTAGGTGGTAAAGAATTGATTACAATCTTCTTTCCATTATGAGTAAAAGAGCAAGAATTAGAATGACCATAGAGTATAAAGTCATGATCATACAACCATGGTTGGCCTAATATGATGATGCTTACTTCCATAGGAAGAACATTACACCAAACCTTTTCTTAGTATGACTGGATGTGGATTGTGACTTGGCACCTAAATTTGATGGGAATAGAGGTCAAATCTATCCAGGATACCTTATATGGGTTGGGATGGGGCACAGTGGGTAGACCTAAGTTCTTGACTATATTGGTTGATATGGCATTGATGCAACTTCTACTATCTAAGATGATCTTGCAGACTTTTTCTTCTATCTTAACAAAGGTTTGTAGGATGTTGGTCCTATGCCAATCTTCTTGCTCCTTAGCCTGGGTCAAGATACATCTCACAACTCCTAGAAATTCTGATGAGTCTATGATCTCTTCATCCCCTTTATACTCATTAGCTAAGCTCACACCGGCCTCATATACTTCTTCCTCACAATCTTTTATGGGTTCAGGGACCTCCTCTTCTATCTCTCTTATGTGTAACGCTCTTGTGGGACATTGGCTTGCAATGTGACATGCCTTAAGGAACCTAAAACAATGGACAATACCTTCTCTTTGAACTTCAGGGCTCTTTCCTTTGTCATCTCTATGAGCTAATGGAGTAGTAGGATTGGGTCTGTTGGATGGACTTGGGCTTGGGCTAGGTCTACTTCCAGGAGGATTAATCCTAGTGGGCTCGGGTCGATGAAATAAAGGTCTCCTATGGAATCTCTTACAGTCCCTAGCAACTTGTATTGCCCAGGTGGCTTTCCCAAGAGGGGGTTGAATTGGGAATTAAAAAATTTAAGCAATATGTGCTTTTTGAAATCCCTGTTAAAGTGTTAAGTGCTGTGATAAAGTAATTAACTACAGAAGTGAAGTCAAATCAGAAAAGCACAACACAAATACACAATAATTATAGTGGTTCAGAGCAAGCCAGCTCCTATATCCACTATCCAAGATTACCACTTGGGATTTCCACTATATCCCCTACCAGAATATAGTCGGATTATTTTCACAGGCTCACAATCCAAACCTCTATACTTTGGTTTTTCTAGGATCACCAAAGAAACCCAACTTTGTTTACCAAGATCACCAAGAACCCAACACTTGGTTATTAACAAAGGCTAACAAAGAACATATTTGGTTTTTCAACCGGGCTCACCAATAATCCAACAATTCAAAATGAATTGAAAAGAAAAGTAACAGAATGATAAATAATTTTTTTGTCAAATGGTTGCCAATGCAGCTCGAGAGAAGCCCACTTGAATGCACTTCAATGCACTTTAATAGCTTTTATAGCTTCTTTACTAAATGCTTCAAGCTTTAGATGAAGGTTGGTGAAGGCTTGAAGGCTATCTTGAATGCTCTCAGTGCTCTCTTGCTTATTGGCTTGTTTGGATATTTAATAAAGCATTAACTTTTTGAAAAATTACTTCAAAGAAGTTCAAATCTCTTAAATATATGGCATTCCATCATTCTAAGGCAGTTTAAGTTGTTGTAGACCATTGGGATGTAACATTTGACCGTTGGAGCACTTTTTGGATTCAAATTCTGAGTTCTAGAACTAGCCGTTGCAAGTCTGAAATCGACCTTCGAGTCAACTTGGATCACTCGAGTTGGCTCGGATCCTCAGAGGAGTTATGGTTGAGCCGACTCTCTTCAATCCAGTCGGCTGGCTTGCATAGTGTCTTGATTCCTCACTCTATAAGAATAGGCTCGCTTTGATTCTAGTTGACTCGGATTCTCAGGCCTTCATCATGTCAGTCTGGATGAGTCGACTAACCTCCATTCTAATCGACTCGGTTTGCTGTTGTTCTTAGAATGCATTTTCTAGACTTAGGAGCAATCGGCTCGATCATCTGAAGAGTCAGCTCGGATGTCTGACAATACGATAGAGTTGGCTCGGACTCTCTTTGGGTCGGCTCGCTAGTCTGATTCAGGAAGTAGTACACTAGATGAGTCAGCTCAGGACCCTTAGAGTTGGCTCAGATATCTGCATGCCAGAATCCTCATGCATGCCATGTGCCAGAGTTGGCTCTCTTCTCTTCGAGTCAGCTCGAATGAATGTTTCAGTGATTTTCTCAGTCTTTCTCCATAATTCATCCAGCAAGTTTTCAAGCTTCAAGATGTCTTCAAACTCAACATACTTCTAAGAAATTAAAGCTTGAAACACATTTAGAAGTAACCCAATTTTATGATCTTTCTTAACTTTTTTCTTTGGGTTCTTCTTTACAATATTCAATTACAACACAACTCAAAATAAGGAATGAAAATGTAGGAATTGAAATTTTAGCAATGAATTCATCATACAAAAACTTGTAAATCACTTGAAGAGTTGTTAATAAAACAAATGCATGCACTAATGTTTGGTTATCATCAAAATCACTTATGGGGTCAACAATCTCCCCTTTTTTGATAATGACAAAACACTGGGCATGAAAAATTCTTTACAATTACATGTATAATAGTATTTGAAATTAAGTATGCACATGTATCAGGGCTAATTATATTTGCAAATAAATATCAGAGCTCTTACAAAGAAACTATACAGTATCAATATTAGTGCTTTTGTGTGTATCAGAGTATAAAAATTTGTATGCTTCAAAGCATCAGAAATAGCACAAACATGAAGTATTTAAAGCTCAAAACTTAAAGAATTAGAGATAATTATAGAGCTGAAATTTAGAGCAATCAGAGCAAAATAAAGGTTTTGAGCTAAAGCCATTTGTTTTCAATAAATTTCTCCCCCTTTCTATAGGTTTTTAAATTAAGAAACGTTTAAGCTTATTTAAACACAATCATTTATACTCTTTCCCTTTTTCATTCTTTTCATGCACTTATGAACATTCTCCCCTTTTTGAATATTTTCCAATGCATGAAACCGTTGAAGATATTTTTCAAGTAAGCTTATAGTTTTCCTATTAGCTCAAATTTTTCATGTCAGCTCAAAGTTCTCCCCCTTTTTGTCAAACAATCAAAAAGGTATTACAATAAAGCTCAAGTTTTGAAACAAAATGAGAAAGTTTTTAATATTTGTTTGAGATAATTTCATTTTCTCAATTTCGTTTTGATATTTTAATTAAAATACATCACATTAGTATTGTAAACATTGCATAAGCTCAAATCATTTCAAGACAGTGCTAACAGATACCAAAATAACTTTCATTTCATTTAAACTATTCAATACAAGGTACAAAACATTAAAGAAAATACATTTAATCACTATCTATGTCTAATCTAGTGCTAGTGGAATGGCCAGGTATTTGAATGCCAAGAGGTATGGAAGCTATAGGATCAGCATCAAGTACATCAGAAGGTGTAGGAGTGGGATGTGAACCTTGAGGCCTAAGGTGAGAAGCTCGTTGTCCGAGATGTGTAGACTGACCAGCAAAGGGAGTGGACTGTGGCCTAGGAGTAGGAATGGGAGCAGGTCTAGGCTGTTGAGTAGCAAATGCTGCAATAACTATGGTGGGCAGCTGCTCAAGTAGGATTTGAACTTGTTCCAATTCCTTACTGGTCTTCTTCATCTCAACATTTAAGGAAACTAACTCAGCTGCTTGTACATTGGCAAAGGCTTCACCAGACCCTCTTAACCTTCCAAACTCTGCTCTTAAGATTCCAATACCTTTTGTATAGTCTTCTTCCATCCTTTTTCCTTCTTCTAATGAACCCACTGTGAACTTTATGTTATTCAATTCTGTTCTGAATGCTTCTAAAGTATGATTGACAGTGTTTTTAATAGATTCAGAACTAGATGATACCATATCAAGAATGGGCTGAAGATCAGGCAGTGATACAGATCTAGAGGTCTCAAGAGTGTCAATCCTGCTGCACAGATCTTTGATCTTATCACCAAACTGGTCCAATCTGGCATCCACTGACTGGCGAAACTCGCCAAACATACTAGATAGAGTGCAGGTCAGTGTGTCAGTTAGAGTCCTCATCTGCTAGGCCCTAAAATCCTGGATCACAGAAGTATCAACTGAAGATGCAGGAGGAACAAATGTGGAATCAGGCAAAGGTGGAAAAGCTGGTAGATCAATATGCTCAGTCTCCTATGAAATAAACTTAGGTGTAGCTAGCTTAAAAGCAGGCTTAGTAGAGGTCCCAAACTCACTAATGGGAATAATAAATATCTACTCTGAAGTGCCAATGGTCTCCTCTAGTGCTGAGGGTGCTGCAGTGGAGATTTCCCTGGGAATTTCTTTACTATCATCCTTTGAACTACTGCTACTGCTGCTAGAAGATGCAATTGCACTTTCATCAGTGCCCTTTTTCATCCACACTCCCTCACTACATATATAACCCATTCTGAGAAGTGATTTAGCAGTATAGGTGTCAGTATGATGGAGAGGCTTACCATCTTCTCCTTCCAAGTTAACTCTGGAGGCTTGAAACAATAGAGTTAAGACCATTCCGTATGGTAAACAAGCCATTACCTTACTAACTGCTTCTTTCATCTACATAATCATTATATAGGGAAGGTTGAGTGACTCCCCCTGAATAATGTGCTCCATGAAGCTCAAGTTATGCTCACTGACCCAGTCAAATCTTCATGTCCTTAGAAGAAAAATCCTGCTGATAAAACTATGGAGTAGCCTCATCTCAAGGGATAGAGTGTTAGCCATTATAGTCCCTGCTCCTTCTATATTTGACTTGTCCAGAATTGCTTGTAAAGCCTTTTCTCTATCCTTCAAAATCAAATGTTTTATCCCTTCAACAATTATTTGCAAAATGGAGCTGAGCCTTTCTTCAGTGACTATAACCATTTTATCCTTGATAGTAGACTCAATATGATTGGGTTATAGTCTGAGGTTCTCATAAAAGGCTCTCACAAGTGTTGGGTAAGTACAAATATTCAATGAACAGAAGTTTGTCCAACCTTGTGCTTCAATCAAATCTCCGATCTTTAAACCAATTTCTTCCAGAAAGATGAAAAGAATGCATCTATCTCTAGTGATAGGTCGATTCATCATAGAAGCTACCTGTCTCGAAGATGGAGCAGCAGCCAACGATTCTCTTTCTTCTTCTTCTTCCACTGTCCGAGTCAGCTCTTCCTGCCAACATTTTGAACTTCTCTCAGTTTCTATAGATGGTGCCAATCTTCTTGACCTCTTTCCCATAGCTTTTTCAGGAGCCATTACAACAATTTGGCAAGAAAAAGGAAATTGAGGCTTCGAGAAAAGGTTCTTGGAGGGTTGGAGAAAGTTTCAAGTGGAACGACAGGGTTTGGAGTAAAAAAGAAGAGCATAAGAAGTAAGAAAAAGTTACTCAGCTCTATTAAAAAAGTGTTTACCCGACATCCGAGTCAGCTCACTTTGCCCTAAAATTATCCGAGTCGGCTCGACTAGAGCGAACTCAAAAGAAACAAAGATTCGAGTCGGCTAAGCAAACCCTAAATTAACCTAGTTGGCTCAACTAGAGCAAGAGTAGAAATAACAAAGATTCGAGCCAACTCAACGAAAGCAAAATTGCCTGAGTCAACTCGAATAGAAACTTTTCACAAAAGTTGAAATGATTCAAAAATTAAAAATAATTCAATGAAATCTCAAGGAAAGTTATTCAAAGATCTTAAATAGTTATAGGAGGTTTTCTAGATAATTTTTCCTTAATTCTGAAAGAAATTAGGTTAAAAAAATCTAGAAAGGATCACAAAGACCTAATTCTCCTCTAATCATTTCAAATCTATCATGATTCAGTGGCTTAGTAAAAATGTTAGCTAATTGGTTTTCGGTTGGGATAAATTCTAGTTCAATGTCACCATCAAAACATGATCTCTAATAAAATGGTGTCTAATCTCTATATGCTTAGTTTTAGAATGCTGAATTGGGTTTTTTGTCAAATTTATAGCACTTGTGTTATCACATTTGATTAGGATTTTAGATTGTGTAACACCAAAGTCTTCTTGTTGTTGTTTAATCCATAACACTTGTGCACAACAATTCCATGCCGCAACATACTCTGCCTCAGCAACAGAAAGTGCTACCGAGTTTTGTTTCTTACAGTTCCATGAGATTAAATTCAACCCTAGAAATTGGCATGTGTCGCTAGTGCTTTTTCTATCAATTCTATAACCAGCATAATCAGCATCCGAAAATCCTATTAAATTCAATGAAGAATGTTTTGAAAACCAAACACCTAGATTACTTGTACCTTTCAAATATTTGATAATTCTTTTAATAGAAAGTATATGTGATTCTTTAGGATTAGATTGGAATCTAGCATATACACATATGCTATACAAGATATCAAGTCTACTTGCAATCAAATATAATAAGGATCCGATCATACCTCTATAAAGATTTTGATCAATGTTGGATCCATTTTCATCTTTGTCCAATCTGCAAGATGGGCTCATGGATGTGTTTATTTGTTTGCTTGACTCCATACCAAACTTTTTGATTATTTCTTTGGTGTACTTGGCTTGGTTGATGAAGATTCCTTCCTTTGTTTGTTTTACTTGAAGACCAAGGAAGTAGTTAAGTTCACCCATTAGGCTCATTTCAAATTTTTCCTGCATTAACTTAGCAAATTCTCTACAAAGAGTTTCATTAGTTGCACCAAATATAATATCATCAACATAAATTTGTACAACTAATATATCATTATTTTTTTTCTTGATGAAAAGACTTTTACCAACATTTTCTCTTGAAAAATTATTTTCAATCAAGAAAGTGCTAAGTCTATCATACCAGGCTCTAAGTGCTTGTTTCAAACCATATAAAGCTTTATTCAATTTAAACACATGATTTAAAAAAATATGATCTTCAAAACCTAGTGGTTGTTCTATAAAAACTTATTCTGAAATGAAACCATTAAAAAATGCAGTTTTCATATCCATTTGAAAAAGTTTAAAATTCATATAGCAAGCAAATGCAAGAAGTAATCTAATGGCTTCTAATCTTGCTATAGGTTATGTTTTATTAAAATCAATGCCCTCTTCTTGGTTATATCCCTTAGCCACTAATCTAGCTTTGTTTCTCACTACATTTCCTTGCTCATCTAATTTGTTCCTATAGACCCATTTGGTTCCTATGATTGGATGGTCTGAAGTTCTATCAACTAATGTCCAAACCTTATTCTTTCAAACTGGTTCAATTCTTCATGCAAGGTCATCATCCAGTTTGGATAATTTTCAGCTTCTTCTAAGGTATGTGGTTATATTTGTGATACAAAGGCTATGTAATCATGTGCATCTCTTTGTGATGACCTAGTTATAATACCTTATAAAGGATCACCAATAATTAATTCTTTTGGATGAGAAGTTACGTACATCTATTCTCTTGGTAGATCTACATGATTCTTACTTACCGTTTCTTCTCCTTCTTCAATTGGTCTTTCTTGTATGCTTATATCTTCCATTACCTCTTGAATTGTACGTGCATCATTATCTATGCACTCTTCTTTCTTAGAAGGTGAAGGGTTAGTTTCATCAAAAATTACATGCATGGACTCTTCTATAGTAAGATTTCTTTTATTAAATACTCTATATTCTTTACTATGTAATGAATAACCAAGGAAAATTGCTTCATCTGATTTAGCATCAAATTTTCTGAGATTATCTTTATCATTGTTAAGCACAAAGCATTTACATCCAAAAACATGAAAATAATTAATATTGGATTTTTTTCATTCCAAAGGTTATAAGAGGTTTTCTTCAAAAGAGGACGGAACAAAATGCGGTTTAAAATATAACAAGCAGTGTTCACCGCTTCTGCCCAAAAGTATATTGGAAGACTGCCTTCACATAACATTGTTTGGGCCATCTCTTCCAAAGTCCTATTTTTCTTCTCTACAACAACATTTTGTTATGGTGTCCTAAGAGCGGAGAAATTGTGATCAATATCATTTTCTATGCAATAATCATCGAAAAACTGATTTTCAAATTCGGTGTGTGATCACTCATAATTGAAATTATTAAAAGATTTTTCTGATTTGAAACCTTTTTGTGAAATTTTCAAAATACTTTAAAGGTTTCATCTTTGTGAGCAATAAACAAAACCCATGTAAATCTAGAGAAATCATCTACAATCACAAGGGCATATTTCATACCTCCTAAGCTTGTGGTCATAGTTGGTCCAAATAAGTCCATGTAAAGTAGCTCTAGAGGTCTAGTAGTTGAAATCATATTTTTGGGTTTAAAGCTCCCCTAGTTTGTTTATCCTTTTAGACTGCATCACAAACATGATCAAAGTCTACTTTAAACTTAAGTATGCCTCTAACTAAATTTTTGGAAATTAACTTGGTAATAGTATGCATGCTAGCATGACCTAATCATCAATGGCAAAGTCAACAAGACTCCTTAGTCTTAGTATTCATTGTGACTAGACCGGAACTACTTGACATGGCAAGATCATTAAGGTCAACCACATAAATATTTTGAAGTCTATGTCCAATGAACTTACTACTATAATCAAGAGAGTTTATTACAATACACATAGATGATTCAAAGATAACCTTGAAGCCTTTATCACATAATTGACTGATACCTAACAAATTATGCTTCAATTTATCTACTACCAATACATTTTCAATAAAAGTGTAGGGTGTTATCTTGATCTTACCAATTTCAATTATTTTTCCCTTACCATTATCTCCAAAAGTAACCATATCTCTTTTCATTTCCAGGGTGATAAATTAATCCTTGTCACCTATCATATGCCTTGAACAACCACTATCGAGATACCATCTTTTCTTCAATTTTTGGGCTGTAAGAGATTCCTGCAAGATAATCAAGAAGTTCTTTTAGGTACCCAAGCTAACTTGGATCCTTGCAAGTTAGCGGAGGTGGTTCCTTTGGGAACCCAAATCTTTCTTACTTTACTTTTGATATTTCTAAAGATATTGCATTCAAAAGCTTTATGTCCTAACTCTTTGTATGCATAACATTCAATTCTAGAATTTTGAAAAGATGCAGATTTTGAAGTTCTTGATGTTGATGCATGAGATGTAGATATAAAGATTTTCTATTTGAGCTCTTAGGAACATACAATGTAGTTTTAGAAGTAGAAGCAGAACTATTTGTTGCAAAAGCTTTCTGAGATATAAATTTTGGAACATAAGCTTTTGGTTTCATAAAAGTAGTTGCTAAATACTATTTGAAATTGAAGAATTAAAATTGATTCCAGCTTTATTTCCAGAAATTTTTTGTTCTTTTAGAATCAACTCAAGCTTGTTAGAAGATAATGTAAGTTTTTCAACAAGTGGCTTGAGTTTTTCAACCTCCTTTTTCAAATCATTACTTTCATTAATTAACACTTTGTTTTTGTCTAGATATGCACTATTCTCAGTTTTCAAAGCTTTATATTTTTTAGAAAAGACATGTAATTCTTTATGTAATAAATTATTCTTTTCTGAAATGTCTTCTTTTTTTTAGTAAAGAATCATTAATATTATTTAAAGATCTAATCTTTAGTCCAGCCTTTTTAAATTCAAATAATAAATCATAAAAAGTAGAATTTAATTCATCAAATATAAATTCTAATTAAGTATTGGGGGATGTTACCTCGTCTTCGAGACCCATTAGACATAAATTAGCAATTTTTGTGGTCTCTTCCTCTTCAGTTGAGGTGGATTCCTCACTATCGCTCCATGTGGCGACCATCGCCTTCTTCTTCTTTTTCTTGAAGAATTTCTTTAATAGTGGACAATCTAGATGAATGTGCCTCGATTTCTTACATTCGTAGCATGTGGGCACTTGTTCTTTATCCTTGTCCTTGTCCTTTGTTGCCTAGGTGGCTTCCCAAGAGAGGAGTGAATTGGGATTATAAAAATTTTAGCAAGTATGTACAAGTTAAAACTCTTTTAGTATTGTGGTGAATAATGCAATGCAGAAGCAAGTATGTAAATGCAATGAAGTTAAGCAAGCACAATCACAAATACAAGGAATTTAGAGTGGTTTGGACCAACCCACTCCTACGTCCACTACCCAAGCACCACTTGGGATTTCCACTATATCCCCCATTAGAATATAGTCAGATTGTTTTAACAGGCTCACAATCCAAACCTCTACACTTTGGTTTTACCGAGATCACCAATAAAAACCAACACTTGGTTTTAACACAGGCTAACCAAGAACCTAACTCCCTTTGATTTTTGGAACCAGGCTCACCAAAGAAAATCCACTCTTAGTTTTATACTGGGATCACCAAGAAACACAAATACACTCTCAAGACATAGCCCCTTACTATTCTTAGAGAGAAAACAAGATAAATCAAATGTATAAAGCAACTTTACAATAAACCAAATTTGTTTGAGTATTGCCGATGAAGATAAATTAAAGCCTAGCTTTAAATGCTCTTGAATGCTCTTCAAGATGCTTCTTGACTTCTTTGAAAGGTTGGATTCAAGAATGAAAATCAATTGGTGAAGCTTTGAGTCCTATCTTGAATGCTCACTTGAAGTTGGTTGATGAAAGACTTGAAATTAACTTGAATAATCAATGAATAATCTATGTATAATTGTTAAAACCATCATAAATACTTCCTTTTATAGTCTTCAATCAAAACTAGCCATTGTAGGGCCTAGAAAACTGAAATAGAGCCATTGGAGGGCTTTTGTAGTTCAAAAATGAGATTCTACAACTAGCCATTAGACTACAAAAACTTGTCACTCGAGTTGACTCGAAGTCCGTAAGTCAGCTCGAAGCCTTGGTCAGTGGAAAAATAAACTCTACAGGAGTCGGCTCTTCAAGGCTGAGTCGGCTTGAAGTCCGAGTCATCGACAGCATAAACTCTGGACAAGTCGGCTCTTCTGGGCTTGAGTCGGCTCGAAGTCTCAGTCACCAAAAATATAAGTTCTTCATCGAGTCGACTCTTAAGGCTCGAGTCGGCTCAAATTTCTAAAACTCTGAAATTTTTTATGCCATGCTAGATTAGGAGTCGGCTCTTGGTCCATGAGTCGGCTCTTGCAAGAAATTCTTTTTATGCTTCAAATTTCTCCAAACTTTTTTCAATTCAAAATTCCAACAAGAACAAGTCTTCCAAAAAGCTTCAAAGAGCTTACCAAACATGTCTAACCTACTTGCACTCATTTTTACTAATTTAGAGCCCTTTTTACAAGATTATATAGATGAAAAAATTAGGGCTTTACAACTTGAAGTGTACATGAGTTCATACAATGTTGGAATACATCTCAACTAGATAGAAAACCAACTGATATAAAGATACATACTTTCCTGCAATACTTCTTGAGTAATTGAAAGAATTAGTAAAGCATACATGTTCCAATGTTTTGTAATCATCAAAATCATTTCAGGGGTCAATAATCTCTCCCTTTTTGATAATGACAAAATAGTGGGCATGAAAAGGTTTAAAAAACTTTACAATTACCTGTAATGATATACTATGTATCATATTCACATGTATTAAGGTGTATTCAAATTAGTGTGTATCAAAGCAAGTAAAGTATCAAGTTGTTGAAGTGAAGTAGTATCAAAATAATGTATCATTATTGTATTGTTCATGCACTAAGTATCAAATCATCATAATACTAACTTTGCATTTGAAATAAGTTTTAATAAAAGCTCCCCCTTTCTCATATAACATTGCTCTCTTCTCATTTTCATGCTCTTTTCATTTTTCATGCTCATCTCCCCCTTTTTGTCATCAACACAAAAGTATAGAATTTACGGAAAACATTCATTCATACTCAATCATTCATATGGATCAAAACATAACATTTTTAAAACACAAATATATATATATAAAGAGTCAATACAAGATGTGATACATTACAAAAGTGCTAAAGCACACCAAAATAGTATCACAAACAATAGGAAATGCTAAAAAAAATAAATCCTAAAGGTCAGAAGGAAGGACTAGGCTAATCATCACTAGGCTCATCTTCACTAGAAGAAGAACCAACCTCTAAAATGCCAGGAGCAGGTTTAAATTTAGGGAACCTAGGTCTAAGGTCCCTAAGTCTAGTCCTAAAAGGAATTGAGGACCTAGAAGTTTGAGGTCTAGATTTGGTTGGAGGCTCTGAACAAATTAAGATAGGTGTCGGCCATCTAGAAGGATGATCATTAGACAATGCTAAGGTGCTGGTAGTCAATAGAATCTGCATCGCCAGAGTGTCTGCTATGCCAGTGCTCTAACCCTGAGTACCAGTACCAAGCCCAACAGGAGGAGTAGCTGTAGTATGAATGTTAGTAGAATGCTTTGTCTCTCCCTGTGCATAGTCAGCATCATGAATATCTGGTCCAACTGAAGATGGAGGAGGTGCTGAATGGCTAGCTATCCTGATCTACTAAAGAACTGATAAAATTTGCTGGAAGCCATGTCACATCTCAGTCTGAAGTGCCACTATCCTAGCATCTGTCTCTTTCTCTTTCTTTGTAGAGTAAAGAACTCCTCTAAAATAAGCTGTAACCTGCGATCATCACCTAAACCATCAGCAGTAGATCCTCTCATAGGTGAATGAGGTGTAGAAGGTGCTGGCTCAGATGGTCCAGCCTCATCAGTCTATAGCTCAGCCTTAATGCCCTGTGCTTGACCAGTCTGGTCATCCTCATTGGACTCCCCATCAGAATGTGTAGCTAGCAGTCCAGAAGTCTTCCCGATCCAATGCCCATCTACCTTCAGAAAACCCATTTTGTTCAAGGACTTTACATTATATCTGTCTGTATGTAGTAGAGGTCTGTTGTCCTCACCAGATAAATCCATCTCGACATCCTGAAAAAGTAGTGTAAAAACCATGCCATAAGGAAGACATTCTCGTGCCCTACAAGCTACTTCCCACATCTAGGATATCATGATGTATGGTAAGGGCCTCTCCCTCGATCAAGCATCTCATAAATATAAGACCCCTCTCACTCACCCAGTCAAACCTTCCAGTTCTGGGTAGAAAAACATGGCTAATAATATTATGAATCAATCTCATGTCCAAAGATAGTTGGTTTGCCCTGACATGCACAACTCCAGAAGCATTATTCCTTTCAAGGATAATTCTCAAAGTCTTCTGTTTCTCTTTTAACACTAAAAAGCTCTCCCCTTCCTTAGGAATCTGAAGAATATTACTTAGCTTCTGCTTATTTATCACAATGTGTTTCCCTTTAACTGTAGATTCCATATGAAATGTACCAAGGGACAGATTTTCAAAAAATTGCCTTACTAAGGTTGGAAATGTTGGTGAATTCATCATACAAAAAGATTTCCACCCTTGTGTAATGAGCCATTGCCCTACTCTTAAATTTTCTTGTTCTAGGAAACTAAAATCCACACATCTTCCAGAGGTAACATGCTTGTTTCCCATAAGAATGACTTGCCTTGGAGCTTCTAGAGCATCTTGTTGTTCTTCATATGGCTATTCAGTGGGATTTAAAGTGTCCAATCTCCTCTTCATTCTTTTTTCCTTTGCTATGGTCCGCATAACCCTTTTTGCTTTCTTCCTTACGGCTTTCCTAGGACCCATTTTGGTTGGATTAGGATTTAGCAAAGGTTTGGTGGAGTTCTAAAGCTTTTCCTAGGTTTGGAATAGGGAACGGTTGGAGTAGGATAGGAAAGGTGAAAGGAAAATAAATTTTGAAACCTACGGAGCCCTATATAAAAAGGTTCGGCCTGACTCTCGAGTCGACTCGACAGAGCAAAGGGGTGCTCGAGTTGGCTCGAGTAAAAGTCAAGGTTAAAGCTCAAAAATCTAAAAAATAAAAATCTACAGGTTACTTAGCACTAGAGGAAGTGGTCATAAGCTCCAAAGTGAATTTTGAAACATCTAGATAATTTTTCCTTATTTTTGAAAATTAGGCCAAAACCTTTTAATATGGGTCACATAGACCTAACTCACCTCTAATCTTTTCAAATCTATCTTGGCTAAAAGGTTTGGTAAAAATATCAGCAAGTTGATCTTATGTAGGTATAAATTCTAATTTACAACATTATTTAAAACATGGTCTTTGATGAAATGATGTCTAATTTCTATATGCTTTGTTCTAGAATGCTGAATTAGATTTTTAGATAAATTAATAGCACTCGTGTTATCACATTTAATAAAAATTTTAGACTGGATAACACCATAATCTTCTAGCTGTTGCTTGATCCATAACACTTGTGCACAACAGCTCCCTGCAGCCACATATTCTGCCTCAACAGTAGACAGTGCTACAGAGTTCTATTTACGGTAGTGCCATGAAACAAGTTGACACCTAGAAATTGATAAGTGCCACTTATACTCTTTCTATCAATCTTACAGCCACCATAATCAGCATCAGAATAACTATTTAACTTTAAAGATGAATGCTTAGAATATCATAATCCTATATTACATGTGCCTTTAAGATACTTAATAATTCTTATAACAGCAATAATATGCGACTCTTTTGGATTTAATTGAAAACGCACACACATACAAATACTGAAAAGAATATGAGGTCTACTGGCAATTAAATAAAGTAGAGATCCAATCATACCTCTATACAATTTTTGATCAACAGTTGTGCCATTTTCATCTTTATCAAGTCTGCATGTAGGATTCATGGGTGTTCCAACTTCTTTGCTTGATTCCATGACAAACTTTTTGATAATCTCCTTAATATATTTGGCCTGGTTGATCAGAATTCCTTCCTTTGATTATTTGATTTGAAGCCCGAGGAAGTAGCTTAGCTCACCTATTAAATTCATTTCAAATTCACTCTACATTAACTTAGCAAAATCTTGGCACAAAGATTCATCAGTAAATCCAAATAATATATCATCAACATAAATTTGAACAACCAAAATATCATCATTTTTCTTTTGAATAAATAAGATAGTATCAACACTACCTCTTATAAAATCATTTCCAATTAAAAACTTACTTAATCTATCATACCAGGCTCTAGGTGCCTATTTAAGACCATATAAAGCTTTATTCAACTTGAAAACATGGTTTAGAAAAGTGTGATCGATAAAACCAGGTGGTTGTTTAACAAAAACTTCTTCAGATAGAAAACTATTTAGAAAAGCACTCTTTACATCTATTTGAAATAATATAAAGTTCATAAAACATGCATATACCAAGAGTAATCTAATAGCTTCTAGCCTAGCTACCAGTGCATAGGTCTCATCAAAATCTATTCTCTCTTCTTGATTATAACCTTGAGCTACCAGTCTAGCCTTGTTCCTAATCATATTACCTTGCTCATCTAGCTTTTTTCTATAAATCCATCTAGTGCCTATAACAGGATAGTCATTTGGTCTTTCTACAAGTGTCTAAACATTATTTATCCTGAATTGGTTTAACTCATCATGCATAGCTAACATCTAATTTGGATCGGTTTTAGCTTCTTCTATAGTACGTGGTTCTACATGAGATACAAAAGTGATCAAATCATGTACATCCCTATGTGAAGCTCTAGTTCTAACACCTTGAGATGGATCTCCTATAATAAGTTCTTTAGGATGTGAGTGTACATACCTCCATTCTTTAGGTATATCTTTATGATCTTTGCTTACCACTTCTTCATGTTGTTTACTTGCTTGCTTATCTTTGATAGTCATATCCTTTAGTCCATGTTCAAGTGTACCTGCATCATCATCAGTATAGTCTTTTTTTCTAGAAGATGTCATGTCAATTTCATTGAAAACAACATAGATTGATTCTTCCACAGTTAAAGTTCTTTTATTGAAAACTCGATAGGCTTTACTATTTGTAGAATAACCAAGAAATATAGCCTCATCAGATTTTGCATCAAACTTACCAAGATTTTCTTTACCATTATTAAGAACAAAACATTTTCATCCAAAAACATGAAAGTAATTGATATTAGGCTTTCTATTGTTCCACAGTTCATAGGGATTTTTCTTATAATAGGTATAATCAAAACTCTATTTAAAATGTAGCAAGCAATTTTTACAACTTCTGTCTAAAAGTATTTTGGAAGATTTCATTCACAAAGCATTATTCTGGACATTTTTTCTAAAGTTCTATTCTTTCTCTCTATAACACCATTTTGCTGTAGTGTTTCAGGAGCGGTGATGGGGACATCCATAATAAGAATATATACTTCGATTAACTTATTTTATTTTTGCAGCTATAGTCAATAAAGATTTCGAAACAAGATAAATTTTTTTTGAAACATGTTCCTAAGCCAAATTTTTTTGAAGTATGATTTAGCTCATAAGCCAACACATGAAAGAAGCCCATTAATTTTCTTGAAGCATGTTCATTAAAGCATGATTTGGCTCATAAGCCAACACATGGAAGAAGCCCATTCGGATCAAGCCCAAAGCATGATGGAGGGCATCCTCTTCAAGTCCAAGACCAACCATTCAAGCCTCTTCAAGACCAAGCCCAAGCCTAATTTATGCCAAGGTTTGAAGCACATGGAGGAACAACTCATCAAACAACCTTGGGGGAGAAGGAATTACATTACATCAAGAGTTTTATGGGGAACATAAAGATTCCTTCCACTACCCCAACAATATTTGACATGTAGGATGCCACAACTTATGACACCTAAGCCTCCATATCAGCATTTGGAAGCCACATTAGGATCTTCTAGATGCCACATGTCAAAGTGGTTGTAACTTTCTACCTACAATTTGTTTTTAGTTAGAACCACTTATCTAAGAGTTGTTGGAGCCAACTAAGCCAACTTTATCCCCTCCCCTCCACCCTTGGACAAAATTTCTAGCATTGGAGCCTATAAATAGGGCCCTTAGGCTCTCATTTTATTCATTGTATGCAATGATTTGAATTAATGAAAGGATTGTTTCCTTGTGTTTTAGTTTTCTTGAGTTCTTATTTGGAGTGAAGGTTTTCTAGCTAGTTTGAGTGTGTAGATCCTTATCCAAGGAGAGAATGAGAGTATTCTAAGTTTGAGTTTGAGAGTGAAGAGTTCTTTTGCAAGGAGTAAAGGATGGGATGCCCATTGATGGATCTATGATCAAGCTCCAAGTTCCAAGCCGCTGGCCACTTTCTTCTTCTTTTTTTTCTTTGTTTCCATTCCAACTCCAATTCTTCTTCCATGTCTAATCCCAAATTTCTTTGCAGGTTCTCTCAGGTTTCTAGGTCGAGGATGAAGGTCTCCATTCCATGGATCAAGGCCAAGGTGAGTCTCAAAGTAGAGAGTGCCAATCTTGACTTCTATGCCTCAATCCTTGAGTGATGAGAGCTCCTTCTTCCACCAAGTAATTAGCCATCATTATTGGTAGGAAAACCCTTCCTAAGCTTTATTAGATCGAATCATTTGAAGGTTAACTTGCCCTAGTAGTGATGGTTTCCTTTCCATGAAGATCCTAATCCTTATTTTGAACTAGATCTATATTGCGGGTCTTAAATATTAGATCAACTAGTCTCCTTATAAAAATTCTTTTCTTGGATTAATTTAGACCATTTATTTGATAATTAATTGCTCAAGTTTGCTTGCTGGTTAGCTTGCTAAAACTCTCCATTCATCATTTTATTTTCATCCCCCATCAATTTTTGGTATCAAAGCTTATGGTTTACTAGGTCAAGTATTTGATTGCTGAAGTTTTTGTTCTAGTATTCACCAAAATTTTTCATGAATTTTAGTAGTTTTTTTACATTGAAAAAAAATCCAAAAATTCTTTTGATGCATCTTAGGATGTTAATATCTAAGATATAAAATTTTTAAAAAATATTTTTTTCGAATTCTTAGTTTAATTTTTGTCACCTTAAGCTGCTACCTTAACTAGTTCACAACTTGTTTCAATTCTAGTTTCCCTCCATTTAGTTGCTCTATTCAATTAAAAAAAAATATTTTCTCTAAGTTTTAGGTTTGGATCTGAGATATACACTGAAAACAACTTTGGATTCTAGAATTTTTCTGATCTAAATTTCGAATTTTGAATCTTATATTGTTAAGGGTTTGTTGACTAGAAGCTTCCTGTAACAACTTTCACAAGAAGTTTCTAAAACGAATTTCCTAGCCATATTTCAAGAATAAAAACTCAAATTTTGAGATCTGAAGTGTTTACTCTGATATCTAACACTCCAAATTTAAATTTCATTTTTTTTAGAATTTTAAAATTTTAATTTTGAATTTTTAAAACTAGCCAGTTGAAAGTTGTTCCCTGCTAAAATTTTTTTTTATAACAAGATTTCAAAATTAATTTCTTAACCAAATTTCAGGAATTAAATTTCAAACTTTAGAATCTAGAATATTCACTGAGAGATTTAACAATTAAAACTTTAATTTTATTTTTTTTGGAATTTTAAAATTTTAATTTTGAATTTTTAAAATCAGTTGACTAGAAGTTGTTAGGGCTGAAACTATCTTACAATAACTCCTAACTTCTAGAACGAATTTTTAATCCTAATTTGAGATTTAAATTTTAAAATTTGATTTCTAAAATCTGGACTTCAAAATCTAAATTTTTTAATTTAAACTTTTTTTGAATTTTAATTTTTTAAAACTCGTGTTTGAATCACATGTTTGTGCTAATACTAGTTGTTGTGTTATCTAGTTGGTGAATTATTTGTGCATCCATTCCTAAATCTAATTAAGGGCATTCAATCATAACATAAGGGAAGGAGGTCATTACCTTTCCTTGGCCCAAAACAATCATCCACATTTGAATTGACCTAAACATAATTGAAATCGAGTAGCAACCTAAAACTAGGGACACCCACAAGTTGGGTTCAAGTGCAAGATGAGACCAAAAATTAGTTGAGTTTGTACTTACTTTTGAAATTGGTGTCTAAGGTTAGAGGTCCAATGGCAAATGCCTTAAGTGGACTTGTGGTTTTTAATTAGGACCTCGTGAAAGTGAGGGGAGCTTCCCGCAACCCCACCTCTTACCTGGCCAGTGGAAAAGGTAATTACAACTTAACTAGTACTTAGTCAATTCTTGTATTTTGAACTTTTAGGTCTAGGAGCCATAGAAGTTAGGTTTGTACTGCTTGCCCATTTGATCTGAAGCCCTATACCAATAGTCCTACATGTATCCATGGATCCCAATCTTGAATACTTTATGAGGTCCCTGACTGAAAAATTTGATACCCTAACTAAACAATTAGGACAAGATAATAAAGAGTTAGGGCAAGTAAATAATCAAATCGGGAACCTCGAAAAAGATTACTTGACCCGTACTAATCCTAAATCACCTCCCATTGGTCCAAGAGCCCATTATCATAATCTCACCCCTGAGTATAAACTTAGATATTGTTTCCTAGGTAGCTACCCAAGAGGGGGGTGAATTGGAAATTTAAAAAATTAAAGCACATAATGTGCTATTAAAATTCCTTTTAAAGTGTTAGGTGCTATGACAGAATAATAAATTGTAGAAGCTAAATGGTGCGGGCACCAGAATCAGAAGAAGACTTCAGAGCTCCATCTGGATCTCTGATTGACCTTGCCCGAAGAATTAAGATTTTCTGGTTTGTAATAAGGGTTGACTTGATCAACTCAATTTTAGCTTGAGTCTGTATTCCCTGCAGTTTATTTTGTTGAGTCATGTTGACTCAGTAGTGGTCTAGGACTTCAACCTGGGGTGTCATATTTTCTCCAAAGGCCAAGCAAGTGGGCGCCACACTCCCAGCCACACGCCTGAGTCCAGGGGGTGCCACATCTCCATCTAGTAGGCTTTGGTCCCCACACCACAAGATAGCAGGTCCCTCCTCTCATGCGCCACTTAAGGAGAAGACAATCTGGGAGCCACAATTCAAGGGGGCGGCCAAGGTGTTTCCATAAGAGCCAAGCTATGAAAAGATAGGAGCAAAGCTTGGGGAGGAAGACTAGGAGGCGCCCAAGTAATTCCAAATAAAACGAGGTATAAAAGGAAGGAAATTTCTCTTGAAGTGCAAGGTTAAGGAGGCGCCCAAACACTTCCAAATAAGACCGATCATGGAAGGAAAATATTTTTTCTTGAAGATCAAGGCAAGGAGGCGCCACCCACTTTCCTTTTGAAGCCACCAATCAACATTTGTGGAATCTTTTGGCTGGCCATAAGTGTAGGGATTGATCCTACAATCCTAATTTGAAGATCCCCTCCTTTAGTCCCACATGGGAAGATGTAAAACCCTACTCTCTTGTAAAGTCCTATAAATTAAACCCTTCTTGTAAACTTTAAAGTAATCTGATGAATGAATTAAAATTTTTTTGTGAGCAAACTCTGTGTTTTCTCTCTTCCGCACTTGCATCCAGGTGTTGAGCTCCGTGAGGGAGTAAATCCGGGTTCCCCAAGAACCTTGAGGAGGTGTGAGATCTCCAAACCCCAAACCCTAGGTTAGCCACTTCACTCCCAAACCCTAGCCGCCCATCATCCTTCTCTTTCCACCAAGCCCTAGCCTATCCCACCTCTCACGGCCACTCTCTTCAAGTCCAGGCCGACCCCAGCATCCGGGTCCAGTCCGGATACTTCAGATCCAGAGCAATTCCAAGAGGAAGTCAGATCAGCCTCCAGGAGAATCCAGATTTCAGCAACATCAACTTTCAAGTTCTTCAATCTGGTAAATTCTTCCTTGAGTATCTGATTCCATCACTTGTTCTTCTTCTTTCCCAGATCTTGAGTCCAGGAGAAGCCGACTCAGCCACAGGACCAGTATTGGAGGATCCATTGCGAAGATATCCGAATCCGAGGATCCAACAATCTGCTCGAGAGAGTTCTTCCACCAAACTTTGTGAAGATCACTGTCTGGTTGGTAACCCATCTCTTCTCTTTATTTCTGTCCTGTTGAAAGTTCAGAGTGAAACCCTAGGTCTGGGAGTTTCTCAACCCCCAGCGATCCGTTACATCTGAACTACTCTGATAACCCAGTTTTATTTAAATTGTGCTTTCAATTATTACCTAGTTTCTTTCCATTAGTTTAACTTTCTTTGAGTCAAAGCCGACTTCTGAAAATATATATAAAAAAAAAGAAGAAGAAAACAATAAAAAAGAATTAGCCTCAATTTACTTCCGCATCGCATCATCTCTCTCTCTTTCGTTCTGCATCATTTTTGGTATCAGAGCCCAGTCTAGGGTTTCTGTTTTGCTTGCTTGTTTTAAGTCTCTCTCCTTTTACTTTGTCTGCTCGAAGTAGACTCCCCAGGACGTCCGGTCCTAGGAATGAAGCGACGTGCAAACCTCCTCTTCCCATTCCATGGGGTGTTCCTAGGGTGTGTAGGGGATCCGTTGGGTTACAACTTCGTAGCAGGAATTGTAAACGAGGGAAGCACCCTGTTTTCAGTCCGTAACTATCCTGTTGCAAAATTGTTTCTCAGTGCAGGTAACTCCGAATTGTGTGATTTTTATTTTTCTAGAACCAGTATAATTGAAGCTATTTTACATAATATTCCTGTGATTTATTGATTTCGTGAATTTTCTGAGAGTTAAATAACTGCAACTCTGTTTTTGTGTTCTGCAATTCAATTATCTTGAGTGAACATCTCCTAACTCATCCTAAGGGCATTTGAGCATCTAAGATAAGGGGAGGAGTTGATAACCTCTCCTTAGCCCACAACCACCACCCCCTCATTCGATCCTAAGCCTAACTTTAAAATTTATTAGACTTAATTTGCCCTAGTGGGCTAGGGACATCAACAAGTCGGGTCAAGGCTAGTGTTGAGTCAGTTTGTCTAGTTACTCTGTGTGTGCTTTGTACTCAGTGTCTAGAATGGTGGTTCAGGGACTACGTCCCGAAGGGCTTGTGTGCTGGTCCGCCTACCTGGCCAATCACTGATTGGTGTCTAGGATTGGCAATTAGGGACCTAACACTCCCCTTACACCTGCCTGGCTGAGTCCCGAGTTACTACAGGCTAGCTTGCCAGTCTGATTGGGCATCTAGTTTGGGCTCTAGGTCTAGTTAGCCCGTAGTCGTTCCGTTGAGTCTCATTTTGTGTGTTTGCTTGCATCATCATGTCTACCCGGAATGGAGTACCCTACCAACCTGGTCAAACCCAACCTGATCTAGAGGCCATGGTTAGAGCTCTTACTGAGAGTATGAACAAATTGAGTCAGGATGTGACTGCTACTGTTGCCCAGTTTAAGGAACAGGTCCATGAGAATTTTGCCCAGCTTAGGGATCGAGTCCAAGTACTTGAGGAACCTAAGCATCAGAATTGGACTCCTGACCCAGATTTTAATGTGCCTCAACCTCACCCACACCAAGAGCCTAGAAGACCTTTATATAGAGATCCTGAACCTAATCATAGGAGGCCTGACCCAGAACCTGAAGATAGAGATGATAGGTTCATTCGGAACATCAAATTAGATGCACCCACTTTTGATGGTAGCTTAAACCCTAAGGTGTATTCTGATTGGGAGGGTAAGATGGACCAGTACTTTGAGTGGTATGCCATGTCTGAGAAAGGAAGTTCAAGTTTGCCAAGATGAAGTTAGTACGTCAAGCTAGGTTATACTGGGGGAACATTGAGCTAACCACTAGAAGACGAAATGTAGAGCCCATAACCACTTGGCAGGGTATGAAAGAGAAACTTAGAGATAAGTACCTACCCATTTCATACCAGCAGAATCTGTTAGACCAATGGCAGACTTTGAAACAAGGGAACCGATCTGTATCAGACTACATAACCACCTTTGATGAATACCTGATGAGATGTGATGTGAGTGAATCCCATGAGGTCACTTTGTCTAGGTTTAGGGCTGGACTTAGGGAAGACATAAAGAGGGAGTTGTTTCTGAGAGAGGTTACTGACCTAGACCAAGCCTATCAGATTGCACTGAACACTGAGAAGTTTCAGAGAGGACCTATACCTTCTAGGGTTAGTGCCCCAATTCCAAGAAATGGACCTAGCCAAGTTACCCCTAGCAAGTCTAATCAGGGTATTCCCACCCCTAGGTCCATGGACAAAGGTAAGGCACCTGACACCCAAAGAACCCTTAGTATCATCTGTTTTAAGTGCCAGAAGCCCGGTCATATCTCCAACCAGTGCACAGCCATAGCTTGTTTTAAGTGCCACAAGGTAGGTCATGTTTCTAGCCAGTGCCCTCGTAGATCCCTTTACATAGAAGAAGCAGAGGAAGAGAGTTCCGGACCCAATGAAGAGTTTGAAGAAGAAGTTTATGAGGCCGGAATGAATTTGGTCGATGAGTATGAAGGAGAGGAGGAATCCATAGAGTCTGACCAATTAGGGGTTGTAAGATGCATCCTGTCCCAGAATAGAGTTCAGGAGGATTGGCGTAGGACTAACATCCTACAGACTTTCCTTAAACTAGGGGATAAGGTATGTAAAATCATCATAGATAGTGGGAGCTGTGTGAATGCCATTTCTGCTAGCACTGTCAAAATGTTAGGCTTAACCCCAGTCCCCCACCCCAACCCCTATAAGGTTTCTTGGGTAGACTCTACCTCTATACCCATCCAGTCTAGATGTCAGGTCCAAATCCAAATGCAATCCTATCAAGAGAAGATTTGGTGTGACGTCTTGCCCATGGGGGTGAGCAGTATAATTCTTGGAAGACCTTGGTTGTATGATCATGATGCCACCCTCTTAGGAAAATCCAACACCTGTGTCTTTAGTTTCAATGGGAAGAAAATCACAATCCATTCAGTCCCTCCTAAGGACAAGGTAGCTAAAGGAACCAATAAGGTCAGAGAAATGAAGACTGGAGTGAACCTAATTAGTGCTAAGGATCTAGAATAAGAAATTCATAGTGGTTCACCTATTTGGATGTTGACTGCTAAGGAACTTAGGACTCCTACACCCTCAGAGCCTCCTCAGGAAGTTAAACCTTTGTTAAAAGAATTTGAGGATGTTTTTCCCGAGGATCTGCCAGACCACCTTCCACCTCTTAGGGATATCCAGCATTCCATAGATTTAGTCCCAGGAGCTACTTTACCCAACTTGCCCCATTATAGGATGAATCCATCTGAGCATAAGGAACTGCAAAAGCAGGTTGGAGAATTGTTAAGGAAGGGGTTCATTAGGGAGAGTCTTAGCCATTGTGCAGTCCCTGCACTTCTAACCCCGAAGAAGGATGGCACGTGGAGGATGTGTGTTGATAGTCGTGCCATCAACAAAATCACAATCAAGTATAGGTTCCCCATCCCTAGACTAGATGACATGCTAGATATGATGGCCGGTGCAATGGTTTTTTCTAAAATTGATCTCAAGAGCGGCTATCATCAGGTTAGGATTAGACCAGGGGATGAGTGGAAAACCGCTTTCAAAACTAAGGATGGTCTCTATGAATGGGTTGTTATGCCTTTTGGGTTGTCCAATGCCCCTAGTACTTTCATGAGGATTATGACCCAGGTACTTAGAGCTTTCATAGGGAAGTTTGTAGTGGTCTATTTTGATGACATCCTGATCTATAGTAAGACCCCTGCAGACCACCTAGGCCACCTTAGACAAGTCTGTCAAGTTTTGAGGAATGATAGTCTCTACGGTAATCTCAAAAAGTGTGAATTCATGACCAGTAGAATTATCTTCCTTGGTTTTGTAGTAACCCCTGACGGCGTGGCTGCCGATCCTGAAAAAATTAGGTCCATAGTAGAATGGCCAGAGCCGACTAGTGTGCATGAAGTCAGAAGTTTCCACGGCTTGGCTACCTTCTATAGGCGATTCATCAAGGGGTTTAGTACTGTAGTTGCTCCTATCACAGACTGTATTAGGAAGGGAGAATTCCAGTGGACTAAAGCAGCCCATAAAGCCTTCCTAGATCTTAAGGATAGGATGACCCAGGCACCCATTTTGAGGTTACCCGACTTTTCAATGGTATTTGAGGTTGCCTGTGATGCTTCAGGAGTAGGTATAGGTGGAGTCCTAAGCCAAGAGAACCATCCCGTAGCATTCTTTAGTGAAAAACTTAATGATGCTAAGCTTAGGTATTCTACCTATGATAAGGAATTTTATGCGGTAGTGCAAGCTTTGCGTTACTGGAGACATTATTTGCTACCGCAAGAATTTGTGCTATTTTCGGACCATGAGGCTCTTAGATTCTTGAATTCCCAGAAGAAGCTTAACCCTAGGCATGCTAAGTGGGTAGAGTATATCCAGTCCTATACTTTTGTTTTGAAGCATAAGGCTGGGTCTGAAAATAAGGTAGCTGATGCCCTTAGTCGTCGATCTTTGTTGTTGAATTCTGTTAGGGCTGAAGTCATAGGGTTTGAGCAAATCAAAGAGGAATATGAGTCGTGTCCGGATTTTAAGACTGTGTACCAGGATCTAACTCAAGGACCATCTAGTGACCATAAGGATTATACCCTTTTAGATGGCTTTCTGTTCTTTAAGAATAGGCTTTGCATCCCTAGAACTTCTCTTAGGGAATTTTTGATTTGGGAAATTCATGCTGGAGGTTTAGCTGGCCATTTCGGAAAAGACAAGACCACCCTGGCTATTGAAGACCACTTTTTCTGGCCTAGTTTAAAAAGAGATGTAGCACACATTGTGGCTAGGTGTCGGACCTGCGCTGTTGCCAAACAGCGAAAACAGAACACCGGCCTTTATACCCCACTCCCTGTCCCAGATCGTCCTTGGCAAGATGTGAGCATGGACTTTGTGTTAGGTTTGCCTAAGACCCAGAGGAGACATGACTCTATCTGTGTTGTAGTCGACCGATTTTCCAAGATGGCCCATTTCTTGCCTTGTTCCCAAACATTTGATGCGTCTAAGGTAGCCACCCTGTTCTTTAATGAGATAGTTCGACTCCATGGCCTACCTAAGACAATTGTTTCCGATAGGGATGTCCGGTTCACCAGCTATTTCTGGAAAACCCTTTGGCATAAGTTAGGGGAAAAACTTAAGTTTTCAACTGCCTATCATCCCCAGACTGATGGCCAAACCGAAGTAGTGAACCGTAGTTTAGGCAATCTGTTAAGGTGTCTTGTTGGTGAAAATTTTAGGAACTGGGATTTGCACTTACCTAGAGCTGAATTTGCATACAATGACTCGGTCAATAGGTCTACGGGTAAGAGTCCATTTGAAATTGTGCATGGGTACAAACCTCACACACCTCTTGACTTAGCTCCTTTACCAGTCCACACACGAGTCTCCGAGTCTGCCGAAGTTTTTGCACAGCATATAAAAGACTTGCATAAAGAAATTCATGCCAAAATAAACTTAAGTAATGAAACTTATAAGAAGTTGGCTGATTCTCAAAGGCGAGTCAAAACTTTTGATAAAGGAGACTATGTAATGATTAGGTTAAGGCCTGAACGGTTTCCTCCAGGAACCATTAGAAAGTTACATGCTAGAGGAGCTGGGCCTTTTAGAGTGGTGAAGAGAGTAGGATCCAATGCCTATGTGCTCGAGTTACCTCAGAACTAGGCATTAGCTCCACTTTCAACATTTCAGACCTAGTAGAGTATAGAGAGCCTGTGATTCCCAGTGAGCCTTTTGAGCCTAATCCTACTCTTGAGAGTGAACCCAACCCTGTGTGTCCACCAATAAACTGGCCTGTGAGGAAAGAGCAGATTGAAAAGATCCTGGATGATCAGGTTATCTCTACTCGTAATCGAGGATACCAAAGATACCTGGTCCGCTGGCAAGGAAGGCCAGATTCTGATGACTCTTGGATCTCCGAGAAGAATTACAAGAATTGGACCCAGACCTCTTGGAGAGATACCAGAGCCAACTTGATCCATACTCGACAGGGTCGAGTTCCTCCCACCTTGGGAGAATTGGTGCGGGCACCAGACTCAGAAGAAGACTTCAGAGCTCCATCTGGATCTCTGATTGACCTTGCCCGAAGAATTAGGGTTTTCTGGTTTGTAATTAGGGTTGACTTGATCAACTCAATTTTAGCTTGAGTCTGTATTCCCTGAATTTTTTTTTGAGTCATGTTGACTCAGTAGTGGTCTAGGACTTCAACCTGGGGTGTCACATTTTCTCCCAAGGCCAAGCAAGTGGGCGCCACACTCCCAGCCACACTCCCAGCCACACGCCTGAGTCCAGGGGGCGCCACATCTCCATCCAGTAGGCTTTGGTCCCCACACCACAAGATAGCAGGTCCCTCCTCTCATGCGCCACTCAAGGAGAAGACAATCTGGGAGCCACAATTCAAGGGGGCGGCCAAGGTGTTTCCATAAGAGCCAAGCTATGAAAAGAAAGGAGCAAAGCTTGGGGAGGAAGACTAGGAGGCGCCCAAGTAATTCCAAATAAAACCAGGTATAAAAGGAAGGAAATTTCTCTTGAAGTGCAAGGTTAAGGAGGCGCCCAAATACTTCCAAATAAGACCGATCATGGAAGGAAAAATATTTTTTCTTGAAGATCAAGGCAAGGAGGCGCCACCCACTTTCCTTTTGAAGCCACCAATCAACATTTGTGGAATCTTTTGGCCGGCCATAAGTGTAGGGATTGATCCTACAATCCTAATTTGAAGATCCCCTCCTTTAGTCCCACATGGAAGATGTAAAACCCTACTCTCTTGTAAAGTCCTATAAATTAAACCCTTCTTGTAAACTTTAAAGTAATCTGATGAATGAATTAAAATTTTTTTGTGAGCAAACTCTGTGTTTTCTCTCTTCCGCACTTGCATCCAGGTGTTGAGCTTCGTGAGGGAGTAAATCCGGGTTCCCCAGGAACCTTGAGGAGGTGTGAGATCTCCAAACCCAAACCCTAGGTTAGCCACTTCACTCCCAAACCCTAGCCGCCCATCATCCTTCTCTTTCCACCAAGCCCTAGCCTATCCCACCTCTCACGGCCACTCTCTTCAAGTCCAGGCCGACCCCAGCATCGGGTCCAGTCCGGATACTTCAGATCCAGAGCAATTTCCAGAGGAAGTCAGATCAGCCTCCAGGAGAATCCAGATTTCAGCAACATCAACTTTCAAGTTCTTCAATCTGGTAAATTCTTCCTTGAGTATCTGATTCCATCACTTGTTCTTCTTCTTTCCCAGATCTTGAGTCCAGGAGAAGCCGACTCAGCCACAGGACCAGTATTGGAGGATCCATTGCGAAGATATCCGAATCCGAGGATCCAACAATCTGCTCGAGAGAGTTCTTCCACCAAACTTTGTGAAGATCACTGTCTGGTTGGTAACCCATCTCTTCTCTTTATTTCTGTCCTGTTGAAAGTTCAGAGCGAAACCCTAGGTCTGAGAGTTTCTCGACCCCAGCGATCCGTTACTTCTGAACTACTCTGATAACCCAGTTTTATTTAAATTGTGCTTTCAATTATTACCTAGTTTCTTTCCATTAGTTTAACTTTCCTTTGAGTCAAAGCCGACTTCTGAAAATATATATAAAAAAAAAGAAAGAAGAAAACAACAAAAAAGAATTAGTCTCAATTTACTTCCGCATCGCATCATCTCTCTCTCTTTCGTTCTGCATCATTTTTGGTATCAGAGCCCAGTCTAGGGTTTCTGTTTTGCTTGCTTGTTTTAAGTCTCTCTCCTTTTACTTTGTCTGCTCGAAGTAGACTCCCCAGGACGTCCGGTCCTAGGAATGAAGCGAGGTGCAAACCTCCTCTTCCCATTCCACGGGGTGTTCCTAGGGCGTGTAGGGGATCCGTTGGGTTACAACTTCGTAGCAGGAATTGTAAACGGGGGAAGCACCCTGTTTTCAGTCCGTAACTATCCTGTTGCAAGAATTGTTTCTCAGTGCAGGTAACTCCGAATTGCATGATTTTGTTTTTCTAGAACCAGTATAATTGAATATAGTTTACATAATTTTCTGTGATTTATTGGTTTCCGTGAAATTTTGAGAGTTAAATTACTGCAACTCTATTTTTGTGTTCTGCAATTCAATTTTCTTGAGTGAACATCTCCTAATTCATCCTAAGGGCATTTGAGCATCTAAGATAAGGGGAGGAGTTTATAACCTCTCCTTAGCCCACAACCACCACCCCTCATTCGATCCTAAGCCTAACTTTAAAATTTATTAGACTTAATTTGCCCTAGTGGGCTAGGGACATCAACAAGTCGGGTCAAGGCTAGTGTTGAGTCAGTTTGTCTAGTTACTCTGTGTGTGCTTTGTACTCAGTGTCTAGAACGGTGGTTCAGGGACTACATCCCGAAGGGCTTGTGTGCTGGTCCGCCTACCTGGCCAATCACTGATTGGTGTCTAGGATTGGCGATTAGGGACCTAACACTCCCCTTACACCTGCCTGGCTGAGTCCCGAGTTACTACAGGCTAGCTTGCCAGTCTGATTGGGCATCTAGTTTGGGCTCTAGGTCTAGTTAGCCCGTAGTCGTTCCGTTGAGTCTCATTTTGTGTGTTTGCTTGCATCATCATGTCTACCCGGAATGGAGTACCCTACCAACCTGGTCAAACCCAACCTGATCTAGAGGCCATGGTTAGAGCTCTTACTGAGAGTATGAACAAATTGAGTCAGGATGTGACTGCTACTGTTGCCCAGTTTAAGGAACAGGTCCATGAGAATTTTGCCCAGCTTAGGGATCGAGTCCAAGTACTTGAGGAACCTAAGCATCAGAATTGGACTCCTGACCCAGATTTTAATGTGCCTCAACCTCACCCACACCAAGAGCCTAGAAGACCTTTATATAGAGATCCTGAACCTAATCATAGGAGGCCTGACCCAGAACCTGAAGATAGAGATGATAGGTTCATTCGGAACATCAAATTAGATGCACCCACTTTTGATGGTAGCTTAAACCCTAAGGTGTATTCTGATTGGGAGGGTGAGATGGACCAGTACTTTGAGTGGTATGCCATGTCTGAGGAAAGGAAGTTCAAGTTTGCCAAGATGAAGTTAGTACGTCAAGCTAGGTTATACTGGGGGAACATTGAGCTAACCACTAGAAGACGAAATGTAGAGCCCATAACCACTTGGCAGGGTATGAAAGAGAAACTTAGAGATAAGTACCTACCCATTTCATACCAGCAGAATCTGTTAGACCAATGGCAGACTTTGAAACAAGGGAACCGATCTGTATCAGACTACATAACCACCTTTGATGAATACCTGATGAGATGTGATGTGAGTGAATCCCATGAGGTCACTTTGTCTAGGTTTAGGGCTGGACTTAGGGAGACATAAAGAGGGAGTTGTTTCTGAGAGAGGTTACTGACCTAGACCAAGCCTATCAGATTGCACTGAACACTGAGAAGTTTCAGAGAGGACCTATACCTTCTAGGGTTAGTGCCCCAATCCCAAGAAATGGACCTAGCCAAGTTACCCCTAGCAAGTCTAATCAGGTATTCCCACCCCTAGGTCCATGGACAAAGGTAAGGCACCTGACACCCAAAGAACCCTAGTATCATCTGTTTTAAGTGCCAGAAGCCCGGTCATATCTCCAACCAGTGCACAGCCATAGCTTGTTTTAAGTGCCACAAGGTAGGTCATGTTTCTAGCCAGTGCCCTCGTAGATCCCTTTACATAGAAGAAGCAGAGGAAGAGAGTTCCGGACCCAATGAAGAGTTTGAAGAAGAAGTTTATGAGGCCGGAATGAATTTGGTCGATGAGTATGAAGGAGAGGAGGAATCCATAGAGTCTGACCAATTAGGGGTTGTAAGATGCATCCTGTCCCAGAATAGAGTTCAGGAGGATTGGCGTAGGACTAACATCCTACAGACTTTCCTTAAACTAGGGGATAAGGTATGTAAAATCATCATAGATAGTGGGAGCTGTGTGAATGCCATTTCTGCTAGCACTGTCAAAATGTTAGGCTTAACCCAGTCCCCCACCCCAACCCCTATAAGGTTTCTTGGGTAGACTCTACCTCTATACCCATCCAGTCTAGATGTCAGGTCCAAATCCAAATGCAATCCTATCAAGAGAAGATTTGGTGTGACGTCTTGCCCATGGGGGTGAGCAGTATAATTCTTGGAAGACCTTGGTTGTATGATCATGATGCCACCCTCTTAGGAAAATCCAACACCTGTGTCTTTAGTTTCAATGGGAAGAAAATCACAATCCATTCAGTCCCTCCTAAGGACAAGGTAGCTAAAGGAACCAATAAGGTCAGAGAAATGAAGACTGGAGTGAACCTAATTAGTGCTAAGGATCTAGAACAAGAAATTCATAGTGGTTCACCTATTTGGATGTTGACTGCTAAGGAACTTAGGACTCCTACACCCTCAGAGCCTCCTCAGGAAGTTAAACCTTTGTTAAAAGAATTTGAGGATGTTTTTCCCGAGGATCTGCCAGACCACCTTCCACCTCTTAGGGATATCCAGCATTCCATAGATTTAGTCCCAGGAGCTACTTTACCCAACTTGCCCCATTATAGTGAATCCATCTGAGCATAAGGAACTGCAAAAGCAGGTTGGAGAATTGTTAAGGAAGGGGTTCATTAGGGAGAGTCTTAGCCCTTGTGCAGTCCCTGCACTTCTAACCCCGAAGAAGGATGGCACGTGGAGGATGTGTGTTGATAGTCGTGCCATCAACAAAATTACAATCAAGTATAGGTTCCCCATCCCTAGACTAGATGACATGCTAGATATGATGGCCGGTGCAATGGTTTTTTCTAAAATTGATCTCAAGAGCGGCTATCATCAGGTTAGGATTAGACTAGGGGATGAGTGGAAAACCGCTTTCAAAACTAAGGATGGTCTCTATGAATGGGTTGTTATGCCTTTTGGGTTGTCCAATGCCCCTAGTACTTTCATGAGGATTATGACCCAGTACTTAGAGCTTTCATAGGAAGTTTGTAGTGGTCTATTTTGATGACATCCTGATCTATAGTAAGACCCCTGCAGACCACCTAGGCCACCTTAGACAAGTCTGTCAAGTTTTGAGGAATGATAGTCTCTACGGTAATCTCAAAAAGTGTGAATTCATGACCAGTAGAATTATCTTCCTTGGTTTTGTAGTAACCCCTGACGGCGTGGCTGCCGATCCTGAAAAAATTAGGTCCATAGTAGAATGGCCAGAGCCGACCAGTGTGCATGAAGTCAGAAGTTTCCACGGCTTGGCTACCTTCTATAGGCGATTCATCAAGGGGTTTTGTACTGTAGTTGCTCCTATCACAGACTATATTAGGAAGGGAGAATTCCAGTGGACTAAAGCAGCCCATAAAGCCTTCCTAGATCTTAAGGATAGGATGACCCAGGCACCCATTTTGAGGTTACCCGACTTTTCAAAGGTATTTGAGGTTGCCTGTGATGCTTCAGGAGTAGGTATAGGTGGAGTCCTAAGCCAAGAGAACCATCCCGTAGCATTCTTTAGTGAAAAACTTAATGATGCTAAGCTTAGGTATTCTACCTATGATAAGGAATTTTATGCGGTAGTGCAAGCTTTGCGTTACTGGAGACATTATTTGCTACCGCAGGAATTTGTGCTATTTTCGGACCATGAGGCTCTTAGATTCTTGAATTCCCAGAAGAAGCTTAACCCTAGGCATGCTAAGTGGGTAGAGTATATCCAGTCCTATACTTTTGTTTTGAAGCATAAGGCTGGGTCTGAAAATAAGGTAGCTGATGCCCTTAGTCGTCGATCTTTGTTGTTGAATTCTGTTAGGGCTGAAGTCATAGGGTTTGAGCAAATCAAAGAGGAATATAAGTCATGTCCGGATTTTAAGACTGTGTACCAGGATCTAACTCAAGGACCATCTAGTGACCATAAGGATTATACCCTTTTAGATGACTTTCTGTTCTTTAAGAATAGGCTTTGCATCCCTAGAACTTCTCTTAGGGAATTTTTGATTTGGAAAATTCATGCTGGAGGTTTAGCTGGCCATTTCGGAAAAGACAAGACCACCCTGGCTATTGAAGACCACTTTTTCTGGCCTAGTTTAAAAAGAGATGTAGCACACATTGTGGCTAGGTGTCGGACCTGCGCTATTGCCAAACAGCGAAAACAGAACACCGGCCTTTATACCCCACTCCCTGTCCCAGATCGTCCTTGGCAAGATGTGAGCATGGACTTGTGTTAGGTTTGCCTAAGACCCAGAGGAGACATGACTCTATCTGTGTTGTAGTCGACCGATTTTCCAAGATGGCCCATTTCTTGCCTTGTTCCCAAACATTTGATACGTCTAAGGTAGCCACCCTGTTCTTTAATGAGATAGTTCGACTCCATGGCCTACCTAAGACAATTGTTTCCGATAGGGATGTCCGGTTCACCAGCTATTTCTGGAAAACCCTTTGGCATAAGTTAGGGGAAAAACTTAAGTTTTCAACTGCCTATCATCCCCAGACTGATGGCCAAACCGAAGTAGTGAACCGTAGTTTAGGCAATCTGTTAAGGTGTCTTGTTGGTGAAAACATTAGGAACTGGGATTTGTACTTACCTAGAGCTGAATTTGCATACAATGACTCGGTCAATAGGTCTACGGGTAAGAGTCCATTTGAAATTGTGCATGGGTACAAACCTCACACACCTCTTGACTTAGCTCCTTTACCAGTCCACACACGAGTCTCTGAGTCTGCCGAAGTTTTTGCACAGCATATAAAAGACTTGCATAAAGAAATTCATGCCAAAATAAACTTAAGTAATGATACTTATAAGAAGTTGGCTGATTCTCAAAGGCGAGTCAAAACTTTTGATAAAGGAGACTATGTAATGATTAGGTTAAGGCCTCAACGGTTTCCTCCAGGAACCATTAGAAAGTTACATGCTAGAGGAGCTGGGCCTCTTAGAGTGGTGGAGAGAGTAGGATCCAATGCCTATGTGCTCGAGTTACCTCCAGAACTAGGCATTAGCTCCACTTTCAGCATTTCAGACCTAGTAGAGTATAGAGAGCCGGCTGTGATTCCCAGTGAGCCTTTTGAGCCTAATCCTACTCTTGAGAGTGAACCCAACCCTGTGTGTCCACCAACAAACTGGCCTGTGAGGAAAGAGCAGATTGAAAAGATCATGGATGATCAGGTTATCTCTACTCGTAATCGAGGATACCAAAGATACCTGGTCCGCTGGCAAGGAAGGCCAGATTCTGATGACTCTTGGATCTCCCGAGAGAATTACAAGAATTGGACCCAGACCTCTTGGAGAGATACCAGAGCCAACTTGATCCATACTCGACAGGGTCGAGTTCCTCCCACCTCGGGAGAATTGGTGCGGGCACCAGACTCAGAAGAAGACTTCAGAGCTCCATCTAGATCTCTGATTGACCTTGCCCGAAGAATTAGGGTTTTCTGGTTTGTAATTAGGGTTGACTTGATCAACTCAATTTTAGCTTGAGTCTGTATTCCCTGAAGTTTATTTTGTTGAGTCATGTTGACTCAGTTGTGGTCTAGGACTTCAACCTGGGGTGTCACATTTTCTCCCAAGGCCAAGCAAGTGGGCGCCACACTCCCAGCCACACGCCTAAGTCCAGGGGGCGCCACATCTCCATCCAGTAGGCTTTGGTCCCCACACCACAAGATAGCAGGTCCCTCCTCTTATGCGCCACTTAAGGAGAAGACAATCTAGGAGCCACAATTCAAGGGGGTGGCCAAGGTGTTTCCATAAGAGCCAAGCTATGAAAAGAAAGGAGCAAAGCTTGGGGAGGAAGACTAGGAGGCGCCCAAGTAATTCCAAATAAAACCAGGTATAAAAGGAAGGAAATTTTTCTTGAAGTGCAAGGTTAAGGAGGCGCCCAAATACTTCCAAATAAGACCGATCATGGAAGGAAAAATATTTTTTCTTGAAGATCAAGGCAAGGAGGCGCCACCCACTTTCCTTTTGAAGTCACCAATCAACATTTGTGGAATCTTTTGGCCGGCCATAAGTGTAGGGATTGATCCTACAATCCTAATTTGAAGATCCCCTGCTTTTGTCCCACATGGGAAGATGTAAAACCCTACTCTCTTGTAAAGTCCTATAAATTAAACCCTTCTTGTAAACTTTAAAGTAATCTGATGAATGAATTAAAATTTTTTTGTGAGCAAACTCTGTGTTTTCTCTCTTCCGCACTTGCATCCAGGTGTTGAGCTCCGTGAGGAGTAAATCCGGGTTCCCCAGGAACCTTGAGGAGGTTTGAGATCTCCAAACCCCAAACCCTAGGTTAGCCACTTCACTCCCAAACCCTAGCCGCCCATCATCCTTCTCTTTCCACCAAGCCCTAGCCTATCCCACCTCTCACGGCCACACTCTTCAAGTCCGGGCCGAACCCAGCATCCGGTCCAGTCTGGATACTTCAGATCCAGAGCAATTCCCAGAGGAAGTCAGATCAGCCTCCAGGAGAATCTAGATTTCAGCAACATCAACTTTCAAGTTCTTCAATCTGGTAAATTCTTCCTTGAGTATCTGATTCCATCACTTGTTCTTCTTCTTTCCCAGATCTTGAGTCCAGGAGAAGCCGACTCAGCCACAGGACCAGTATTGGAGGATCCATTGTGAAGATATCCAAATCCGAGGATCCAATAATCTGCTCGAGAGAGTTCTTCCACCAAACTTTGTGAAGATCACTGTCTGGTTGGTAACCCATCTCTTCTCTTTATTTCTGTCTTGTTGAAAGTTCAGAGCGAAACCCTAGGTCTGGGAGTTTCTCGACCTCTAGCGATCCGTTACTTCTGAACTACTCTGATAACCCAGTTTTATTTAAATTGTGCTTTCAATTATTACCTAGTTTCTTTCCATTAGTTTAACTTTCCTTTGAGTCAAATCCGACTTCTGAAAATATATATAAAAAAAAAGAAGAAAACAACAAAAAAAGAATTAGTCTCAATTTACTTCCGCATCGCATCATCTCTCTCTCATTCGTTCTGCATCACTAAATAAAGTCAAATTAGCACAACACAAATACACAAAATTTATAGTGGTTATGAGCAAGCCAGCTTGTACGTCCACTACCCAAGATACCACTTGGGATTTTCACTATATTCACACTCGCATACAGTCGGATTGTTTTACAGGATCATAATCCAAAACCTCTACACTTTGGTTTTAATGGGATCACCAAAGAAAACCCAACACCCTTTGATTTTAAACAGGATCACCAAAGAAACCCAACTTGATTTTCACAGATCACCAAGAACCTAACTTGGTTTTACCAGGATCACCAAGAACCTAATACTTGGTTTTAATCAAAGGCTCACCAAGAACCTATTTGGTTTTTCAACCAGGCTCACCAATAATCCAAATAATTCAGAAAATGAATTGAAATAAATGCAAAAATAATGACAAACTCTAGTTGTCAGATAGTTACTGGTGCAGCTTGTGTGAAGTCCACTTGGATTGCACTTGAATGAGCTTTAATTGCTTCAGTGGCTTCTTTCCAAATTGCTTCAAGCTTTAGATCAGAGTTGGTGAAGACTTGAATACTGACCTGAATGCTCTTGTGCTCTCTTTCTTGTTGGTAGGTAGGATATTCAATGAAGCTTTCAAAACTTTGAATAACTCTCTAATACTTGCTTCAAGGAAGTTAAAATCATTCAAATATAAGGTTTTCCATCACTCCAAGGCAGTTTGAGATGTTGTAGACCATTGGGATGTGACATATGACCGTTGGAGCACTTTTTAGCATTCAAAAAGAAATTCTAGAACTAGCCATTAGATACCTAAAAGCGATAGTTGAGTCGGCTTGGATCCTTCGAGTTGATAGGTCGAGTCGCCAAATCTTCAGTGCGGTCGGCTCTTTGTCTCAGGGAGCAAAACTTCACTCTGGATGAGTCACTCTTGATAGCTCGGGTCGGCTAGAACTTCTGTCTTTGAAAATCTTGAAATCGAGGAGTCTGCTCTTTTGATCTTTGGTCGGCTCTTCTTCTCAGGTTCTGAAATCATCACTCTGGAAGAGTCAGTTCGTTGCTGTTAAGGTCATCTCGCTTTTTCAGGTCTTCAAAATTAGGTTTGGCAGAGTCGACTCTTTGAGGTTCAGGTCAGCTCGTTTGGCTGTTCTCAGAAATCTTCAAAAACTGGACTGTGGAGTAGTCGGCTTAGACAAATTCCAGTCGACTCAGATTTACTAGAGTCGGCTCGGTTACCTTCGACTCGGCTCGGATTGCTACGTACCAAAATCCTTGATGCATGCCAGAAGGTGGAGTCGACTCTTCAACATGCTGGGTCGGCTCGAGTATCTTCTTAAGGATTTTTACTATTAAACTTAAAGAAAAACTCTCATCAACACTCTTACACTTTTTATGCACACGAACACAAAATAATTCTAAGGCACACACACACAGAAGTAACCCTTTTACATGATTTTTTCTTAGCTTTTTTATTGGGTTCTTTTTTACAAAAACATATTACAACATAACTCAAATAAGAACTAAAAATGTAGGAGTTGAAGTTTGAACAGTTAAATCATCCTACAAAAACTTGTAAAACACTTAAAGAGTTGTTAGAAGTAAATGTACATGCTCCAATATTTGGTTATCATCAAAATCACTTATGGGGTCAACAATCTCCCCCTTTTTGATGATGACAAAACACTGGGCATGAAAAATTTTTTATACTTACATGTATAAAAGTATTTGAAAGTAAATATTCACATGTATTGGAGCTAACTAAATTTATAAATAAGTATCTGAGCTCAAGAGATGATATCATTGAAGTTAGCACTTTTTGTATATCATAGTATTAAACTTTTCATGCTTCATAAAATTATAATTAACACAAACATGGAGTATCAGAGTTTAGAAAAATATTGACAGAATTAAGACTAATTTAGAGCAATCAGAGCAAAGCCATTTCAAAGTTATTCTCAAGAGAATCTCTCCCCTTCTCTAGGTTTTAAAGTAATTAAGCAGTTAGGTCCAATTGAATATTATCTGAATACTATCACTTTTGTGCTCCCCGATTTTCATTCTTTTTAAGCACTACTTTAAGAATAATTGGTAGGAAGTTCATAACAAAAATTTTCATGACAACTCAAGCATTAATATTGATACCATTCTCCATTCTGATATCATACCATTCTCCCCCTTTTTGTTAATCAATCAAAAAGGTGATTTCAAATAAAACTTAGATTTTGAAATAGATTGAGAAAGTCTTTAATATTTGTTTGAGATAATTTCTCTTTCTCAAATTGAAAATTCTAATTAAAAATTCATCATAGTTGTATCAAAAGCATTGTATGATTAGAAAAATAACTCATTATAACAAAAGATCTTTCATTTCATTGATAAATATGCCATACAAAGTGAGAAAGAAAGTACATTCATTCAGTAAAAGATAAAAAGTAGAGCATTCATAATGAGAAGTACAAAAGCAACCAAAAGGCTAACTAAACAACCTATTCTTCTTCTTCACTAGAAGAAGATAAGCCTGCCTCTATAACCTTATCAGAGGTCTTAGTTTCAGGGGTTTAAACCTTATATCCCTGAATCTAGTTTTAACAAGGGCTCTAAAAGTCTTAGTCTTCTTGGTTTTTGTCATCTTCTTGGTCTCAATAGGTTTAGGTTTCGGTGGATTAGATGAAGGAACAGGAGAAGGTTCAACAAGAGTCTCAAGTGACTCTTTGTTGATCTGTACAGGATTATCCTCAGCAATGAATGTTTCTTTTAAAGATTGCAGTAAGATACTTATGATTTCTTCTTTGAAGTTCTCCATTTGCTTTTCCATTTTCTCCTTATGAAGCTGCTATTCTGATCTCATCTTCTGCAAGCTGGCATTAACTGAACTTGTCAAATCATCTAGAGCAGAATTTACAAAACCTGTCAGTGACTCGAAAATTGATTCTATCCTTTGAAATATTAACTCCTTAAGTTCAGATGGAGTAATCATTGCTTGTTCAGATCCTTCTTCATCCCTATTTCTAGACTTGTTGGCTTCAACATCAGCAGGTTCATCATCATCTGAGGAAGTAGCAGCAAATTGACCAGACAATTTCTTTATCCACACTCCTTGCAATTTGTATCCCATTCTCTTAAGTGAATTGAAGGAATAGGTGTCTGAGTGATGTAGAGGCTTGCCTATCTCATTGGTTAGATCAATTCCAGCTTCTTCAAATAGTAGGGTAAAAACCATACCGTAGGGTAGGCATGCTTTGACTTTTCTAGATGCTTCTCTCATTTGAATCATCATTATGAAGGGCAGGTTGAGAGATTCTTCTTTAATCAGATATCCCATGAAAGTCATATCCTTTTCACTTACCCAGTCAAAGCGACCAGTTCTGGGAAGAAATATTCTGCTGACCATGTTGTGAAGAAGTCTCATTTCTTTTGATAGCAAGTTGGCTTGAACATGTTGGACGGAGCTTACATCCTCTTTTTCCAAAATGAGCTTCAAAGTGTGTTCTCTATTAGTTAGGGTAAGCTCGATGGCGCTGTCTGTTGGCATTTGTAGCAAGTTGCCCAACTTCTCTTCATCCACAATGATTCTGATTCCTTTTATAGTTGATTCCAAATGGTACTCTTCAAGAATTAGATTTTCATAGAAATTTTGTACCAGAGAAGGGTAGGTCAAAATGTCCAAAGAGCAGAAGTACTTCCAGCCTTGCATTTCTATCCAGCTCCCTATTTTCATTTGCATTTCTTCTAGGAAGGAGAAATCAATCCTTCTTCCGCAAGTGACAAGCATGTTGACCATTGAAGTGGATTTCCCAGTCGGAGAGAATGTTTCTTCTTCTGGAGTGGACCTTTTTCTCTTTTCTCCCTTTCTTTTTAGATCTTCACTGCATTTGCTTGATTCTGCCACTTAAGGAATCTTTCGTGTAGATCTCCTTGGAGCCATTACAGTTGAATTTAGGAAATCAAGGTTCTGAGGAATGGTTATTGAGAAATTGGTAAAGTTTTTGAGTGGTGTAGAGTGGGTTTGAAGTAAAATGGAAAGAGTGAAGTAGAAGAAAAGACAGTTCAAATCTACTTAAGTAGCGATTTCCTGACATTCGACTCAGCTCGCTTATGGTGCGGGCACCAAAATCAGAAGAAGACTTTAGGGTTCCATCTGGATCTCTGATTGACCTTGCCCGAGAAAATTAGGGTTTGTAATAAGGATTGACCTGATCAACCCAATTTTGAGTCGGTAATTTTGTCATTTCAATTTTTGTTGAATCATGTTGACTTCGTCCAAGTCCAGGTCAAGGTTGGCGCCATTCCCTTTACCATAGGGTGCCACATTTTTTTTCTTCCATGGTCCAGCTACAAGTGGGTGCCACACTCCCTGCCACATCTCCATCCAGTGTCTTTGGTCCCCACACCATAAGAAGTAAGTTCCCCTTTTTCGTGCACCACTTAGGGGAGAAATCCATCAAGATACCTCAATCCAAGGAGGAGCCAACTTCTTTCCAGATAAACCCAAGCCAGGATGGCAAGAATTTTTCTTGAAGAGAGGATCAAGGAGGTTCCCCACAATATTCCATAAAAATCCAAGTTATTAAATGGAAGAGAGCATGTCTTGGGGAGAAAATCAAGGAGGCACCTAAAAGTTTCCTAAAGTGCCAAAGCCATGAAAAGAAGAAGCCTAAACTTGTGGAGCAAGACTAGGAGGTGTCTAAAAGAGCCAAACCATGAAGGAAAAATCCTTGATTCATGGAGAGATACTAGGAGACACCCCCATAACCTGCCATTTGGACCTGATTTTCAAGTTTTCTTGGAGTTTTTGGGCTGCTCACTCATAGAAGGAGTCTTGGTTGGCCAAGGGAAGAGAATTTGATGCCTAAAGTGTAGATTAGTCCTATTAGTCCCACATGGGAACTTGTATGGTTTTGATTTT
This sequence comes from Areca catechu, assembly GCA_021397845.1. Lineage (NCBI taxonomy): Eukaryota > Viridiplantae > Streptophyta > Magnoliopsida > Arecales > Arecaceae > Areca > Areca catechu. The sequence continues at coordinate 5,567,058 of JAHSVC010000059.1, forward strand.
TCTTATAGGTCTATATATTAGACCCCTTTTGTAACTTGAACTCATCTTATGAAATCTTATGAATGAAATCCCTTGTTTTTGAGCAAAGTCTTGTTCTTCCGCACTTATTCTGAGTATTGAGCTCCATGAGGGAGTAAATCCGGGTTCCCTAGGAACCTTGAGGAGGTGTGAGATCTCCAACCCCAAAACCCTATATTAGTCCACTAATCTCTACTCCACCACCACCAAACCCTAGCCTCTACACCATCTCCAAGGTTCTTCTTCCAAAGGGTGGCCGACCACCAGGACCCCAGTCCAGCCATCTTCAAGTCAGCTACCACTGCTTCAGAGTCTATCCAGCAGATCCAGGAGAAGAAGTCCCAAATCCGCAGCCTAGGAGTTCCAGATCAGCTGAAGACCTTCAGATCCCATCCTTTATTCTACTCTGGTAACTCTCTTCCCTGAGTCTCTTGTTCCTAACCTTGTTCTTCTTCTCTCCAGGATCCAGGGTTCAAGAAGAGGCCAACTTTGCCAAGGACCATTATCGGAGGATCCATTGCGAAGATACCTTGACTCCCAGGATCCAATAATCTACTCGAGAGAGTCTTTTTCTACCAAATGGAGAGATATCACTGCTAGGTAACAAGAACCTTCCCTTCTCACTTTGTCTATTTCGTTGAAACTCAGAGCAAACCCTAGATCTGGGGGTTTCTCAATCCCCGGCGATCCTACTTCTGAGTTACTCTGATAATCCACTCCTTTTATTTGTGCTTTCTATCATTTCTTAGTTTCTTTCAACATTAGTTTATCTTTCCTTTGAGTCAAAGTCGACTTCTAAAAATATATAAAAAAAAATGAAAAAATACATTAATTTTAATTTGCTTCCACATTCCACATATCCGTTCTACATCATTTTTGGTATCAGAGTTTTCGTTCTGCATCATTTTGGTATCAGAGCTATTCGTTCTACATCATTTTGGTATCAGAGCCCTGTATAGGGTTCTTGCTTGTTTGATTGTTTTCTTTTCGTTCCTTTTTACTTTTGCTGCCTGGAGTAGACTCCCCTGGCCGTCCGGTCCTAGGAACAAGTGAGATGCAAGCCTCCTCCTCCCATTCCATGGGGGTTCCTAGGGCGTGTAGGGGTATCGCTGGGTTATAACTTCTAGGCAGGGATTGTAAACGGGACACACGTTCTGTTTTCTATCAGTAACTATTCTTTTATTCGAATTGTTTCTCCCTACAAAAAAATCTAAATTAAGTAATTCTTGTTTTGATGGAACCAGCGTAATTGAATGTAATTTACATAAAATTTTCATGATTTATTAATATCTGTAAATTTTCTGAGATCAATTTTACTGCTGTTCTGATTTTTATTTTCTGCAAGCTGTGTTTTTATTTGAGTGTGCATAAATTGAATCTATCTTAAGGGCACCGAAGTTGCAACATAAGGGGAGGATTGAGACCCTCTCCTTAGCCCAAAACCACCTCCCGTGCATACGAACTTAAGCCTTTAATCTTAAAATTAATTAGACCTAATTTGCCCTAGTGGGCTAGGGACACCAACTGGTCTGGTCTAGGCTAGTGTTGAGTCAGTTTGTCTAGTTACTCTGTATGTGCTTTGTACTCAGTGTCTAGAATGGTGGTTCAGGGACTACGTCTCGAAGGGCTTGTGTGCTGGTTCGCCTACCTGGCCAATCACTGATTGGTATCTAGGATTTGGCAGTTAGGGACCTAACACTCCCCTTACACCTGCCTGGCTGAGTCCCGAGTTACTACAGGCTAGCTTGCCACTCTAATTAGGCATCTAGTTTGGGCTCAAGGTCTAGTTAGCCCGTAGTCATTTCAGTCGAGTCTCATTTGGTGTGCTTGCTTGCATCATCATGTCCACCCGGAACGGAGTACCCTACCAACCTGGTCAAACCCAACCTGATTTAGAGGCCATGATTAGAACTCTTACCGAAAGTATGACTAAATTGAGTCAGGATATGACTGATACTGTTGCCCAGTTTAGAGACCGAGCCCAGGTACTTAAGGAGCCTAGGCACCGAAATTGGAGCCCTGACTCAGAATTTGGTAGGTCCCAACCTCACCCACACCTAGAGCCTAGGAGACCTTTATACAGGGATCCTGAACCTAATCATTGGAGGTTTGATCTAAGAGCCTATGACCATGATCTTGCCCCTGAGTCTAGCCCTAGGAGCCTATACCCATACTTGGTTGACTCAGAGAAGGGACCCGTTAGGAACACCGAACCTTATGCACCCACTTTTGATGGAAGACAAGAGACATATATTAAGTGGGAAGAACAAATGGATCGATATTTTGAGTGCACTAACATATCGAAATTAGGACAAGTTAGGTTGGCCAAAACCAAGTTCACGAAACATGCTAGGTCGCATTGGTATGCTATTGAGCATGAGTGTTATCAAAGAAAAGAGGAAATATATACTTGGAGAGATATGAGAAGTAAGTTAAGAGATAGGTACCTAGGTAGATCCTATGAGAAAAGACTTTTAGACCAATGGTACCAATTGCGACAAGGTAATAGGCATGTGTCTAAATATATCGAGGACTTCCAGTGGTATGACATGAAATGCAATACCATTGAGACCGAAGCTCAGATCACATCGAGGTTTAGGGTTGGGTTACACCCAACATTTATAAGAAGCTATGCCTTGAAAAGACCAATAAGTTAGACCGAGCCTACCAAGAAGCCCAAGACTATGAGTGGTCTTTAAGATATAACCAATCAAGTACTTTGGACTTAAAGCCAACCTCTACCAACTTGAGTCAAGTTCCGATTGATCCGACACCCGTAGTGAACCAGACTTTTGTTTATCAATTCTCACTTATGTCACCTCTTGACCAGAAAGATAACACTGAGAAGGAGTTAGGCATGGCCATCCCAAAATTAGTTGACCTGACCAGAGCCGTACTTAAAGAGGAATCAAAGGAGAATAGATTAGAACCTTTCAGTAAGATTGAGGAAGAAATATATGAGCCTAACATAAGTTTGATAGATGAATATGAAGAAGAAAAATTTGAGGATATCCCTCCTGATAATTCAATTAACCAACTCCTACCTGATGGGGTTATTAAGGGGACCCCTGCCACTCAAGGAATTTAGGAGGTAACCCTAAGAGAAGACCCTTTTGAGGAAGTTCAGGAAGAGGAAATTGCACCCAATGAGAGTTTAAGTGAGAATACCCCTGAACTCATTGAGGAATCCAAAGAAGACACCCGTGAGTCAAATCTGGTAGAGAAGTATGAAGAAGGAAGGGGTTCACAAGAATTGCCCATTAAGAAGGTCCAAGAACAAGAAAAAGACAGTAGCTTAGAAGACTTTCTAGATAAACATTCCAAAAACCTTCATGATAACCTTCCACCTTCTAGGAGCACCCAGCCTACCCTAGAACTTGCACTTGTAGACCCTCCTAGAGCAAATCATGAGGTTTGGATGAGTGCACCTATAGAACAATGTCCTCATTTTAAGGTCATCCTGAATAACCAAGGTATGTTTCTTGTTTCCTATAAGCCACCTCAAAACTCTGATTCTTATTTCCTACCCTTCCCTGAATCTTCTCATGTTTCTAGAGCTATGGGATTACACTTTACTAAGATTTCTAGGTTGCAAGACTCCTTAGAACCTATTAGGTTTGCCACCTACTTCTGGAAGACCTTATGGCACCTACTAGGCACCCATAATAAGTTTTCATGCTCTGCATGCCATCCTCTGACCCAAGGTCAAACCTAGAGAGCCTTAGTTTGTTAGGTTTAGACCTAGGGTTCCTTTGAATTAAGTCCATTCTTTAGGAATGCGTCGTCAGTCGAGTTTAGGACATTGACTCAGATTTTGGTTGAGTGAGAATACCAGGAATTGGGATTTGTATTTACCCAGGGCTGAATTTGCATATAATGACTCGGTCAATAGGTCTATAGGTAAAAGCCCTTTTGAGATTGTTCATGGGTACAAGCCTCACACACCACTTGACCTAGTTCCTTTGCCAGTCCACACATGAGTCTCCAAGTCTGCTGAAGACTTTGCACAGCATGTAAAGAACTTGCATAAAGAAATTCATGCCAAAATAACTTTTAAGTAATGAAACTTATAAGAAGTTGGCTGATTCTTAAAGGCGAGTCAAAACTTTTGTTGAGGGAGACTATGTAATGATTAGGTTAAGGCCTGAGCGGTTTCCTCCTGGAACCGTTAGAATGCTACATGCGAGAGGAGCTGGGCCATTTAGAGTGATGAAGAGAGTGGGACCCAATGCCTATGTGCTTGAGTTGTCTCCAGAGCTAGGCATTAGCTCCACTTTCAACATTACAGACCTAGTAGAGTATAGGGAGCTAGCTGTGATTCCCAGTGAGCCTTTTGAACCTAATCTTGTTATTGAGAGTGATCCCGACCCTGTGTGTCCACCAACAAACTGGCCTATGAGAAAAGAGCAGATTGAAAAGATCCTGGATGATCAGGTTATCTTTACTCGTAATCGAGGATACCAAAGATACCTGGTTCGCTGGCAAGGAAGGCCAGATTCTGATGACTCTTGGATCTCTCGAGAAGAATTACAAGAATTGGACCCAGACCACTTGGAGAAATACCATAGCCAGCTTGATCCATACTCGACAGGGTCGAGTTCCTCCCACCCCGGGAGAATTAGTGCGGGAACCAAAATCAGAAGAAGACTTTAGGGTTCCATCTGGATCTCTGATTGACCTTGCCCGAGAAAATTAGGGTTTGTAATAAGGATTGACCTGATCAACCCAATTTTGAGTCGGTAATTTTGTCATTTCAATTTTTGTTGAATCATGTTGACTCCGTCCAAGTCCAGGTCCAGGTTGGCGTCATTCCCTTTACCATAGGGTGCCATATTTTTTTTCTTCCATGGTCCAGCTACAAGTGGGCGCCACACTCCCTGCCACATCTCCATCCAGTGTCTTTGGTCCCCACACCATAAGAAGTAAGTTTCCCTTTTTCGTGCACCACTTAGGGGAGAAATCCATCAAGATACCTCAATCCAAGGAGGAGCCAACTTCTTTCCAGATAAACCCAAGCCAAGATGGCAAGAATTTTTCTTGAAGAGAGGATCAAGGAGGTTCCCCACAATGTTCCATAAAAATCCAAGTTATAAAAGGGAAGAGAGCATGTCTTGGGGAGAAAATCAAGGAGGCACCTAAAAGTTTCCTAAAGTGCCAAAGCCATGAAAAGAAGAAGCCTAAACTTGTGGAGCAAGACTAGGAGGTGTCCAAAAGAGCCAAACCATAAAGGGAAAATTCTTGATTCATGGAGAGATACTAGGAGACACCCCATAACCTGCCATTTGGAGCTGATTTTCAAGTTTTCTTGGAGTTTTTGGGCCGCTCACTCATGGAAGGAGTCTTGGTTGGCCAAGGGAAGAGAATTTGATGCCTAAATTGTAGATTAGTCCTATTAGTCCCACATGAGAACTTGTATGGTTTTGATTTTTCTTATAGGTCTATATATTAGAACCCTTTTGTAAATTGAACTCATCTTATGAAATCTTATGAATGAAATCCCTTGTTTTTGAGCAAAGTCTTGTTCTTCCGCACTTATTCTGAGTGTTGAGCTCCGTGAGGGAGTAAATTCGGGTTCCCTAGGAACCTTGAGGAGGTGTGAGATCTCCAACCCCAAAACCCTATCTTAGTCCACCCATCTCTACTCCACCACCACCAAACCCTAGCCTCTACACCATCTCCAAGGTTCTTCTTCCAAAGGGTGGCCAACCACCAGGACCCCAGTCCAACCATCTTCAAGTCAGCTACCACTGCTTCAGAGTCCATCCAGCAGATCCAGGAGAAGAAGTCCCAAATTCGTAGCCTAGAGTTCCAGATCAGCTGAAGACCTTCAGATCCCATCCTTTCTTCTACTCTGGTAACTCTCTTCCCTGAGTCTCTTGTTCCTAACCTTGTTCTTCTTCTCTCCAGGATCCAGGGTTTAAGAAGAGGCCAACTTTGCCAAGGACTATTATCGGAGGATCCATTGCGAAGATATCTTGACTCTTGGGATCCAATAATCTGCTCGAGAGAGTCTTTTTCCACCAAATGGAGAGATATCACTGCTAGGTAACAAGAACCTTCCCTTCTCACTTTGTCTGTTTCGTTGAAACTCAGAGCAAACCCTAGATCTGGGAGTTTCTCAATCCCCAGCGATCCTACTTCTGAGTTACTCTGATAATCCACTCCTTTTAATTATGCTTTCTGTCATTTCTTAGTTTTTTTCAACATTAGTTTATCTTTCCTTTGAGTCAAAGCCGACTTCTGAAAATATATAAAAAAAAAGAAAAAATATATTAATTTTAATTTGCTTCCGCATTCCACATATCCGTTCTACATCATTTTTGGTATCAGAGTTTTCGTTCTGCATCAGCTTAGCCCTAAAAACATCCGAGTCGGCTCGACCAGAGCGAACTCAAAACAACCAGAAAACTAAGTCGCTACACAAAATAGTAGGTTAACCTAGTCGGCTCGACCAGAGCATGAGCAGAAAACTCAGACATTCGAGCCGGCTCAACCAGAGCAAAATTGCTCGAGTCGACTCGAACAAAAACATTTCAAAGAAAATGAAATGATTCAAAAATTGAATTTGATGCAATGAAATTTCAAGAAAAGTTGTTCAACAATCATGAATAGATGTAGGAGGTTTTCGAGATAATTCATCCTTAATTTTAAGGAAATCGGGTTAGGTTAATCTAGAAAGGACCACAAAGCCCTAATTCTCCCCTAAGCAATTCAAATCTATCTTGATTTAGTGGCTTAGTAAAAATGTCAGCTAATTATTTTTCAATTGTAATAAATTCTAGTTCAATGTCACCATTCAAAACATAATCTCTAAAAAATGATATCTAATCTCTATGTGCTTAGTCCTAGACTGCCGAATAGGATTTTTAGTCAAATTTATAGCACTTGAGTTATCACACTTGATAGGAATTTTGCATTGTGTAATACCAAAGTCTTTTAGTTGTCGTTTAACCCATAACACTTGTGCACAACAACTCCCTACAGCAACATACTCTGTCTCTGTAGTAGATAGTGCTACCGAGTTTTGTTTCTTACAGTTCCATGAGATTAAATTCAACCCTAGAAATTGACAAGTACCACTAGTGCCTTTTCTATCAACTCTATAACCAGCATAATCAGCATCAAAAAATCTAATTAAATTTAAAGATGATTGCTTTGAAAACCAAAGATTTAGATTACTTGTACCTTTCAAATATCTCAATATTCTTTTAATAGCGAGCATATGTGTTTCTTTGGGATTGCATTGAAATCTAGCACGTACACATACACTATACAAGATATCCAGTCTACTTGCAGTTAAATATAATAAGGATCTGATCATACCTCTATATAGCTTTTGGTTAACCCTAGATCCATTCTCATCTTTGTCCAATCTGCAAGATGGGCTCATGGGTGTGCTCATTTGTTTACTCATCTCCATACCAAACTTCTTAATTATTTCCTTGGTATATTTGACTTGGTTGATGAAGATCCCTTCCTTTGTTTGCTTTACTTGAAGTCCGAGGAAGTAATTAAGTTCACCCATTAGGCTCATTTCAAATTTTTCCTGCATTAGCTCAGCAAATTCTTCACAAAAACTTTCATTAGTTGCACCAAATATAATATCGTCAACATAAATTTGTACAACTAATATATCATTATTTTTGTTTTTAATGAAAAGAGTTTTATCAACATTTTCTCTTGAAAAATCATTTTCAATTAAGAAAGTGCTAAGTCTATCATACCAGGCTCTAGGGGTTTGTTTCAAACCATATAAAGCTTTATTGAGTTTAAACACAGGGTTTGGAAAAGAATGATTTTCAAAACCCGGTGGTTGTTCTGCAAAAACTTGTTCGAAGATAAAACTATTCAAAAATATACTTTTTACATCCATTTGAAAAAGTTTAAAATTCTTGTAGCAAGCAAATGCAAAAAGTAATCTAATGGCTTCTAGTCTTGCTACGGGTGCATATGTTTCATCAAAATCAATACCTTCTTCTTGACTATATCCCTTAGCCACTAATCTACATTTGTTTCTAATGACATTTCCTTGTTCATCAAGTTTGTTCCTATAGATCCATTTGGTTCCTATAATTGGGTGGTCTTTAGGTTTATCAACTAATGTCCAAACATTATATCTTTCAAACTAGTTTAATTCATCATGCATAGCCATCATCCAGTTTGGGTCACTTTCAGCTTCATCTAAGGTGTGAAGCTCTATTAATGATACAAAGGCTAGGTAGTCATGTGCAGTCCTATATGCAGACCTAGTCCTAATACCTTGTGAAGGATCACCAAAAATTAATCTTAGGATGGGAAGTAGCGTACCTCCATTCAATTGGCAAATCTATATGATCCTTACCATTTCTTCTCCTTCTTTAATTGGTTTTTCTTGTATGCTTATATCTTCCATCTCTTTTTGAATTGTACCTGCATCATTATCTATACACTCTTCTTTCTTAGAAGATGAAATGTTAGTTTCATCAAAAATAACATGCATTGACTCTTCAACAGTAAGAGTCCTTTTATTAAAAACTCTATATGCTTAGCTATGTAATGAATAACCAAGGAAAATTACTTCATCAGATTTTGCATCAAATTTTCCTAGATTATCTTTACCATTATTAAGCACAAAGCATTTACATCCAAATATATGAAAATAATTGATATTGGGTTTCTTTTCATTCCAAAGCTCATAGGAGGTTTTCTTCAAAATAGGATGGATCAAAATGCGGTATAAAATATAACAAGCAGTGTTCACCGCTTCTGCCCAAAAGTACTTTAGAAGATTACCTTCACATAACATTGTTCGGGCCATTTCTTCTAAAGTCCTATTTTTCCTCTCGACAACACCATTTTGTTGTGGTGTTCTAGAAGTGGAGAAGTTGTGATCAATGCTGTTTTCAGTGTAATAATCACCAAAAATTGATTTTCAAATTCAGTGCTATGATCACTTTTAATTGAAATTATTGAAAGATTTTTCTAATTTGAAACCTTTTCGTAAAATTTTCTAAATACATTGAAGGTTTCATCTTTGTGAGCGATAAACAAAACCCATGCAATTCTAGAAAAATCATCTATAATCACAAGGGCATATTTCATACCTCCTAGGCTTGTGGTCCTAGTTGGTCCAAATAAGTCCATGTGAAGTAGCTTAAGGGGTCTAGTAGTTAAATTATATTTTTGGATTTAAATCTCTCCCTAGTTTGTTTACCCATTTGGCATGTATCACAAATATGATCAAAATCAACTTTAAACTTAGGCATGCCTCTAACTAGATTTTTGGAAATTAACTTGGCAATAGTATGCATGCTAGCATGACCTAATCATCTATGCTATAATAAACAAGACTCCTTGGTCTTAACATTCATTACAACTAAACTGGAACTACTTGACATGGCAAGATCATTTAGATCAACCACATAAATATTTCAAGTCTATGTCCAATGAATTTACTACTATAATCAAGAGAGTTTGTTACATACACAAAGATGATTCAAATATAACTTTGAAGCCTTTATCACATAGTTAACTAATACTCAATAAATTGTGCTTCAATTTTTTTACTAGCAATACATTTTCAATGAAAGTACAAGGGATTATTTTGATCTTACCAATTCCGATTATTTTTCCTTTGCCATTGTCTCCAAAAGTAACCTTACCTCCTTCTTTTATTTCCAGGGTGATGAACTGATTCTTGTCACCCGTCATATACCTTGAACAGCCACTGTCGAGATACCATCTTTTCTTCAATTTCTAGGCTGCAAGACATTCCTGTAAGATAATCAAGGAGTTCTTTTAGGTACCAAAGCTAACTTGGATCCTTGCAGGTTAGTTGAGGTCGTTCCTTTGTTAATGCAAATCTTTTTTGATTTATTAAGGACATTTCTAACAGTATTACATTTGAAAGCTTTATGTCCCATCTCTTTGCAAGCAAAACATCTAATTCTAGAATTCTGAAAAGATTTATACTTTGAAATTCTAGATGCATGAGATGCAGAAATAACAGGTTTTGTAATTGAAAATTTTGGAACATACAAAGTAGCTTTTGAAATGGAAGTAGAACCTTTTGTCACAAAAGCCTTTTGACAAAGTTAACTTGAGAATAAAATATCTTAGTTTCGTAAATGTAGTTGTTGAAATATAATTTGAACTTGAAGCATTGAAACCTATTTCAGCTTTATTACCAAAATTCTTTGTTCTTTAAGAATCAACTCAAGCTTGTTAGAAGACAAAGTTAATTTTTCAACAAGTGGCTTGAGTTTTTCAATCTCCTTTTTTAACTCATTATTTTCTTTCAACAAAACATTATTTTTGTCATGAAGTTCACTATTCTCAGTTTTCAAGACATTACAGTTTTCAAAAAAGGCATGAGTTATTTTAGCAATAAAATGTTCTTTTCTGAAATCTTCTCTTTTTCTTTGAGTAAAGAATCATTAGTATTCTTTAGAGATCTAATCTTTACTCTAGCTTTCTTAAATTTAGATAAAAGATCATGAAATACAGAATTTAACTCATCAAAAGTAAATTCAATATGAGTATTTAGGGAAGTTACCTCATCCTCGAGACTCATTAGACATAAATTGGCTATTTTCATGGTCTCTTCCTCTTCATTTGAGGTGGATTCTTCACTGTCACTCCATGTGGCAACCATCACTTTCTTTTTCTTCTTTTTAAAAAAATATTTTCAATAACGGAAAGTCCGAACGTATGTGCCTTGGTTTCTTACATTCATAGCAGGTGGGGACTTGTTCCTTTTCTTTATCTTTATCCTTGTCCTTTTCTTTGGAATGTTCTCCTCGTTTATGAAATTTTCTGTTAAATCTTCCTTTCTTCTTTTCCATAAACTTTCTGAATCTCCTCATGACCATTGCAATATCTTCATCTTCTAGATCGTCTTTGGAGGAGGTAGAATCATCATCCATTTCTTCATCATTCTTTGATTCCAATGCAGCCTTGAATGCAATTGTTTTCTTCTTTTTCTGATCATCATCCATTCTATGCTGCTTGGCTAATTCATGTGTGATGAGAGAGCCCATTAGTTCATCCATGGATAGGGTGTTCAAACCTTTAGCTTCCAAGATGGCAGTAACTTTAGGATCCCATTTATTAAGAAGTGGTCTCAGTATCTTCTGAACCAAATCAACATTTGAATAAACCCTGCCAAGACTTTTTAAACCGTTAATAATATCTATAAATCTAGTGTACATGGCAGAGATATTTTTATTAGGCTCCATCTTAAACAATTCATATTTATGTACTAAAAAATTAATCTTCGAAGTCTTCACTTGGGAAGTTCCTTCATGGGTCACCTCAAGTTTATCCCAAATTTTCTTTGCTGAAGAGCAAGTGAAAATTTGATTAAACTCATTTGAATCCAAAGCACAATAAAGCAAGTTCAATGCTTTAGCATTCAACTCCCCTAATTTCATGTCGTGTCATCCCATTCCTCTTCAGGCTTAGGGACATCCACGCCATCAATGATCATGGGAACATGTGGCCCATTAAGAATGACCTTCCATAATTGAAAATCAACAGTTTATATATAGATTTTCATTCTTGCTTTCCAATAAAAATAATTTGTGCTTGTGAAGAGTGGAGGCCTATTAGTTGACTGGCCTTCGACCAAGGATGTACTCATGGGATGAGCCATCAATCTTTACTCTAATGTAATCAGAGACACTGCTCTAATACCAGTTGTTGCTCAGTTGGCTACCCAAGAGGGGGGTGAATTGGGAATTTAAAAAATTAAAGCAGATAATGTGTAATTAAAATTTCTTTTAAAGTGTTAGGTGTTGTGGCAGAATAATAAATTGCAGAAGCTAAATAGAGTCAAATAAGCACAACACAAGCACATAAAATTTATAGTGGTTCAGAGTGAGCCAGCTCCTATGTCCACTATCAAAGATACCAATTGGGATTTCCACTATATTCACACCCGAATACAGTTGGATTGTTTTACATGATCACAATCCAAAACCTCTACACTTTGGTTTTAACGGGATCACCAAAGAAAACCCAACACCCTTTGGTTTTAAACAAGATCACCAAAGAAACCCAACTTGATTTTCGCAGGATTACTAAGAACCTAACTTGGTTTTACCAGGATCACCAAGAACCCAACACTTGGTTTTTATCAAAGGCTCACCAAGAACCTATTTGGTTTTTCAACTGGCTCACCAATAACCCAAACAATTCAAAAAATGAATTGAAATAAATACAACAATAATGACAAACTCTAGTTTTTGGATAGTTGCTGGTGCAGCTTGTGTGAAGTCCACTTGGATTGCACTTGAATGAGCTTTAATTGCTTCAGTGGCTTCCTTCCAAATTGCTTCAAGCTTCATATCAGAGTTGGTGAAGACTTGAAGACTGACTTGAATGCTCTTGTGCTCTCTTTCTTGTTGGTAGGTAGGATATTCAATGATGCTTTCAAAACTTTGAAGAACTCTCTAATACTTGCTTCAAGGAAGCTCAAATCCTTCAAATATAAGGTTTTCCATCACTACAAGGCAGTTTGAGACATTGTAGACCGTTGGGATGTGACATAAGATCGTTGGAGCACTTTTTGGCATTCAAAAAAAATTTCTAGAACTAGCCATTAGATACTTGAAAGCGATATTCGAGTTGGCTTGGATTCCTTCGAGTCGACTCTGATCCTTCGAGTCGATAGGTTAAGTCGCCAAATCTTTAGTGCAGTTAGCTCTTTGTCTCAGGGTGCAAAACTTCACTCCAGACGAGTCGGCTCTTGATAGCTCAGGTTGGCTCAAACTTCTATCTTTGAAAATCTTGAACTCAAGGAGTCGGCTCTTTTGATCTTTGGTCGGCTCTTCTTCTCAGGTTTTGAAATCATCACTCTGAAAGAGTCAGCTCGTTGCTATTTGGGTCGGCTTGCTTTCTCAGGTCTTCAAAATTAGGTCTGGCAGAGTTGGCTCTTTGAGGTTCGGGTCGGCTTGCCTAGATGTTCTCATAAATCTTCAAAAACTAGACTCTGAAGGAGTCGGCTCAGATAAATTCCAGTCGACTCAGATTTACTGGAGTCTGCTTGGTTACCTTCGAGTTGGCTTGGATTGCTATGTACCAGAATCCTTGATCCATGCCAAAAGGTGGAGTCGGCTCTTCAACATGTTAGGTCAGCTCGAGTATCTTCGTCAGGATTTTTATAATTAAACTTAAAGAAAAACTCTCACCAACACTCTTACACTTTTCATGCACACCAACTCAAAATAATTCTAAGGCACACACACACATAAGTAACCCTTTAACAAGATTTTTTCTTAGCTTTTTCATTGGGTTCTTCTTTACAAAAACATATTACAACACAACTCAAACAAGAACAAAAAATGTAGGAGTTGAAGTTTGAACAGTTAAATCATCCTACAAAAACTTGTAAAACACTTGAAGAGTTGTTAGAAATAAATATACATGCTCCAATATTTGGTTATCAGCAAAATCACTTATGGGGTCAACAATCTCCCCCTTTTTGATGATGACAAAACACTGGGCATGAAAAATTCTTTATACTTACATGTATAAAAGTATTTGAAAGTAAATATTCACATGTATTGGAGCTAACTAAATTTATAAATAAGTATCTGAGATCAAGAGATGATATCATTGAAGTTAGTACTTTTGTGTATATCATAGTATTAAACTTTTCATGCTTCATAAAATCATAATTAACACAAACATGGAGTATCAGAGTTTAGAAAAATATTGATAGAATTAAGACTAATTTAGAGCAATCAGAGCAAAGCCATTTCAAAGTTATTCTCAAGAGAATCTCTCCCCTTCTCTAGGTTTTAAAGTAATTAAGTAGTTAGGTCCAATCGAATATTATCTGAATACTATCACTTTTGTGCTCCCCGATTTTCATTCTTTTTAAGCACTACTTTAAGAATAATTGGTAGGAAGCTCATACAGAAATTTTCATGACAGCTCAAGCTTTAATATTAATACCATTCTTCATTCTGATATCATACCATTCTCCCCCTTTTTGTTAATCAATCAAAAGGTGATTTCAAATAAAACTTAGATTTTGAAATATATTGAGAAAGTCTTTAATATTTGTTTGAGATAATTTCACTTTCTCAAATTGAAAATTCTAATTAAAAATTCATCATAGTTTATCAAAAGCATTGTATGATTAGAAGAATAACTCATCATAATAAAAGATCTTTCATTTCATTGATAAATATGCTATACAAAGTGAGAAAGAAAGTACATTCATTCAGTAAAAGATAAAAAGTAAAGCATTCTTCTTTACAAAGACAGATTACAACACAACTCAAACAAGAACTAAAAATGTAGGAGTTGAAGTTTGAACAATTAAATCATCCTACAAAAACTTGTAAAACACTTGAAGAGTTGTTAGAAATAAATGTACATGCTCCAATGTTTCGTTATCATCAAAATCACTTATGGGGTCAAGATATACCCCTGCCAAGGCTTTGTCGATCAGGAGGAGAGAGTCTTCGAGTGCAATCGACCCAATGTACCTACTTTTTATGGAAACCCTAAAGTGTTTGTCGATTGGGAGAAGAAAATAGATCAGTACTTTGAATTTGATGAAATGTCGGAAGTAAAGAATGTCATTTGTCAAATTAAAGCTAATCCGACATGCTAAGTCATATTGGGAACATGTTAAGCATAAAAGTTATTATAGTGAGGATGAAATAATTACTTGGAGAGATATGAAGAGTAAGTTAGGGAAAAAGTACTTAGGCAAATCTTATAAGCAAAATCTTCCAACCTAATGATACAAATTGAGACAAGATGATGAAACTACATTTAAATATATTGCTAAATTCAATAAGTATGAGAGAGATGAAGAAGAGACTAAACAAATGGAAGAATTAGAGAAAAATCTCCTGAACCTATTGAAGAATTTAAGGATGAAATAGATCAAAGTCTTATCCAAATGAAGGGCTAGAAAGAGAAAATACTAAACCCGTTGAAGAACTTAAGGAAAAGTTTATGAAGCTGGGCCTAACCTTATGGATGAATATGATCAAGAACAATCACTTGAAGATAAAATAATTACCTAGCCTAAAGAAATCAACAACGGGAATGATCAAAATGAAATCCAAGGACAAAACCATGGAGATCAATCTGAGGATAACTTAGAAGATCCAGAATTAATTGATGTTGAAGGTTTAGATCTAGAGATCGATGAAGGATCACATATTGGGGTATTGACCGTCAAAGAACAAAACCCTACGGATCAGCCCCAAGAAGCTGTAGAGTCTTTGAAAACCCTGCAAAATATTTTTTCTAACAATTTTTCTATCCCTGATTCCCCATTTCTGAACATCCACCATTCCGATCCACCATTACATATCATTCACTCTTCCATCCCATCTTGTTGGGACATCTACCATACCATTGATCTGGTCCCAGTGATATTCAACGGTTACTTTATTAAGACTCTTTGGCATATGTTGAGAGCCAAATTAAGATTCACTGCCACCTACCTGAAGTTTTGTGCCAGAGTCTTCAAAGCCATTTAGAAAATATTGGAAATTAGGAACCTTGTTTCCTAGCCCAACAATCAAGTTTAGTCCATAGATAATAAAGTCCATTTGAGCTTGTTTTATTTTTATTCTTTTACCATTTAGTATCATTTGCATTTTCTCTTGTCATTTGGTGTCCCATGTATAAGTATCCATGATTACGAGAGTCATATGTATAGTGTGATTAGTAAAACAAATTTTGAGCAATGAAATTAACAAGCATATGGCTACATTTTGTAAAAAAAGCCAAAGAATTTCAGGAAGGAGACTATGTCTTGATTAGGCTCAAAATGATTATATGCCCGTGGTGTAGGTCCTTTTCAAAATAGTAAGGAAAATTGAACCTAATATGTTCTAGATATACCATCCGACTTTGGTATCAGTTCCACTTCCAACATTTCAGATCTAGTAAAGTATAAGGAACCAAAAATGATACCTAGTGAGCTATTCAGGCCTGATTCCAGCTTTGAGAGTGAACCAACTCTTGAGTGTCCACCAGCCATATTTCCAAAGTGGCAAGATAGGATTGAGTGAATAATAGATGACAAGATTGTGACTTCTCGAAACAAAGACTATCAGTGCTACTTGGTTTACTAGCAAGGATGCCCTGATTTTGAAGACTCATGGATCACTCGAGAGGACTTACAAAGAATCGATCTTGACCTCCTAGAGTATTACCAAAGCTAGATGAATTCCTACTCGATAGAGTCGAGTTCTTTCCACTCCAGGAGAACAGATGGGGACATCTATAATAAGAATATATACTTTGATTAACTCACTTTATTTTTGCAGCTATAGTCAATAAAGCTTTCGAAGCAAGTTAAAAATTGTCTTGAAACATGTTCCTAAGCTAAATTTTCTTGAAGCATGATTTGGCTCATAAGCCAACACATCGAAGAAGCCCATTAATTTTCTTAAAGCATGTTCATAAGCCAAATTTGCTTGAAGCATGATTTAGCTCATAAGCCAACACTTGGAAGAAGCCCATTCAGCTCAAGCCCAAAGCATGATAGGGGGCATCCTCTTCAAGTCAAAGAACAACCTTGGGGGAGAAGGAATTACACTACATCAAGAGTTTTATGGGGAACATAAAGATTCCTTCCATTACCCCAACAATATTTGACATGTGAGATGCCACAACTTATGACACCTAAGCCTTGACATCAGCATTTGGAAGACACATTAGGATCTTCTAGATGCCATATATCAAAGTGGTTGTAACTTTCTACCTACAATTTGTTTCTAGTTAGAACCACTTACCTAAGAGTCGTTGGAGCCAACTAAGCCAACCTTATCCCCTCCCCTCCACCCTTGGATGAAATTCCTAGCATTGGAGCCATAAATAGGGCCCTTAGGCTCTCATTGTATTCATTCTATGCTATGATTTGAATTAATGAAAGGATTGTTTCCTTGTGTTCTAGTTTTCTTGAGTTCTTGTTTGGAGTAAAGGTTTTCTAGCTAGTTTGAGTGTGTAGATCCTTATCCAAGGAGAGAATGAGAGTTTTCTAAGTTTGAGTTTGAGAATGAGGAGTGCTTTTGTAAGGAGTAAAGGATGGGATGCCCATTGATAGATCTATGATCAAGCTCTAATTTCCAAGCCACCGGCCACTTTCTTCTTCTTCTTTTTTTTCTTTGTTTACATTCCAACTCCAATTCTTATTCCATGTCGAATCCCAAATTTCTTTGCAAGTTCTCTCAGGTTCCTAGATCATGGATGAAGGTTTCCACACCTAGGATCAAGGCCAAGGTGAGTCTCAAAGTAGAGAGTGCCAATCTTGACTTCTAGGCCTCAATCCTTGAGTAATGAGAGCTCCTTCCTCCACCAAGTAATTAGCCATCATTGTTGGTAGGAAAACTCTTCCTAAGATTCATTAGATCTGATCATTTGATGGTTAACTTATCCTAGTAGTGATGGTTTCCTTGCCATGAAGATCCTAATTCTTATTTTGAACTAGATTTACATTGCGAGTCTTAAAAATTAGATCAACTAGTCTCCTTATAAAAATTCTTTTCTTGGATTAATTTAGCCAATTTATTTGATAATTAATTGCTCAAGTTTGCTTTCTGGTTAGCTTGCTAAAACTCTCCATTCATCATTTTATTTTTATCATGCATCAAGCGAGAAGTTGTGATCAATATACCATGCTTTATGCAAAAGTGATCAAAATGTTGATTTCAAATTTTGTACCATGATCACTACGAATAGAAATAATAGAAAGATTTTTCAAGTTGGAAACTCTTTTGTAAAACTTTTTAAATGCTTTAAAAGTTTCATCTTTATGCAATGAACAAAATCCAAGTGTATCTTGAAAAGTCATCTACAATTATAAGGCCATACTTCATACCACCTAGGCTTGTCGTCCTAGTAGGTCCGAAGAGATCCATGTGAAGTAGCTCTAAAGGTCTAATGGTAGAAACAATATTTTCAGATTTAAAACTCCCCTCACTTGCTTTCCTAATTGACATGCATCAAGATATAATCAAAATTTAGTTTAAATTTTGGCAACCTTTAACTAAATCTTTGAAATAAGCTTTGCAATAGTATCCATACTAGCATGTCCAAGTCATCTATGCCATAGTAAACTTGATTCCTTGCTCTTATCATTCACTGTCACAAGACTTGTATTGCTTGATATAGCTAGATCATGAGATCTACTACATAAATATTACCAAGTCTATGTCCAATGAACTTTGTACTAGAGTCAAGTGGATCAACTACTATATACATTGAAGAAGAAAACATTAAAACCATATCACAAAGTTGACTGATGCTTAAAAGATTATGCTTTAATTTCTCTACAAGTAATACATTCTCAATGAAAGTAGGAGTAATTTTTATTTTACCAATACCGATTATCCTTTCTTTACGGTATCACCAAAGTTACTATGCCACCATCTTTTTGTTCTAGGATGAAGAATTGATCAATATCACCTGTTATGTATCTTGAGCAGCTGTTATCAAGGTACCATCTTATCTTTGTATTCGTGGCTGCAAGATATCCCTGCAAAACAATCATGTAATGGATTTAGGTACCCAAGCTTTCTTGGGCCCTTGCAAGTTAGTAGGATTAGTTCTTTTTGGAACCCAAATTTTCTTGATTTTCTTTTTTCCATTATACTGCAAATGACATTCAAATACTTTATGACCAATATTATTACAAGTATAGCAGATAATTTTTGGCTTTGAATAAGAAGTATATGATGATGCAACTTAGGTCTATATTGCTTTGATGTAATGAACTTAGGAGCATAAGATATGGATGCAGAAAAATTATTTTAATTTGAACTTTTATAACCGATTCCAAACTTGTTATTAGAATCTCTATGATCTTTCAAAATCAGTTCAAGTTTGTTAGAGCTTAAAGTTAATTTTTCAACCAATGGTTTAAGCTTTTAAACTTCCTTTTGTAAGTCAGTATTTTCATTTTACAAAATTTTGTACTTTTCAAGAAGTTCTTCCTTTTCAAATTGAATAGTTTTAACTCTTTCATAAATCAAACTTAATTCCCTTTGTAAAATCTTGTTTCTTTCACAAATTTTATTTTTATCTTTTTAACCATATCACAATTATTTTTCAAATTCTTCATTTTCAAACCAACTTTTTTGTACTCTATCAATAATTCACAAAAAGCATTATGAAGCTCATCATAAGTAAATTCTAGATTAGGTTCATAAGTTGTTACCTCATCCTCCAAACCCATAAGACAGATTTGAGCAGTCTTTGTTGTATCTTCATCTTCTTCAGTTGATGTAGATTTATCACTATTGCTCTATACCACAAGCATTGCCTTCTTTTTCTTTCTCTTAACCATCTTTTTCTTGATCTCTGGATAATCAGGATGTATGTGTCCTGGTTCGTACATTCATAACAAATAGGAGTTTGATCTTTGTCCTTATCCTTTTCTTTATCTTTTTCTCTTTCTTTAACAAATTCTCCTCTTTGAATTGCTTTCTCTATCTGTTAGTCCTTCTTCTGCCCATAAATCTCTTAAACTTTCTCATAACTAGGGTGAATTTGTCATCTTTCATATCATCATCAGAAGTTTCTGAATCTCCATCTTTTTCTTCTTTAGTTGCTTTAAATGCAATAGCCTTTTTCCATTTTGAATCTTCTTCTATTCTTTGCTGCATGGCTAGCTCATGAATGATCAATGACCCCAACAACTCATCCAATGGTAGGGTGTTTAAGTCCTTTACCTCTTGAATAGCTATAACTTTTGCTTCCCATTTATCTGGCAAAGATCTCAAAACCTTTTGGACTAGATCAGCATTAGTATAAGTCCTACCAAGATTTTTAAGATCATTTATGATATCAATAAAATGTGTATACATAGCAGATATAGTTTCATTTGGATCCATTTTAAACAATTCATAATTGAGCACAAGAAGATTGATTTTTGATTTCTTAACTTGCGATGTGCCCTCGTGTGTGATCTCAAGTTAATCCCAAATTTCTTTAGCATAATTGCAAGTGGAAATTCTATTAAACTCTTTTGGGTCCAAAGCACAATAAAGTAAATTCATGGCTTTGGTATTTAGCTCAGCCAATTTCATATCATTCTCGTCCCATTCCTCTTCCAGTTTGGGAATCTTAATATCATCAATTTTAATAGTGGGTGTGTGAGGTCCTTTTAGAATTATTTTCATAAATGAAAGTCTACGGCTTGAATGTATATCTTCATCCTAGCCTTCCAATATGTGTAATTAGTTCCAGTGAAAAGTGGAGGTCGATTTGTGGATTGGCTTTCGGCCAAGGAGGTGCTCATGGGATGTGCCATCAATCTTTACTCTAAGAAATTTTTAGAGACTTTGCTCTGATACCACTTGTTATCCAAGTGGATATCCAAGAGGAGGTGAATTGGGATTATAAAAACTTTAGCAAGTATGTGCAATTTTAAATTCTTTTAGTATTATGGTGAATAATACAATGCGGAAGCAAGTAAATAAATGTAATGAAGTTAAACAAGCACAATCACAACACAAGGAATTTAGAGTGGTTCGGAGCAACCCGCTCCTACGTCCACAATCCAAGCATCACTTGGGATTTTCACTATATCCCCCACCGGAATACAATCGGATTGTTTTAACAGGCTCACAATCCAAACCTCTACACTTTGGTTTTATCGGGATCACCAAAGAAAACCCACACTTGGTTTTAACATAGGCTAACCAAGAACCTAACTCCCTTTGGTTTTTAGAACCGGGCTCATCAAAGAAAACCCACTCTTGGTTTTATACCGGGATCACCAAGAAACCCAAATACACTCTCAAGACACAGCCCCTTGCTATTCTTAGAGAGAAAACAAGATAAATCAAATGTATTAAGCAACTTTACAACAAACCAAATTTATTTGAGTGTTTCCGATGAAGATCAAATTGAAGCCTAGCTTTAAATGCTCTTGAATGCTCTTCAAGATACATCTTGACTTCTTCAAAAGCTTGGATTTAAGAATGAAAATCAGTTGGTGAAGCTTTGAATCTTATCTTGGATGCTCACTTGAAGTTGGTTGGTGAAAGACTTAAAATCAACTTGAATAATCAATGAATAATCAATGTATCATTGTTAAAACCATCATAAATACTCCCTTTTATAGTCTTCAATCAAAACTAGCCATTGTACTGCCTAGGGAACTAAAATAGAGTCGTTGGAGGGCTTTTGGAGTTCAAAAATGAGATTCTACAACTAGCTGCTAGACTGCAAAAATCCATCACTCGAGTCGACTTGAAGTCCATGAGTCGGCTCGAAGTCTCATTCAGTGAACAAATAAACTCTGTAGGAGTTGGCTCTTCAAGGCTAAGTCAGCTCGAAGTCCCAGTCATCAACAGCATAAACTCTGGATGAGTCGGCTCTTCTGGGCTTAAGTCGGCTCGAAGTCTCAGTCATAAAAATACAAGTTCTTCATCGAGTCAGCTCTTAAGGCTCGAGTCAGCTCTAACTTTGAAATTCTGAGATTTTTTATGCCGTGCTATAATAGGAGTCTGCTCTTGGTCCTTGAATCAGCTCTTGCAAAAAATTCTTTTTATGCTTCAAATTTCTCTAAACTTCTTCATTCAAGATTCCAACAAGAGCAAGTCTTCCAAAAAGCTTCAAAGATCTTACAAAACATGTCTAACCTACATGCACTCATTTTTACTAATTTAGAGCCCTTTTTACAAGATTACATAGATGAAAAAATTAGGGCTTTACAACTTGAAGTGTACATGAGTTCATACAATATTGGAATACATCTCAACTAGATAGAAAATCAAATGATATAAAGATACATACTTTCCAACAAAACTTCTTGAGTAATTGAAAGAATTAGTAAAGCATACATGCTCCAATATTTTGTAATCATCAAAATCATTCCAGGGGTCAACATCCTTAGAGTGCTCTCCTTGTTTATGGAAATTTTTATTGAATCTTCCTTTCTTCTTTCCCATAAAACTTCTAAAGTTCCTCATGACCATTTTGATATCTTCATCTTTTAGATCATCTTTGGAGGAGGTGGAGTCATCTTCCGATTCCTTATCTTTCTTTGAGTCTAATGTAGCTTTGAAGGCAATTGTCTTCTTCTTATTTTGATCATCATCAGTTCTATGCTGCATTGCTAATTCGTGTGTGATGAGTGAACCCATTAATTCATCCAGAGATAAGGTGTTTAGATCTTTCACTTCTTGGATGGCAGTTACTTTGGGGTCCCATTTATTCGGAAGTGATCTTAAGATCTTCTATACTATGTAGCATTTGAGTAAACCCTGCCAACACTTTTCAAGCCATTAATAATATCTGTAAATTGAGTAAACATGGCAGAGATAGTTTTAATAGATTCCATTTTAAATAATTCATAACTATGTACAAGAAGATTTATTTTCAAAGTCTTCACTTGGGAAGTTCCTTCATGGGTCACTTCGAGTTTATCCCAAATTTTCTTTGCTAAAGAGCAAGTGAAAATTCGATTAAACTCATTGGAAACCAAAGAACAGTATAGTAAATTCATTGCTTTGGCATTTAATTCCCCTATCTTCATGTCATGTTCATCCCAGTCCTCTTCAGGCTTAGAGACACCCATGCCATTAATTTTAATCATGGAAATTTATGGCCCTTTCACAATGACCTTCCATAATTAAAAATCGATAGCTTATATATAGATTTTCATTCTATCTTTCCAATAAGAAAAATTGTGATGGTGAAGAGTGGAGATCTATTAGTAGATTAGCCTTCGGCCAAGGATGTACTCATAGGATAAGCCATCAATCTTTACTCTAAATGTATTCAGAGAAACTGCTCTGATACCAGTTGTTGCCCATGTGGCTTTCCCAAGAGGGTGGTGAATTGGAAATTAAAAAATTTAAGCAATTATGTGCTCTTTGAAATCCCTTTTAAAGTGTTAAGTGCTGTGATAAAGTAATTAACTACAGAAGGGAAGTCAAATCAGAAAAGCACAACACAAATACATAATAATTATAGTGGTTCGGAGTAACCCAGCTCCTACATCCACTATCCAAGATTACCACTTGGGGTTTCCACTATATCCCCCATCAGAATATAGTCGGATTGTTTTCACAGGCTCACAATCCAAATCTCTATACTTTGATTTTTTCGGGATCACCAAAGAAACCCAACTTGGTTTTACCAGGATCACAAAGTACCCAACACTTGGTTATTAACAAAGGCTAACCAAGAACCTATTTAGTTTTTCAATCGGGCTCACCAATAACCCAACAATTCAAAAATGAATTGAAAAGAAAAGCAACAGAATGACAAACAAATTTTTTGTCGAATGGTTGTCGATGCAGCTCGAGAGAAGCCTACTTGAATGAACTTCAATGCACTTTAATGGCTTCTATAGCTTCTTTACTAAATGCTTCAAGCTTCATATGAGAGTTGGTGAAGGCTTGAAGGCTATCTTGAATGCTCTCAGTGTTCTCTTTCTTGTTGGCTTGTTTGGATATTCAATAAAGCATTAACTTTCTAAAAAATTTCTTCAAAGAAGTTCAAATCCCTCAAATATATGGCCTTCCATCATTCTAAGGCATTTTAAGTTGTTGTAGACTATTGGGATGTGACATTTGACCATTGGAGCACTTTTTGGATTCAAATTCTGAGTTCTGGAACTAGCCATTATAAGTCTAAAATCGACCTTCGAGTTGACTCGGATCACTCGAGTTAGCTCAGATCCTTAGAGGAGTTCTGGTTGAGTTGACTCTTTTCAATCCAGTCGGCTCGCTTGCACAGTATCTTGATTCCTCACTCTGTAAGAGTCGGCTCGCTTTGATTCTAGTCGACTCGGATCCTCAGGCCTTCAACATGTCAATCTGGATGAGTCAGCTAACTTCCATTCTAGTCGACTCAGCTGGATGTTGTTCCCAGAATACATTTTCTGGACTTTGAAGGAGTCGGCTCGATCTTCTAAAGAGTCGGCTCAGATGTCTGATAATATGGTAGAGTCGGCTCGGACTCCCTTTGGGTCTGTTTGCCTGTCTAATTCAGGAAGTAGTACACTGGACGAGTCGGCTCGGGTCCCTTAGAGTTGTCTCGGATATCTGCATGCCAGAATCCTCATGCGTGCCATATGCTAGAGTCGGCTCTCTTCTCTTCAAGTCAACTAGGATGAATGTTTCAATGATTTTCTTAATCTTTTTCCAGAATTCATCCAGCAAGTTTTCAAGCTTCAAGATGTCTTCAAACTCCACATACTTCTAAGAAATTAAAAGCTTGAAACACATTCAGAAGTAACCCAATTTATGATCTTTCTTAACTTTTTTCTTTGGGTTCTTCTTTACAATATTCAATTACAACACAACTCAAAACAAGGAATGAAAATATAGGAGTTGAAATTTGAGCAATGAATTCATCCTACAAAAACTTGTAAACCACTTAAAAAGTTGTTAGTAAAACAAATGCGTGCACCAATGTTTGGTTATCATCAAAATCACTTATAGGGTCAACAACTTGATAAGCTTGGTCTAGGTCATGGACCTCTCTCAGAAATAATTCTCTCTAGATTTTCTTGTGTAGACCTACTCTAAACTTAAACAAGGTTACTACTTCAACTCAACCACATTGCATTTTATAATGAACTCATCAAACTTGGCAACATAATCGAACACCATCTTATTTCCCTGATTTAATCATTGCCATTGATCCAAGAGTCTTTGTTCATAGGACATGGGCAAATACATCTCTCCAAGCTTTACCTTCATAGCTCTCCAAGTGGCTATGGGCATATCACCCCTCTGTCGACTCATGCGCTCAACATTATCCCAATACAATCAATCCTGATGGACCAATCTAAGTTTGGAAAACTTAAATTTTCTATCTTCTGATATTTCGTACCAATCAAAGTATTGATCCATATCACCTTCCCAGTCTGTATGCACCTTAGGATCCAAGTTTCCATCGAATGTGGGTACATCTAGATGAATGTTTTTAAGGACTCTCTTATCCTAGTCAACATAATCATGGTGAGGTCTCCTTTGATGTGGATCAGGAGTATATTCTTGGCATTGGACTCTAGGATGGGCAGGTGCCAATCTGGGTGATTGTGGCTCAGTAGGGGTCATACAAGTCTCTTCAAGATTCCTATCTACTCTTCCATTTGATCAAACCTATTGTTCAATTGCTTGAACTGCTCAGTCATAGTTTTCATTAGAGCTTCTAGATTGGGGTCCATGGTAGTATTGGTTGGTCTTGTGAATGATGGTATGGAGTTCTGATCTAGTAGTCATTCAATACAAAGACTCGCTCTAGGATTTGCTAGACCTAGAAGTCCAATGTAGTATGAATTGACTCAAATAGATCAAGACTACAAATACCCTTTCAACTGGCTAGGTAAGATGTGGGATTGTGGGAGGCCCCCCCGCTTTTGCGAGGACCTAATTAAGGAACCACAAATCCACATAAGGCATTTGCCTTTGGACCTCTAGCCTTAGATACCAATTTCCAAGAGTGGATGAAGAAATGATTCACACTAGTCTCAACACACTAATTGAGCTCTTGACTTGTTGGTGTCCCTAATTCGAATTAGGTTGCTACTCAATTTTATTAAAAGGTTTGGGTTCGATGCAAAATATGGTTGGTTGTTTTTGGGCCAAGGAAAGGTAGTGACCGCCTTTCCTTATCTTATGATATTGCCACCCTTAAGTAGTTTAAAATGAATGCAACAACACAATCTAACTAAATAATGCTAAAATTAGACTAGCAGAACTATTCTCAAGCAGAAAAATAGATGTCCAAAAATCTACAGACTGAAATAAATCAGGAGAAACATTTGATAAATTATATCAAATGTGATGAATCTAACAAGATAAGAATCTGAATTTTCTAAGTTTTCTACATATAGAAATAATTAAATTAAAAAACTATATACTAGAATTGGGGGATGCAGAAACTAAATCCTAAATGAGTTTTCTCTTTGTTTTCTTCTTCATGGGTCAAATCATAACGGCACTCCTACACACCATAGGAGATCCCATTGAATGGGAAGAGAAGGTCTTGCAGCCCTACTTCTCTCCTATGATCGGACAGCCCAAGTGAAGCACCCAATCTGAGTACTTAAAGAGAAACATACTTGCTACTATTATTATGCTACTCATGCAACCATGCTCTGATGCCAAATTTGATATGGCTTGCAAAGATGAGTTCTAACTTAGAGGATTAATTAATTGGTGAGCAATGATTCTTACTTATATAAGGCAAAACTCATTTATAAGAAAGGGCCAAAGTAACTAGATGATGAGACTACTTAATGATAGGAAACTCACCCGGAATGTAGTGCAATTTTAATTAAGGAAGAACGGACCTAATGGTTGAGAAACCATTCTAGCTAGGGCATAAACCTTCATATGAACAGACCTAAAAGACTTGGATGGGTTTACTAACCAATGATGAGCTCTCCCTCCTTTGAAGATAGATCAATTTTTAGCACTCCATAGAGCTGCAACTGGACTTGAAGACTACCACTTCTGGAACGGAAACTCCCTCCATGTCTTGTTCCAAGGCAAAGTAAAACCTCCTGTTTAACTCAGAATTGTAGGGAACCCTGCAATGAATGACATTAGTGATATGGTAAAGTTGGGGACAGCGGAAAGAAGTGATCTAAATGAAGAATTGAGAGAGGTTGGCATTTTGTGTTGGAGTGGATGAATGGCTTCCATGTAGTTGGTGGTCAGCCTTGGATGGAATGTGTAGAAGGCGGTCATGGGTGCATTGTTGGAGAGGGCTTCCTTGGAAATGGCATCCTCTTGGTCCTTCTATATCCCTTAATATGTGTGCACACACCAAGAGTCCTAAGCCCTTGGGACTCTTGGTTAAATATATGGATAAAGGTTATAAAATCAAGATAAATCCCAATTTGGCTATCTCACTTAAGGCTCAACCCAATTTAAGTTCCAATCAAATTACTTAGCCCAAATAGCAAGCATTTAAACCCAATCTAATTATGTTAGGGTTAGGCTAGCCTACATATGCTAGTATGTTAATTAGCTAGACAATTAGAATCCTATGACACTAATAAAAATATAAATAACTTCCTATATAATTTCTTAATATGTGTGACCCTTTGAGTACCTCATCTAGCCAGTAGTAGGTTTAGATATGTGTCAATTTAGTTGATTAGAAATCAACTAATCAATTAGGTCAAATCTAGCTAGCCCTAGCTACCAACTTAAACCATCTTTCAAATTGACTCATGAATTCAATCAATTTAATTCATAAAAATCTATAATATATGATTGACATCTAGCAACATATCATGCCTACCTAGAAGATGAGAAATTTAGTAAAAATTATCAAAATACCCTTCAATGATAGTTACCATGCAATTCAATCCTTCGATTTTCTTTTATCCTAAATAAGGATGGATATAGAAAATTATCAAACCCTCGCACTTTATTCATTCGAATATCAAATCACTAATGAAGACTCGATCGATAAAAGATTAGAAGCCTTTTTTTAATTTTATCCTACTTTGATCAAAGACTTCCTAAGTCATTATTTGATGAGACTACATGAGATAAATACTCCTCTTACTAGGAGCGATCGATTTCTTATTAACCTATTCATAACCTTCATACACAATTCACCATATCCATAAACATCCATACATGACTAAGTCATGAATGAGTATAAACCAAAAAATGGACTCATGTGTATAAGATACCATAGTGATCTCATGTCTAAGGATCACTTGTACAACTCCCTCTAAGAGAACCATCTTTTGATAAGTAAGTAAGACTTCTATAAGATGTTCTCATGATGGATCAATTCAGTGAACTCATATCCTAATGAGCACCCACATTCTTGTATTAGTATCCCTATACAAGTGGTCATAAGACCAATACTCTCTATATCGAACATACATAGGATATACCAGTCTCTCTAGAAAAATGGATCCCCAACTCGATGATCCTATGACTGGAAATATTTTAGATTATGATTTGTAAGATCTTAGGTCTCACTATTATGAACTCCATCATAATTCTAAAACCATTGTCCTAATCTATGGGGTTCATCATAATCTTAAAAAAATAAAGTATAAGATACAACATATGATGAAACAAAATGCCTTTTATTAATATCATACTTGAGTTGAAAAAATTTTATAGAAATGCCCCTGATACATAAGAAATTGATTGGCTTTCAGGACACTATTCTTTCAAACTCCCACTTGCACTAAAGCCAATGGCCCTTGTATTTTATTTCCATATAATCTAAATAGTGATCAAATAACTATTGAGGAAGGGCCTTAGTGAATGGGTTTGGTATGTTGTTCTTTGTATCTACTCATTCTATGACTACATTTTGTATTTCAACAATCTCTCGAATGAGATGAAAGTGTCTTAGGATGTGCTTGGACTTTTAATGAGACCTTGGTTCTTAACTTGTACAATAGCTCTAGTGTTATCACAATAAAGTGGCACCGATTGTTGTATTACATGAACTATGCCCAACTTTAAAATGAACTTTTTTATCCAGATAGCTTCCTTAGCAACTTCACTAGCAGCTATGTATTCTACCCCAGTATCCGAGTTAGCTAAAGTTTGCTGCTTACTACTCTTCCAACTCACTACACCTCCATATAGAATAAAGACATACCTTGATATGGATTTACTATCATTTGGATCTGATTGAATCTAGAGTCAGTATAGCCTTCTAGTTTTAAATCTGATCCTCCATATATCGTAAAAATATCTTTAGTTCTTTTAAGATACTTAAAAATATTTTTCACATAATTTTAATGATCCTCCCTAGATTAGCCTAGAACCTGTTTGCTATGCCCAAGACATAAGTAACATCAAGCCTAGTACATAACATGGCATATATAATTGATCCTATAGCTGAAGCATAATCAATCTTACTCATCCTTTGTCTCTCTTGAAGTGTCTTAGGATACATCTTTTTAGAAAGATGTAAGCCTTGACTCATGGGCAAGTAACCCTTTTTACTTTTTTCCATATTGAATCTTTTCAATATTAAGTCAATGTACCTGTATTGGGAAAAGCAGAGCAACCTCTTAGATTTATCTTTATAGATCTTTATACCTAGTATATAGGATGCTTCTCCCACATCCTTCATGAAAAATTATTTAGATAGCCAAACTTTGACCGATTGCAATATTGGAATATCATTCCCAGTGATAAGTATATCATCAACATATAATATTAAGAAGACAATGGCACTCCCACTTGTCTTCTTATACATGCAAGGCTCATCCACATTTTTGATAAAACCAAATTCCTTGATTGTTTCATTAAAGTAAATGTTCCAACTCCTTGATACTTGCTTTAATCCAGAAATAGATTTTTTAAGCTTGCAAATTTGGTTTGGTCTCTCACTTGAGACAAACCCTTCTGGCTGAGACATATAGACTTCTTCTTCAAGATACCCATTAAGGAATGCAGTCTTTATATCCATTTGCCATATTTCATAATTGTAGTATGCAACTATAGCAAGCAAAATCCTAATAGACTTGAGCATAGCTACTAGCAAAAATATTCTATCATAGTCAATTCTATGTCTTTGTTTGAAACCTTTTGCCACTAATCTAGCCTTGTAGGTCAATTCCAGTCTTCCTTTTAAAGACTCATTTGCATCCTATTGGGTTTACTCTTTCAAGTGGATCAACCAAGGTCCAAACCTGGTTAGAATACATGGAATCCATTTCAAGTTCATGGCATTAAGCCATTTATCAGAGTCTTTACTTTTGACTGCTTCAATATAGGTTAAAGGATCATCATCTTGAATGATACTGGCTTGATTGTCATTTCCAATCACAAAGCTATATCTGAGAGGTGTATTCTGCACTCTCTCTGACCTACAAAGATGAGATATACGTTGTGGTTGTACCTTATTAATAGGTACTTATGGTTGAGGAATTTGAGTTTGATTGTCTATAGGAGTTGGTTATTGATCTTAAATTTCACTAAGTTTAATTATCCTCCCACTGCCTCCTTCTTGGATAAATTCTTTTTCCAGGAAAAAGGCATGCCTGCTGACAAAAACATTTTGTTCAGTAGGATGATAAAAGAGCTATCCAATACCCTTTCGGGGATATTCTATGAACCTACATTTATTATCCCTAGCACTTATGTCCAGACACATTTATAACATAAGCTAGGCTACCCCAAATCTTAAGATATTTAAGACTTGGTCTTTTGCCTTTCCATAATTTATATGGGGTACTAGCTATTGATTTTGATGGTATTTTATTTAGTATATAAGTAGCAGTCTTTAGGGCATAATCTCAGAAGGATATAGGAAGATCAATGAAGCTCATCATAGATCTTAGCATATCTAATAAGGTACAATTCCTTCTTTCTACTACACCATTTAATTATGGTGTATATGGAGGTGTCCATTCTGAGAGAATGCTTTTGTCCTTAAGATGATCAAGAAATTCACTAAATAAGTATTCTCCTCCTAAATCTGACCGAAAGATTTTAATACTCTTTCTAGTTTCCTTCTCAACCATACACATATCCAAACCTAGATAAATCATCAGTAAACATAATGAAATAAGAGTATCCTCCTTTGGCTTGAGTTGACATAAATCCACATACATCGTATATATTAGCCCTAATAACTCAGTTGCCCTATCTACATGACCAGTAAATGGAGATTTATCTACATGACTAGTAAATGGAGATTTGATCATTTTATCCATGAGACAGGACTCACAAGTTTCTAATGATTGATAATCATAAGGTTCAAAGAATTTATCTTTGTATAACTTGTTTATCCTAAACTCACTAATATGACCTAATCTCCAATGCCAAAAAAAAGTGACATTGATATCTTCTTTATTTCTTTTCTTATTTTTAACAATAAAAACTTCATCATTGAGTGAAAGAACTAAAAGACCATTAACAAACAAACCATTTCCAAAAAAATTTTTAGAATGAAAAATAGAGTTTCCACTACTCTTTATATTAACTTCAAAACCTTGTTGTAATAATAAACGTACAAAAATAATATTTCTAATAATATTTGGAATACAGTAATAGTTTTTTAATTCTAAAATTTTGCCCAAAGGCAATAATAATAGATACATGCCCATAGCTTCTACTTGAATGGCTTCACCACTCGCACCAAAAAGCTCAAAGTCACCTTTCTTCAACCTCCTAATTTAAGAAGCACCTACAAAGACTTGCATATATGAGGCATACATGCGGTATCAATACCCATGAATCAGAAGTAGAAGTACTCACTGATAAGTTAGTTTGTACATGTACAAATCTTTTGATGCTCCATCAGCATTAGGCTTCAGACTAGCAAGATATGACTTGTAGTTCTTTCAATGTCCCTGCTTGCCATAGTGAAAATAGGTTCCATCAGCAGAAGGCTTCTTTGCCTTTTTCTTCTTTTGGATGCTTTTCTTAGGGTTCCACTTTTTATTTGAACCCTTTTTTATTACTATTTTCTTCTTTCCATCAATTAGAAGAAGATGAACCTTGTCTCCTTCAAAATGGCTCTCACTATCTTAAGCATATTAAGCAGCTCAGGTAATGAAAGGTTAGTTTGTTCATATGATAGTTCATGACAAACTGAGAGAAAGAATCAGGGAGAGATTGCAGGATCAAGTCTTGATTAAGCTCTCCATCCATAACAAATCCTAATTGATATAATGAGTGATTAACTCAATCATCTTTAGTATATGGACTTGAATAGACGATCCCTCACTCATACATGCTCGGAACAACTACATCAATATTTCATATAGGGTAGCTCTACTTTGCTCTCTATAAAGCTCTTTAAGATTGAGTAGATGGACTGAGATTCCATTTCTTCATGTTACTTCTATAATTTATTGCTTATAGAGGCCAATATAATGCACTTAATAATTAAACTATCATTCTACCATATCTTATATGTGGCCCTTTCCTCCTCCGAAGCATGATCTCCGGTCAGATCTGGATCAAGGGAATCGAGGATGTAAGATACCTTCTTCTGAGTTAAGATAATTCTCAAGTTCCTTAACCAATCCACATATTTGGGACTGATCAAATTATTGGCATCTAAAATACCTCACAATGATAGAGTAAAAGCCATAATATTAATCTACATAAATAAAGAATAATGTATAAGTAGACCACTTAAGATGATATACATAACTAGATAAGGACTTATCAATATAATTATGTCTCCCACTATTTTTCTATGAATAACATAGCCCTCACCTATGGTAAGCGAGAAACCCTAATAGGGTTTCTTTAGAGCTTGAGATCCGAACTCCTCATAAAATGCATTATGCTACACAACAAACATTTATGAGTTTAAGGGTAGGAAATTTCCTTTTCCTATTGCAACCCACGTAACTCTCAACATGACAGCTACCTCTAAGACATTTATAGCCTTGTATTACACAACAAACTATAATATCTTAATTTAGTTAGACCCTTCATTTCTATATAGTCATATTTGAATAATGTTGCTCTTATATTACACAACAAAGCAACACCATCAATCATGCTATAAAGCATTAGATGTACCAAGATAAATTTTACTTCAAATCCTATAGTAGGCCTTGTATTACACAACAAACCTACTATAGTTTTTGAAATAAATTTGGCTTAGCATGAAGGAAGGCAATTTGTAGTGTTTTAATTAATTAGAATTTTGAATTCAAGGCCTAAATTGTTGGGTTTTAGGCTGACATAGTAGAAGACTGAGTTTCAAAATTTTTATTATTCAAACCCTAATCGATCGAAACCCTAGTCCCAAGGACCACTTGACCATGACAACTAATAAATCATAATTTAGGATTATAAAGGAATACCTAGAGCACTATACTCCTTAATTTCTATAAGGCACAAAAGTGTATGCCCTCCAGAGATGATCTACATAGGAACTGGACCAAGGAAGCACTCCTACCAAGCTTTTTTATTTGACTAGGACTCTTCCCGGTAGCCTTTCTTCCTTTTCCTTTACTAGAACCCCTACCCTCCTGTAGGGCACTCAGAGACCTCTCTAAATCCTCTCTTAAAATTTGATTATCTATCCTATATTTCTTCCTAGGGTCTTGTCTTAAAATAACAAGTCTTATCTTAAAAGAAGAAGCCTTGTCTTAAAAAAGACCTTTGTCCTAAGACAAGAAAGAGAAAATGGAAAGGACTTCTTTTGAATATTTATAATGAGTGAGGAGGTACCTGATAAACCTTTTTCTCAGCCCTTGATATGATTATCTAATGTTCAGATAGGACCCTTCAAGCAGAAGGAGTTCCTTGGATGAAAAGACTTATCTTGATATGCTATATTATGCACAAAGAGACACATATGTGTCTCTTTGGTTTTTCCAGCATTATTTACACTTGCCACATGGAAAATAACTAGTCAAAATAAAGCTAAGAGGTGAGGTAATTGAATGGATGTATCGAAGAACCAGAAGCCTTCAAGCGAAGGACTTTTGGATTTTTGAATCTGTGCCAAATATGAAGGGATGCATCCCTTCATTGTGCACCCCACAAATTCCCATCGATTCCCTTCCTATTGATTGGTCAAACCCAAATTAGATGGACATGGAGATGAGGGAGAATGTCCAAAACTTTATCTGGAAAAAGTGATTAAGTGACAGAAGGACTCTTGGTCTTTCTGCATCCCTAAATTTGGTGCAT
Organism: Areca catechu; assembly: GCA_021397845.1. Classification (NCBI taxonomy): domain Eukaryota; kingdom Viridiplantae; phylum Streptophyta; class Magnoliopsida; order Arecales; family Arecaceae; genus Areca; species Areca catechu. Next base: position 5,600,660 of record JAHSVC010000059.1, read on the forward strand.
ACCAATATAGTGCCAAGAGTCCAACTTAACTTGGACTCTTCCATAATTCAAAGATAAAGCCCAATAAAATATAGATAAAAATAGATAATTGCTGACCCAATTAGGACTCAACCCAATCTAAGTTTCACTTAAACTGGTTAGCCCAAATAGCAAGCTAATTGACCCAATCCAATTGGGTTAGGAGTTGGGCTAGCCAACATATGCTAGTATATTAATTAGCTAGCCAATTAAGATCCTATGACCTTAATTAAAATCTAATTGACTTTCTTGGCCAATTCCCTAGTGTGTGTGACCCTTTGGGCTCTACATCTAGCCAGTAGTAGGTCTAGAACCAAGTTGTTTCGATCCAATCAAAATTGATTGACCTAAGTAGGTCAAATCGAGCTGATCCAAGTTAGCCAATTTGAACCAATTTTCAAATAGACTCATGTATCCTTCAAATTTAATTCATGAAAACTTACAAGACATGATTGACATATAGTAATATGTCATACATACCCAGAAGATGAGAAATTTGATAGAAAATATCAAAATATATCCTTCAGTGGAAGGTTATCATGTAATTCAATCCTTTGATCTCCCTTTCTCCCGAATAAGTGATAGGTATGGAGAATTGTCAAACCCTATCACTTAATCCTTTTGAATCTCAATTGGATAATGAAGACTCAATCGATGAAAAATTAGAAACCCTATCTAATCTCATCTTGCTTTGATCAAAGACTTCCTAAGTCAACAATCGAAGAGACTATATAGGATAAGTCCTCCTCTTACTAGGAGCGATCGATTCCTTGTTGATCCACTCACATCCTTCATGCACAATCCATCATATTCATCAACACCTCATATATGACTCTTTATCATGAATGAGTATGAATCAAAATATGACTTTATGTGCAAAAAAAAATATAGTGATCTCAAGTCTAAGGATCACTTGCACAACTCCCACTATAAGAACCATCTTTTGACAAGTAGTAAGACCCCAACAAAATGTTCTCAAGGCAAATTAGTTCAGTGAACTCATAACCTAATAAGCACCTATATCCTTTTATTAGTATCCCTACACAAGTGGCTGTGAGACTAACCACCCTCTCCATCAAGCATACATAGGATATCCTAGTCTTTTTGAAAACATCGTGTGATGCGGAACTAATATGCATGCAATTATTTTTGTGTATTTATTATGTGGGGTGAGGTGGTTAAATCTCGAATATCTGATCAAAATAAGATGTAGAGAGTTCTATATGAATTTTAGAAACTATGCATGCAGATCAAGACCTAAGAAAGCAGTAAAAGGGGATCGCCGAGACTGAGAAGCCTCGGTTAGGGCCAGTTCACCTACAATAAAATTACTAGAGAATATAGGGGGCATACTTGGCAATGTTTGATGTGCCTGGTGAAGATCGCAGCAAAGAGATCACTCATTCCTTGATAGATGCGGCATGGAAAATCAAGCTGGAGGCCAGCGAATTCCTGACTTTCTGCTCGGTGGTCCGATTGTGGCCCGGCTAGAGTTGTTGGATTCATAGGAACTCGAGGACCTACAAACAACCGTCAAGGGTGAGAAAACAAAGACTAGAAACAAGAATAATTTCAGAAATAGGCAGCAAGGGCATGTTAGAAGAAGAGGGTTGGAAGAAGGTTGGTTGGCTAGGGTTTCTTTGGGCAGCACTTCGGAAGGACTTCAGGCTCATATAAGATCCCTTAATGCACACAGCAGGGAGGCACACAGTAATTGGAGAATCAAGAGTATTTCATATATCAAAATTAATTTTCATACAAGAGACTAGGGTCCTTTAAATAGACTCTTAGTCTTGGGCCCAAAGTAAGGGTACAACATACTTTACTTAGGAATTCTTGTCCCACCCAAACCCTAGCTAGAAAATAAGGAAACAAAGGTATAATAAATCCCTAGAATTTCTTTTGATTCTTGTATTTTAGGACTAGACTCTATAAGTTGGCTCTCCTCTATGGTTTCCTCAGGTAAGGCTCTAGCAGCAGTACCTAGGTTTTCTTCCTCTAATTATTCTTCCACTATAGCTTTAGGCTGGGTATAGTCAAGGTCAACAACTCTAGGTTGGCTTCTACCTAGGTACCTACGGGGTCAACTAATTCTAGATCTTCTAGAGCTGTGTCTCTTTCTCCCTCATACTCATCCACTAAATTCACATCAACTTCATTCACTTCTGTGTTAATGTAAGCCTTGTCACTCGAAGGGATGGTAGGGAAAGGTCGGCTAAGGAAAAATTGGCTAGGTCCTGATTTCTAATTTTGGGCACTACTCCTAGTAGGTTCAGGTTGCCTAAGGGGTAGTGGCTTACTACTAGGTTCATATTTAGGGGTACTAATCCTATGGGGTTCAAGTTGACTAGGGGAAACCTGACTAGTACTAGGCTGATACCTAGGGGTTATGGGCTCTCTGGGCTCATAGGATAAGGGTGCAGATCTATGGGTCATGGAATTATAGGATCTGGGGTCATGGGATTTAGGTTCAGCTCTATGGGTCTTGGGTCTACTGGGCTCATGGGATATGGGCTCATAGGTTCTAGAGTCATAGGATTTGGAGTCATAAGATCTATAAGTTGTAGGTATACTAGGCTTATAGGGAGAGGGTGCATAGGATCTATGTTCATATAATTTGGGTTGTGTGGGTAAAGATGGCTCAGGTTTAGATCTAGTCTGGGTCCTACGAGTTTTCTCTTGTGTTATCCTATTCTCTGTCTGGTCAAACTTATGGTTCATCTGGGCTATTTGGTCTACAAGGGTTTAAATTTGGGCTTCCAGCTTATCCATGGGTTCAGCCGAAGGTGGAGATGGTGGATGATATGATTCTCCTGATCTAGTGCTCATGCAAGACTCAATCAAACCAACTACAGCTCCCTAGACTTAGAGTCCAAAACTAGATGCTCAATCAGGGTGGCAAACTAGCCTATAGTAACCCTGTACTCAACCAAGTAGGTGTAAGGGGAGTGTTAGGTCCCTGATTGCCAATCCTATACACCAATCAGAGATTGGGCAGGTAGGCAGACCAGTACACAAGCCCTTCAGGATTGAATCCATGAACCACCATTCTAGACACTAAGCACAAGGCACATACAGGTTAGCTTGACACAGTGATCTGACCTTAGCCCGGACCCGACCATTTGGTGTCCCTAGCACACTAGGGCAAATTAAGTCTAATAGATTTTAAGTTAGGTTTGGGACTGAATGCAAGGGATGTGATTTTGGGCTAAGGAGAGGTGATCAAATCCTCCCCCCATCTGATATAGCAAGAGTGCCCTTAAATGTAGTTTATGCAATGATGCCAGGCAGATGATGCAAAATTAGAGTTTAAGTATTTTAGGTAGCTTATATATATATATATTTGTCCTTTTATAGAAATATGATTTGCAGCCAAAGACCTAATATGCTAGAAACCTAATAAAAATAAAAGATATGAAAAAGAGATGCTAAACAAAACCCTAAACCTTCCTAAATTGTCTTGCTGAAAAATAGAGCTGAAAATTTGCAGGCTGTATTTTGGCTTGTGGAAACTACACAGACAAAAATAAAATCTACAAAAATTTTATAAAATACTTTGAATTAATATAAATCTAGAAAAAAAAAAGAATTTTTGGAGTTTCGAACAGGGAGAAACAATTAAAAGAACAGTGTATATATAGACTGTGAAGGGTGCAGAAAATGAGCCTTAATCTAAGCTCTGATACCAAATGATGCGGGACAGATATGCATGAGATTATTTTCATGTGTGTATTATGTGGGGTGAGGTGGTTAAATCCTGAATATCATATCAAAATAAGATATAGAGAGTTCTATATGAATTTTAGAAACTACGCATGTAGATCAGGACCTAAGAAAGCAGTAAAAGGGGATCGCCGAGACTAAGAAGCCTCTGTTAGGGCCAGTTCACCTACAATAAAATTACTAGAGAATATAGGGGGTGTACCTGGCAATGTCTGATGTGCCTGGTGAAGATCGCAGCGAAGAGATCACTCATTCGTCGATGGATGCGGCCTGAAAAATCAAGCCGGAGGCCCGCGGATTTCCGGCTTTCTGCTCGATGGTTCGATTGCGGCCCGGCTGGAGTCGTTGGATTCGTAGGAACTCCGGGACCTGCAAACGACCATCAAGGGTGAGAAGACAAAGGCTGGAAATAATAATAATTTCAAAAATAGGCAGCAAGGGCATGTTGGAAGAAGAGGCTTGGAAGAAGGTTGGTTGGCTAGGGTTTCTTTGGGCAGCACTTTAGAAGGACTTCAGGCTCACACAAGATCCCTTAACGCACACAGCAGGGAGGCACACAGCAATTGGAGAATCAAGAGTATTTCATATATCAAAATTAATTTTCATACAAGAGACTAGGATCCTTTAAATAGACTCTTAGTCTTGGGCCCCAAGTAAGGGTACAATAGACTTTACCTAGGAATTCTACTCCCACCCAAACCCTAGCTAGAAAATAAGGAAACAAAGGTAGAATAAATCCTTAGGATTTCTCTCCCTCTCCTTGCCTTGGTCGGCCAAGGGAGGTGACCATACGGGAGGCTGACCAAGGGGTGTGTCCATAAGCTGGTTTGGCTCCTTGGTTCCTTCCTGGGCCTTCATCTGGCCCAATTAGCTACGGACTGCAGTTTAGTGCTCCCGGGCATTTGATTTCTCCTCCTGAGGTCTTCAAATCTTTAGGCTAGGTTGAACTTGGGCTTCACTTCCATATCTTCAAACCAGTCAAACTTGGTCTTCACTTGTATGATGTGGTCTTGAGTCTTTAGTGTACTTGGACAGGACTCAAAAAAAAAAAATTAGCTCAACATGAGCTGACTAGCACCGGACTGAACTAGCTCAACATAAGATGACTAATACAGGACTCAAGTAAAGACAACTTAGATGAACTAAGCTTTATTATAATGGACTTAAATGTAACTAAGTTATCCATAGAGGGTTGAGAAGCCTCTGTATTATTCTGGTGCCTCTGGTGTCCCCACCATCGTGTTGCCTAGTGTAGCAACCCAAAAGGGGGGGCGAATTAGGTATTTTAAAAATTTAAACTTAAGCAAGTATATGCTGAACTAAAGTACTTGTGTAATAATATGATTGTGCTCTAAAATGACATGCAGCAGAATAAGAACAGTATAAATAAAAGCAAGGACAAGCAATCACAAACACAATGATGTATATTGGTTCGGTGCACTTCAAGCATCTATATCCACTTTCCAAGCTTCCCCTTGGGTATTTCCACTATAATCACCAAGATTGTAGCAACTTATTTTCCGAGCTCACAAGTTAAAACCCATAGTTGGTTTTATCACTTAGGTTCACCAACAACCTTTTCCTCAAGCCAACCTAGGCTTGAATTTTAATTCACAACTTGGAAGGGCCTAACACCTAGTTTCAATAGCCTTGAAACTAGTTACAATAATAAAAGCCAAACGTACAGTAATAAGCACTAGAAATACTCTTAAAAGAGTAAAAATAAATATCGTTGAAGCTCTTCTTAAATGCTTGAGTGTCACCTCCTTGGATGCTCTTCAATGAACACTTTTGGAATATGATTTGAAATCTCAACAGTATAAATGAAGGCTTTTTTAGGTGGAATCTCTTTTAAGGCTCACTCAAGTCTTTTCAAAAGCTTTTCTCAAAAGATGATGATCTTTGTCTTTTGTGTCTCATTTTTTTTCTTATTCTCTTTAGTGTTCAATGAGTTTGGTGAGTGATAAATAGTCCAAAAACCTCTAAAAAAACATTGAAGACTATTAGAGTGAAGAAACTAGCCGTTTGGAGCTGTTTGGAACAAATCTAAGCTTTTGAAAATATAGTTGTTATTGTTGTCAAAAGCTGTGAGTCGACTTGTGAGTCGACACCTAGGTCGATACTTGAGTTTTCATGTGTCGACACTTAGATCAACACCAGGTATAAATCTTGAATTTCCAACATTCTGCTTCACTTCTGGTCTCAGGCTATGAGTTGACCTGTGAGATGATACTTGAAACTGTGAGACGATATTTGGGTTGACACTTGGATCAGCACTAGGCAAAAACTCCAGGACTGACACTAGTCTGTTCATTTTTAGTTTCAGGCCATGAGTCGATCTATAAGTCGATACTTGAATCTTGTGAGTCGACACTTGAATCTTGTGAGTCGACACTTCATTTAGATCCAAAAATGATATTATGTGCATTTCTGTTCTCAGGCCTTGAGCTAATCTACGAGGCGACACTTGAACATTGTAAGTTGACACTTAGGTCAACACTTGGATCGACACTTGGTGTGCCAGTCAAAACTTTGCATGCCAGTCTTCAGAGGTGTCGACACTTGCTCCATGAGTCAATACTTTAAGTCGACACTTAGGTCGACACTTGATATGTTCCATTTCCTAAAAGTGTGCCAAACTCCAAAATTCTCAAATTTTGTCCATTTGACTTCCAGTTTCTTCTCCATAAAGGCCAAAGTGATCATTTTTATGGTATTCCAAGGTGAGATGACCTCTTAAACATTAAAATTCATCTTGCTTTGATGTCCATAACTTTGATACTCTTGAATGAAGAATTTGATGTACCTGTGATCTAGAATTCACAACCCCAATTGAAAAATTAGTACTTAAATGTACTTAACATTTTGTTATCCATTAAAATCAAGGGCCAAAGCCAACAATCTTTTCCTTTTTGATGTTTAGAAAACTGAGTATATAAGCATATTTTCAAAAGTATTGAACAAGTTCATTAAACATGATTCACAATTATCAATGTATCAAAGTTCATACAAGTATTTAGATGAGAAATATATGAGTTATTTAGTTCATACACCAATGTCTCAAGATTCAAGGTTAGTTTTTCTAATTTTCTCCCCCTATCTTAAGTAGATAGTGAATATTATTTAAAATTTAGGGAAATATGCTTATATAATCTTTCTTACTCTCCCTTTTTGTCATCATTATACATTAAAAGGAAGTTTCTCCCCCTAAATTAGTGCTTTAGTTAAACCAAAAGGTCAATTAGACAAAAAGAAGAGTAACAATGCAACTTTCATAACTAAGAAACATAACTTTCACAAAGAAGTTTTAGTACAACAAGCAAATACAAGTATAGCATAAACTGAAAATACAACAAGGAAAATACATGAAATGTAAACAGGGTATCTATAAGGCTACTCCTCATCAGATGGAAACTCAAGAACTATGGATTCCATCACTCCAGAAGATGAAGATCTTGAAGTCTTATGCAACATACTCCTAGTCCTAAGTGAAGGGCTAGATCAATCTATAACCATAGAGGTCTTAGTGGCACAGGATCTAGGAGTCTCCACAGGTGTTACAAAATCTAAATCAGGGGCTTGAGTATCAGGAGTAGGATCTGAAGCCTATGCAGAAACATCTGAAGCACTGATTGGAGGTTGATTCTGAATAATTATATCACCATAGACAGTCTGACCACCACCTGCACCAGTATCATCATCACAATCATCAGAATCACCATCATCACCATCTGTAGTATCATCATGATCATCACCATCTGCCGGCAGAGGAGGAGGTGGAACCGAGGTCCAGCTGGAGGAAACAGGGATCTCAGCATATCTTTGATCTCTGCAAATCCTGTCTCCATAGTCTGCCTAATACCAGTAAGCTGCTCATCTGTATGACATCTTAATCCATGCAGCTCAATCTGTAACCAACTGGTCCTAACTGAAAGTCCTAAGATCTCTTCCCAAAATGTAGTGAACTGCTCAATGATCCTCTACACAAAAGTAGAATTGTAACTGTAGAGTCTTAAGAAGCGGGAGCAGGAGCAGGAGTCACAGGCTCTAACTCAGAAGCAACAATAGGAGCAGGTTGGGGGGACTCTCTATGATGTAGGTCCAAAGGGTCCTGCCTCTGCAACTCTAATCTCGTCCTCCTCTTTTGCTCCTGGCCTGACTCCCGTCTGACCCATCTACCAGTGATCTTCCTGTAGCCCATCCTGTGAAGAGATTTCTCCCCATATGTACCAGTGTGGAGAATCCCCTTAGAGGACTCGTCCTCTAGTGGAATACCAAATGCCCTGAAAATCCTGGTGAGTCCCATATCGTAGGGTAGGCACAATCCCCGCTAGGTCGCTGCCTCACCCATCTGATGAATCATAATCAAAGGAAGATTGATGGCCGTTTGCTATCTCAAAGTGACCATCAGTACCAACTCTCGCTCAATGATAAAATTGAATCTACCTAACTTCGGGACCAAGATCATAGCAATTATATGATGGAGCACTCTCATCTCCAGAGATAACTAATTTGCTGACACTGTGGAAACTCCTTTGATATCCTCACACTCTAGTATGCATCTAAATGCAGCATCTCTATCTCTTACCTAGTTCCCAGCCATACCATAAAGGGGAATCTGCCATACTCTGTTGATAGTCTCTGGTGTAATCGGAATATCAACTCCTCGAACCTGTGCCATCCACCTGATGCCATCTATTGCTAAACTCCCGAGAACTAATGCATCAGATGTGGGTAATACCTCTCTTTCATGGTACAGAAGGGGACTAAGCTAGTTGCCCTAAGTAGATCTCGATAATAAACCCCTCCAAATCCCAGAACTGGAGGTCAATCCTCTTCCTGCACGTGATCACTTTCCCTATAACTCTCTCCACTGTATGGGATAACTGTCAAGGGGGTGAACTGACCACTACCTGCTGATCCTGTGGCTACTCATCCTACTCAACTAGGTCATGTCGGGCCTTTGATCTCCTCTTGCCCGAGCTTGCTTTTCCTCTTTGGAAGTGGGTTTGCGTGTTACGGAAGGCAACCTGCTTCCTAGGACCCATGCTCACTAACATGGCTAGGGTTGGACCGAAAGGAGGAACAAGCCAAAGGCAAGGAAAGTGGATCGAAAAGAAGGAAAACTAGATGAAGAACGGGTCAAAAAGAGGGAAAGCCAAACTAAACGAAGGGAAGGAAGAGGGATTTGCACAAAATAGAAGGTTAGGATCGGAAGAGCACTGTTCGTGGAAGATTGGAAGAGTTGGGGGACCACAAGGATGAGGGGAAAGCAAAAAAAGAATGAAAAAACAAAGGTTCTGATTCTCTAAAAATACTATCGATTAGTTCATGAGTCGACACTTGGAAATTGCTCAAGTGTCAACACTTCGGTGAGTTAACACTTAGGCAATTTCCAAGTATCGACACTTGGTCAACAATAGGGAAAAAATCAGAATAAATTCCTATAAATTTGCAAAAAATTAAGGGGGGGTCTAGGGTTTATAAAAGATGATATTTAAGAAGATTTTGAACATTTGAAACAATTCAACAAGGAATTTGAAAGGTTTTCAATCAAAGGGGTCAATTATGCCTAACTCTCTTATGATCATGCAAAACCTATCTTCGCTAAGGGGTTTTAGGAAAATATCTGCTAATGTCTATCAGTACATACAAAATCAAGCATTACATCACCATTTTGCATATGATCTCTTATAAAATGATGTCTTTGTTCAATATATTTGCATCTTGAATGTTGAACTAGATTTTTAGTTAAATTAATTGTACTTGTGTTATCACATCTTATGGGTGTTTTATTTAACTTAATGCCAAAATCTTTGAATTATTGGTTGATCCATAAGATTTGAGCACAATAACTTCTCGCTACTATATATTCAACTTCAGTCGTAGATAGAGCAACTGAATTTGTTTCTTGCTAAATCATGAAATCAAAATAACTCCAAGACATTGACAAGTTTTACTTACACTTTTCTATCTAATTTACATCCAGCAAAGTAAGCATCAGAATAAACAATCAATTCAATTGATGAATATTTAGATTACCACAGTCCGATATCAATTGTGCCAGACAAATATCTAAGTATGCGCTTAACAGCCAATAATTAAGATTCTTTAGGAGCAGACTGATATCTAACACACATCATACACTGAACATAATATCTGGCCTACTTGTAGTTAAGTATAATAGTGAACCAATGATACCTCTATATAGTTTTTGATCAACATTTTTACCTGATTCATCTTTATCAAGTTTGCAAGAAGGGCTCATAAAACGTAATGGTTTGGTTGTCTCTATCCCAAACTTCTTTAAGATTTTTTTTATGTACTTAGCTTGGTTGATGAACATCCCTTCTTTAGTTTGCTTAATCTGGAGTCCGAGAAAGATGTTTAACTCTCCCATCATGCTCATCTCGAACTCTCCTTGCATAAGCTTGGCAAACTCTTGACAAAGTATTTCATTAGCAGCACCGAAAATGATATATCAACATAAACTTGGACTACTGAGAGATCATCATTTTCCTTTTTCAAAAATAGTGTAGTGTCAACATTGCCTCTAAAAAATCTATTTTCAAGTAGAAATTTACTTGATCTATCATACCAAGCTCTTGGAGCTTATTTTAAACCATACAAAGCCTTGTGAAGTTTAAAAACATGATTAGGGCATTCACGATTTTCAAAACCTGAGGCCTATTCAACATACACTTCTTCAATAAAATCATTTAAAAAGGCATTTTTGACATCCATTTGAAATAATTTAAAATCCATATAACAAGTAAAAGCAAGTAATAATCTAATTGCTTCTAATCTAGCAATAGTAGCAAATGTTTCATTAAAATCAATACCTCCTTCTTGATTATAATCTTTTGCTACCAGTTTAGCTTTATTTCTTGTTACTACTCCATTTTAATCAAGTTTATTTTTGAAAACCCATTTTGTTCCTATTATTGAAACATTAGAAGGTCTTTCAACTAAGATCTAAACTTTATTTCTTTTAAATTGATTTAATTTATCTTGCATAGCATTAGTTTAGTTTGAATCTTTTTCAGCTTCTTCAATTGATTTTGGTTCTACTTGAGATACAAAAGCTAAATAATCACAAACATTTCTTAGAGAGAAACGGGTACTTACCTCTTTAGATGGATCATAATAATAAGTTCTTTAGGGTGTCCATGGTCATACCTCCTTCTTTAGGTAATGGCTTGGGTGTAGATGAAGCTCTAACTTCTTGTACTTCTTCTTCATTGACCTGATCACCTTCTTGCTCCTTGGAAGGTCCTTCATTGATGGTCATTTTTCAATCTTTTGGATATCTGTTGCATCATCAAGAACATCTTCTTTTCTAGAAGATTTTTCGTTAGTCTCATCAAAAACAATATGGATGGACTCTTCAACAAGAAGTGTTCTTCTGTTGAAAACCCATATACCTTGCTAGAAATAAAGTATCCTAAGAAAATACCCTCATCTAACTTGCCATTAAATTTAATTAAGTTATCTTTGCCATTATTTAGAATAAAATAATGGCATCCAAAAATATGAAAATACTCAATAGTAGGTTTCCTACCTTTCCAAAGCTCGTAAGGTGTTTTCTTCAAAATTGGTCGAATTAAAACATGATTCAAAACCTAGCATGCAATATTTATGGCTTCCATCCAAAAATATCTAGGTAAATCATTTTCACAAAGCATTATGCGTCCCACTTCTTCTAATGTCATATTCTTTCTTTCTACTATCCCAATTTGTTAAGGTGTCCTATATATAGAAAAGTTATAATGAATACCATTTTCATTGCAAAATATTTCAAAATCATGATTTTTAAATTTAGTACCATGATCACTACGTAAGGAAACAATTAAACACCTTTTTCATTTGAAACTTTCTTATAAAACTTAATGAATGTAAAAAATGTTTCATTTTTGTGAGCTAAAAACATCACCCATGTAAAATGAGAGAAGTCATCTACAATTACTAGACCATACTTCTTTCCTCCCAAACTAGTTTTTCTAGTAGGTCCAAAGAGGTCCATATGAAATAATTCTAAGGGTTTAGTTATAGATACTATTCCTTTTGATTTGAAAGAAGATTTTGTTTGTTTTCCAAGTTGACATGCACTACAAATCTTATATTTTTCAAAAGTGAGTTTTGGCAAATCTTTTATAAGATTCTTTTTATTCAATTTTGAAAGTAAATGCATGCTTGCATGCCCTAGTGGTCAATACCAAAGCCAACTAGTTTCATTGATCTTGGCTTCCATTACCACTAGGCATTGACCATTTTATATAGGTAGATGATCAAGATCAACCATGAAATGTTCCCATGCCTATAACCAATAAACTTGATGCCATTGTTATCTAGACTAGATACATGCACATAGAAGATTCAAAAATCACTTTAAATTCTTTGTCATAAAAATGACTTATACTAAGTAAATTATATTTCAAACCATCAACAAATAAGACATTATCAACATAAGTAGAGGGGGTGATATGGACTTTACCAATACTGACAATTTTATCCTTTCCATTATTACCAAATGTCACATTTCCACCATTTAAAGCTTCTAGAGATGAGAATTGCCTTACATCTCCAGTCATATGTTATGAGCAACCACTATTGAGATACCACAATCTTCTTTTATCCTTGGTTGTAAGATAAATCTACAAAATTAAATCAGGTGGAGACTTTAGGTATCCAAGTCATCTTGGATCCTTTATGATTAGTTGAAGTGGTTTCTTTTGGAATCCAAACCTTTCTAACATTATTCAACTTTCTTTTATCACATAAATATGATTTATGTCCTAATTTACCATAAGCATAACAAGTAATGCTAGAGGATGCAGGTACAAAGAAATTTTTGAAATATTTTTGTTATTTTTGATGTTTAAAACCTAGGCCCACTTTGTTAAAACCTGCTTTTTAGCTATTTAAAAGTAAGTTTAGTTTTTCAAAACAATAGGTGAATTTCTCAACAAATGGTTTTACTTTTTCAAGTTCTTTGCATTTCTTATTTTCTTGCAAAAGTTCTTTGTTTTGTTTGCTAAGTTTTTCATTTGTTGCAAAAACTCTATCCTTTTTCAAAGAATCTTTTTCTTTCAAAAATTCTTCCTTCTCATTTTTCAAAAGAATAATTTGATCATTCAAGTTTTTATTCTCTTGTAGTAAACTATCATTATCTATCAAGAACTTATTATTTGTTTTAGATATATCCAAATTTTATTTTCTTAATTCTTTGCTTTTCATTTTCAGCTTTAGATATTCTATAACAAGCTCATCAAAAACATCACGTAATTCTTCAAATGTAAATTCATTTTCAATTTTAGATCTTACCTCTTGATCATTGGCCATAAAGCAAATGTTGGCTACTTCTTGCTGCTCTACATCAGAGCTTGAATCTTCTCTTTCACTCCATGTTACCATTATCACTTTCTTTTTTAATTTCTTTTTGCCCTTTTTGAGAATGGGGTAATCCATTTTGTAATGTCTTGGCTTCTTACACTCAAAGCATTTTGGTTGCTCCTTTTTCTTTTCCTTTTCTTTCTCCTTATTGGGCTCTCCTCTTTAAGGCTTCTTCTTGTAATTGAACCTCTTCTTTCTCATGAATTTCTTAAATTTTCTTGATTCTTCCTTGGTCGTGGACTTGAATGCAATAGCCTTCTTTTTCTTCTCATTGTTCACCACCTTTTGCTTCAAAGACAGCTCATATGTCATCAGTGAACCCAAGAGCTGCTCAAGTGGAAGAGTGTTGACATCCTTGGCTTCTTCAATGGTGGTGACTTTTGGATCCCAAGAGGATGGAAGAGACCTGAGAATTTTGTTAACAAGTTCAGCATTAGATATAACTTTATCCAAACTCCTCATGCCATAACAATATTAGTGAATCTAGTATTGTTGACTTTGGTTTTGATTATGACAAAATACCTAAGTATATTTGAGTACTAATTGTGTATTAAGTGCATAAATTAGATATAGGTACTCAAGATTTAAATTTAAAGAAGTTTCAGCACTGGTGCAGCCAAGTGTCGACTCATGAGCAATCAAGTGTCGACCCAAGTGTTGACTCATGAATAGTGAAGTGTCAACTCAAGGTCTGAGACCAAACAGGATATAGAACATGGTAATTTCAGAGGTTTGGTCAAGTGTCGACTCACGGATTGAAGTGTCGACTCACTAGATGAAGTGTCGAGTCACAGGATATAGTGTGCAACATACTATAGTTACAACTAATTCTTGTTTCTTGTTAGAACTTTCTAACTAATTTTGTAAGTAGTTAAAACTAGAATTGGTTAGCCAACCCTATCCTTTTTGGCCAAACTCTATGGAGGGCTTGGGCTTATAAATAGGACCCCAAGCTTCCCTTGTGAGCATCTTTTGATTTGATGAAATGAAATATAGCTAAAGTTCTTCTTTCTCCTTGGTGAGGGTGTGATACCCTTTGTTTGTATTGTGGAGAGGGTGGGATACCCTTTGCTTTGTGTGGTGTGAGATCCAAGTTCAAGACAACCAAGTCCCAAGCGCCAAGAAATCTTCCTTATCTTCCATTTTTCCTCTTCAATTCCTTCCTTTATTTTGCTTCCACGGCCTCATAACAAGCTTTTTGTAGGTTCTCTCATGGATCCGGGGTTGAAGATGAAGGTTTCATGCCATGAACCATCTACAAGGTGAGTCCTCAAGTCTAGGAATTGTGGTCTTATAATCCAAGCCTCTTTCCTAGAGTGTGAGAGCACCCTTCCACCAAAATATTCTTAACATCCATTGTTGGTAGGAAAACCAATCCTCACTCTTAAAGATTTGAATATTTGAAGGTTAACTTGTCTTAGCAATGATGGTTTCCTTGCCATGAAGGTCCTATTCTTTAATTAAACAAGATATCATATGCGAGTTGTATAATTTTTATTGGATAGTCTCTACATAAATCATTCTTTCTCTTTCTCATGGTTAGCTTAGTTCATATGCCTGTGAATTTCTTGCTCATATTAGCTTGGTAATCATCTTTTTTATCCATCATCTCTTTCCCATCCTGCATCAATCTTGGTATTAGAGAATGGTTTACTAGATCAAGTTCTAAATTTTTTTCTTTATGTGCTTGCTGAAATTTTTCCTTGCATCCATTTTAAGTCCACACCTTCAAGCTTCTTCATCAAAATTTTTTTCAAAAAAAAATTATGAGATTTTGGACTTGAGACCTGAATTAAAAGTTGAATTTAAAAATTTTAAAGTTTTAATTTTGAGTTACAAGGATGTTTTTTAGTTAGAAGTTTATAGTTGGAGGTTTCCTACAACAACTCTTACATCAAGCCTTCAAGAACAAATTTTCTAACCATAATTCAAAAATCAAAATTCAAAATTTGAATTCTGAAATCTAGACTTTGAGATCTGAAATTTTTAATTTAAAATTTAAATTTTGAAATTTCAAATTTTGAATTTTGAATCATATGTTTGTGCTAGTCTAGATATTTTATTGGCTAATTAGTGACTTGTTGTGCATTCATTTCAAAATCAATTAAAGGGCATTCAATATCAACATAAGGGAAGGAGTTCATTACCTTTCCTTGGCCCAAAACAACCACCTACATCGCACATTGACCTAAGCCTAATTTAAAACCGATTAGGAATCTAAACTAGGGACATCAATGAGTCAAGTTCATTTGCAGGAAGAGCTAAAGTATTGATTGATTCTGTAATTACTCCTTGATATTGATGTCTAGGGCTAGGGGTCCAATGGCAAATGCCTTAAGCAGATCTACGGTTTTTTAATTAGGACCTCAAAAATCGAGGGGAGCCTCCCACAATCCCACCTTTTACTTGGCTAGTTGAAAGGGTAGCTGCAGTCTTAATTGGTACCTAGTCAATTCCTGTTATATTGAACTCCTAGGTCAGGAGCCCTAGAAGCTAGATTTGTATTGCATGTCCACTAGGTTAGGAGCTCAATACCAGTAGTCCCACACTCAGTCTGGTTTATCAATGGAACCCAATCTTGAAATTTTGATGAGGACCATAACTGAAAGGTTTGATACCATGACTGAACAATTGGCCCTTGAAGAGTCTTGATTAACCCCCACCGAACCTGAGTCACCTAGGCCAATTCTCCATGGTCTAAGAGCCCATCATCATGATCTCACCCCTAAGTACAATCCAAGATGACATCACCATGACTTTGTAGACCAGGATGAGAGGCCAATCTCCATGGTCCAGGAGCCCATCATCATGATTTCACCCCTAAGTACAATCCAAGACAACATCACCATGACTTTGTAGACCAGGATGAAAGAGCCTTGAAGAAGATACATTTAGAGGCACCTACCTTTGATGGAAGTCTAGACCTTAAGGCATATATTGACTAGGAAGGAGAAATGGATCAGTATTTTGAATGGTATGAGATGTCGAAAGAAAGAAAATATAAGTTTGCCAAACTAAGGTTAGTTCACCAGGCAAGGCTATACTGGGAGAATGTTGAGCATCTAACTAGACATAGAAGAGACATACCCATAGCTACCTGGAGAGCCATGAAGTTTAGGCTTAGGAAAAAGTATCTCCCTATGTCTTATCACCAAAGACTCTTAGATCAGTGACAAAGGTTAAATCAGGGCAATAAGATAGTGTATGAATACATTACCAAGTTTGATGAGTATGTTATGAGATGTAATGTGGATGAGTCTGAGACTGTGACATTATCCAGATTTAGAGCTAGTCTACGTAAGAAAATCTAGAGGGAGTTATTTTTAAGAGAAGTTAATGACCTTGAGCAAGCTTATAATATAGCTAGGGATTGTGAAAGATTTTAAAGGGGACCTATAATTTGATGACCTGAACCAAATAGGATTAGCGTCCCTAGTCAAAAACCAGGATTTAATCAGATGCGCCCAACTCAACCCACTCCAAATGCCCCAATAAGCCATCAGTTGACAGGGGTAAGGCCCCTAAAACTCAAAAGAGTAGTAACCTAAATCTCCAATGCTTTAAATATTAAAAATGGGACACTACGCCGGCCAATGCCCTACTCGATCCCTACACATAGGAAAGCTAGCTGAAGAAGAGATTGAACCTACTGAAGACTTTGAGGAAGAAGTATATGAAGCTGAGTTAAATCTGATAAATGAATATGATGGAGATGAAGAAGAATTTGATCACACTAAAACATTTGGAGTTGTAAGATGTATTTTGACTCAAGCAAAAGAAAATGAGGATTGGAAAAGGACCAACATACTACAAACATTTGTCAAGATAAAGGAGAAGGTCTATAAGATCATTATGGATAATGGGAGCTGTGTTAATGCCATTTCTACCAAAGCCATTAAAAATCTAAGCTTGATCCCTGTTCCCTATCCCAATCCTTACAAAGTTTCTTAGATAGATTTAACTTCCATCCCCATTAAGTCTAGATGCTAAGTTCCAATTCAAATCCAATCCTATCAGGAAAAAGTCTGGTGTGATATTCTTGAAGGAAAACTAGTGCATTGGACGCCTATCCTAGGCACGCTATACTAAGAAGTAGGTATTGCATAATTAAACTTTTTAAACATGTATATGAAAAAACCTACTCATGCACAGGATCTAACATAAACATAAACATGATGCACGAAATAGATACAGAGGCATGTAAAGGCAAGTGCAATAATTATAAATAACATGATGATTTCTAGATCTAAGCATGCATGATAACAAAAATAAATAATATACCTAATCGAAGCAGGAAGAAGCCGACTCCCTTAGTCTTCAGAACAGATCAGTAGCAAATCAAGGTAGCTGGTTGAACTCCTTCAACAGTAAATCAGATCTGCAATACAGCAAGAAGATGAGAGGATCGGTCCAATCTCTCGAGGTGTCCAAATGTCTACCCTCTAGAGTATCCACGCGCGGGCTTTCGCTGATCCAACTCTCGGAAGGATGCTAGTCCTCCGGGAATCAATGACAGATCTCAGATAGGTGTAGCAGGGAAAGCCAAAAATCCTTGGTCTTCTCCAAAACCGCCATACTCCATCAAGAGCATACAAAATAAAAGTCTGGGAATGAATACACAGACGCCCCTGTTCTTCTCTTGCATACCCTGTTCCTCTCTTGTTCCCTCCTCTCTCTCACCGCAAGGCCAGCAACTTGTTAGAAGAAGAGGAATTTAGGAAGGAACGTATTTCTTCATACTTTGCTTAAAACCAAATGACAAATACAATGGATATTTATAGGTAAAAGAAAGATCCTTCGGTTCTACATATTTTTGAACCCGAAGAGACTCTTCACTATCCCCATTAATCATCCCATTTATAAATTGAATGCTAGATACATGAACTTCCCATTAACTTCTCCAAGTATAACTCCAAAACAATTATCTATTCAAATTCCAAAATGTTCAAATTAATTATTTTTTAACACTCCCCCTTAATTTGAAAATTTTTGTTTCTTCAATCCAAGTTCTTCTCTCAATCTACAAAAATCTTCAAATTTGAGTGGCTTTGTAAAGATATCAGCAATTTGATCTTGAGTCTTCATATATTCAAGCTCCACTTCTTTATTGGCAATGCTTTCTCTAATAAAATGATACCTTGTATCGATGTGCTTGCTTCGATCATGAAACACTGGATTTTTAGCAAGTGCTTGTGTAGACTTGTTGTCAATACAAATTTTTGTAGCTTCTTCTAGTGGCAATTGAAGTTCCTTCAATAATCTTCTTAACCAAATAGCATGACAAGTACAAGATGTTTCTACCACATATTTTAATTCACAAGTTGAAATTGTGAAAATGGATTGCTTCTTTAAACTCCATGTAATAGCACAATCACCAATGAAAAATATAAAACCAGTAGTACTCTTTCTATCATCTATATCTCCCACAAAATCACTATCACAAAAAACCCACAAGCTTGAACTCATTAGAAGGAGAGTAAAATAGCCCAAAATCAAGTGTACCTTTAAGGTAACGAAGGATCCTTTTAGTCACTTTCATATGAATGGAGGTAGGGGCTTCCATGAAACGACTCGCTACTCCAACTCCAAAGAGGATATCGGGCCTTGTACATGTCAAATATCTCAAGCTTCCCACGAGGCTTTTGAAAAGTGTGGGGTCTTCCTTTTCTCCTTCATCAAACATTGATAATTTTACTCCAACTTCCATGGGTGTGTTTACAGGATTGCAATCAAACATTTTGAATTTCTTCAAAACTTCCTTTGCATAGCCTTCTTGGGAAATGAAGATACCTTCTTCCATTTGCTTCACTTCTAGGCCCAAATAATATGACATGAGCCCTATGTCAGTCATCTCAAATTCAAATGACATTGCCTTCTTGAATTCTTCAAACAAAGTTGGATTATTATCAGTGAAAATAAGATCATTCACATAAAGACAAATAATCAACATATCTCCATTGGCATGAATTTTATAATAAAGAGCATACTCAAGAGGGCAGCGAACAAACCCATTATCTTGAAAGTACTTGTCAATGCGACTATTCCATGCCCTTGGTGCTTGCTTCAATCTGTATAATGCCTTTTTTAATTTGAAACATTTGTCTTCATGCCCTTTGACAAGGTAGCCCAATGGTTGCTCAATGTAGACCTCTTCTTCAAGAAAACCATTTAGGAAGGCTGACTTCATATCAAGTTCATAAATTCTCTATTTCATTTGAGCTGCTAAAGAAATGAGTAATCAAATAGTCTCCATGCGAACAACTGGGGCATAAAACTTATCATAATCAACTCCATGCTTTTGCTTGTAGCCTTTGGCAACAAGCCTTGCTTTATATCTCTCCACTTCTCCATTAGCATTCTTTTTTATTTTGTACACCCATTTGACTCCAATAGCTTCATGATCCTTGGGAAGAGTTGCTAATTCCCAAGTATCATTTTTCTCAATTGCTTTAATTTTTTCATCCATGGCTTGTCTTCATCTTTTGTCTTTTATAGCTTCCTCAAAATTCAATGGTTCATTATCTACAAAGAGACAAAAGAAATCATTAGCATCGAGAAAAACTTCTTGGGTGTTCCGATAGATCTCTCTTAGATCTTTCATTTTTCTTGGCCTTTCACTTTAACCTTCTTCTTGAAAATGAGGAATGGGTGGATGAGGTGGTGATGAAGGTGGAGTTATATCTTGTATGGATATCAAGGTCTCTCTTTCTTCTTCTTCAAAATATGGAAAAAAATCATAAACTCTTTCATCTTGGGCCTCCCAATTCCATGTGGCTTCTTCATCAAACTCAACATCATAGCTCACCATCACCTTGCCATTGCTTGGAATATACAACTTGTAGCCTTTAGAGTTTGAGTCATAGCCAATGAAAATATACTTGACACTGCGATCATCAAGCTTAGATCTCTCTTGGTGTGGTACATAAGCATATGCAATGCTCCCAAAGACCCGTAATGTTTGACATTGGATTTGCTTCCACTCCATGCTTCTTGAGAAGTTTGATCTTTGACATGTTTTGTTGAAGAGCGATTGGACAAATAAACTGCACAAGAAATAGCTTCAGCCCAAAACTCCTTAAGCAAATTTTTGGCTTTCAACATGCTTCGAGCCATGTTAAGAATGGTTATATTCTTCCTTTCCGCTACACCATTTTGTTGTGGCGATCGAGGAACCGTTAAAGGACGACGAATTCCATGAATTTCACAAAATTCATTAAATTCTTTTGAAGTGAATTCGCCTCCTCTATCGGATCTCAAAGCCTTAATTTTATAACCACTCTCCTTTTCCACAAGAGTCTTAAAATTTTTGAATACAACAAAAGCTTCTAATTTTTGTTTCAAAAAATAAACCCAAGTCTTTCTACTAAAATCTTTAATAAAGAGCAAGAAATATTTTCTTTTACCAAATGATGATGGATTGATGGCTCCACACACATCGGTATGAACAAGTTGGAGTGGCTCAATTGCTCTTGATGTAGCTTCTCTTGGAAAACTCCTTCTAGCTTGTTTGCCGAGAAGACATGCTTCACATAATTGATTGGGGTGGTTGATTAGAGGCATCCCATTTACCATCTTCTTTTCTTCCATGGCCTTTAGTGCTTCAAAATTTAAATGGCCAAATCTCATGTGCCATCTCCATGCTTCATCTTGTACACTAGCCTTCAAACACTTTGCATCAATTGTTTTGAGATTCAAAACAAACATTCTATTGCTTGAAATAAGAACCTTGGAAATTAAATTAGCATTTGGATCTCTAAGCCAAAGACACATATCTTTCATGAGAATTTCATAGCCCTTTTCAAGAAGTTGGCCCAAACTCAAAATATTCGTTTTTAATTTAGGCACATAATAAACTTCAGTTATTAGCATATGGCCACCTTCTTTAGAAGAGATTAAAATGGTACCTTTCCCTTCAATTTGGATTTTAGAAGAGTCTCCAAAAGATACTTTGCCCATTTTCTCTTTAAGCTCCACAAACTTTTCTTTGTTGCCACACATATGGTTGCTTGCTCCATTATCCAAATACCATGATCTATTGTCATCCATTTGTTCCTCCTTGAGTGCTAACAAAAAGGTTGTCTCTTCAACTTCTTGCTTGTCATGAACAAAATTAGCCTTCTCTTCAACATTAGTTGTAGCATTGCGACATTCCCAAGAATATTGGCCAAATTTATGACAATTATAGCATTTAACTTTTGATTTGTCATACCTCCTTTCATTTGATTGTTGATAGTAGCCACGTCCTCTTCCTCTTGCTCTTCCACAGCATCTTGATGATGGATAAGTTTTTCCTTCATTGTTTGAATTGTCACTATTACCTCTTCCTCTTGCTCCTTGACCACGACCACATCCTCTTCCTCGTCCACGTTCTCTTTGACTCTTTTCTTCCCTATCATCTTTCAAAAAAGTCTTAGTTTTAAGAACTTGCTCCAATGTCTCTTCTTGTCTCCTTTTGATCCTCTTCATAGGCTTGTAAGAAACCCTCCAATTGTTCGATAGTCATAGAGTCAAGATCTTTTGACTCTTCAATGACACAAACAACAAAATCAAATTTGGTAATCAAGGATCGAAGAATCTTCTCCACCACACGAACATCTTCGATCTTGTCTCCATACCTCTTCAATTGATTTACCACAGCCTTCACCCTTGAACAATAATCCGAAATTGATTCAGATTCCTTCATTCTTAAGGCTTCAAAATTACCTCTTAATGAGTGAAGTCTTACTTTCTTTATTTTATCAACACCATGGAAAGAATTCTTCAAAATCTCCCAAGCTTGCTTTGATGTGGTCGCATCGGCCACCTTCTCAAACATTGGGTCATCCAGACATTGATGGATGAGAGTGAGTGCTTGTTGATCCTTCTTCACAAAGTATCTTTCTCATTTTGAGACAAATTGTCTTTATTTTGGGGAACCTCATAGCCTTTATCTACAATTTCCCAAATATCTTAAGAGCCACCAACTCTCATAATTTTCTTTTATGAGATAAGGAAAGTGAAAAAAAAAACTCCACTATTTGCGATCTCTATATTTTTTCACTCTAACTCTTTTTTTTCTCTCTCTCTCAATACTCTTTTCTCTCAAATTTTTTTTTTTTTTTAACTCTAAGGACTATGGTTTTTTTTTTTTTTTTTTCAACTCTAAAGACTATGGCTCTGGTACCACATTGTTAGAATGAGAGGAATTTAGGAAGGAACATATTTCTTCGTAAATTGCTTAAAACCAAATGACAAATATAATAAATATTTACAGGTA
The DNA here is from genome assembly GCA_021397845.1 of Areca catechu. Classification (NCBI taxonomy): domain Eukaryota; kingdom Viridiplantae; phylum Streptophyta; class Magnoliopsida; order Arecales; family Arecaceae; genus Areca; species Areca catechu. The sequence goes on from JAHSVC010000059.1 coordinate 5,623,050, forward strand.
AAAAAAAATCCTTCGATTCTACATATTTTTGAACCCGAAAATATTTTTCACTATCCCCATTAATCATTCTATTTATAAATTGAATGTTAGATGCGTGAACTCCTCGTTAACTCCTCGTAACTCCAAAACAATAGACTATTTAAATTCCAAAAAATTCAAATTAATTATTTTTTAACACAACCAAGATGTTTCAACTCTGCTTAGAAAATCCGTGAAGGAAAGGAAACAACACAAGCCCTGTTCTTCCACTCTTCTCACACGCCCTCTTCCAATCTCATGGCATGTGCTTCTTGGACAGAAGTTTGTTCTCGTTGACCTTGCAGCTGCCACTTTCGGTGGTATTGCAGGCGCCCTCCTTCCACTTGTCGGGCACGATCATTTTAGACAGCTTCTTCTCGCACTTCTCGTACACCATTCTTGGGCTCTCGGCGGTGATGATTCCCTGACGGAGAAGGGTGAAGGTTGGAGAAGGAAAGCATCCGCAGCCGACCATGGAGGTAAAACCAGGATGCGAAGAGGGAGAAGCGTGCGGGAGAAAAAATGAGAGGCTCCATCAATTACGCGGTGCAAACGAAACATTCTGATAACCCAAGCAGTGTTCAATTTTCAAGTGGCACTTGTCTCATCCTAGCGGTAAGATAGGGTAATCAAAACAGGGGAAGAACAAGCAACGTAGAACCATTAAACCACCGTGTAAACTTCCATCCGGGCCATCCCATGGCCCCCGCTGGAGTGACAAGCTCGCGCGACCAAGCTCGGCCAAATCGTAGCCCCAATGAATCCTGATCTGCCTCAATTCTTGTGCAACGACATGAATCATGAAGTGCTGGACCTCCGGGGGCTACATTGGCTTGCCATCCGTGAACGACCAAACCCGATCAATAAGAAAAACTGGGTCCAATCTTGGTCTACCAGGAACAGTTCCCTGTTGACCCAAACCAATCCTGATCGATCCAAATCAGATCAGTGAACCAGAAAAATTTAATGTGTGCTCAATTGGACCATTTGACCTTAATACCGAAACGATTCCCAATCGTTGATCGGCTCCCGATCAGGAAGAAATTCTCTATAGTATGTGGCCTCATAGGTTCGAACCTAAACAGTAGCACTGGAACACTTCCAGTACCAGCACAATATACCATCTAGCAATGGATCCCGACGTCCGGATAGGCCAAAGATGCGAGAGCAATCTATCGAATCTCTGACATATGGTTACCGTATAATTCATCCCTTTGACTTCCAATGCTCAAGATGACCTAGGGTTAGACTGCCAACCCTAATTGAGTCAATCCACAACATGTCTCAACCTCTCAAATCCAATGACTCCTCACTAGGACTACCCCGATCGAGAATTTGCTAAATTGAGACACTGCGAGACATTCAATCCAAATAAATTAGGCAAGTCAATTCCATCTTGGTCCACCACTGCTCCACAAGTATTTGCCTATACCAGAAACCTGCCATCACCGGATTAGAAATCCGGGTAGTCCGGGACCAAAGCACAGGGAGTTGCTTGCAAGCAACCATGGCGATCTCAGGTCGGAGGGACACATATACCCATATCCAATCGCGAGCAGTCCTTTGGCAGAAAGGTACTCCACGGAGTCACATTTAATTAGATGTCACACATCCTACTTGTAGGTCACATTAGTATCACCACACTCCTTTGGTCAAGAGGACAACCAAACGATGTGAACCACAACAACCTATATTTGATACATTGACATCCTGTATAATGTATCCTTTAATTGTGAACCTTTTAAAGGACCACTCGATATATCCTCTCTATATCGAAGTCAGTGCAGTCCTAAGGACTTCATCGCATAAATAGAGTTCATTATAGGGAAATGAATAATGTGATGAGCTACCAAAATAAAGTTTTAGTAATTCATATACAAATTATAATACTGAGCACAACCACCTACAGCCTAGGCGATTGGCTTTGGGACACAACTCCCACTTGTACTAAAGCCAATTAGAACAGTATCTAATACCCATTTCCCTTTTACAATAGTTGAACTCTTTGATTCCGAGGGCATTAGTAAAGGGGTTGGCCAGATTCTCCATTCCATCGATCTTTATAAGATTGATGTCGCCTCGTTCCATGATCTCTCGCACGAGGTAATAGTGTCGCAGAATGTGCTTAGTGTGGTGATGAGACTTTGGCTCCTTAGCTTGAGCAATGGCTCCTGTGCTGTCACAATACACAGGAACATGACCATCTAGGGAAGATGCCACCCCTAGCTCTCCAAGGAACTTCCGTAACAATACGGCTTCTTTAGTTGCATCTGAAGCTGCAAAGTACTCTGCTTTGCATAGCGAGTCTGCAACTATTGCTTGCTTGGAACTCTTCTAGCAGATCGCTCCTCCATTCAGGGTAAACACAAATCCTGACACACTCTTGCTATCATCTTTGTCTGACTGGAAACTGGAGTCAGTATACCCCACAAGTTTCAGGTCAGGTTCTCCATAAATCAGCCATTGGTCCTTAATATTTCTCAAATACTTCAGGATGGTCTTAACCACCTTGCAATGCACCTCACCTGGGTCAGACTGGTATCTGCTCACCACTCCTAGTGAGTATGCCACGTCTGTTCTAGTCATGTCATAGCATATATGATAGAGCCCACTACAAAAGCATAAGGAACCCTACTCATGCACTCTCTTTTCTCAAGAGTTGTCGCACAATCCTTCTTAAAGAGAGTAATTACAGAACCTATCGGGAGATAGCCTTTCTTGGAATTTTCAATGCTAAATCATTTCAGTACAGTATCAATGTACGTAGACTAAGATAATCCTAGAAACTTTTTAGATCTATCTCTATAGATCTTCATACCCAGTATGTAAGAAGCTTCACCTAAGTCCTTCATTGAGAACTAAGATGACAACCAGACCTTTATTCCTTGCAATGCTGCGATGTCATTCCTGATTAAGAGAATGTCATCAACATATAGTACCAGGAATACAATCACAGAACCATTAACCCACTTATAGATGCAGGGTTCCACTCCGTTCCTAACGAAGCCATATGATTTGATACACCTATCAAATTACATGTTCCAACTTCGAGATGCTTGCTTAAGTCCATAAATGGACCTCTGTAATTTGCACACTTTTGACTCGTCTGTGGATGTGAACCCTTCAAGCTGTATCATACACACCTCCTCATCCAGCTCCCTATTCAGAAAAGCAGTTTGGACATCCATCTGCTAGATCTCATAGTCAAATGTGCTGCCAAAGAAAGCATGATCCGAATGAACTTGAGCTTTGCCACAGGGGAGAACATCTCATCATATTCGATACCATATCACTGACGATACCCCTTGGCAACCAGACGGGCTTTATAGGTCTTCACCTTCTCATCATAATCGATGCCATATCACTGACGATACCATATCGCTGACGATACCATATCGCATTGCTCTAAGCCACGTCTCAGAGTCAGATCTTTGAAGTGCATCCATATATGTGATCGGATCCTCATCGTTCTCATCGAGCTCAATGGGATCACTGTCCTGGACCAAGAAATCGTAGTATCTGTCCAGCTGACATGGTACTCTACTGGATCTCCTATTAATGGGTTCCAGGTGTGATCTAGTCACAGCTGGTTCTATGATGTCCTTAGAGTGTGTAGGTTCTTCCACTGGTTGAACTTTACCAAGTTCAATCTTAGAGGCTACAGTTCCTTTTCCAAGGAACTTCTTTTCCAAAAAGGTAGCTCTAAGAGCAACGAACACTTTTTGTTTGTCCTCCAAGTAGAAATACCCTTTTATTTCCTTAAGGTACCCAATAAACAGGCACCGATCAGACCTAGGACCAAGTTTATCTAAGTCTAAATGCTTTACATAAGCCGGACAACCCCAGACCCGAAGGTGTAAAATTGAGGGCTTACGTCCAGTCCATAACTCATATGGAGTAGAGACAACAGACTTACTAGGAACATCATTCAGCAAGTAACAAGCTGTCTCAAGTGCATATCCCCAAAAGGACAATGACTGAGTTGCAAAGCCCATCATGGATTGAACCATGTCCAACAAGGTTCGATTCCTCCTTTCGGACACACCATTTAACTGAGGTGTTCCTAGAGGAGTCCATTGAGAGAGAATCCCATTCTCCTCAAGATATGTTATGAACTCACCAGATAGGTATTCACTGCCTCGATCAGATTGAAGGATTTTAATACTCTTTCCAGTTTGTTTCTCTATTTTATTACGATTTCGTTTGAACATTTCAAACGACTCAGATTTATGTCTCATCAAGAAGACATAACCATACCTAGAAAGGTCATCTGTAAATGTAATGAAATATCTATATCCCCTCTGGCACTAACTGTCATTGGTCCGCATACATCAGTATGTATGAGACTCAAAAGTTCTGTAGCTTGTTCACCTTTTCCAATAAAAGATGACTTGGTCATTTTACCAAGCAAACAGGATTCACAAGTGGGCAGTGAGTCAGAATCAATGACCTCGGGGAGGCTTTCTCCTCACAACTTGTTTATCCTATTCTGGTTAACATGACCTAGCCTACAGTGCCATAGATACAAATCACTGACATTTTATATCCTTGGGCATTTGCTAGACGTGTACATTACATTAACAAGCCATGACATGCTAACCTACAGTCCTTGCAATGAATTGCAAACTTGAATAGGACTATCAGTATCCAATATCCAGTTAGCAGTGTCACAAATAGAGAAATTACAAGGTTTTATCATATAAATACCTTATCTAGCACCCTGCTGCTTTCCCTTCCTTGGCCTCTTCGGGTCTAAGGATGCCTGATAAAGAGGATAGTTCCTCTTCCAATGTCCCTGCTTCTTACAATAGAAGCACTCTGCACCAGCTTGATCAGCTTTTTCTTTCTTGGCCTGACAAGTGCCAGGAGCACTCTGCACCTTCTTTCTCTTATCTTTCTTCTTCCCTTTCTTAAAGGGATGACGACCTCTAGAACCTTCCACTAAATTTGCCACCCCCTTATTCAGTTGGTGGTCCTTCTTGTAAGTCTACAGCAACCCCATCAAACAATGGTAATTGATGCAGGCTTATTCATTCTATAATGATCGAGAAAGTCAAGATAGAAGGAGGGTAGAGAATTCAGGATCGCATCTTTACCGAGTTACTCGTGCAAGGAACATCTGAGCTTGTCCAATCGTTCGATCATCTCGATCATGTACAATACATGATCAGTGACCAAACCTCCATTCCGCATTTTGGCATTATAGATGGCACAAGACACTTTGTACCGTTCCACATCGTCTAGTGTGCTGAAAGATTCCTTCAACTTTTGAAAAATCTCATGTGGCTGGGCCTCCTCGAATTTGCAACTAAACTCATAGTTCATTGCTGCCAACATATGCATCGGACAGTAGTCCGACCAGAAATCCACTTCAAATAAGTGTCCCTGACCGAACTCCGACAGAGGTTTATTAAAAGTATCTTAAGATCTTTCATTCTCAAATATAGATCTTTTAGTCATAAAATTTAATTCCTAATTATGTTTATCAACTTATCAAAATGAAACATTTTCAATTTTAATTGTAAAATAATTTTTATAATAAATTCAACTTTTGAATATTCTGTTCTTTGCAATGAGTCAATAATTCCTGGTCAAGTATCTACTCACCCATGAGTCGAGTCACCGTGAGTTGACACGACCCTATGACATCGACTCGTAGAGAGCGAGCAGAGACCCATTCTTTTAGTCTGCACTCTTGAATCAATACCTACAGGAACAAGTGTCGACTCACCAGGTCCAAGTTTCGACACTTCAAGGTTGACGTGTCGACACTTGTAGGTTGATAGAAACTAGTCCATTTCTAGATCTAATCGTTATGTCAAACTTTTTAACATAATAATTCATAAATCTAACTTAGAACATTTCTAAACTAATTTATGATATTAGATCTAAAACATCAAGATTAAAATAATTTCAGTCTAATCCCTTTCATGTTCTTCTTTATGGATCATGACAAAGTGGCACCCCTACATACCATAAAAGACCCCATTGAATAGGAAGAGAAGGCCCTTAAACCCTACTTTTCTCTTATGACCGAATAGCTGTTGGGTTCGGTGACCAGTGCGGAAGTGTGGATTTCAAAAACTTTATGAAATCAGGACCGAACCCTAATCCCAAAATCTCCTTATTAGTAATTAAAACTTATGACTACATGCATGTCCAAATTTAAACATAGTTTAGATACTAACCTCAGATCGCTATATCCAATCTGATGTAGAAATAAACTCCAAATGGAGTAACCTTTTGAACACACCAGGCGTCCACTTGTCCGCCCTCCGATGGTGATCCACACGGGCAGATGATCAAGACAGTGACTCCTCAATTGGGTTCCTTCCAATCAAGTTCTACCCCAAGAACTTGATATATGGGCTATTGGCTAGGACACCTCTAGCCAAACAGGGACTAAAACTTTCTCTCTTACCCTTCTCCTAGTTTTTGGCAACTTTGGCCCCTTAAGACACTCTTGTCTTAAGAATAATCCCTTGTCCTAAAGTGAGACAAGGCTTGTCTTGGAGGGAGAAGAAAATTAAGACAAAGTTGTCTTAATGTAAGAAAGAAGGAAAAAGGGGGCGCCTTCTTCCTTTACCGTCGGAGAGTTTCTCTCTCTGACTCTCCTTCTGTTCTGAGATTCGACAGAGCCTAGGCTCTGTAAAGGAATCAAAGAAGAAAGAGAGGAGGGGGAAACAGTCTTCTGGAGAGGGAGAAGGAAAGAGAAGCAAGGCTTCGCCGTAGAAAATCTGGAATTAATTTTTACGGTGAAGCCTTCTTCTTAAATAGGCGACAGAGAGGCGCCTTCTCCTTCTGAAAAATCCTCTCACATCCCTCTCTCCCTTCTCACGTCTTCTCTCTTAATCTCACGGCCCTTGGGATTAATCTCACGGCCTTTGGGATTAATCTCACGACCTTTGGGATGGAAAGACGCGAAGAGGGATCGTGAAAAACTCAGAAGGGCGCGCGCAGAAAGAAGAGTCGCGCCCCTTCGGAGTTTTTTCTTTCTTTTTCACGGTAATTCCAAATTTTGAAGAGTCCACGCCTAGGTGGACTCTGATCCACGCCTCATCAGCCAAAAACGCCGGTCAATTTATTTCTCTTCACGCAAAGACGCGACTTGGAGAGAGTCCACGCGCGTGTGGACTCTTCTCCTTGCGCGCGCGCGTGGGAAGAGAGGGGGAGGGGTTTTAGGCGACGTGGGAAAGGGGTTTAGCCTCTTAGGTTAGCCCAATTGCTAGCCTATTGTTAGCCCAACGTTTTAAATCTTCAATTAGATTCAAACCGGTATGAATTTGGATCTAAAAAAGACCAAATCGGAACCCTAACTCGAATCCGATTCAAGTAGAAGTCATGGTTTGCAACACATGCTAGTGTGTTCATCTGCAAACGAGATTTAATTCCAAATTAAATCCTTGATTATCTGTCCTAAGTGTGTGACCCATTGGGTTCCATACTTAGCCAGCAGTGGGTCCGAGTGCAAGTTGACCTAATCTGATCAGAACTCATTCTAATCGATTTAGGTCAAATCGAGCTAACTCGAGTCAGTCAATTAGGACTCCTCCTAATTAGTGATCCAATTAAACCATTTAATTTGATCAACCCACAAGACAAGATTGACGTCTAGCAACGTGTCATGTCTACCCGGAAGATATGGAAATTCTGGTGTAATTCCAAAACTACCCTTCAGTGGAAAGTTCCCGTACAATTCGATCCTTCAATCATCTTGCATCCCGAATATAACTATGGATATGGAATCATGTCAAATCCAGTTTATACTCATTCCCAGCTCAGTCATACACTAATGATTCAATTAATTCGATATTAGAAATCATTTCTAATATCTGTACTTTGATCAAAGATTTTCTGAATCATCATCTGACCTAATAAGGCTGGATGCAATCTCCTCCTACTAGGAGTGATCAATTCCTTGTTGACCTACTCAATACCTTCATATACAATTCACCATACCCAGCATCAACCTCGTGCATGACCCAGTGTCATGATTGAGATTGAACCAAAGCATGGGTTCATGTACATAAGGTATTATGGCAGTCTCAGGTCATAGGACTACTTGTACAACTCCCACTATGTGAAACATCCATTGACATGCAGCTAAGGCTCCATTAGATGTTCTCAAACTGGATCTATTCAGTGAACTCATTCACTAATGAGCACCCACATCCTTGTATTAGTGTCCTACACAAATGACAGTGAAAGCAGTCACCCTTTTCAGCATACATAGGATGTGCCAGTCTTACCGGAAACCCTGATCCCCAACTCAGGGTTCCTATGACTAGGAATATTCTAGATTAGGGTTTTAAGGCCTTAGATCTCACTGGTATGATCTCATCATAGCCCTACAACCATAGCCCTAATCTATGGGGTTCATCATATAATGACACAGCGAATGATGAAAAAATTATTGCCTTTATTAATTTGTCAATTTACAATGGTCTGGGAGATACAGATATTGGCTTATAGGGCATAATCCTTTCAGTGATTATAGTGAATTCCCAAGAAAAACTTGGGGAGTGGATGTAGGTGCCTTAGAGTGCACCGAACCACTATAAATCTTTGTGTTTGTGATTATTTTTATTCTTGCATTTATTTCTTTATTTTTGCTACACTTTATTATCATGCTGATAAACACATATTTTGAATTGGCACATTATTTGAAGTATTGTGAAAAAGTTTTAAAGTCCAATTCACCCCTCCTTCTTGGGTTACATCATCCTTGGCCTACAATTGGTATCAGAGCCCGGTACTTTTTTGAAAATCTAACGATTTTGAGTTAAAGATCATGGTAGCCCAAGTTTGAAATTTTTTAAAATTTTAGAAAAGAATTTACAAATCATATGTTGAGGGGGAGCTTTTTAAAAAATTATTTTTAGATCATATTTTGAGGGGGAGCTCAATACTTTTCATTACTACATTGCTTTATGCTTATTGTTAATATTTTGGAGTATGTTATATTTATTTTTGAGCTTACCTTATTTATATACTTAAAGGTTTTGTCATTATCAAAAAGGGGGAGATTGTTGACTTTGTTTTGATTATAACAAAACACTTAAGTATATTTGAGTACTACTTATGTATTAAGTATGTAAATCAGATATAGGTACTCAAGATTTAAATTTGAAGAAGTTTCAACACTAGTGCAGCCAAGTGTTGACTCATGAGCAACCAAGTGTCGACCCAAGTGTCAACTCATGAAGTGTCGACTCAAGGCCTAAGACCAAACAGGATACAGAATGTGGTAATTTTAGAGGTTTGGTCATGTGTCGACTCATGGATTGAAGTATCGACTCAAAGTGTCAACCCACCGATGAAGTATCGACTCACCAGTGCAGTCCTAAAAGAGTCAGAAAATAATTTGAACTAAGTGTCGACTCATGTGTCGACTCATGGAATTCAAGTATCGATACTTGCTGTAATGGCTAGTTTTTCTGAAGTACAGAACTTTCCCAACTTGGCTCCAACAGCTATATTTTCTCCTCCAATGGTCACAAACGATCATAAAGGTATGGAGGGCTATTTATACACCATCAAGCTCTTAGGGAACATGAGAATCCATGGTTTGAATGATAAATCCTTCGGTTTATAAGAAAAAATATGTAAAAGATTTTTAAGAATTCAATATTGAAAGTGTTGAGACTCCAAGGATTCAAAGTGAAGAGGGAGCTTCCAAGACTGGCATCTGCAAGCATCCATTGAAGCTTCTACAACATGGAGACAAGCTCAACAGAACAATCAAATGCATCAAAGACAAATCCACTTTTTGTAAGAAAGCTTTTATATTTTCATTATTATTCTTATACTTGTATTGCTTACTAGTTTCAATGGAATTGAAACTAGTATCTAGGTTGTTGGTGAGCCTATGTGATAAAAACCAACAAGGGTTTTCACTTGTGAGCCCGTGAAAACAAGTTGGGTTGTCTATTAGCCCGAAAAACCATCAAGGTTGTTGGTGAGCCCATAAAACCAACTAGGTTCTTGGTCAGCCCGTAAAACCAAGAGGAATTTTGGTTAGCCTGTGAAAACCAAGGTGTTTTGACTTGTGAGCCCAGAAAAATAAGTTGGGTTTGATTAGTGAGCCCGGAAAAATAATCAACTGTAATCTAGTATGATTATAGTGAATTCCCAAGAAAAACTTAGGGAGTGGATGTAGGTGCCTAGGAGTGCACCGAACCACTATAAATCTTTATATGTTTATGATTGTTTTTATTTTTGCATTTATTTCTTTATTTATGCTATACTTTATTATCATGCTCACAAATACATGTTTTGAATTGGCACATTATTTGAAGTATTGCAAAAAAGTTTTAAAGTCCAATTCACCCCCCCTTCTTGGGTTGCATCATCCCTGGCCTACAAGTATACATTTCACTAATAGTTTCATTTGGTTCCATCCTAAACATCTCATAGATATAAATGAACATGTTAACTTTGGTGATCTTTACTTGATGTGTACCCTCATGGGTAACTTCAAGAGTATCCCAAATTTCTTTGGTAGAGGTATAGTTAGATATTCTATTAAACTTCCTAGGGTCAAGTTTACAAAATAATAAATTCGAGGCCTTAGCATTAAGCTTAGCTTGCTTAATGTCATTCTCATCCCAATCTTTTTCTAACTTAGGGGTGCGAATGCCATTACCAAGATAGTGGGCTGATGAGGGCCTTTAACTATAGTCCTCCAAATATTATAATCTATAGCTTGAATGTATATGTGCATGCGTGTCTTCCAGTAGGTATAACTTATGCCACTAAAGAGTGCGAGATGGTTTGAAGCTTGACCTTCTACAATACCAACACCAATTTGGGCTGTCAATAGATCTTTGACTCAAGATCGTGAGATCTAAATATTAAGTACTATTGTACCATGACGGCTCACCCTCAGCCAGAACCGGCCGAGTCCTGCGATCCGACCCGGCCGCCCTTTTCAAGGCTCAATTGAGAGAGGTCCGACCCATCGAAGCTGAGGTCCGAACAACCCTCTCCTGCTGGGGTCTGGCCCACCGCTCTTCTTCAGAGGTCTGACCCACCAAAGCTGAGATCCGAACGACCCTCTCCTGCTGGGGTCCGGCCCATTGCTCTTGTTCAGAGGTCCGACCCACCGGAGCTGAGGTCCGAACGACCCTCTCCTGCTGGGGTCCGGTCCATCGCTCTCCTTCAGAGGTCCGACCCACCGGAGCTGAGGTCCGACCCACCGGAGCAGAGGTCCGACCCACCCGAGCTGAGGTCCGACCCACCCTCTCCTGCTGGGGTCCGGCCCACCGCTCTCCTTCAGAGGTCTGACCCATCAGAGCTAAGGGGTCTGAACGACCATCTCTTGCTGGGGTCCAGCCCACCGCTCCCCTTCAGAGGTCCGACCTACAAGAGCTAAGGTATGAATGACCCTCTCCTGCTAGGGTCCGCCCCATCACTCTCCTTCAAGGGTCCGACCCACCGGAGCTGAGGTCCGAACGACCCTCTACTGCTGGGGTTCGGCCCTTCACTCTCCTTCGGAGGTTTGGCCTTTGGTCCAACCGACCGACTTTCCAACGGCCGACATCCGACAGGCGAGCCTTAGCATCCAGGCTATTCCAGAAGCACCTTTTTATTACTGTAGGATCCTGCTATCCCAACGGTCCTGCTCCACTACTTCCATGATGCCACCGTATCTGCGCGACACATGGCCACTCTCTAGATTCTCGTAGGGGCAGATTGGTCTTTCTCAACCTCTCCCCTAATGGATTATGGACTATTCCGCACCTATATAAGGTACATAGGAGACCCCGTTCGAAAGAAGGAGAACTCTTCCCTCTCTAGAGACTATTCATTCCTTGATTCCTCCATTTTGTTGCCTTCATCCTCCTGCTAACTTAAGCATCAGAGGGTCCCCGGCCAGAACACCACCGGCACCCTTGGGGACTTTGTTACAGGTTCGTCCGGGAGAGAAGTGCTCCAGCCATTCTCGCCGCCCTCGGTCCTCGATCCAGGAGTTAACGTAGTAACAGATTGGCGCTAGAGGAAGGGCAAGTCTTTCTTCTAAAAGGAGGAGTCCATTATCCCGACAATAAAATGGCTAAGGGACGAGCTCCAAATGCCACTGCCAGAAGGGGTATCTCTCCTTCCTGGTCTAAGGAACTTCTCAGAGAGAATGACGTCGCTGCTACCGCCCCTACTACTGTAGAACCTACCATCACATTGGGGTTGCAACAGTTCCAAACCTTGGTGAATCGCATTGAAATGCTTACTGCTGTAGTCCAGCATTTCCAAGAAGCAGCTAACAACCGTTAGTAGCCACCAACTATTTCCTACAATCATCCTCTAACTGCTGCTGAGGGAAGCCAATGGCCGGAGGTCCCTCAACACTATTCTCACATCGTCGTGGAGCCCCGAAGGTCCTTGGGTGACTGCGCTGATGGAAAGAGGGCAAGGTCTGCTTTGCCTTCCTACTCTAAATCTATCCTGGTCGGCGATCGGCCTGCTGCTGAGCCTCCGAAAGACTATGCCAGCAAGATCATGTGCATGGAAGAGCGCATTGCTGAGATCGCCCTCCAGCAGAAGGCCGAAGGGGGATAGGTATACGACTCCCATCCCCCATTCTCTAATGAGATCCTGGCGGAGATGATTCCCTGCCACTTCAAGATCCCACAAGTCGACCCTTACGACGGTACCACTGACCCCTTGGACCATCTGGGCACGTACAAAGCCCATATGATGGTCCAAGGTGCCTCCGACACTCTCCACTGCATCGCCTTCCCTGCTACCCTTAAGAAGACCACTCGAATGTGGTTCTCCGCCATCAGGCCAAGTATGATCCGCTCCTTTTCTCAACTTGAATCACTTTTCCTTTTCCATTTCAGGACTTGTAGTCGGATCCCGAGGAATACCGACTGCCTCTTCCTCGTGCTGCAAAAGGAGGGAGAGACCCTTCGGGATTTCATGGCCCGTTTCAACTCAGCAGCCATGGAAGTCCCGGATTTGAATGAGGCTATAGCAATGTCAGCCATCAAGTGAGGGCTTCGCTTGTCCAGGCTGACCTTCTCCCTGGAAAAGAAACATCCGACAAGCTATATTGAACTCCTGGCCAGAGCATAGAAGTATGTCCTGGTAGAAGAACAATCGGTCGGCCGATGTCAAGATGAAGGATGGCCGACCCCAAAGAAGCAGAGCGATAAAGCTTCCAAAGTCTGACCTCCAAGTGATAGTCGATGGTCGGCCCAACGTCGAAGTCCGAAGCCGAGGGACTTCCCCCGAAGGTTTGAGACTTATGCTCCCCTGTCCCTGCCGAGAGAGAAGATCCTTATGGAGAACGAGAATGAAGCCTTTCTACAGAGACCTCGGCCGATGAGGGGTCCCCATGCCCAAAGAAACAAAGACAAATACTATAAGTACCATAGGGACCATGGACATAATACTGAAGAATGCCTGCTGCTAAAGGATGCCATTGAAGACCTGATTCGGAGGGGGTACCTGCGCAAGTACGTCCGACCCCATCGAGACTGGGCCAAAGTATCAAACACCCGAAACCCTCCAGAGGAGCCGGAGCTCCCCAATCAGAGGCCGACCGACGGGGATGTCGATATGCTGCATCAGCGATCCGGAGGAAGTTATAAGGACAGGACCGATATTGCTAAAAGGTCTAGGGGCTCCAATGCAATCACCTTCTCCGATGAAGATCTTTTGGAGACTCATGTTTTTGAGAACGATCCTGTAGTCGTGTCGGCAGTGATTGCCAATTACGATGTAAGGAGAATACTTATTGATAATGGAAGCTCGACAGAGGTATTGCTATATGATGCTTTTATGAGAATGAGTCTATCAAGATCCATGTTGCAGGAATCCCCCACGTCGTTGACAGGCTTCGGGGGTAACTCTGTTGGGGTGGAAGGGGAGATAGTTCTCCCTATGACGTTGGGACGGAGCCTTTCCAGAAAACCCTCCCCATCAATTTTGTGGTCGTTCGGACAACCTCGCCTTACAATGCTATCCTGGGCTGACCGGCCCTCAACAAATTCAGAGCCATTGTATCCACTTACCATTTGTTGCGACACTTGAAAGTGTCAATCAAGGTATGTATCAATCATATTGATAATTGAATCATGAAATGATTCTTAATCATTGACTAACCATCAAATCATGTAGAAACTCCTATTATGTGTTATACCATATGTTCGAACACTAAGCCGACAGCATAGGAATAATTCTTGTATAAATCAAAGTTGCCACTAGTAATAACACCTAACATCTAGATAAGTCAAAATTTACAGAGCAACAATCAAGAACCTCTGGCATATGATTATCATATAATTCATTCTTTTGACCCTCAATGCTTTGGATGACTTCAAGGTTTAACTACCAATCCTTAAATAGTATATCAATAATGTGTCTCAACTTTACAAGTCTTGTGACTCCTTATAAGAACCAACCTAGCCAAGTTTTTGCCAAATTAAAACATAATGAGACATTCACTCCAATATTTGGAGGGGTCAATTCCATCTTAACTCAGACTTTATAAGTACTTGACTGCATCTAGAAACCTTCCATCACTAAATTAGAAATTTAGGTAGTGCGACACCAAAGTATAATAAATTCTTGCAAGTCACCATAGTGATCTTAAGTCTAAGGGACACTTATATCCATATCTCTTCACGAGCAACACTTGGCAAAAGATACTTCGAAGTGGATCACGTTCAGTGAAATGTCCTACACTTCACCTTTATGCCATACCAGTATCTCCACACTCCTTGGTTAAGAACATAACCAATCTATATGGTACACAATATCCTACACTTGATACACCATCATCTTATGATAATATATCATTTGGTCACAAACAAGTTTTAAGAACCATATGATAAATTCTCTCTTTTTCATAAAAGACTACAGTTCTAAGGTCTCCATCATATAAGAGCTCATTACAGGAAGATGTAATATGATAAATTGCCAAAAATAAATTTGATTCATACTAATTTATACACAAAATTACCCATGTACAAGTTAGATAATTGGCATTAGGATACAATTTTCAATAACTCTCACTTGGTCTAAAGCCAATCGGAATAGTATCTAATACCCATCTTTCATTTGTAAACATCAAACTCTCTAATTTTGAGATCTTTAGTAAATGGATCGGCCATGTTCTCCTTTCTGTCAATCTTTTGAAGCACGTGTCACCTCATTCCATGATTTCTTGCACAAGGTGAAACCAACGTAGAATATGCTTGGTGTGTTGATAAGACTGCACCTCTTTACTTGAGCAATGGCTCCAATACTATCACAATACAAGATGTTGCCCAGCAAAGCAACCTAAGACTGGGGGTGAATTGGGTTTTTAAAAAATTGTTACAAGTATATGCCAATTTAAAACAATGAAGGTGCTAGTGTGGTATGGGCACCAGGATACGAAAGAGGCTCCAAGCAAATCAGGTCAACCCAAGCTTTTATGGATTACAAGTGAATAAACCAGACTCCAATTTTATCTTTAACTTTATTTTTAATTTCAGCATGAGTCCTGTAATTAGAGTTGAGTCCATTCCAATTTCAAATTCAATTTAATTTTGTTAGGCTCAATTTAGTCTTGTTGGGATCAATTTGATATTATAAATAGTTGGGTCTTGTAATTACATAAGTTGGGTTCAAGATGGGTTCAAATTTGGTAAGATCAAGACCATGAAGCATCAAGATAGGATGGAGCAAACCATCCCAACCACCTTGCTAAGTTGGAGTGCCACCTCACCTCCCACGCCACATCATGATGCCACCTCACCATGCCACCTCAACTCCATTTGGGCACCCAAGAGTTTTGAACTTGAATTCAAGTTGTAACTCCTCCACTTATCTTTTCACTCTTCATGCATAAATCCCACTTATCCCTCCACTCTTCACTTCACTCTTTAAGCTTGTAATTTGAATTTGAAAGGGCTAGGGAAGTCTATAAATACCCCTAATCCTTTTGTAATCAAGCTTGTTATGTTATGAATGAAATTTGAAGTTCTTTTTCCTCCATTGCAATCTTTTTTCTTTGCCACTCTATGAGGGTGGAGGGCGTGAGGCCCAACCATTATTCTAGCTCCAAAAAGTCTCCACCAACCGACTCCTCCAACATCTAAGAAATCACCATCAAGCCTTTTCCTTTCCTTTCCTATCTCCATTGTTCTTACTTTATTTATTCCCAACCCTTCCACGCCCACTCATGTTCTTTGTTTTGTAGGATCCCTCAAGTGCTTCCAATCAAGGATGTTGTCCTCTTTGCCTCTAAACCAGTAGTAAGAAGTTTCTATATTCGAGGAAGAGACAGCCTTTTCATCCAATCATCAATCTTCGAGTGTTGAAGAGTGATCCCATTACAAGGAATTCTTGAGTTCATTGTTGGTACAAAATCCCTTCCTTCCCTCTAAGGTCTGAAATATTGAATAGAGTTTTCTCCTAATCAGATGATTTCTTAATCAAAAAGGTCCATTTTCTTTACTTGCATGTGATTTGCACTGCGGGATACCAACTATCTCTTTATTAGTCTTCTTTAGAGCACTTAATCACTCCTTCATGATCGAATCTTGCTATTATGTTTAGGGTTATTGCTTAACTTTAATTACTCAATCTCTTTATGTATAATTTTCCATCACCATCCTGCACCAATCTTGGTATCAGAGCATGGTAGATTAGGACATGCATGCATAAGTGCTGAAATTTCTACATATATTGAAATTTCTGCATATTAGGACATAGATCTAAAAATTGATTCAATAATTATTCAAATCTTAGTTTAATTTAGCATCCAACATCAATATTTGCCATTTCAAACCAGGTCTGAAATCTCCTTCATAGATTTTAGATCTAAAATTTTGAAAATTATTGCATCATTTTCATTCTTTGATCTAAGGTTTCACACCTCCTGAGAGGGTATATGAAAATATACTATCACGACCCATGGGAGTAATGAGCTACGGCGAATGTGAGTTCCTTAGATTAAAGGTATGATGTGCTAATTGCTTTCTTGATGTGTGATTGCTTGAATTGCATGATTTTTCTTGTTAGCACATTGAACACCCCATAATTTATGGCACATTTCAAATTTAAATTTTTCCACCAAGAATTTTGGAATTTGGAATTTAAAATTTAAAATTTTGAATTTTAAATTCTGAAATTTGAAATTTAAAAATTTAAATTTGAAATTTAAATTTCAGATTTTAAATTAAAAATTTAAATTTTGAATAACTAGTTTTAAATTCTGTTGATTAGTTAAGATTGTTGTGATGTTAAATTCATTCTAAATCACTTAAGGGCAATGCTATCATAAGATAAGGGAAGAATTTCATCACCTTTCCTTGGTCCAAAAACAACCCACCTCATCTTGCATCGAACCCAAGCCTTAAATAAAATTAAGTAGAAACCTAATTAGAACTAGGAACACCAATAGGTCAAGCTCAAGTAGTGTGTTGAGGCTAGTGTAAATTAATTCTTCACTTACTTTTGGAGATTGGTGTCTAAGGCTAGGGGTCAAATGGCAAATGCCTTAAGCGGACTTGTGGTTATTTAATTAGGACCTTATGAGAGTAGGAGGAGCCTCCCATAATCTCACCTCTTACCTGGCCAGTTGAAAGGGTAATTGTAGTCTTAATCTATACTTAGTCAATTCATACTACATTTGAACTTCTAAGTCTAGCAAAACCTAGAACGAGTCTTTTGTTTTTCATGAGCACTAGATCAGGAACTCTATACCAACCATCTCACACCCAACCCAGTGCCACCATGGACCCAAATCTAGAGACCATCACCATGGACCCAAATCTAGAAACCCTATTGAGAACTATGACTGAGCAGTTCAAACAATTGAACAATAGGTTTGATCAAGTGGAGGAAAGCATAGGGACCCTTGAAAAGACCCGCATGACCCCTACTGAGCCACAAGCATCTAGATTGGCACTCCTCCATCCTAGAGTCCAACACCATGAACCTGCTCCTGATCCTCACCAAAGAAGGCCACACCATGACTATGTTGACCAGGATGAAAGAGCTCTTAGGAACATTCATCTAGATGCACCTACTATTGATGGAAACTTAGATCCTAAGGTGTATATAGACTAGGAGGAAGACATGGACCAGTATTTTGAGTGGTATGAGATGTTGGAAGAGAACAAATTTAAGTTTGCCAAAATTAGGTTAGTCCGACAGGCTAGGTTATATTGGGGGAATGTTGAGCGTTTAAGTTGCTAAAGAAGAGACATACCCACAGTGACATGAAGAGCCATGAAGATTAAACTCAGAGAGAAATATCTGCCCATGTCCTATGTACAAAGACTTTTAGATTAATGGCAGAGATTGAGTCAAGGAAATAAGACCGTGTCTGAGTCCATTACCAAATTTGACAAGTTTGTTATAAGATATAGTGTGGTTGAGTCTGAAGCTATAACCTTATCTAGGTTTCGAGCTGGCCTACGTGAGAAAATTCAAAGAGAATTATTTCTGAGAGAAGTCCATGATATAGACCAAGCCTGCCAAATTGCTAGGGACCATGAGAGATTTCACAAGTGACCCATTATCCATCAACCAAAACCAAATAGGATTAGCACCCCTGGAAATAGGACAAGTCCGAGTCAAATTCCATCCAACCAACCTAGTCTTGCTACCCCACTAGCTCGCAAGGATGACAAAGGTAAAAGCCCTAAAATTCAAAGAGAGATTAATTTTCATTATTTTAGGTGCCATAAAGTTGGCCACTATGCTAGTCAATGCCCTACCCGGGCTTTACACATAGGGAAATTGGAAGAGGAAGCCCCTGAACCCACAGAAGATTATGAGGAAAAAGGTATATAAAGTAGGAGTAAACTTAGTTGATGAGTATGAAGGAGATGAAGAAATCATTGACTCATCTAAATTTTTGGGAGTTGTTAGATGCATCTTGACCCAGACCAAGGAGCAAGAAGATTGGTGTAGGACCAACATCCTACAAATTTTTGTCAAATTAGGGAAAAAAGTCTACAAGATCATCATAAATAGTGGGAGTTGTGTCAATGCCATTTCAACCAGTGCTATCAAAAACTTAGATTTATCCACTGTTCCCCATCCCAACCCATATAAGGTTCTTGGATAGATTCAACCTCAATTCCCATCAAATTTAGATGCCAAGTTACCATCCAGGTCCAGTCATACCAAGAGAAGGTTTGGTGTGATGTTCTTCCTATGGGGATTAGTAGTATCATCTTAGGCCAACCATGGTTGTATGATCATGATACTATATTATATGGTCATTCTAATTCTTGTTTCTTCACCCATAATGGAAAGAAAATTATGATCAATTCTTCACCACCTAAGGACAACGTTAGGAGAGGGTCTAGTAATTTGAAGGATAAGAAACAAGGGATGATTTGATCAGTGCTAAGGAATTAGAACAAGAGCTTAATGAGGGTTCACCTATTTGGATTTTGTTTACCAAGAAAGTCTAAGATCAATCCCATAAGGAACAACCCCAGGAAGTGATAAGATTTTTGAAGGAATTTTAAGATATGTTTTCAAAGGACCTCCCTAATCACCTTCCACCTTTAAGAGACATTCAGCATGCCATACAATTGGTCCCAGAAGCCACATTACCAAACCTTCCATATTATAGGATGAATCCCACTGAACATTCTAAGTTACAACGACAAGTTGGAGATCTTCTCCAAAGGGATTCATTAGGGAAAGCCCGACCCCATGTGCAGTACCTGCCCTTTTGACCTCCATGAAAGATGGCACATGGAGAATGTGTGTAGATAGTCGAGCCATTAATAAGATAACAGTTAAGTATCATTTCCCTATTCCCTGTTTGGATGACATGTAAGACATGATGGCCGGAGCCACTATTTTCTCCAAGATTGACTTTAAGAGTGGCTATCATCAAGTGAGAATTAGACCTGAGGATTAATGGAAAATAACTTTCAAGACTAAGGATGGCCTGTATGAATGGGTAGTGATGCCTTTTGGTCTTTCCAATGCACCAAGTACCTTCATGAGGATCATAACCCAAGTCTTAAAAACATTCATTGGGAAATTTATTATGGTCTATTTCGATGATATTCTTATCTACAGTAGGACTAAGGAAGACCACCTGAACCATCTTCGACAAGTTTGCCAAGCCCTTAAACAAGATAGTCTCTATGCCAACCTAAAGAAATGTGAATTCTTGACCTATAAAGTTATCTTTCTAGGATTTGTTGTCACCTCTGAAGGAGTGTCTGCTGACCCAGAGAAAGTCAAGTCCATAGTTGAGTGGCCTATACCCACTAGTATACAGGAAGTGCGTAGCTTTCATGGCCTTGCCACCTTCTATAGGAGATTTATTTGAGGATTCAGTTCGATTGTTGCACCCATTACCGACTGCATTAGGAAGGGAACCTTTGAATGGACCAAAGCTGCTGATAGAGCCTTCCTAGAAATCAAAGAGTGTTGACCCATGAATGATTGTGATGATTACAAAATATCAGAGCATACATTTGATACTAATATTTTTCATATGTTTAAGAAGTTTTTGTAGGATATTTCAAATAGACAATCTTTCACCCTATAATTCTAAGATCATTATAGTATATCAATGTACTCAAAGAAAAAGTTTCATATATTTAAGAGCCCTAGGTAAATTCATTTGTATATTCATGCAAAAGGACCAAATTAATGTATTTTTAAGTTTAAAGATCTTACAAGTTGCTTGGAAGAAGTTTGAAGATGTTTGAAAGATGTTTGAAGTTGTTTGGAAGAAGTTTGAAGCTTTTTAGAAGACTTAAAGAAGTTTCACTCGAGCTGACTCAACTAATAGAGCTAATACATTGCCTGGCACGGTACAAAATTTTCTAATACATAGCATTCGAGCCGACTCAATGAAGAATCAAGTCGACTCTTACAGGGTGACTGAAATATGCTTCTAAGACTCTAATCAATCGAGTCGACTCTAATTTGGAATGAGCCGACTCTCACAGACTATAGAATTGATGGGGGCTAACTAGATGCGAAGATGAAATGATGATGCAAGTGATTTTTAGGGTTTTGTCATTTTTAGATTTTTATGGTTTCTTTGGATTCTCGAAAATAAGTAAGAGATGATCTGGGGTTCTATAACAATAAGAACTATCAAGCAAGTAGATGGTCCCTAAACAATGATAAAGAGAGGACCCCGGGATTGAGAAATCCCGTAGAACTTAGCTCTCCGATCAAGATCTACTTAGGAGTCAGGGGGCAAACCTCAATGATCTGAAGCGCCCGATGCAGAGATCGCTCACCTTGGTGGATGCGGCCTGGATGATCAAGCCATCAACCCTATGGAGGCACCGGCTGGCTGTCCGAAGATCTCGATGGCAAAGGCAACCATCGCCGTACATGTGTCACCTGGAGGACCTGCAAGCATTCAAAGAAGATAACAGGTTAAGTCTCAATTAGAAGGAAAGCAGTGGAATAATGAAAGAAAAGGATGTTGAGATGGTGGAGTTCTGCTTGATTCGGAGTCGGATGATGGAGTTGTGGAAGTGACGATAGTTTGAGGCCTCACACCTCTCGACATCCGAAGGCGAAGGTGCTCCCTCTCGGAGATCGACGTTCCTAGTGAACGAAGGCAACTAACAAGAGATTGGAACCAAGAATATAATTTTTTTATTCATCAAGATTAAAATTTATGAAGGAGAGGTTAGGTCCTTTAAATAGGCACCTTAGGACCCTTTTGAATTTTAAATGAAAGAATACAAATTTTCTTGAATGGGCACCCAAAACCCTTGACTTTCTTCTCTCCTTGGCTGACCAAAAGCTGATTAGATTGGGCAGGGTATGATGAATGGCTTGGAGGTGGGATCTTGGCGCCTTGAACTTGGAAAGAATCTTCTTGGTTTTGGAAGAAGGCATGAAAAGAGGCTTGGAGCAAGGCATGTGTTCTTCCTCCTTCCTTGGTTGGTATCCTTTCTTTGGTACAAGGCATAACATGGGGTGTGTGAGGTGGAGGCACCCATGGATCTTGTCTCTCCCTTCCAAAGAGGTTCAAGCAAATTGGGAAGAAGACTTGATTAGAGGGCTTGAAGTAAGGGATATGAATTCCCCACTTCAACTCCCGTTGACTTTCACTTTGGCCGACCACCCTTGCTTGGAAAGGAGCTAGATAGGGGGAGGGAAAAAAGGCTAGAGCCAAGTGATGTGATCCTCCTCATTGGGCATCCAAGGATGCCAAGTGAGCTACCCACATGGCAAGATGTCATGGCACCACATAGGATGAACAGTTGGGCCCTGAGTTGACTTGGATTCTTTCCAGACTTGGTTCCAAGGAGACTAAATTTTAAGACCCACTCTTGCAATGGACCCATACTTCTAATAGACTCAGACTGGACTCAATTTGTGACTGGACTTAGTATAGGACACAATTTGACCTAATTGGTCAAAGTACATACTCAATTCAAAGTAAAAAGAAATTACAAAGTTGAGCCTTGAAGCCTTATTACAAGACCCAAAAATTGAAACCCTAATTGGAGATCCATAGAGGGTTGAGGAGCCTCTGTTGGATCCTAGTGCCCACACTAGTTGTCCCAGGGTGGGAGGAACTCGACCCCGTCGAGTAAGAGTGAAGCTAGCTTAGGTATTCCTCCAGAAGGTCGGGATCAAGACGCTGCAAGTCCTCCCGGGTAATCCACAAGTCATCGGACTCACGTCGGCCTTGCCATCGGACTAAGAAACGTTGATAACCTTTGCCTCGGGTAGTGATATCTTGGTTATCCAGGACATGCTCGATCTGCTCTCCTCGCTAAGGTATATTTGGAGGTGGACACTCAGGTTCGGGTTCACTCTCAAAAGAATGGTCAGGTCCAAATGGCTCGCTAGGAATGTTTGCTGGTTTCCTGTACTCGACTAAGTCTGAGATATTGAAGGTCGAGCTAATGCCATAATTCGGGGGTAGCTCAAGAACATAGGCATTAGGGCCGACTCTCTTTATCACTCTAAAGGGTCCAGCTCCGTGAGCATGTAGTTTCTTAATGATTCCTGGTAGAAACCGTTCAGGCCTAAGCCTAATCATTACAAAATCTCCAATTTCAAACTCTTTGGCTCATTTTCGGGAATCAGCCATTCTTTTATATGTATTATTACTTAGATTAATTTTATTGCTGATTTCCTTATGTATGTCCCTAATATGCTGTGCAAAGGATTTGGCGAACTCAGAGACACGAGCATGGATAGGTAAGGGAATCAAATCAAGGGGTCGGTTAGGCTTGTAACCACTCACAATCTCGAAAGGACTTTTCCCGGTGGTCCTATTCACAGAACTGTTGTAGGCGAACTCAGCTCGAGGTAAAAGAAGTTCCCAGCTTCTGGTATGTTCACCTATTAAACATCTTAAGAGGTTCCCTAGGCTGTGGTTGACTACCTCAGTTTGGCCATCAGTCTGCGGGTGGTAGGCAGTCGAGAACTTAAGCTTGATGCCTAGTAAGTGCCAAAGGGTCTTCCAGAAATAGCTAGTGAATCAGACATCCCTATCGGACACTATGGTTTTTGGAAGGCCATGTAACTTAACCACATGATCAAGAAAGAGCTTGGCAACTTTGGAAGCATCAAGGGTATGGGAGCAGGGTATGAAATGGGCCATTTTGGAGAACCTATCTACTACTACACAGACTGAATCATGCTTCCTTGCGGTCTTGGGCAATCCTACTACAAAGTCCATGCTAAGGTCTTCCCAAGGGTGACTAGGCACAGGCAGAGGGCTGTACAGGCCAGTATTCTATTTTTGCTATTTACCGACAGCACAAGTTCGGCACCAGGAAATAATGTTGGCTACATCTTTCTTCAAGCTTGGCCAAAAGAACTGGTCTTCTACTGCTAAGATGGTCTTTTTCCTGCCAAAGTGACAAGCTAGGCCTCCTGCATGGGTCTCCCAAACTAAGAATTCTCGAAGAGAGGTCTTGGGAATACACAACCTATTTGCTTTGAAAAGATAACCATCCTGGAGGGTGTACTCACTAAATGCACTAGATGGTTGGTGTTGCTTCGATTGGAAAATTTCTTCAAAGTCAGGACAGGTCTCATATTGCTCTTTTAATTGATCAAATCCTATAACCTTTGTCCTAACAATTTCAGTAACAGGGCACGATGGCTAAGGGCATTAGCTACCTTATTCTCGGTACCAGCTTGATGTTTAAGCACAAAGGTGTAAGCCTAGATGTATTCTATCCACTTAGCATGCCTCGGGTTGAGTCTTTTCTAGGAGTTTAGGTACCGAAGGGCTTCATGGTCAGAGAAAAGGACAAATTCTTGGGGTAACGGGTAATGCCTTCAATACCTAAGAGCCTGAATGACTGAATAAAACTCTTTGTTATACGTCGAGTACTTAACTTTGGCCTCATTAAGTTTCTCACTAAAGAAGGCCATGGGGTAATTTTCCTGACTAAGTACTCCTCCAATGCCAACTCCCGAAGCGTCACAAGCAACCTCAAAAATCTTAGAAAAATCAGGTAATCTTAGGATAGGTGCTTGTATCATCTTATCTTTGATTTCTTCGAAGGCTTTATCTGCAGCTTTGGTCCATTGGAAGCCTTCCTTCCTAATGCAGTCAGTAATTGGTGCTACGATTGAACTAAATCACCGAATAAATCTCCTATAAAAAGTGGCAAGGCCATGGAAACTATGCACATCATGGACACTAGTTGGGACAGGCCACTCAACTATAGCTCTAACTTTTTCGGGATCTACGGAGACTCCTTCTGGGATGACTACAAAACCTAGGAAGATAACTCTTATGGTCATGAACTCACATTTCTTTGGGTTGGCATAAAGGCTATTCTTCCTAAGGGTCTGGTAGACTAACCTTAGATGGTTAAGATGGTCTTCTTTAGTCCAGCTATAAATCAAAATATCATCGAAATAAACCACTAAAAATTTTCTAGCAAATTCTTTTAGGACTTGGTTCATGACCCTCATAAAGGTGCCAGGGGCATTAGAAAGTCCAAAAGGCATCACTACCCATTCAAAAAGGCCATCCTTAGTTTAAAACACCATCTTCCATTCATCCCCGGGTCTGATCCTAATCTAGTGGTAGCCACTCTTAAGATCTATCTTGGAAAAGATAGTAGCTCCGGCCATCATGTCAAGCATATCATCTAAACGGGGTATGGGAAACCTATACTTGATTGTAATCTTGTTTATGGCTCTGCTATCTACGCACATTCTCCAGGTTTCATTTTCTTTGGGGTTAGCAAAGCAGGGATGGCACAGGGACTTAAACTCTCCCTAAGAAAACCCTTCCTAAGAAATTCGCCCACTTGTTTCTGCAATTCCTGGCGTTCGGTGGGGTTCATTCTATAATGGGGAAGGTTGGGTAAGGTGGCTCCTGGGACCAAATCTATGGCATGTTGGATGTCCCTAAGAGGTGGTAGATGTCAGGTAATTCTTCCAAAAAGACATCCTTAAACTCTTCTAGAGCCTTAACAACTTCTTGGGGGTGCTCTATTTGGGTTGGTTCATGACTATCTTTGGTGGTTAAAATCCAAACAGGGGCTCCCTCAGCAATCTCTTTTTCCAGTTCTTTAGATTTGATTAGGTTGACCCCAGGCTTCTTCTCCTTAAGACTACATGATCCTCTCTTATCCTGGTCCTTAGGTTGAACTGGGTTAATGGTAAATTTCTTTCCATGGTGATTGAAGGTACAACTATTGGTCCGACCGTAAAGAGTAGCATCATGATCATAAAGCCAAGGTCGTCCTAGGATAATACTACTGACGCCCATGGGAAGGACATCACACCAAATCTTCTCTTCATAAGACTGCAATTTGATTAAGACTTGGCACCTAGCTTTTATTGGTATAGAGGTGGAATCAATCCAAGAGACCTTGTACGTGTTGGGATGAGGGACTGAGGTCAATCCTAGGGCTTTGACGGTGCTAGAAGAGATAGCATTGACACAGCTCCCACTATCAAATATGATTTTGCAAACCTTATCCCCTAGTTTAACGAAGGTTTGTAGGATGTTTGTCCTATACCAATCTTCCTGTACTACGTTTTGGGTAAGGATGTACCTAACTACCCCTAGAAGGTCTTCAGATTCAAATTGCTCTTCCTCTCCCTCATATTCCTCCAGTAGCTGATCTTCTAGCTCATAAACTTCTCCCTCTGGATTAGCAATGTGTTCTACCTCACTCTCAGTTGGCTCTTCTATGACTAGGGCGGTGGAGGTACACTGGCTAGCTCTATGTCCAGGGTTATGACACCTAAAACAAGTGTTTTGGGGAGTGGGACTCTTATGGGGTCCAACAGCTTTATGCTTTTCCTCTCTGCTAAAGTGGGGTCAGTTCAAATCTGGTCAGCTTGGGCTGGGTCGGCTGGGGTTGGGTCGACTCGGGTCAGGTCGGTAAGGATTAGGACAACTCGGGTAAGCCTGACTATACCCTGGGTTAGTTCCTGGAAGTCGATTAGGGTTTCTAAAGGGTTCAGGTTTACGATAGGTAGGGGCCCTCTGGAAACGCTCACAATTCCTTGCAATTTGGTATGCATACTCTAAATCAGTGACCTCTCTAAAATAAAGCTCTCTCTGGATGTCCGGGTGTAAGCCAGCCCTAAACCTAGACAGGGTCACAGAAGCAGTCTCATTGACATGACATCGCATGACATACTCATCAATTTTTGCGATGTAGTCAACTACACTCTTGTTCCCTTGACTCAGATTATGCCATTGGTCTAATAAACTCTAGGTGTAGGAACGGGGTCGATACTTCTCCCTAAGTTTGGCCTTCATTCTTCTCCAAGTTGCTATAGGTTCTTCATCTCTCTATGCTACCAGCCTCTCAACACAATTCCAGAATAGCCTAACTTGGCAAACCAACCTAGTCTTCGCAAACTTAAACTTCATCCTTTCAGTCATGGTATACCACCTAAAATACTGCTCCATATCCTCCTCCCAATCTACATACACTTTGGGATCTAGGCTACCATCAAAGGTAGGGGCTTCTAGTTTGATGTTCCTAAGGGCCCTTTCTTCTTGGTCCATGATCTCGGGATTAGGCCTCCTAGGTTCAAACTCTTGGGCTGGGTTGACACGGGGCAGTCACCTAGGTTCAGCCTCTATGGGTGGCTCATGGTGAGGATAATCCCTAGGGGGAAATGGTGATCCAGACTCAGGCTCAACAAAAGGCCTAGGACTATTCCTCTCTAATGTTCCAACTCTCTCTTCAAGCCTATCTAGTTTGCTATTCATTCCAACCAGTTGCTTCATAAGATCCTTAAGTTGAACTTCCCTCTCGTTCTCCATAGGTTCACTGGATTGGGAATGGTGAGGATGATAGGGTACTCCTGATCTAGCGGACATGGGTTAAGCACACACAATGTCTAAGGTCTGCTAGACCTAGAATCTCAACCAGTTGCCTAAGTCCGGGTGGCAAACCAGTCTGTAGTAACTCTGACCTTGGCCAGGTAGGTGTAGGGGAGTGGAGGTCCCTGATCGCCAACCTTAGATACCAATCTAGGATTGGCCAGGTAGGCAAACCAAACTCACAAGCTTGATTCACCAAGCCTAGACACCAAGGGCAACAACACACACAGAATGGGCTGACGCCAAGAATAGACACTTGGTTTTGACTCGACCAATTGGTCTCCCTAAGCTCTCTAGAGCAAATTAAGTGTCTAATCAATTTTAGTTAGAGCTTGGGTTCGATATGCTGGTTAGTGATTTGTGGGCTAGGGACAGGTAATGAAATCCTGACCCTATGTCAATTTGTCGCCCTTAAAGTAATTTATGAAAATGAATGCAAGCAAATGAACTAATGAGATATCACTAAATTATATTTTTTATGGGTTTTGATGTATGATAGCAAAGCTAAGATGATGGAAATGAAATGATATTACTCTAAATGAAAGATTAAACTAGATGACAATTGAAAACACAAGAAAATGCAGATTGCTGGAATTATCAGAACAGAATTTGCTCTCAGGTAATATTTCGGCTTGTAGAAATTCTATAGACTAAAATTAAATCTGAGAAAATTCTCAAAATTACTATGAGTCATATGTGAACTAACAAAGCAAAAATCATGAATTTTGGAGATTCCTATAGATAGTACCAACTAAAAAAATAGACCATGTACGAAGAGGGAAAACTGCAGAAATTAAAAAAAATGAACTCTATGACGCAAAATATTTTTGTTCTTTTAGATCTATCCTTCTTTTGTTCCTCTTCCAAGGCCTGTCACAGTGGAACCCTTACATGCCTTAGGAGACCCTGTGGAATGGGAGGAGAGGGTCTTGAAACCCTACTTTCTCCTAAGACTGGACGTCTTGGTGAAGCACCTTTTCCAAGTACTTTAAGAAATGCTAAGTCCTAACCATGCTCTGATACCAGAAATGATGGAGGACAAACTAGATGCGACGATGAAAAGATGCAAGTGATTTTTAGGGTTTTGTGGATTTTAGATTTTTTTAGTTTTCTTTGGATTCCCGAAAGCAAGTAGAGATGAACTAGGGTTCTACAATGACAAGAACTAAAAAAAAGCAGGTAGTCCCAAACTAGTGATAAAGAAAGGACCCTGGGATTGAGAAACCCTATAGGACGTAGCTCTCCAATCAAGATCTACTTAGGAGTCAGGGGCAAACCTCGAAGATCTGAAGCACCCGGTGCAGAGATTGCTCACTTTGGTGGATGCGGCCTAGATAACCGAGCCGTCAACCCTGCGGAGGTGCCGGTTGGCTGTCTGAAGATCTCAAAGGCAAAGGCAACCATCTCTGTACACGTGTCACCTGGAGGACCTGCAAACATTCAAAGAAGACAAGGTCAAATCTCACTCAGAAAGCAAACAGTGGAAAGTTGAAAGAAGGGTTGTAGAGATGGAGGAGTTATGCTTAGTTCGGAGTCGGATGTCGGAGTTGCGGAAGTAACGATAGTTTGAGGCCTCACAACTCTCGACGCCCGAAGGCAAAGGCGCTCCCTCTTGGAGATCGATGTTCCTAGTGAACGAAGGCAACTAACAAGAGATTGGACTCAAGAAATATTCTTTTTCATTCATCAAAAGTTAAACATTACAAAGGAGGGGTTAGGTCCTTTAATAGGCACCTTAGAACCCTTTTGAATTTCAAATGAAAAGATTACAAAATTCTTGAATGGGCACCCAAAAGCATTGACTTTCTCCTCTCCTTGGCCGACCAAAAGCAGCTTGGATTGGGCGTGGCACGATGCATGGCTTGGAGTGAGGTTCTTGGCGTCTTGATCTTGGAAAGAATCTTCCTGGTTTTGGAAGAAGGCATGAAGAGGGGCTTGGAGCAAGGCATGTGTTTTTCCTCCTTCCTTGGTTGGTATTCTTTCTTTGGTACAAGGCTTGACATGGGGAGTGTTAGGTGGAGGCCCCCAAGGCTCTTGTCCCTCCCTTCCAAAGAGGTTGAAGCAATTTGGGAAGAAGGTTTGATTGGAGGGCTTGAAACAAAGGGATTTGAATTCCCTACATCAAATTCCATTGACTTCCACCTTGGCCGACCACCCTTGCATGGAAATGAGCTTGATAGGGGGAGGGGAAAAAGGCTAGAGCCAAGTGAAGTGGTCCTCCTCATTGGGCATCCTTGCATGCCAAGTGTGCTGCCCACATTGCAAAATGTCATGGCGCCATGTAGGATGCATAGGTGGGCCCTGAGTTGACTTGGATTCTTTCCCGACTTGATTCCAAGGAGACTAAATTTTAAGACCCACTCTTGCAATGGACCCATACTTCTAATAGACTCAGACTGGACTCGATTTGTGACTCGATTCAGTATAGGACTCAATTTGACCTTATTGGTCAAAGTACAGACTCAATTCAAAGCAAAAGACAATTACAAATTTGAGGCTTGAAGCCTTATTACAAGACCCAAAAATTGAAATCATAATTGGAGATCCACAAAGGGTTGAGGAGCCTCTGTTGGATCCTGGTGCCCACACCACTCAGGTTTGGGTTCACTCTCAAAAGAAAGGTCAGGCCCAAATGGCTCGCTAGGAATGTTTGCTGGTTCCCTGTACTCGACTAAGTCTGAGATATTGAAAGTCGAGCTTATGCCAAAATTCGGGGGTAGCTCAAGAACGTAGGCATTAGGGCCAACTCTCTTTATCACTCTAAAGGGGCTAGCAACACGAGCATAAAGTTTCTTAATGGTTCCTGGTGGAAACCGTTCAGGCCTAAGCCTAATCATTACAGAATCCCCAATTTCAAACTCTTTGGCTCGTTTTCGGAAATCAGCCATTTTTTTATTTGCATTATTACTTAGATTAATTTTATTGCTGATTTCCTTATGTATGTCCCTAATATGCTGTGCAAAGGATTCGGCGGACTCAGAGATGCGAGCATGGATAGTAGGGGAATCAAATCAAGGGGTTGGTTAGGCTTGTAACCACTCACAATCTCAAAAGGATTTTTCCCGGTGGTCCTATTTACAGAACTGTTGTAGGCGAACTCAGCTTGAGGTAAAAGAAGATCCAAGTTTCAAGTATGTTCACCTATCAAACATCTTTAGAGGTTCCCTAGGCTACGGTTGACTACCTCAGTTTGGCCATCGGTCTGCGGGTGGTAGGCAGTTGAGAACTTAAGCTTGGTACGTAGTAAGTGCCAAAGGGTTTTCCAGAAGTAGCTAGTGAATCGGACATCCCTATCGGACACTATGGTTTTTGGAAGGCCATGTAACTTAACCACATGATCAAGAAAGAGCTTGGAAACTTTGGAAGCACCTAGGGTCTGGGAGCAGGGTATGAAATGGGCCATTTTGGAGAACCTATCTACCACAACACAGACTGAATCATGCTTCATTACGGTCTTAGGAAATCCTACTACAAAGTCCATGCTAAGGTCTTCCCAAGGGCGACTAGGCACAGGCAGAGGGGTGTACAGGCTAGTATTCTATTTCTGTTGTTTGCTGACAGCACAAGTTCGGCATCGGGAAACAATGTTAGCTACATCCTTCTTCAGGCTAGGCCAAAAGAACTGGTCTTCTACTACTAAGATGGTCTTTTTCCTACCAAAGTGACCAGCTATGCCTCTTGCATGGGTCTCCCAAACTAAGAATTCTTGAAGAGAGGTCTTGGGAATGCACAACCTATTTGCTTTAAAAAGATAACCATCCTGGAGGGTGTACTCACTAAAGGAACTAGATGGTTGGTGTTCCTTAGATTGGAAAATCTCTCCAAAGTCAGGATAGGTATCATATTGCTCTTTCAATCGATCAAATCCTATAACCTCAGTCCTAACGGTATTCAGTAACAGGGCACGATGGCTAAGGGCATCAGCTACCTTATTCTCGGTACCAGCACGATGTTTAAGCATAAAGGTATAGGCCTGGATGTATTCTACCCACTTAGCATGCCTCGGGTTTAGTCTTTTCTGGGAGTTTAGGTACCGAAGGGCTTCATGGTCAGAGAAAAAGATAAATTCTTGGGGTAACAGGTAATGCCTCCAATACCTAAGAGCCTGAATGACTGCATAGAACTCTTTATCATAAGTCGAGTACTTAACTTTGGCCTCATTGAGTTTCTCGCTAAAGAAGGCCACGGGGTGATTTTCCTGACTAAGTACTCCTCCAATGCCAACTCCCAAAGCATCACAAGGAACCTCAAAAACTTTAGTAAAATCAGGTAATATTAGGACAGGTGCTTGTATCATCTTATCTTTGATTTCTTGGAAGGCTTTATCTATAGCTTTGGTCCATTGGAAGCCTTCCTTCCTGATGCAGTCGGTGATGGGTGCTACGATTGAACTAAATCCCTGAATAAATCTCCTATAAAAAGTGGCAAGGCCATGGAAACAATGCACATCATGGACACTAGTTGGGACTGGCCACTCAACTATGGCTCTAACTTTCTCGGGATCAGCGGAGACTCCTTCTAGGGTGACTACAAAACCTAGGAAGATAACACTTGTGGTCATGAACTCACATTTCTTTGGGTTGACATAAAGGCTATTCTTCCTAAGGTTCTGGCAGACTAACCGAAGATGGTTAAGATGGTCTTCTTTAGTCATGCTGTAAATCAAAATTTCATCGAAATAAACCACTAAAAATTTTCCAGCAGATTCTTTCAGGACTTGGTTCATGACCCTCATAAAGGTGCTAGGAGTATTAGAAAGTCCAAAAGGCATCACTACCCATTCAAAAAGGCCATCCTTAGTTTTAAAAGCCGTCTTCCATTCATCCCTGGGTCTGATCCTAATATGGTGGTATCCACTCTTAAGATCTATCTTGGAAAGGATAGTAGCTCCGACCATCATGTCAAGCATATCATCTAAATGGGGTATGGGAAACCTATACTTGATTGTAATCTTGTTTATGGCTCTGCTATCTATGCACATTCTCCAGGTTCCATCTTTCTTAGGGGTTAACAAAGCAGGGATGGCATAGGGACTTAAACACTCCCTAAGAAAACCCTTCCTAAGCAACTCTCCCACTTGTTTTTGCAATTCCTGGTGTTCGGTGTGGTTCATTCTATAATGGGGAAGGTTGGGTAAGGTGGCTCCTGGGACCAAATCTATGACATGTTGGATGTCCCTAAGAGGTGGTAGATGATCAGGTAATTCTTCAAGGAAGACAACCTTAAACTCTTCCAGAACCTTAACTACTTCTTGCGGGTGCTCTATTTGGGTTGGTTCATGACTATCTTTGGTGGTCAAAATCCAAACAGGGGCTCCCTCAGCAATCTCTTTCTCCAGTTCCTTAGATTTGATTAGGTTGACTCCAGGCTTCTTCTCCTTAAGACTACTTGATCCTCTCTTAGCCTGGTCCTTAGGCTGAATTGGGTTAATGGTAAATTTCTTCCCATGGTGATTGAAGGCACAACTATTGGTCCGACCGCAAAGAGTAGCATCATGATCATAAAGCCACGGTCGTCCTAGGATAAAACTGTTGACGCCCATTGGAAGGACATCACACCAAATCTTCTCTTCATAAGACTGCAATTTGATTAAGACTTGGCACCTAGATTTTATCGGTATAGAGGTTGAATCAATCCAAGAGACCTTGTACGGGTTGGGGTGATGGACTGAGGTCAATCCTAGGGCTTTGACAGTGCTAGAAGAGATAGCATTGACATAACTCCTACTATCAACTATGATTTTGCAAACCTTATCCCCTAGTTTGACAAAGGTTTGTAGGATGTTTGTCCTATGCCAATCTTCCTGTACTATGTTTTGGGTAAGGATGCGCCTAACTACCCCTAGAAGGTCCTCAAATTCAAATTGCTCTTCCTCTCCCTCATATTCTTCCAGTAACTGGTCTTCTGGCTCATAGACTTCTCCCTCTGGATCAGCAATGGGTTCTATCTTATTCTCAGTTGGCTCTTCTATGACTAGGGCTGTGGCGGTGCACTGGATAGCTCTATGTCTAGGTTTATGACACCTAAAGCAAGTGTTTTGGAGAGTGGGACTCTTATGGGTTCCAACAGCTTTCCCTTTTCCTCTCTACTAAAATGGGGTCGGTTCAAATCTGGTCGGCTTGGGCTGGGTCGGCTGGGTTGGGTCGACTCGGGTCAGTGATGCGGCATGCATATGATTAGATGATGCGGCGAGCATATGATTAATGTTTTGAATATGGTTTGTAGAGAAATGAAACCTAATTACACTAGCATTGTACTCATCATAATAAGACTTAAGGATTATAAGAAAATGGGACTTTTACTTGATTAGACACAATCCTAAACTAAGAAGGAAGAAGATTTAGACAATAGGGGCTAATGATTGTGGACTTACCTTGATGAACTTTCCAACCTTCTTTTGATTCATACCTTGAAACTACCAACGCTCAGAACTGAAGAATCTGGATAACAGAGATCAGAACCCTGGACTTGGGGCTTCAGCTTGTTGGTTCTTTGTCAAGGTGAACCCGGCCCACAACTTAAAGTCTTCGAAGGACCCTGCAATGAAGATCAAAGTTAAGGAAGGAGGATAAGAACATATAGAAGGGATGGGAGAATTTATGAACTAAGAACAGAAATTTGAGAAGATCTGGCCGACTCCAATGCCTTCACTTGATCTTGGAAGATGCTTTGCTAGGGGAAAAGTGTTGGGAATTGTGACCCAAAGCCAATCCCCTGGGTTGTAGGCAGTTGAGCTCAATATTGTACTCTTTCTTTGAATTAATAAAATATATTTTTTTGGCAGCTCATCATATTTTATATTTCCCTGAAATGAACTCTTTCCATGTGATGAAGTCCTTAGGACTACACTGACTTCGATACAGAGAGGATGTATCGAGTGGTCCTTAAACCTTGTTCACAATCAAAGGATATATTATACTGGACGGCAATATATCAAGTATAGGTTGTTGTAGTTCACATTGTTTGGTTGTCCTCTTGACCAAATGAGTGTGGTGACACTGATGTGATCTGCAAGTGGGATATGTGATATCTTATTGAACGTGACTCCGTGCAGCCCCTTTCTGCCAAAGGGATACTCACGATTGGATATGGGTATATGTGTCCCTCTGACCTGAGGTCATCACGGTAGCTTGCAAGCAACTCCCTGTGCTTTGGTGCCGGACTACCCGGATTTTAATCCAGTGATGGAAGGTTTCTGGGTACAGGCAAGTACTTGTGGAGTAGTGATGGACCAAGATGGAATTGACCTGTCCAAACAGTTTGGATTGAATGTCTCGCAGTATCTCAATTTAGCAAATCCTCGGCCGGGGTAGTCCTAGTGAAGAGTCACTGGACTT
This sequence comes from Areca catechu, assembly GCA_021397845.1. Taxonomy (NCBI): domain Eukaryota; kingdom Viridiplantae; phylum Streptophyta; class Magnoliopsida; order Arecales; family Arecaceae; genus Areca; species Areca catechu. Next base: position 5,657,682 of record JAHSVC010000059.1, read on the forward strand.
GCAAGGTTGAGACACGTAGTCGACTGACTCAGTCTGGGTTGGCAGCCCAATCTCAATCGTCTTGAGCATTAGAGGTCAAAGGGATGAATTATACGGTAACCATATGCCAGAGGTTCGATAGTTTGCTCCCGCATCTTCGACCTATCCGGATGCCGGGACCCATTGCTAGATGGTTTCCTGTGCTGGTACTAGAATTGTTCTAGTTCTACCATTTAGGTTCGAACCTATGAGGTCACTCGCCACAGAGGATTACTCTCTGATCCGAATACGATTACGATTAGGAATCGTCTTGGTTTTATGGTCACAATTTTTTTGATCACTCTTTTCCCATCTTGCCCTTGTTTGTGTCAACCAAAATTATTCCGGCTGACCAGGACTGCGCCAGGATTTTTCTGAATCAATTTTGAACTGATTCGGAGTTCGTTTTGGCCTCCAATTGATTGTGAACCAATTGAACCAAATTATATTGGGCCTGAACCGGTTCAATTAGATTGAACCAAGAGGTTTAATGGGATTGAACCAAAATTGTTTGGACCGGTTTTGAATCGGTGGATTTTCTCCACTTGGACCGGTTTACACGGTATTACGTTGGAAATTCCTAACGCTAGGAGAAGGCCAAACGAATGAAAGCCTTTTCAACCGGACGTCTCCCCTCGCTGGCGCCTCTTCTTCTCCCTCCACCACTGCTCTTTAACCCTTGTTTAATTGTTGATTAAAATGGGTGAACGGCAGCTACTGTTATTCCCTCTCCCTGCCTCTACATATTCCTCCCTGCTGCCTATATAGACCCCTGTTTTGTTGCTGGTTCTTTTCACCGTGTGAAGAGGAAATCAACAAGAGTGTTCTTCCTTTTGAGAGGCTGAGAGCTTGGTCTTCTTGCTTCCATTGGGTACTAGTTAGGCTGGGTTTTGGAGGATGTGAGGAAGAGAAACAAACCTCTTTTTCCATTGTTACTTATGCTCAAATTCCCATTTCAGCAAAGCCCTGTTGCTGAAATTTCCAATGACCGTGTATCATCTTCCAGTAGCTAGCACTGCGTGTGGAGATCGATCGGAGAGCCCCCGGCGAGTCTCTCCTCTAGAGGGAGTACTCTTCTACTCCTGGGAGCAAGCCTCGCATGTCGGGATCGCCGTTGCAGCTCCAAACGCCAAGATGAACACTGCTGGTTTTCTGCAACCAGAACTTCTGGCAGCAGGCTTTTGGCCCTCTTGTGCACTGTGTACACTGACCTTTTCTTGCAGATTTTGATTGAAGATCGAAGAGCGCTTGTCCAAGTTGCCGCTGCTCAAATTTGGGTGGAAAAGGAGGTCCAGAAGTCACCGTTTGATCGCTGTTTTGAAAGCCAAAAACAGAGCATCTCAACGATCCAAGGAGGAAGAAGACGGGAATAAGTTTATCCCACTTATTCCAGCCTATTCCAGCTTTATTCCAGTGTTATTCCAAGTGGAATAAAGGTATGAAAAATTTAATTTTAATCATGCATAAATAGATGTATTTATTTATATATTTTACAAATATTTTATGCCTCGTTACATGCCTACATGCAACATGAATAGGTTAGGTTCTGGGCGGAGCAGTTTTCCGCTGCGGTGATTTTTAAAAATGTTTTAAAATCCATTCTGCTCCCGTAGCTGTTTGCATTCCTAGTGTAGGATCATGTCAAACTACCTACACCATTTTTCTTTCAAAAAGAATGGCTTTGGCATGGAGGAAGAGGATGGGAAACTTTCACATAAGGAAAAAAAAAACACAAGACAACTTCTACTTCCAAAATTCAACTTCAATTTTCATTTATTTCCCCAAAATCAATCCCCTTTACAATGGGCATCCAAGGCCTTTAATAGCCTCACAAAGCTAGCTTTTGAAATTTAAAAACTCCCCAAATTAAGGAGGATTACAAGGGGGGTTGGAGGATTTGGTGGAGAGTTTGGAGGGATGGGGGGGGTTGGAGGATTTGGTGGAGGACTTGGAGGGATGTGGCCAACCTCCTTGAATTTGAATCTTCCTTGTTGGCACCAAAGAGTGATGAGGTGACTAGTGAGGTGGCGCCTGATGATGTGGCATGATGAGATGGTCTTTTACTTGGATAAGGAATGACATGTGGCGCCAAGTGGTCCTAGTTGATGGTCCTTTTCTCTTGCTTGGTTGATGTGACTTCTCTTCTTCATGTGGTCAAATTCTGGGATCCAGAATTTGAGTCTTATTGCTGGCTTTCATTGCTTTAAGACTTGATTAACTGAAATAGACTTAACTCAACTGAACTGACTTGACTGACCTAAACTTGAAATGGACTTACAGGAAATGAAGTTTTTTTTAAAAGTAATTACAGGACTCAATAAACACTCTTGATTAATTACAGGACTCTTGAAAAGGAAATGGCTCTTGAAAATAAAACATTTATAGGACTCTTGAAAAGGAAATGGCTCTTGAAAATAAAACATTTTTGAACTAAAGGATACAAGGTAACATAATTATCTTCGATCCAAATTGGGATAAGGCTAACCTTGTTGGAGTGAAGTTTCTTTCGATTTCTGGTGTCCACACCAGTCAGGTCGGTAAGGATTGGGATGACTCTGGTAAGCCTGACTATACCCTGAGTTAGGTCCTGGTAGTCGACTAGGGTTTCTAAAGGGTTTAGGTTTACGATAGGTAGGAGCCCTCTGGAAACGCTCACAATTCCTTGCAACTTGGTAAGCATACTCTAAATCAGTGACCTCTCTTAAATAAAGCTCTCTCTGGATGTCTGGGTGTAGGCCAGCCCTAAACCTAGATAGGGTCACGAAGCAGACTCATTAACATGACATCGCATGACATACTCATCAAACTTCGTAATGTAGTCAGCTACACTCTTGTTCCCTTGACTCAGATTCTGCCATTGGCCCAATAAACACTGGGAGTAGGAAAGGGGTCGATACTTCTCCCTAAGTAAGACTTTCATACCTCTCCAAGTTGCTATAGGTTCTTCATCTCTCTATGCTACCAGCCTCTCAACACTATTCCAGAATAACCTAGCTTGGCGAACCAACCTAGTCTTGGCAAACTTAAATTTCATCCTCTCAGTCATGGTATACCACTTGAAATGCTGCTCCATATCCTCCTCCCAATCTACATACACTTTATGATCTAGGCTACCATCAAAGGTTGGGGCTTCTAACTTGATGTTCCTAAGGACCCTTTCTTCTTGGTCTATGATCTCGGGATTGGGTCTCCTACGTTCAAACTCTTGGGCTGGGTTGACACAGGGCAGTCTCCTTGGTTCACCCTCTATGGGTGGTTCATGGTGAGGATAATCCCTAGGGGGGAAAGGTTATCCAGACTTGGCTCAACAGATGGCCTTGGACTATTGCTCTCTATGGTTCCAACTCTCGCTTCAAGCCTATCTAGTTTGCTGTTCATCCTAGTTAATTACTCCATAAGATCTTTAAGTTGAACTTCTCTCTCATTCTCCATAGGTTCATCGGCTTGGGAATGGTGAGGATGATAGGGTACTCCTGATTTAGTGGACATGGGTTAAATACACCAAAACGTCTAGGATCTACTAGACCTAGAATCTTAACCAGTTGCCTAAGTCAGGGTGGCTAACCAGTCTAGAGTAACTTTGTCCTTGGCCAGGTAGGTGTAGGGGAGCGGAGGTCCCTGAGAACCAACCTTAGACACCAATCTAGGATTGGCCATGTAGGCGGACCAAACTCATAAGCCCTGAATCACCAAGCCTAGATAGCAAGGGCAATAGCACACACAGAATGGGCTGACGCCAAGAATAGACACTTAGTCTTGACTCGACCAATTGATGTCCCTAAGCTCTCTAGAGAAAATTAAGTGTCTATTGGATTTTAGTTAGAGCTTGGGTTCGATATGTAGGTTAGTGATTTTTGGGCTTGGGACAGGTAATGAAATCCTGACCCTATGTCAAATTGCTGCCCTTAAGTGATTTATGAAAATGAATGCAAACAAATGATCTAATGAGATGTCACTAAATTATATATTTTTATATTTTTTTGATATATGTAAACAGAGTTAAGATGATGGGAATGAAATGATATTACTCTAAATGCAAGATTAAGCTAGATGACAATTAAAAACACAAGAAAATGCAAATTGCTGAAATTTTCTGAACAGAACTTGCTCTCAGGTAATATTTTGGCTTGTAGAAATTCTACAAACTAAATAAAATCTGATAAAATTATCAAAAATACTTTGAATTATTTGTGATCTATAAATATAAAAATCACAAAATTTTAAGATTTCTACAAATATTAAAAACTAAAACAACAGACCATGTACGGAAAGGAAAAATAGCAGAAATTAAAGAAGCGATCTAAGATGCAATTTTTTTTTGTTCTTTTTAAATCTATTCTTCTTGTATTCTCCTTCAAAGTCCTATCACAATAGCACCCCTACACACCTTAAGAGATCCCCGTGGAATGGGAGGAGAGGATCTTGAAACCCTACTTTTCTCCTAAGATCGGACGGCCTGGTGAAGCACCTAATCTAGGTACTTAAGAAGAGCTAAAGTTCTAACCATGCTCTGATACCAAAATGATGGGGGACTAACTAGTGCGAAGATGAAATGATGATGCAAGTGATTTTAGGATTTTGTGATTTTTAGATTTTTATGGTTTCTTTGGATTCCCAAAAATAAGTAAGAGATGATCTGGGGTTTTATAACAATAAGAACTGTCAAGCAAGTAGATGGTCCCTAAACAATGATAAAGAGAGGATCCCGGGATTGAGAAACCCCGTAGGACTTAGCTCTCCGATCAAGATCTACTTACGAGTCAGGGGGCAAACCTCAAAGATCTGAAGCGCTCGATGCAGAGATCGCTCACCTTGGCGAATGCGGCCTGGATGATCGAGCCGTCAACCCTGCGGAGGCGCCGGCTGGCTGTCCGTAGATCTTGATGGCAAAGGCAATCATCGCCATACTTGTGTCACCTGGAGGACTTGCGAGCATTCAAAGAAGATAACAAGTTAAGTCTCAATTAGAAGGAAAGCAGTGGAATAATGAAAGAAAAGGTTGTTGAGATGGTGGAGTTATGCTTGATTCGGAGTCGGATGATGGAGTTGCGGAAGTGACGATAGTTTGAGGCCTCACACCTCTCGACACCCGAAGGCGAAGGTGCTCCCTCTCGGAGATCGACGTTCCTAGTGAACGAAGGCAACTAAGAAGAGATTGGAACTCAAGAATATAATTTTTTCATTCATCAAGATTAAAATTTACAAAGGAGGGGTTAGGTCCTTTAAATAGGCACCTTAGGACCCTTTTGAATTTCAAATGAAAGAATACAAATTTTCTTGAATGGGTGCCCAAAACCCTTGACTTTCTTCTCTCCTTGGCCGACCAAAAGCTGATTAGATTGGGCATGGCATGATGCATGGCTTGGAGGGGGGATCTTCGCACCTTGAACTTGGAAAGAATCTTCTTGGTTTTGGAAGAAGGCATGAAGAGAGGCTTGGAGCAAGGAATGTGTTCTTCCTCCTTCCTTGGTTGGCAACCTTCCTTTGGTACAAGGCATGACATGGGGAGTGTGAGGTGGAGGCGCCCATGGATCTTGTCTCTCCCTTCCAAAGAGGTTCAAGCAAATTGGGAAGAAGACTTGATTGGAGGGCTTGAAGCAAGGGATTTGAATTCCCCACTTCAACTCCTATTGACTTTCACTTTGGCTGACCACCCTTGCTTGGAAACGAGCTAGATAGGGGGAGGGAAAAAAGGCTAGAGCCAAGTGATGTGATCCTCCTCATTGGGCATCCAAGGATGCGAAGTGTGTTGCCCACATGGCAAGATGTCATGGCACCACAAAGGATGAACAGGTGGACCCTGAGCTGACTTGGATTCTTTCCAGACTTGGTTCCAAGGAGACTAAATTTTAAGACCCACTCTTGCAATGGACCCATACTTCTAATAGACTCAGACTGGACTCAATTTGTGACTGGACTAAGTACAGGACACAATTTGATCTAATTGGTCAAAGTACAGACTAAATTCAAAGCAAAAGGAAATTACAAAGTTGAGGCTTGAAGCCTTATTACAAGACCCGAAAATTGAAACCCTAATTGGAGATCCACAGAGGGTTGAGGAGCCTCTGTCGGATCCTGGTGCCCACACCAGTTCTCCCAAGGTGGGAGGAACTCGATCTTGTCAAGTAAGAGTTAAGTTGGCTTAGGTACTCCTCCAGAAGGTTGGGATCGAGGTGCTGCAAGTCCTCCCGGGGAATCCACGAGTCATCGAACTCAGGTCAGCCTTGCCATCGGACTAAGAATCATTGATAACCTTTGCCCCGGGTAGTGATAGCTTGGTCATCGAGGACACGCTCGATCTGCTCTCCTCTCTTAGGTATAATTGGAGGTGGACACTCAGGTTCGGGTTCACTCTCAAAAAAAAGGTCAGGCCCAAATGGCTCACTAGGAATGTTTGCTGGTTTCCTGTACTCTACTAAGTCTGAGATATTAAAAGTTGAGCTAATGCCATAATTAAGGGGTAGCTCAAGAACGTAGGCATTAGGGCCGACTCTCTTTATCACTCTAAAGGGGCCAACTCCACGAGCATGAAGTTTCTTAACGGTTCCTGGTGGAAACCATTCAGGCCTAAGCCTAATCATTACATAATCCCCAATTTCAAACTCTTTGGCTCGTTTTCGGGAATCATCCATTTTTTTATATGCATTATTACTTAGATTAATTTTATTGCTGATTTCCTTATGTATGTCCCTAATTTGCTGTGCAAAGGATACAGCGGACTCAGATACACGAGCATGGATAAGTAGGGGAATCAAATCAAGGGGTCGGTTAGGCTTGTAACCACTCACAATCTCGAAAGGACTTTTCCCGGTGGTCCTATTCACAAAATTGTTGTAGGCGAACTCAGCTCGAGGTAAAAGAAGATCCCAATTTTCGGTATGCTCACCTATCAAACATCTTAAGAGGTTCCCTAAACTGCGGTTGACTACCTCAGTTTGGCCATCGATCTGTGGGTGGTAGGCAGTTGAGAACTTAAGCTTGGTGCCTGGTAAATGCCAAAGGGTTTTTTAGAAGTAACTAGTAAATCGGACATCCCTATCGGACACGATGGTTTTTGGAAGGCCATGTAACTTAACCACATGATCAAGAAAGAACTTGGAAACTTTGGAAGCATCTAGGGTCTGGGAGCAGGGTAAGAAATGGGTCATTTTGGAGAACCTATCTACCACTGCACAGACTGAATCGTGCTTCCTTGCGGTCTTGGGCAATCCTGCTACAAAGTCCATGCTAAGGTCTTCCCAAGGGCAACTAGGCACAGGCAGAGGGGTGTACAGGCCAGTATTCTATTTCTGTTGTTTGCCGACAGCACAAGTTCGGCACCAGGAAACAATGTTAGCTACATCCTTCTTCAGGCTAGGCCAAAAGGACTGGTCTTCTACTGCAAAGATGGTCTTTTCCCCACCAAAGTGACCAGCTAGGCCTCCTGCATGGGTCTCCCAAACTAAGAATTCTCGAAGAGAGGTCTTGGGAATGCACAACCTATTTGCTTTAAAAAGATAACCATCCTGGAGGGTGTACTCACTAAAGGCACTAGATGGTTGGTGTTCCTTAGATTGGAAAATATCTTCAAAGTCAGGACAGGTCTCATATTGCTCTTTCAATCGATCAAATACTACAACCTCAGTCCTAACGGTATTCAGTAACAGGGCACGATGGCTAAGGGCATCAGCTACCTTATTCTCGGTGCCAGCACGATATTTAAGCACAAAGGTATAGGCCTGGATGTATTCTACCAACTTAGCATGTCTCGGGTTTAGTCTTTTCTGGGAGTTTAGGTACCGAAGGGCTTCATGGTCAAAGAAAAAGACAAATTCTTGGGGTAACAGCTAATGCCTCCAATACCTAAGAGCCTGAATGACCGCATAGAACTCTTTATCATAAGTTGAGTACTTAACTTTGGCCTCATTGAGTTTCTCGCTAAAAAGGCCACGGGGTGATTTTCCTGACTAAGTAGTCCTCCAATGCCAACTCCCGAAGCATCACAAGCAACCTCAAAAACTTTAGTAAAATCAGGTAATCTTAGGATAGGTTCTTGTATCATCTTATCTTTGATTTCTTGTAAGGTTTTATCTGCAGCTTTGGTCTATTGGAAGCCTTCCTTCCTGATGCAGTCGATGATGGTGCTACGATTGAACTAAATCCTTGAATAAATCTCCTATAAAAAGTGGCTAGGCCATTGAAACTATGCACATCATGGACACTAGTTGGGACTGGCCACTCAACTATGTCTCTAACTTTCTCGGGATCAATGGAGACTCCTTCTAGGGTGACTACAAAACCTAGAAAGATAACCCTTGTGGTCATGAACTCGCATTTCTTTGGGTTGGCATTAAGGCTATTCTTCCTAAGGGTCTGGCAGACTAACCTAAGATTGTTAAGATGGTCTTCTTTAGTCCTGCTGTAAATCAAAATATCATCAAAATAAACCACTAAAAATTTTCCAGCAAATTCTTTCAGGACTTGGTTCATGACCCTCATAAAGGTTCTAGGAGCATTAGAAAGTCCAAAAGGCATCACTACCCATTCAAAAAGGCCATCCTTTGTTTTAAAAGCCATCTTCAATTCATCTCTCGGTCTGATCCTAATTTGGTGGTAGCCACTCTTAAGATCTATCTTGGAAAGGATAGTAGCTCTAGCTATCATGTCAAGCATATCATCTAAATGGGGTATGGGAAACCTATACTTGATTGTAATCTTTTTATGGTTCTGCTATCTATGCACATTCTCCAGGTTCCATCTTTCTTAGGGGTTAGCAAAGCAGGGATGGCACAGGGACTTAAACTCTCCCTAAGAAAATCCTTCCTAAGCAACTCTCCCACTTGTTTTTACAATTCTTGGTGTTCGGTGGGGTTCATTCTATAATGGGGAAGGATGGGTAAGGTGGCTCCTGGGACCAAATCTATGGCATGTTGAATGTCCCTAAGAGGTGCTAGATGATCAGGTAATTCTTCAAGGAAGACATCCTTAAACTCTTCCAGAACCTTAACTACTTCTTGGGGGTGCTCTATTTGGGTTGGTTCATGACTATCTTTGGTGGTCAAAATCCAAACAGGGGCTCCCTCAGCAATCTCTTTCTCCAGTTCCTTAGATTTGATTAGGTTGACTCCAAGCTTCTTCTCCTTAAGACTACTTGATCCTCTCTTAGCCTGGTCCTTAGGCTAAACTACGTTAATGGTAAATTTCTTCCCATGGTGATTGAAGGCACAACTATTGGTCCGATCGTAAAGAGTAGCATCATGATCATAAAGCCTCGATCGTCCTAAGATAATAATGCTGATGCCCATGGGAAGGACATCACACCAAATCTTCTCTTCATAAGACTGCAATTTGATTAAGACTCCGCACCTAGATTTATATGGTATAGAGGTTGAATCAATCCAAGAGACCTTGTACGGGTTGGGGTGAGGGACTGAGGTCAATCCTAGGACTTTGACAGTGCTAGAAGAGATAGCATTGACACAGCTCCCACTATCAACTATGATTTTGCAAACCTTATCCCCTAGTTTGACAAAGGTTTGTAGGATGTTTGTCCTACGCCAATCTTCCTGTACTACGTTTTGGGTAAGGATGCACCTAACTACCCCTAGAAGGTCCTCATATTAAAATTTCTCTTCCTATCCCTCATATTCATCCAGTAACTGGTCTTCTGGCTCATAGACTTCACCCTCTGGATGAGCAATAGGTTTTATCTCATTCTCAGTTGGCTCCTCTATGACTAGGGCTATGGCGGTGCACTGGATAGCTCTATGTCCAGGTTTATGACACCTAAAGCAAGTGTTTTGGGGAGTGGGACTCTTATGGGTTCCAACAGCTTTGCCCTTTTCCTCTCTGCTAAAATGGGGTCAGTTCAGATCTGGTCGGCTTGGGCTGGGTCGGCTAGGGTTGGTCGACTCGAGTTAGGTCGGTAAGGATTGGGACGACTCGGGTAAGCCTAACTATACCCTGGGTTAGGTCCTGGGAGTTGACTAGGGTTTCTAAAGGGTTCAGGTTTAAGATAGGTAGGAGCCCTTTGGAAACGCTCACAATTCCTTGCAACTTGGTAGGCATACTCTAAATCAGTGACCTCTCTAAAATAAAGCTCTCTCTGGATGTCTGGGTGTAGGCCAGCCCTAAACCTAGACAGGGTCACAGAAGCAGACTCATTGACATGACATCGCATGACATACTCACCAAACTTCACGATGTAGTCAGCTACACTCTTGTTCCCTTGACTCAGATTCTTCCATTGGTCCAATAAACACTGGGTGTAGGAAAGGGGTCGATACTTCTCCCTATGTTTGGCTTTCATACCTCTCCAAGTTGCTATAGGTTCTTCATCACTCTGTGCTGCCAGCCTCTTAACACTATTCCAGAATAACCTAGCTTGGCGAACCAACCTAGTCTTGGCAAACTTAAACTTCATCCTCTCAATCATGGTATACCACTTGAAATACTACTCCATATCCTCCTCCCAATCTACATACACTTTAGGATCTAGGCTACCATCAAAGGTAGGGGCTTCTAACTTGATGTTCCTAAGGGCCCTTTCTTCTTGGTCATCATCTCGGGATTGGGTCTCTTAGGTTCAAACTCTTGGGCTGGGTTGACACGGGGCAGTCTCCTAGGTTCAGCCTCTATGGGTGGTTCATGGTGAGGATAATCCCCAGGGGGGAAAGGTGATCCAGACTCAGGCTCAACAGATGGCCTAGGACTATTCCTCTCTAAGGTTCCAACTCTCTCTTCGAGCCTATCTAGTTTGCTGTTCATCCTAGTTAATTGCTCCATAAGATCCTTAAGTTGAACATATCTCTCATTCTCCATAGGTTCACTGGCTTGGGAATGGTGACGATGATAGGTTACTCATGATCTAGTGGACAAGGGTTAAACACACAAAAACGTCTAGGATCTACTAGACCTAGAATCTTAACCAGTTGCCTAAGTCAAGGTGGCAAACCAGTCTAGAGTGACTTTGTCCTTGGCCAGGTAGGTGTAGGGGAGCGAAGGTCCCTGAGCACCAACCTTAGACACTAATCTAGGATTGGCCAGGTAGGCAGACCAAACTCACAAGCCCTGAATCACCAAGCCTAGACACCAAGGGCAATAGCACACATAGAATGGGCTGACACCAAGAATAGACACATAGTCTTGACTCGACCAATTGATGTCCCTAAGCTCTCTAGAGCAAATTAAGTGTCTATTGGATTTTAGTTAGAGCTTGGGTTCGATATGCAGGTTATTGATTTTTGGGCTTGGGACAGGTAATGAAATCCTGACCCTATGTCAAATTGCTGCCCTTAAGTTATTTATGAAAATGAATGCAAACAAATGATCTAATGAGATGTCACTAAATTATATTTTTTTGTATTTTTTTGATGTTTGAAAATAGATTTAAGATGATGGGAATGAAATGATATTACTCTAAATGCAAGATTAAGCTAGATGACAATTGAAAACACAAGAAAATGCAAATTGCTGAAATTTTCTGAACAGAACTTGCTCTTAGGTAATATTTTGGCTTGTAGAAATTATACAAACTGAAATAAAATCTGATAAAATTACCAAAAATACTTTGAATTATATTTGATCTATCAATATAAAAATTATAAAATTTGGAGATTCCTACAAATATTAAAAACTAAAAGAACAGACCATGTACGGAAAGAAAAAATTGCAGAAATTAAAGAAGCGATCTAAGATGCAATTTTTTTTTTTTCTTTTTAAATATGTTCTTCTTTATTCTCCTTCAAAGGCCTATCACAATGGCACCCCTACACGTCTTAGGAGATCCCCGTGGAATGGGAGGAGAGGGTCTTGAAACCCTACATTTCTCCTAAGATCGGATGGCCTGGTGAAGCACCTAATCCAGGTACTTAAGAAGAGCTAAATTCCTAACCATGCTCTGATACCAGAAATGATGGGGGACAAACTAGATGCGAAGATGAAATGATGATGCAAGTGATTTTTAGGGTTTTGTGATTTTTAGATTTTTATGGTTTCTTTGGATTCCCGAAAATAAGTAAGAGATGATCTGGGGTTCTATAACAATAAAAACTATCAAGCAAGTAGATGGTCCCTAAACAATGATAAAGAGAGGATCCCGGGATTGAAAAACCCCGTAGGACTTAGCTCTCCAATCAAGATCTACTTAGGAGTCAGGGGGTAAACCTCAAAGATCTGAAGCACTCGATGCAAAGATCGCTCACCTTGGCGGATGCGGCCTGGATGATCGAGCCGTCAACCCTGCGGAGGCGCCGACTGGTTGTCCGAAGATCTCGATGGCAAAGGCAATTGTTGCCGTACTTGTGTCACCTAGAGGACCTGCGAGCATTCAAAGAAGATAATAGGTTAAGTCCCAATTAGAAGGAAAGCAGTGGAATAATGAAAGAAAAGGTTGTTGAGATGGTGGAGTTCTGCTTGATTCGGAGTCGGATGACGGAGTTGCGGAAGTGACGATAGTTTGAGGCCTCACACCACTCGACGCCCGAAGGCGAAGGTGCTCCCTCTTGGAGATCGACGTTCCTAGTGAATGAAGGCAACTAACAAGAGATTGGAACTCAAGAATATAATTTTTTCATTCATCAAGATTAAAATTTACAAAGGAGGGGTTAGGTCCTTTAAATAGGCACCTTAGGAACCTTTTGAATTTCAAATGAAAGAATACAAATTTTCTTGAATGGGCACCCAAAACCCTTGACTTTCTTCTCTCCTTGGCCGACCAAAAGCTGAATGGATTTGGCGTGGCATGATGCATGGCTTGGAGGGGGGATCTTGGTGCCTTGAACTTGGAAAGAATCTTCTTGGTTTTGGAAGAAGGCATGAAGAGAGGCTTGGAGCAAGGCATGTGTTCTTCCTCCTTCCTTGGTTGGCATCCTTTCTTTGGTACAAGGCATGACATGGGGAGTGTGAGGTGGAGGCGCCCATGGATCTTGTCTCTCCCTTCCAAAGAGGTTCAAGCAAATTGGGAAGAAGACTTGATTGGAGGGCTTGAAGCAAGGGATTTGAATTCCCCACTTCAACTCCCATTGACTTTCACTTTGGCCGACCACCCTTGCTTGGAAAGGAGCTAGATAGGGGGAAAAAAAAAAGGCTAGAGCCAAGTGATGTGATCCTCCTCATTGGGCATCCAAGGATGCCAAGTGTGCTGCCCACATGGCAAGATGTCATGGCGCCACATAGGATGAACAGGTGGGCCCTGAGCTGACTTGGATTCTTTCCAGACTTGGTTCCAAGGAGACTAAATTTTAAGACCCTCTCTTGCAATGGACCCATACTTCTAATAGACTCAGACTAGACTCGATTTGTGATTGGTCTCACTACAGGACATAACTTGACCTAATTGGTCAAAGTGCAGACTCAATTCAAAGCAAAAGGAAATTACAAAGTCGAGACTTGAAGCCTTATTACAAGACCCAAAAATTGAAACCCTAATTGAAGATCCACAAAAGGTTGAGGAGCCTTTGTCGGATCCTGGTGCCCACACCAAGAATTTCTTCACTAACAATCCGAGCCAACTCGAAGTCTACGAGTCGACTCAAATCCCAGAATTTGAACAGTAACAGCTAGTTCCAAAATTTGAATTTCTTGGTTCTAAGGCCTTCAATGGCTAGTTTTTTATTTTCAAGGAATCCTAATAGCCATATTCACTAGGGAACACTTCAAAAAGAAAAAAATGAGGGATATAAGTGAAGAAAAAGAAGTTTTTTGAAAAGAGAAAAGAGGCCATTGAATATTCTAAGAGCTTTCAAGTGAAAACTCAAGTTCTCCAATAACTTTCTACTAACTTCTTGATTTAATCTTTGAAGAGATAAGAGAGCCTTGAAGAGCATTGAAGAAGCATTCAAGAAGGCCTCATTAAGATCTTCAATTGCAACCATTCAACTACCCTTGGGTTTGTTTTAGTGTTGCTTTCTTTTTAACTCTGTTCTTGAGTTTTTACAAGTATAGCAAGTGGCTATAACTTGTAAGTTGTTTTGAGGTTGATTGGTTAGCCTTGAAACCCAAGTTGGATTGTTAGTGAGCCTAGGAAAACTAACTTTGTATTGAGTTTTGAATTATGAACCATAGTAAAACAATCCGGCTATACTCGGGGTGAATATAGTGGGAATCCCAAGTGCACACCTTGGGTAGTGGATGTAGGAACTGGGTTGCTTCGAACCACTCTAAATTTTGTTGTGTTTGAGTTTGTTCTTGCCTTGCTTACTTACTTTCGCTTGCAATACTTTACATACTTTACTCACCACACAAAGTTTTCAAAAGGCACATACTTGTTAAATTTTTTTTTTACAAACCCAATTTACCCCACTCTTGGGTTGGCCAATTAGGCAACAAGTGGTATCAAAGCCACATCTCAGTGCCATTAATCTAATGATTAAGAGAAAAGTTCAATGGCAACCTAAATGAGCACATCTTTGGCCAAAAGTCAATCAAGCAATAGACTTCCACTGTTCACCGACACCAATTACACTCATTATAAAGCTAGAATGAAAATTTATATTCAACCTATTGATTTTTAATTATGAAAGATAATCTTAAAATGACCTCACATACCCATGAAGAAAGTTGATGGCATAGACATCCCTAAACCAGAAGAGGAATGGGATGAATATGACATGAAAATGGGTAAACTAAATGCCAAAGCCATGAACCTTCTTTATTGTGCTTTGGATGCAAATGAGTTTAACTGAATTTTCACTTGCACGTTGGCAAAGAAAATTTGGGATAAACTACAAGTTACCCATGAAGGCACAACACAAGTGAAGACCTCCAAAATTAATATTCATGTGCATAATTATGAGCTTTTCAAGATGGAACCAAATGAAATAATATCTAAAATGTTTGCTAGATTTACATATATTATTAACGATTTGAAAAGTCTTGGCAGGATGTATTCCAATGCTGATCTTATCCAAAAGATTCTTAGATGTTCACCACATAAATGGGATCCCATGGTCATTGCAATTCAAGAAGCCAAGGACTTAAACACACTCCCACTTGATAAACTTCTTGGATCTTTATCTACACATGAACCAACAATGCAGCGCCGTAGCGAAGATGACAACAAGAAAAAAAAATCTATAGCTTTCAAGGCTACAGCTGAGATTAAGAAACAAGAAGAAGAGAAAGAAGAAGAAAGCCCCTCCTTTGATGAAGAACTAGGAGATGATAACATAGCCTTAGTTATGAGGAGATTCAGGAGATTTATGGGCAAAAAAAAATCAAGATATTGGAGAAAGCATCTCGGCAAGGGTGAACAAAGTAAGGAGAAAGAGAAAGATAAAGACAAAGAAAAGGAGCAACAACCCATATGTTATGATACAAGAAGTCAGGGCACTACCATTCAAAGTATCCTACATTGAAAAAGGGATACAAGAAGAAGAAGAAAAAAGCCATGATGGCTATATGGAGTGACAGCGATGAATCTACTTCAAATGAAGAGGAAGAGACAACAAAAATAGCCAATATATGAACTCATACATGAATTTACTTATGATGAATTACATACTGCCTGTTATGAATTTTTAACTGAATACAAGAAAGCTGATTTGAAAATTAAATTCATGAAAAATAACTATGACATATTGTTGAAGGAAAAGAATGAAATTTTTGAAAAGAACAATCTATTACAAAAGGAATTAAGTGATGTTTCTGAAAAATGCAAGGTACTATAAACTAAAAAAGATGAGTATTTTGAAAAGAATAAGAGTTTGCAAAATGAAATGAATAGACTCAAACCTCTTGTTAATAAATTAACTTTAAGTTCTAACAAACTTAAGCTAATCTTGAATAATCAAAAGAAATCTAATGATAAAGCTAGAATTAGGTACAATTCAATGCATTTAAATAAATTTTCAGCTTTAAAATCTTATACATCAAAGTTTACAACATTTAATTCTTTTCAAAAGCCAAAAGTTGTTTGTTTTTGCTATAATGGGATTGGACACAAAGCTTATGAATGTAATCTAAGAAATAAAAATAAAAACAAAGTAAAAAAGATTTGGGTTTCTAAAGGAATCACAGTTACTAACCATCAAGGATCCAAGAAAGCTTGGATACCTAAAAATTCTACTTAATTTTTTTGCAGGAATGTCTTGTAGACCAAAATTCAAAGGAGAGATGGTATCTAGATAGCAACTGTTCAAGACATATGACAAGTGACAAAGATCAATTCATCACCCTTGAAATGAAAGATGGTGGAATGGTTACATTTGGTGATAATGGCAAGGAGAAAATCATTGGAATTGCTAAGATCAAAATTACCCCTTCTACTTATATTGAAAATATATTGCTAGTAGACAAATTGAAGCATAATTTATTAAGTATTGTCAATTATGTGATAAAGGCTTCAAAGTTGTATTTAAATCTTCAATGTGCAAGTAACTAGCTCTCTTGATTCTAGCATTAGATTTGTTGGTCATAGACTTGAAAATTTCTATATTGTAGACTTGAATGATCTAGCAATGTCAAGTAGTACAAGTCTAATGGCATTAAATGCTAAAACCAAGGAATCTAATTTACTTTAGCATAGAAGATTGGGTTATGCTAGCATGCATAATTTGGCAAAATTAATTTCCAAAGACTTAGTTAGAGGTTTACCAAAGTTTAAAGTTAATTTTGATCATGTTTGTCATGCATGTCAATACGGTAAACAAACCAGGGAGAGTTTTAAATCAAAAAATATTGTTTCAACATCAAGACCCTTAGAACTGCTACACATGGACTTATTTGGACCAACTAAGACCACAAGCCTAGGAGGTATGAAATATGGACTGGTGATAGTAGATGATTTTTAAAGATTCACTTGGGTTATGTTTATTTCACACAAAGATGAAGCTTTTAAAGTTTTTTAAAAATTTCATAAAAAAGTTTCAAATCAGAAAAATCATTCAATTAGTTCAATTAGAAGTGATCACAGTACTGAATTTAAAAATAATATTTTAAAGAATTTTGCATAGAACATGGCATTGATATTAACTTTTTAGCTCCTAGAATACCAAAACAAAATAATGTCATGGAAAGGAAAAATAGAACCTTGGAAGAGATGGCCCGAACCATGTTTGTGTGAAGGTAATCTTCCAAGGTACTTTCGGGCAGAAGCTGTGAACACTGCATATTACATATTAAACCATGTTTTAATTAGACCAATTTTGAAGAAACCCCCCTATGAGATTTGGAATAACAGAAAACCAAATATTCATTACTTTCATATTTTTGGATGTAAATATGATATTTTGAATAATGAAAAAGAAAACTTAGGTAAATTTGATGCAAAATCTGATCAAGGAATATTTCTTAGATATTCAACTACTAATAAAGCATATAGAGTGTTCAACAAAAGAACTTTAACTATTGAAGAATCAATTCATATCATTTTCGTTGAGTCCAACCTCACACCTTCAACAAAAGAAGAGTGTATTGATAATGATGTAGGTTCCTATTGGGAAATGTGTGTCCCAAAGCTAATTGTCTAGGTTGTAGATGGTTGTGCAACTCATGTATATGCATATGAATTATTGAATTGAATAAAAGTTTACTCTGGTTGTTCATCACGTCATCTTCCTAATTGAACTCTTATGTAATGATGTCCTTTAAGCTACCTTGTATGCGATGTAGAGAGGATGCATTGTGTAGTTCATAAACTGGTTTGCGACCAAATGATATGCTATTTCAGGATGATGGTGTATCAAGAGTAGGACGTTGATGTCATGTCTGTTGGTTGTCCTCTTAACCAAGTAGCATGGAGATGCTGGTATGACATCAGGTGTTGTGTTCGACACTTCACTGAGCGTGACTCTCATGCAAGATTCTCTTTTTGCCAAACAAAAATTTTGTATTAGAATGTGGACATGAATTATTCCTCTAACTTGAGATCACTATGGCAGCTTATAAGCAACTCACTGTGCTTAGGTGCCGGACTACCTGGATTTCTAAGCCGGTAATGAAAGGTTGCTAGGTGCAGTCAAGTACTTGTGTAGTGATAGTAGGATCAAGATAGGATTGACCTCTCCAAATGGTTTGGATTGAATGCTTAATATGCCTCAATTGAGAAAGACCTTGGCCAGGGCATTCCTTATAAGAAGTGATAGAGATTCTTAGGGTTAGGCAGTTTAACCCTAAGCCATCTGGAGCATTAGAAGGTTAAAAGAAAAAGTTCAATGGTATTCCATATTCGACAAGTTCTTGTTGCTCTCCAACCTTCGACCTATCCAGATGCCAGGTGTCATTGCTAGATGATGACTTTGGCTGGTACTGAAAATGTTCCTGTGCTATTGGTTTAGTGTTTGAACCTACGGGGTCACACACTTGGGGTTTCTTCTTGATTGATTGGCTTGGAAATGATTGGGAATCGTTCCAGTCATGTTTGACAAGAAGTTATCAAAACTGCATTTGAGCTGACTCATCTGGATTAGTCGAATCATGCGAGTCGACTCACATAGACAAGTCGACTCGTTTGATGGATTTTGTTGAAAAATTTGAAAATGCTTCATCAATGGCTGTAACTATTATAGCACTTAGTGTTTGGCATTTCATGGTTTTTTTATAAGCATCAGTTGCTAAATTCAAAGGGTTTGTAACACCTTTGAATCTCAAGAGACTCTAAACTCCCTAATTAATCTCTCATTATCTCCTCTTTATAGTTTTATTTAAGGACTATTTTGGGTGGGCAGAGATAGTGAATCGTTCACTCTTCATCCTGGTTGAGACTCTACCATTTTTCTCCTAGTTAGAAGTCTTGCTTGACCTTAGAGAGATTGTGAGATTTGATCTTATTTTGTCAAAAAGGTTCTAACAAGATAGTGTGAGGCTTTGGGTTTTGGGATTGTTGTGTGCATACCTTCTGTTGAAGGTTGGGATAGAGTGTTTTGGGAAACATTCTTGGGTGCCTTATTCCATCTCTGTTCAGCAACTGGTTCTTTAAGGTGTTGAAGAAGGAGTCCACCGTCGCCACATTCTTTTCGGAGAGGCTAGCACCTTGAAGGAAGGAGGAGAATCCCCTTGTTCCGGTGTGAACTACCTATAGAGGCAGGACATTTATGCTGCTCACAAGGCTTGTCTTCTTCCTTGGAGTACTTCCCTTCCTGGTGATTGTCACCTCGCAGATAAGGCTTGTATTGCTATCTTATGGGTGTGACGAAATGTTCTTCAGCACCATTTTGTGTGATTCAAATAATAATTCTATGAGTTACGTACTTTGCATGCTTGTTTTCATGCATGTAGTACTCTATATGCATAAAGATTTGGTAGGGCCTGTGTTAATTAGATTAATGTGTTTAAATAAAAATATTTTATCTTCTTCTGCTATGTCATGTTATTTAAAAAAAAAATCAAGTTTCTTGTTCAGCCCATGACTCTGAACCTATAGTGGTATCAGATCCAGGTTGAATGCATATTTAGTTTAATATTTTTCTATGAAATCAGTTTGATATCCTTTACATAATACTTAGATTAAGGTGTATTCACCTTGGCCGTCTGGTCATAGGAGAGAAGTATGGTTTAAAGACCATCTCCCATTTTATGGGGTTCTCCTATGGCATGTAGGGGTGCCACTGCATCACAACCTTATGAAGAAAAAAGTAAGGGATTTGATAGGTTAAACTAGTTTGAATCTATGTTTGTATATCATAACTATGTTGAGATTAGATCTATTAGATGCATGATCTAAAATTTTGAAAAGTTCAAGTAAAAAGGGATGAATTTTAAAGTTACTATTTTTTGCCCAAGCAGACGAGCCAACTCGTTTCCTAAAGATAAATAGTCTATCTATTTTGTGTTCTGACCGAGCTGACTCATCCCTGCACGAGTCAACTTGGATCTAAGAACAAAGAAAAGTTTTCTGAACAAGCCGACTCGCATCCTACATGAGCCATCTCGACCAGAAAACCTTAAAACATTAAACTTAAAGTTCATAATTTTTGTGAAATTGTTTCACTTGTTGATGTGGGACAATTATGAAAACCTAATTTACTAATTTTAAACTTAATTTGTAGAGAAAAACAAAGATTATTTTTTTATAATTTTTAGTTTTTTAAAGACTTAAAGGAAGCAATTATGGAAACTAGTCAATTAGTTTTACCTGAAAGTAGATTTGTTAGAACTCTCAGGATTTTGTGACAGGGCTTCAAGATTTCGATCTTCGGGCTCCGATCTTCCACGATTTTGGTTCCAAGGCAAGAACACTCGACTTTAGTTCCTGATCACCTATAATCACTCAACAAAGGAAGAACACAGTTAGAAAGTAGCGGAGAAAGGAAAAGATGGAAAAGTGAAAGAGAAGAGGGAAGGAAGTAGTCAGCTAGGATTTTTCTGATGTCTGGATAAGTAGGATAACTAGGGCCTCACACCTCGTGATGTTTCGAAGAATAAAGGAAAAGGGTCTCACACCTAGTGATGCACATAGCAAAGGAAAGAATTCGGTAGAATGTCATTGTATTTCATCAATAATCATTAATAATACAGGGGGGGTTGATGGAGTATTTATAGACCAACAACCAGAGATGTAAGTGTTGACCCCTGGAATGATTTTGATGATCACAAAATATTGGAGCATGTATGCTTTACTAATTCTTTCAATTGCTCTAGAAGTTTTGCAGGCGAATATTTATCTTTACATTAGTTGGTTTTCTAATTGGTTGAAAGGTATTCCAACATTGTATAGACTCTTGTGTACTTCAAATTGTAAAGCCCTAATCTTTCATCCATGTAATCTTGTAAAAGGGCTATAAAATTGTAAAAATAAGAGTGAGTAGATTAGTTCTTGTTGGAATCTTGTTTTGAAGAACTTTGGAGAAGTTTTGAAACATAAATGAAGTTTTTGTAAGAGCCAACTCATTGATCAAGAGCCGACTCCCTTTCTGACATGGCACAAAAAATTTCAGAGTTTCAGTACCTCGAGCCGACTCAAGCCCCAAGAGCCAACACAATAAAGAACCAATGTTTTTGAAGACTGAGATCACGAGCTGACTCAAGCCCAGAAGAGCCGACTCATCTAGAGTTAGGTTTGTTGGTGACTATGACTTCGAGTTGACTCAGCCATGAAGAGCTGACTCAAGGAAAATTTGAATTTGTACTGATTGTGACTTTGAGCCGACTCAAGGAAAATTTGAATTTGCACTGATTGAGAGTTCGAACCATCTCCACCTTGAAGAGCCGATTCATACAAAACTTTAATTTGGGTTGTCTGAGACTTCGAGCTGACTCATGGACCTCGAGCCGACTTGGGTGATGGGTTTTTGCAGTCTAACGGCTAGTTGCAGAATGTCATTTTTGAACTCTAAAAACCTCCAACGGCTCTATTTCAATTCCCTAGGCCTACAACGGCTATTTCTGATGAAAGACTATAAAGGGGAGTATTTATGAAGATTTAAATAATTTTTGAAGGATTATTCATTGATTATTCTTTGGAAGTTGAAAAGTTTTCAAGTCTTTCACCAACTCACTTCAAGAGCATTCAAGAAAGGATTCAAAGCTCTGCCAACTATTCTTCATCATTGAATCCAACCTTTGAAGAAGTAAAGAAGCAGCTTGAAGAGTATTAAAGAGCATTCAAGGCTAGGCTTCACTTTGATCTTCATCGACAACACTCAAACAAGCTTGGTTTGTTGTAGAGTTGCTTTACATTTTGATATATCTTATTTTGCTCTCTAAGAATAGCAAGGGGTTGTGTCTTAAGAGAGGGTTAAAGGTTTTTAGGTGAGCCTTTTTGAAAACCTAAGTTGGGTTCTTGGTGATCCCAGTGTAAAACCAAGATTGGGTTTTCTTTGGTGAGCCCGGTTCTAAAAATCAAAGGGATTTAGATTCTTGGTTAGCCTATGTTAAAACCAAGTGTGAGGATTTTCTTTGGTGATCCTGATAAAACCAAAGTGTATAGGTTTGATTATGAGCCTGTTAAAATAATCTGACTGTATTCCGATTGGGAGATATAGTGGAAATCCCAAGCGGTGCTTGGGTAGTGGATGATGAGCGGGTTGCTCCAAACCACTCTAAATCTCCTGTGTTTGTGATTGCCTTGATTGTGTTTAAATTATTAGCTTCCGCATTGCATAATTCATCACAACACTAAAAGGATTTTGAAATTGTATATACTTGCTAATGTTTTTATAATCCCAATTCACCCCCCTCTTGGGAAGCCACCTGGGCAACAGTAAGGGTTACAAAGACTAGTGTTTGTTTCCCTTAGGCAATGACTCTTGGAAACCTTGCTTTGGGCATCTTGGACTCCTGCTCTTAGGCTGATTTGGGACTCTCTCTAAGGTGGATGAATTCATGGGCCTCTTATCCAAAGTTGGTACCAAAGAGATGGATTGGTGAGGTGTCATGATGAAGGGCCAAGACTGCTTCATGGGTTGCCTTGATTACTGGACTCTGGAGTCTAGATGATGTGGGCTCTACAGGATGGTGGACTCTTCAGTCTGGATAGAAGAAAACTCAAGAGTTTTTTTTGGATTCTTGAGTTCTCAAATCTTGAGCAACTTGAAACTTGTTTGATCAAAATACCTGTGGTAGAGAACCATTGAACTTTCTTCATTTAGGTGATCAAATATCTTGAAACTCTTGGAAGTTGACTTGAAAGAGAGGAAGAGATGCTTGACCGACTCCTTGGAACTTTTTGGTGTGAATTACTTGAGTGGGGGCGCCAATTTGGAGAGTCCTTCACATTTACACATCTTAAAATTAAGTGGCACCAATTCTCGCTTTCATTTGGCCAACCAGAGATAAAAGACATGGCATGGGGATGTCCAAACAAATAAATTTCAGAATTTTTAGAGTTTTTATCAGGGAGAAATAATTAAAATAACAGAGTATATACGGACTAAAAATTGAAGAAAACAAGCCCTAATCTAAGCTCTGATACCAAATGATGGGGGACTAATATGCATGCAATTCTTTTTGTATGTTTTACATGTTAAGTTAGGTGATTAATTCCCAATTTCAGATCAAAATTATTTGTAGGAAATTTTGTATGAATTTTTGAAGATCAGCATGCAGATTAGGACCTAGAAAAGTAGCAAAGAATGACCGTCGGGGATGAGAAGCCTCGGTTAGGGCAAGTTCTCCTACAATAAAACTACTGGAGGTAGAGGGGTGTACCTAACAATGTCTGTGAAGATCGTAGCGAAGGGGTCTCTCGTTCCTCGATGGATGCGGCCTGGAAAATCGAGCCAATGACCCGCGGATACCCGGCTTTCTGCTCGGTGGTCCGATTGAGGCTTGGCTGGAGTCGTTGGATTCGTAGGAACTCAGGGACCTACAAACAACCTGTCAGGGGTTAGAAAATTCACAAAAAAATAAGAAAATAAAGGAAAAACAGAATGGGAAGGCTTTTTTTTGGAGTGGGCATCCAGGGATCTGGAGGGTTGTTGGCAGCAGGAAGATGATTGCAAACACCGGGAAGAAGAACTCTCACAAATCCCTTTATGCACACAGCAGGGTATCACACAACTCAATAGAAGAACTCAAGGTTTTAATTCATATCAAAAGTTCCTTCATACAAGAGGCTAGGGTCCTTTAAATAGACCCTTAACCTTGGGCTCCAAGTAAGGGCACATAAGTCTTTACATAAGAATCATTTTCCCTCTCAAACCCTAGCTAGAAAATAATGAAACATTAGGTAGAAAAAATCCCTAAAAATTCTCTTGACTTGGCCAACACTCCAAGGATGCCTAGGGGGCGTTGGGCTTCTAGGAGCAGCAAGACACCAAAGCTCGGGCAGGGGCTCGGGTGTGGAAGCCTCTGGAAGCTGGGGTGGCCTGGTAGCCAGGTAGCAGGAATATTCCCTGGTATCTTGCTTCTTAGCGGCTTGAGCTTGGCGCCTGGGCTTGATTTCTTTGAGCTAGGATGCAGATGGACCTCTAAAATCATGGATGCCTTGGTATATGAATATATTTTGGCATCTGAAGGAATCTGGGCATCTGGAGGGCATCTACAAGGAATCAGGGTTTTTTGAATTTTCCTCCTGGGGTCTTCAAATCTTCAAGCTGGGTTGGACTTGGGCTATACTTCCATGTCTTCAATATGGTTGGACTTGGTCTTCGCTTGTATGATGTGGTCTTGAGTCTTCAATATGGTTGAATAGGACTCAAAAAAATAAAATTAGCTCGACATGAGCTGACTAACACTGGACTGAACTAGCTCAACATGAGCTGACTAGTACAGAACTGAAACTCAAAAGACTCAAATAATAACTAAAATGGACTCAGATGGGCTAAGCCCTTATTACAAATGGACTCATGAATTATTGATCAATTCATAGAGGGTTGAAAAGCCTCTGTCTTATTTTGGTGCCTCCGGTGTCCCCACCAGACATGGCATGTGTTCTTGTCCAGGATGATGTGGCAAGTAATGTCCAAATAAAAGTGACATGTCATCTGATGATGTCCTAGATGAGGTGGCAGATAATGTCCAAAATCTTGAAAAGATGATGCCAAGACTTGGTTAGGCTAGCACATGGAGTCATATGGAATCTTGATTTAGGTGCACGTGGGTCTTGAATTGAGTGCATATGAAGTCACATGGGTCTTCAATTGGGTCCTCCTTATATTACAGGACTCAATAACTAAATTAACTAATAATTACAAGACTCAAAACTAATTAAACCAACCAAATAACTAAAGCCCCACTTGATCAATTGGAATCCAATTTGATAAAAAAGGCAAGACATGTAAATAAATGGTTCAACTTGGTAAAAGGGGTTTGGCCCAAAAGGCTAAAAAATAAAAACCCTAATTATAGTTGGTAAAAAGGGCTAAACCCAACTAAGCCTATATAATAAAATTTAAAATAAAATATTTACAGTTGGTAAAAGGGGTTGGGTTCAGGGCTTTATTTACAGGTGATCCACAAGGATGTGGGTTCAACCAGTCGATTTTTTCTGGCCCTGCTATCCACACCACTTATTTTTTGAAATTATTTTAAATTTGGGTCAATAAAAATTTTTCAATTGGCATGTTGCACTTAATTGAGAATAAAGTTGTATTTTTGAAACTTTTAAGATTTAGGATGTGATTCTAATCTTAAGTCATGATTGACAAACCATGGGTTAATTGAGTTGGCTAGAATTGAGTGCTTAAATGGATTAGACCTAGGTTTAGGTGAATGGATTAATTAGAGAAAAGACTAATCAAAAATTGAATTAGGTCTCTCCTCTATAGATCTCTCTAATAATTTGTTAGATCAGTCATACATCTAAATGGACTTGATTGATAGCTTCATGGTGAGCCCGGGTCTTTAGGTTAGTCTGATTGAGTCCGGTAAATCACTTGGTGTCTAAGGTAAGTTTGACATTGGTGATCAAGGTTCTTTGGGGCTAACTCTTACTTGACCATCTATTGGTTGGTGACTAAGGTAAGAGACTTACCTGGTATAACCCATCCCTTGATCTTACTTATCTAGCTTATGTAGTGAATCAGATTTGATTACATTATCTATTGATTCGAGTTGACCCATGTTAACAAGGTTAATCAGTCTGACTGGTTTAAGGTGCCCATGGATCTATTTGATCTTGAAACCGTCTAATAGTTAATTGGGAGTTTTCTTGATCAAAGTCCATGCCTTCCTTTCATGTGTCACAAAATTTAAATCCTCTAAATTATTAGGTCCATAAAAGACTAAGTTATGAGATAGCCTAAGTCTTAGCCTCCCATTAAGTTGGATTAGTAATGAGTCCATAAGTTGGGTGATCATCGGTAGTTCCAAAGAACAGGTGGTCATCAGGCGAGTGGAATTGCCATTCAACATATGATGGCTCAGTACGACTATCTTAATACGTGGTCAGGTAGGTCGATCAAAGTTAGGCTTGATCATGGGTTAGTTAGAAGCATTGAATTTGATCATGTTAATGGTTAGACCTAACTAGGACCTTTAATAGGAGACCCAAAGGCCAATTGTAAGGACCCCTAGGGCAAAATGAATACTAGGAATTGCTTAAAGAAGCAATTAGTATTGTACCTACCTTCAATTTCATGTGTGTAGTCTATTGGATCCTAGTACCAGCTAAAGGATAAATGTTATTCTTCAAATTGGAGTTAGAGGCTACCAGTCTGAATAAAATAGTGGAAGAAACCTTTAGACTAAAATCCATGTCTTTAGGATGTTTAAAATGATTCATATACTGATAGGTCTTTTATTTCTAGATAATGTCGACCACTTTCTCACTCTGATCATATTGGATAGACAAACTTTCTGGACCCAACTTCAATAGCTAGTATCAAAGACTCAGGATGGTCCTGGCGCATGAGCGAATCCTTTATATGATAATGGATCTGGCACCTAAGATCCCAGGCCCTAATGCTCATGGCATTATCAGGGACACTTATCAGAAGTGGATCTTTGACCGCACCATGGTACGTTGCATTATGTTGGCTACAATGAACAATGAGTTTAGTCACAAATTTGAGGAGGCCCAGCTAGAGGAGAGCCTTCAAAGGTTGAAGGAGTCTTTTGGCACTCTAGATGATACGGAGAGATACCGGATCTCTTCTGCCATCTATAACACACGTATGCATGATGGAGCTCCTGTAACTGATCATGTAATGTACATGATCGAGTTATTTGAATGTTTGGGCAAACTCGAATATCCTTTGCATAAGCAACTCCGCAAGGTTACGATATTGAATTCTCTGCCCCCTTCCTACCAGGTCTTTCTGAATAATTTCAGAATGAATTGACCTGTAGTAAACTACCATTAGATGTTAGGGTTACTGCAAAGTTATGAGAGAGACCACAACCTCAACAAGGGGTTGGTGAATCTGGTGGGAGGCTCTGGAGTAGGGTGTTGTCCCTTTGGAAAGGGAAGAACAGAAAGAATAAGAAAAATAAGAAGGTGCAAAGTGCTTGTGCCTAGTCAGACTAGGAGGGTGAAGGCTGACAAGAGTCAGGCAGAGTGCTTCTTCTACAAGAAGTTAGGTCACTAGAAACGGAACTATTCTGCTTACCTTGCTACTCTAGACCAGAACAAGAAAAGAAAGGGAAAGCAACAAGCTGTTGCTGGTCAAGGTATTTATATGATAAATCCCTATAGTTTCTCTATTTGTGATACTACTAGCTGGGTATTGGATACTGGAAGTCCTTACCATATTTGTAATTCTTTGCAGGGGCTTCATGTTAATAGGAGGTTCGAAAGGGGTGAAACGTTTCTGGATGTTGGGAATGGAAGTCAAGCTCTAGTTCTGGCATTGGAAACTATTTCTTTGTATTTCGAGTCTTGTACTGTCATTCTTAATGATTGTCATTTTTGTGCTTCCTTTTAGTGAATATCATTTCTGTTGGCCTGATGGCCAAAGATGGTTATGAATTATCTATAAAGAATGATATTTGCAAAATCACATTGAATGGTTCTAATGTGATGTTTGGATAAGTGGAGAACGGCATATATGTATTGTCACAGCCTATTACTATATTGTACAGCTAATAAATGCCCTAGGTTAGATAAAATCAGTGATACTTATCTCTAGTACTATAGACTAGGTAATATAAACAAGAAGAGGATAAATAAGTTCATGAGAGAAGGTCTCCTAGATATCACTGAGAATGAATCTTTGCCAACTTGTGAATCTTGTCTTCTTGGAAAAATGACCAAGTCACCTTTTATTGGAAAAGGTAAAAGAGCCACTGATATTTTATGTCTAGTATATACAGATGTATGTGGACCTATGAATATTAATGCAAGAGATGGGTATATTTATTTCATTATGTTCACAGATGACCTTTCAAGGTACAGTTATGTCTACCTGATGAAATAAATCTAATTCATTTGAAATGTTCAAACATTATCATAATGAAGTTGAAAAACAAATTGAGAAGATTATTAAAACCCTTCAATCAGATCAAGGTGGTGAGTATCCTTCCAGCGAGTTTCTGACTTATCTTGAGGAGAATGGGATTCTCTCTTAATGGACTCCTCCAGGGACATCTCAATTAAATGGTGTATCTGAAAGGAGGAATCGAACTCTATTGGACATGGTTCGATCATAATGGACTTAGCAAGTCTATCTAAATCCTTTTGGGGATATACTCTTGAGTCAGCATCTTACCTTCTGAATAGAGTTCCAAGTAAGTCCGTTAATAAAACACCATATGGACAGGACATAAGCCAACTCTCTCTCACCTTCGGGTTTGGAGGTGTCCGGCTTATGTCAGACATTTGAAAATGGATAAGCTAGGACCTAAGTCTGATAGGTGTCTTTTTGTTGGGTATCCCAAAGAATCCAAAGAGTATTATTTCTATTTGCCTGAGGAACAAAAGTTGTTCGTCAGTCTTAGGACAACCTTTCTAGAAAGGGAGTACCTTGTGAAGGCACTCAAGCTACTGAAATTGAACTTGGGGAAGTTCAACAGATAGAAGAACCTTCTCACTCTAAGGCCACTATTTAACCGATTTGATTAGATCAGACTAAGCCCATAGTGCAACCATTAAGGAGATCTAGTAGAGTACCATATCAACCGGATAGATACTATGATTTCTTGGTCCGAGACGGTGATCCTATTAAGCTCGATCAGAATAATAAGGATCCGATCACCTATATGGATGCAATGTCAAGATCTAATTCTGAGTCATGGCTGGAAGCTATGAAATCCAAAATGGAGTCAATGGAAATTAATAATGTATGGACATTGGTTGATCCACCGGAAGGGATAAAATCCATTGGGTGCAAGTGGATCTTCAAGAGGTGCGGGGTGTAAATGGACAGGTGGAAACCTTTAAAGCCCATCTGGTTGCTAAGGGGTATCATCAACATTATGGTATTGACTATGATGAGACGTTTTCCCCGTGGTAATGCTCAAGTCCATTTGGATTATGAAATCTGGCAAATGGATGTCTGAACAGCTTTCTTAAATGGTAAGCTGGAAGTGGAGGTGTATATGATATAACCTGAAGGGTTCACATCCATAGATGAGTCTAAAGTGTGCAAGCTTTAAAGGTCCATTTATGGACTGAAACAAGCTTCTCGGAGTTGGAATATGCATTTTGATAAGTGTATCAAGATGTATGGCTTCATTAGAAATGGAGAGGAACCTTGTATATATAAATGGGCAAATAGTTCTGTAGTTGCATTTCTTATTTTATATGTGGATGACATTCTCCTAATCGGGAATGACATTCTATCATTACAAGGAATAAAGGTCTGGCTTTCATCTCAATTCTCTATAAAATACTTGGATGAAGCCTCATACATATTGGGTATGAAGATATATAAAGATAGATCTAAGAGGCTTCTAGGACTGTCCCAATCTATGTACATAGACACTATGCTGAAGCGGTTCAGCATGGAGAATTCCAAAAAGGGTTATCTTTTGATAGGTCATGGAATTACTCTTTTCAAGAAGGGTTGTGTGACAACTCCTGAGGAAAGAGAAAGTATGAGTAGGATTCCATATGCTTTGGTAGTAGGTTCTATTATGTACGCTATGTTATGTACTAGACCAGATGTAGCATACTCACTAGGGGTAGTGAGCATACCATTCTACCTAGGTGAAGCTCATTGGAAGGTTGTTAAAAACATCCTTAAGTATTTGAGAAATACTAAGGACCAATAGCTTATTTATGGAGATTTTGACTAAAAACTTATGGGGTATACTAACTCCAGTTTTCAGTCAGATAGTGATAATAGTAAGAGTGTGTCTGGTTTTGTATTTACTTTTAATGGTGGAGCAATCTACTGGAAAAGTTCCAAGCAGCATACAGTGGTTGATTCTATTTGCTAGGCAGAGTATATTGAAGCATTAGATGCTGAAAAGGAGGCTATGTGGTTATGGAACTTCCTAGGTGAGCTGGGAGTGGCACCTTCATTGGATGGTCCTATTCCAGTGTATTATGACAGCACTGGAGCCATAGCTCAAGCCAAAGAGCCGAAGTCCATCAATGGACCAAGCATATTCTGTATCATTATTGAAAGAAAAGTGCATTAAACGCCAATCTTTATAAGGGTATTTTTATAATCTTTCAACTCTTGTATGACATTATTGTATTAATAAAAGGCATTTTGTTTCATCATATCGCCGTGTCTTATTTAAAGATTATGATGAACCCCGTAGATTAGGGCCAAGAAATTAGGATTATGATGAAGATCATAATGGTGAGACCTAAGTTCCTATAAATCCTAATTAAAATGTTTCTAGTCATTGGATCATCGATTTGGGGATCGATGCTTCTAGAAAGACTAGCTTGTTCTATGTATGCTCGATGGAGAGGGTAGTTGGTCTCACAGCCACTTGTGTAGAGACACTAATATAAGGATAAGGGGGCTTATTAGGGTATGACTTAACTAAACTAATCCATACTGAGAATATCTTATGGAAGTCTTACTACTTGTTAAGAGATAGTTCTCATAGTGGGAGTTATGCAGTGATCTTTAAACCTGAGATCACCATGGTTCCTTATGCATACTAAACCATGTTTTGATCATACTCATTCATGATATTAAGTCATGTACGGGATGTTCTCGGACATGGTCGAAGGTGTATGAAGGATGTGAGTGGATCAATAAGGAACCGATCATTCCTAGTAAGAGAAAATGTTATCTTATGTAATCTCTTCATGTCTCAACTTTACAAGTTTTGTGACTCCTCACAATAACTACCCTGGCAAGGATTTGCTAAATTGAGACACATTGAGTCATTCACTCCAAACTATTTGGAGGGGTCAATTCCATCTTGATCCACCACTGCTCTACAAGTACTTGACTGCATCCAGAAACCTTCCATCACTGGATTAGAAATCCAGGAGATCCGGCATCAAAGTACAGTGAGTTGCTTGCAAGCTGCCATGGTGACCTCAGGTCTGAGGGACACATATATCCATATCCCTTCACGAGCAACCCTTTGGCAGAAAGGAGCTCTGCAGATGGTTGCATTCAGTGAGATGTCACACATTTCACTTGCATGTCATACCAGTGTCTCCACACTCCTTGGTTAAGAAGACAACCAACAAATGTGACATACAACAACCTACACTTGATACATTGTCATCCTATCATAATGTATCATTTGGTTGTGAACTAGTTTAAGAACTACTTGATATATCCACTCTATGTCAAATAATATAGTTCTAAGAACTCCATCATACAAGAGTTCATTTCAGGAAAATGTAAATATGATGAACAACCAAAAGAATAACTTTTATTCATTAAAGATTCATATATATTACAAAATGGCACAACCGTCTACAGCCTAGACGATTGGCTTTGGGACACAATTCCTAACAACTCCCACCTGGACTATAGCCAATCGGTATAAAATATCATTCCTGTTTTTCATTTACAACTATCGAACTCTTGAATTCTGATGGCTTTAGTGAAGGGTCAGCCAGGTTCTCCTTTCCATCGATCTTCTGAAGGTCAATGTCATCTTGTTCCATGATCTCCCACATAAGGTGATAGCACCGTAGAATGTGCTTTGTGCGATGATGGGACTTTGGCTATTTTGCATGAGCAATGCTCTAGTGGTGTCATAGTACACCAAAATAGGACCATCCAGGGAAGGTGCCACTCCCAACTCACCAAGGAACTTTCACAACCACACTGCTTCCTTTGCTGCATCCGATGTTGCAATGTACTCTGCTTCGCATACTGAGTCTGCCATAGTAGGCTACTTAAAACTTTTCCAGCAGATCGCTCCTCCATTAAGGGTGAAGATAAATCCTGACACACTCTTGCTGTCATCCTTATCTAACTAGAAATTTGAGTCAGTATACCTCACAAGTTTCAAGTCAGGTTCTCCATAAATCAGCCATTGGTCCTTAGTATTTTGCAAATACTTAAGGATGGTCTTTACCACTTTCCAATGAGCTTCACCTGGGTCAGACTGGTATCTGCTCACTATGCCTAATGAGTATGCCATGTCTAGTCCAACACATGTCATAACGTACATGATAGAACCCACTACCAAAGCATATGGGATTTGGCTCATTCGCTCTATCTCCTTAGGAGTTGTCGCACAATCCTCTTTACAGAGAGCAATTCCAGTGCCTATCGAGGGATAGCCTTTCTTGAAATTTTTCATGCTGAACTGCTTCAGCACAGTGTCAATGTACGTGACTGGGACAGTCCCAGAAGCCTCTTAGATCTATCTTTATAGATCTTCATACCCAGTATATAAAAGGCTTCACCCAAGTCCTTCATAGAGAACTAAGATGACAACCAGACCTTTATTTCTTGTAGTGCTGGGATGTCATTCCCGATTAAGAGAATGTCATCCACATACAACATAAGGAACACAATCATAAAACCATTAGCCCACTTGTAAATGCAAGGTTCTTCTACGTTCCTAACAAAGCCATATGATTTAATACACTTATCAAATCGCATGTTCCAACTCCGTGATGCTTGTTTCAGTCCATAGATGGACCTTTGAAGCTTGCACACCTTTGACTCATCTATGGATATGAACCCTTCAGGTTGTATCATATACACCTCCTCTTCTAGCTTACCATTCAGGAAAGTTGTTCAGACAGCCATTTG
Source organism: Areca catechu (assembly GCA_021397845.1). Classification (NCBI taxonomy): domain Eukaryota; kingdom Viridiplantae; phylum Streptophyta; class Magnoliopsida; order Arecales; family Arecaceae; genus Areca; species Areca catechu. Next base: position 5,690,129 of record JAHSVC010000059.1, read on the forward strand.
CTAGATTTCATAGTCAAAGTATGCCGCTAAAGCAAGCATAATCCGAATGGACTTGAGCATTACCACAGGAGAGAACGTCTCATCATAGTCAATACTATAATATTAATGATATCCTTGGCAACCAGACGGGCTTTATAGGTTTCCACCTGCCCATTTATGCCCCTTTTCCTCTTGAAATCCATTTACACCCAATGGGTTTTATCCCTTCAGGCGATCAACCAATGTCCATACATTGTTGATTTCCATGGATTCCATTTCAGATTGCATGGCTCCTAGCCATTTCTCAGAGTCGAACCTCTGCATCGCATCCATATAGGTAAACGGATCCTCATTGTTCTCATCAAGTTCAATGGGATCACCATCCTGGACCAAGTAACCGTAGTATCGTCCGGTAACTAGGTACCCTACCGGATCTCTTAATGGTTCCTATATAGGCTCTAGGTGTGATTTATTCACAACCAGTTCTATGTTGTCCCTTAAGTGTGTCGGTTCTTCTACTAGTTGAACTTCACTAAGTTCAATCTTAGTGGCTACAGTTCCTTCATCAAGGAACTCCTTTTCAAAAAGATAGCCCTAAGACTAACGAAAAATTTTTGTTCCTCAACCAAGTAGAAGTAATACCCCTTAGACTCTTTTAAATACCCAATAAATGGGCACCGGTCAGACCTCGATCCAAGTTTATCCATTTCCAAATGTTTTATATAAGTCGAGCAACCCCCGACCCGAAGGTGTGAGAGTGTCGGCTTACATCCAGTTCATATCTCATATAGGTTTTGTTAACGGATTTACTCAGAGCCCTATTCAAAAGGTAACAGGCTGATTCCAGAGCATATCCCCAAAAGGAGAGCAGTAGTCAAGCAAAGCCCATCATGGACCGAACCATGTCTAACAGGATTCGATTCCTCCTTTCAGACACTCCATTTTTAACTGAGGTATCCCTGGAGGTGTTCACTGAGAGAGAATCCCATTCTTCTTGAGATATGTCAGAAACTCCCCTTAAAGATATTCACCGTCTCGATCTGATCGAAGGGTTTTGATACATCTTCCAGTTTGTTTTTCTACTTCATTATGATATCATTTGAACATTTCAAACGACTCAGATTTATATCTCATCAAGAAGACATAACCGTACCTCGAAAGGTCATTTGTAAATGTAATGAAATAACTATACCCACCTCTAGCACTAATATTCATGGGTTCGCATACATCATTATATACCAGACTAAGAATTTCTTTGGCTCGTTCACCTTTTCTAGTAAAAGATGATTTGTCATCTTTCCAAGAAGATAGGACTCACAGGTTGGAAGTGAACCACTTTCACTAAAGTTGAGGAGACCCTCCCAATTCAACCTGTTTATCTTGTTCTAGTTATTATTCTAGCCTACAATGCCATAGGTACGCATCGCTGACATTATCTATCCTAAGGCATTTGCTAGACATGTACACTACACTAACAGGTCGCGATAGTATATAAATGCCATTATTCATATATCCATTCATTACAACAGATCCATTCCAAATGATTTTGCAAATGTCATTCTTTATTGATAGTTCATAACCATACATGACCAATTGGCCTACAGAAATGATATTTAAAATAAAAAATGGACAATAACGACACTCATTCAAAATGAATGTACAAGACTCAAAAACTAGTTTGAGGACTCCCAATGCTAGGACTGGAACTTGGCTTCCATTTTCCATGTTCAAAAATCTCTCGCCATCCTCTAATCTTCTACTAACTTGAAGTCCCTACAAAGAATTGCAAATGTGAATTGGACTTCCCGTATCCAATACCCAGTTAGTAGATCGCAGATAGAGAAACTACAAGGTGTTATCATATAAATATATTGTCCAGCACCTTCTGGCTGCTTCCTCTTCTTGGACCTGTTCGAGTCAAGGGACACAATGTAAAGAGGACAGTTCCTCTTCCAATGTCCCCGCTTCTTATAGAAGAAGCACTATACTTGGCTCTTATCAGCCTTCTCCTTCTTGGATTGACTAGACTCAGAAGCATTCTACACCTGTTTCCCTTTACTTTTCTTTTTCCCTTTCTTGAAGGGACGATGCCTTGCTGAAGATCCTCCCACTAGATTTATGATCCCTTTGTTTAGATGGTGGTCTTTCTCATAAGTCTGCAGCAACCCCAACAGACCGTGGTAGTTAACTATAGGCTTATTCATTCTATAATGATCGAGAAAATCTTGATAGGAAGATGGGAGGGAATTCAGAATCGCATCCTTCCCAAGCTGTTCATGCAAGGGACATCCAAGCTTGCCCAGGCACTCAATCATGTCAATCATGTACAATACATGATCAGTGACTGAGGCCCCATCATGCATCCGTGCATTATAGATAGCATAGAACCCTGTACCTCTCAACATCGTCTGGTGTCCCAAAAGACTCCTTCAACCTTTGAAGGATTTTTTCCGGCTAGGTTTCTTTGAATTTATGACTGAACTCATCGTTCATCGCTACCAACATTATGCATCGGATAGTGGTACTGTCAGAGAGCCACTTCTGATAAGTGTCTCTGATCGAACCTCGAGCATTAGGAGTAGAGGTTTCAAGTGCCGGATTCGTTATCATATACAAGATCCGTTCATGCTCCAGGACAATCCTAAGTATTTGATACCAGCTATCAAAGTTGGGACCCTTAAGATTCTTGTTATCGAGAAGAGACCAGAGTGATAGGTTGGAAGACATCTGAAAGGAAAACAAAGCTAATTAGTGTATATGAATTATTATCCTATAGACATGGATTTTAGTCAAAGGCCCTCCCACTATTTTGTTCGGACTGGTAGCCTCTACTTCCAATCCGAGGAATCACTTTGATTCCTAAGAGGGTACTATATTCCAATAGATAACACATGAGCCTGACTTTGGTTGGCCCACCCATGCACGTCTAAAGATAGGTTCTTCAACCGATTACTCCTCCATGTAACATCTAGTATTGAGGTTTTGCCCCATGGTACACTTCAATCGACCTTTGGGCCTTCTATTGAAGGTCCCGATTAGGTCTAACTATTAACATGACAAAACTTGATGCTTCTAACTAACGAATAGTCAAGCCCGACTTTGGCCAGCCTACCTGACCACTGTTAAGAAAGTTGCACTAAGCCATCATATTAGGAACAGCAATTCCAATAGCTCGATGAACACCCAATCTTTGGATTGTCGATGAACAAGCAACTATTGGACCCATTACCATCTCACTTAATGGGAGGCTAAGACTTGGTTATTCCCATAACTTCGTCTTTTTATAGATCTAATAATTTAGAGGGTTTAATCTTATTATGATAGAAGAAGATATGAAAAGACATGGATCAACCTCCCACTGACCACATCAGCAATCAAAGAGGGTTACTCATAACTAATGATCCATGGGCACCTAAAATCAGTCAAGACTGATTAACCTTGGGTGACATGGGTTAACACGAGTCAGTGAGCTATCTAATCAAACCATATTGGCCAGGTAAGTGAGATCATGGTTGGGTTCTGCCATTAACCGTCTTGCCTTAGACACCAACCGAGTTGGCCTGGGTAAGAGGTAGCCCCAAAAAACCATGATTAAAATGCCAAACTTACCTCGGACACCAATCGGTTCATAAGACTCGATTAGACTAGCCTAAAGACTCGGGCTATCTACTGAGCCACAAATAAGGTCCATTTAGATCTATGGACTTATCAATCTAATTATTAGAGAGATCTATAGAGAAGAAGTCCTAACTCAACATTTGATTAGAATGATTCTCTACATAGTCTAATGCATCTAAACTTAGGTCTAACCCAATTAAGGACCTAATAAAAGCTAACCCATGACCATAAGGCTTATTGAAATGACTTAAAATCTTTGAATCATATTCCTAGAGTTCTTAGTCATTCAAAGAGACTTAATTCTTAATTAAGTTCAATAGCCTTAATAAATTAAAACAATTTTAATTTACGAATGTAAAATAATTTTATAATAATAAGAAATTTGAATTCACTATTTTTGCAACTTTTCATGTCAAGTGTCGACTCACCAGGGGCAAGTGTCGATACTAGGTATCAATACTTAGATCGACTCAAGGCTTGAGATAGGAAGAAAACAGAACACTATATTTTCTGGGAAGCACTCATAAGTCGACACCTTCAAGGCAAAGTGTCGACTCATGAGCCCAAGTGTCGACACTTTCTGGTCAAGTATCGATACTTCAACCTTCTTGAGTCGACTCAAGGCTTGTCACAGCACAATAACAGTGATTCCAAATCCAAAGTTTGACCAAACTTTCAATCAAATCTGATCAAAACAAAACTCTTAGATCTTATCTAAATTCATTTTAAGATCATAATACAGGATTAAAACATTTTTAATCTATATTTTCTTTGATCTTTCCTCTTCATAAGTCAATCACAAGCGGCACCCCTACATGCCATATATAGGAGACCCCATTGAATGGAAAGAGAGGGTCTTGCAGCCCTACTTTTCTCCTATGACCGGATGGCCATGGTGAAGCACTCATTCCAAGTACTTTAAAAGTAAAACATGATTTAAAGCATGCTAACATTATTATACTACGATGAACCTCGCTCTAATATGATTGAAGGGTGAAAAAAAAGGAAGCATACCAATATGCAACAGCAAGGCAGAAACATGTATTTTAAAACTATTTTAAAACAAGCATAGCGGAAGACTTGGTAGATTGATCAAATGATGTACCAATCTGCCTGCAACAAGATCTAGTATAATGATATAGCATGCAATAAACATCAAAAACAAGATAAAACTCAAAGATATACCTTACCGTTATACCTTTGATGGATGCAGTGGCAGTGCTCCAAGGATGGTGCTCTTGAGCCACACACGTGTCTGACCTTTATAGGTAGTTCATACCGGGGCTCGACTTTGATCAACTTCCTTGGAGTGTAGCTCCTTGGGATCCTTGAGGCCGATCTACTTCTTTTGGAAGATAAGGAGGAGAGGTGGACCCTTCTTAACTAGCTCTGTTCCCATGACCTAGCTCAAGAGCTAGATAGCTCACACCCAATGCCCAAATCCTTATAAGCCCCTTTCTTCCCTCTCAGAATCTCAGTAGCAAGGAGATTCAGAGACCAAGAACCAATTTCCATCAACCAGTAGCCCAGAAATAACTCTTATTTAAAGAGGCAGCCATGGAAGGAAGAAAGAGGAAGGAGGAGAGATTGGGGGAGAAGATGGGGAGGCATTCCAAAAAGGTTCCAAGCATAAAAGGCAAGTATGACCATTATACTATAACAGCTTGGAGCTAAAACCAGTCATATTTCAAATTTTGAACTTGAAATTTTAAGTCAAAACATTCCTAGAATTCTTTCCAAAATTTTGCTCATCACAGCAAGTGTTGAATCATGCAAAATCACCAAGTGTCGACACTTTCCAAGTGTTGACTCAAGCAAGTGTCAACACTTGGAACATGGTCAATCATACTGACCTCGGTGATGGCAAACGATTCTCAATCATCGATCAGCTTTAAGATCAAATAGAAACCCTATGGTGTGTGACCCCATAGGTTCGAACACAAAGCTAATAGCACTAGAACACTTCCAGTACCAGTCAAAGTCCTCATCTAGCAATGATACCCGATATCGGATAGGTCAAAGATACAGAGCACCTCTCTAGAACCTCTGGCATATGGTTATCGCATAATTTATCCCTTTGACCTCATAATGCTCGGATAATCTAGGGTTCAGCTGCTAACCCTAATTTGGTTTATCCAGATCGTATCTCAACTTTATAAGTTTTGTGACTCCTTACAAGAACTACCCTAGCCAAGGATTTGCTAAATTGAAACACAATTAGTCATCACTCCAAACTATTTGGAGGGGTCAATTCCATCTTGATCCACCACCGCTCCATAAGTACTTGACTGCACCCAGAAACCTTCCATCGCTGGATTAAAAATCTAGGTGGTCCGGCACCAAGTACAGTGAGTTGCTTGCAAATTGCCATGGTGACCTAGGTCTAAGGGACACATATCCATATCCATTCACGAGCAACCCTTTGGTAGAAGGAAGCTCCACAGATGGTCACGTTCAGTGAGATGTCACACATTTCACTTGCATGTCCACCAGTATCTCCACACTCCTTGGTTAAGAGGACAGCCAACAAATGTGACATACAACAACCAACACTTGATACATTATCGTCCTATAATAATATATCATTTGGTTGTGAACTAGTTTAAGAACTACTTGTTATATCCTCTCTATATCAAATAATGTAGTTCTAAGGACTCCATCATACAAGAGTTCATTTCAGAAAAATGTAAATATGATGAACGATCAAAAGAATAACTTTTATTCATTAAAAATCATATACAATTACAAAATGGCACAACCATCTACAACCTAGATGATTGGCTTTGGGACATAATTCTCAATACTTGAGAGGTTAGGAGAATCCAAAATGGCATCAATAGCAGAGAAGCAGCAGGGGTCCAACAAGGCTATGTTGGATAACTGACTTCGATTTCTTACTTATTTTTGCAGGAGCACCAAGAGGAATTAAGATTCAGGTGGAGCACCATCCAAAGGTGCCTCCAAGTGTGGATGAAGGTTTGACATAAGTTTGAGGTTGAAAGGTATATGGAAGGTGCTAAGTTCTAGCACTAGTGATGGTGATGCATTGCATGGATTGATGCAGGATGGCGGGCACTAGAGAGGAGCAACCTTGAAGAGATGGCATCACATGCATGTATTATAATGAGAGAGGACCTTGATGCCTATGAGGAGGCTAAGGAGATCCCAAGAGAGATAGATGGGTCCAACCCAGGACAAGCAAGCTGCAGTCCCTTAATGAAAAGCTAAAATCATGATTGGTGATGTGCAAAGTAGAACAGAGCCAATAGGACATCAAAGGGTACACAAATGCAAGCAAGGACCTTCAGTCAAGGTAGAGGTAAATGTCTCAACAACCTTCAAGGAAGCTTCAAAGGTCAAGGGCACAGCATTTGCATTAGGGTTTGTATAGGTGGATGTCAGAGCGTTCAACAGTATGCAGGATCATGGAGATGGAACATGCAGAGTGTGCCAAGGCTTATGGCAACAAAATGGAGATTATTAAGGTAGATGTGGTACTCCAAGGCCTTGGAAGCTAGGAAAGGAATCATGGAGATGACTCCAAGAGTTAGGATTAGTATGGATCCTACAACTAGGACTAGTTTGGTCCTAGGATGGAGGTTCAGCCCTCCATGGGCCAAGGTCCAAGTTTTTTTATCTTAAGGGGGCTAATTTAATATTGGATCAAGTTTGAATCCAAGTGGGTATAAGAGTGGATCAAAATATGGATGTATATAGGCTTAGGTGAGTGCTCTCCTAATTGGATTAGCCTTGAAAAAATTAGAATTGGATTTAAGTTTATGTTTTAGTCCTTTTTGGATTAAGAGAAGCCTTTGGTCTATAAAAGGGCCCTTCATGTAAACCTAAGGTTATAGAATCAAGAGATCTCTAATTCTTTCTAAATTCTACTCTCTCTCTTCTATCTCCCTCTCTCTTTTTGTCATCAATAAATATCATGCAGCAAGAAGAAGCTACACCAAGAGAAAGTAAGATATCCAAATAGATTTCAGCATTCTATTTTCAGCAAGGATAGGTCCCTATTCTTGGGACTATTTCTCTCTCCACAGAACTCTATTTAGGTGAAATTAAAACAATATAGAGGGCACTTCCTATTGATGTTATAGTTTTAATTTCATGACCAAAGGACCTTTGAAGAAGTTACAGCATTATTAGCAAGTTGCTGGTTGCAAAATATAGTTTTGCAAAATTATGTGCAATTAGGAATCCTAGTCCAATTAGGATTCAAACTTTGCTATTATCCAGATTGATTTGGCCTATCTCCAAGATGTGGAATGAAGGGTTTCTATTCTAAAACCCAGGAGACATGTTCTAGAGGGTCAAGGGCTTAAATGGAGTAGGATTTGAACACCAATGTGCAAAGTACTAAGCTGCAAAAAAATTTTGTACCTATGGAGGATGTGAACTAGGGCTTGGTGTTTAGCTATCTAAATGAACTTCAATCAACATGAAACTTGCAAGAGACATCCATTGCTGAGTTTTGAACATCCACACGAAGGTTGGCAATCCTAACAAAAGTAGGGGTGGATGCCTGATAAAATTGTTTAGCTCCTTAAAAGTTTATTAGCATTCCTCCATCCAAGTAAGTTGTGCATTCAGTGTAAAACCTTAAAAAAAGGTAAGCAGCACTCAGTTGATCATGAGATGAAGTGACTAAGAACTGTAACCCACCTAGTCAACTACTATACTTCCTTCTTGGAGGTCAGATGCCACATGTCAAAGATTGCATAGATTTTTGTTGGATTCACCTCGATGCCGTGCTTGGTGACCATGAATCTAAGAAACTTGCTAGCTATAACACTGAAGGCATACTCAGATTTAGCTTCATTTCTTATTGACAAAGGGCATTAAAGGCTTCTTCTAGGTCTTTGATGTGGTCAGCCTCTTTGAAGCTCTTGACGAGCAAGTTCTCAACGTAGACCTCCATGTTTCAACCAATTTGATCCTTGAAGACCTTGTTAACCAACCACTGACCGGTGGCTCCTACATTTTCAAACTAAAGGGAATTACTTTATAGCAATATATACCTTTGTCAATTATGAAGGCAATGTTCTTCTCATCCTCCAGAGCTATCTGATATGGTTAAAGCATCCATGAAGCTGAGTAGCTTGTGTCTGGATGTAGCATCGACTAGTTAATCAATCTTTGATAATGTAAAGCTATCCTTCAGGCATGCCTTACTAAGGTCAATATAGTCAATGTAGATCACCACTTTCCACTAGCTTTTTTAACCATGATAATGCTAGAAAACTAATCAGGGTAGTGGGCTTCTCGAGCGAATCCAATAATGATAAGTTTATCAACTTCTTCATTGATGGCCTCTTGCCTCTAGGGTAGTGGGCAGCACCTTCTCCCAACTCTTCTTAGTAAGTATTCCTTTCCTTCACCTTGCCCCATTCCTTTCTTCTTGTCTCTGTGGCTAACATCTTCTTTGGTGTAGCTCAGTGCTGAACTCCTGCTTATCAGAGACTACTATAGAAACTAGGCCAAGAGGGATAGGCAGCGAGGAGCACAGCTTGAGTCCCTGATGGTCGAGGTGAGGCAGAAGAATGACAAGGCCTGGGAGGCCAATCTGAAGATCAAAGAGCTCCGGGGTGAGGTTGTAAGCGCTGAGAGGTGCATAAAGGAGCTCGAGGAGTCCTTGGACCGGGAGAGGAGCTGGTCCAAGAGTAGGGTGGAAGAGCCCAAGGCCAAGGAGGCCAGGCTGAACGAGCTCGACACTGAAGCCGCTTGAGAGAAGGAACGGGCCCAGTCCCTTCTGGCAAAACTGGGGGCAGTGAAGGAGCGGGCAACCATAATCGAGAAGAAAGCTGCCACTGCCGAGAAGAAGGCCACAAGCATAGAAGAGAAGGCCACTACAGTAGTCAACTCGATGGAGGCTACAAAGAAGGAGGCCACCGAGGTGGTCTGTCAGGTTAAGGTGACCAGGAAGGGGACTACCAAGGCGGTGGCAAGATACAAGTCCTTCAAGGAGTTCGATGTCGAGTTCCATGAAGTGGTGACGGACTCCTTCCTCAAGGGGTTCATGTATTGCTGGTCTAGGGTGGAGGGCCTTTTCCCGGACAAGAACATGAATAGGCTCAGACTCCTGGATTCTTCGGGCATGAGTCTGACCCCTGACTTGGACAAGGCGGAGGAACTAGCTACTGCTGCTGACCCAGCTCTGCCGGTGGTGGTCACCGAAGGTGAAGCCCTACTACCGAAGGCCCCAGAAAGTGATACCCCATCCGAGTGCCGTCCTACAAAGGAGCCGGTCAGATAGCATAGGGGCCCATTGTAATTTTTCTTCTTTTTGCTTCTGATTTGGGCTACCCGACATGTCAGGGCCCAATGTCAATGTACAAATTTACCAAGTATTAATATTTTTTTTTTTCAATCATCTCGACTTGTGTCTCTTTTCATTCTTTGCACTTTGTCAATATTCTTCCATTCACCTCTCAACTGCTTGTGTGCATGTACTTCTGTAGGCACCTAGCCTTGAAGTACCAAGTATCCAGGCCCTTCTCTGCTAAGCCCCGAACATGCAAGGAGGTTAGGAAGGAGTTCTTAGCTTGCTAAGTCATTCCCACCTTGCGGGCGAAGTGGTTGTAGAGCTCCGAGTGCTTTGCTTGAGGAGGTCTATTCGACCTCGGTCAGGACCAGCTCCATGTGTGCATAACAAGGTTGAGCTCGGATGTTGCACTCGTTGGACCCGCCAGGTGACCGTGAGGTACCGAGCTTCAAGATTTTTTGGGCTTGAGTGCCGAGCTTTAAGAGTTTTTGTGCTTGAGTACCGGGCTTCATGAGTTCCTGGCTTGAATGCCAGGCTTTAAGAGTTTCCAGGCATGAGTGCCAGGCTTCAGGAGTTTCCGGGCTTGAATGATGGGCTTCAAAGTTTCCGGGCTTGAGTGCCGGGCTTCAGGAGTTACCGGGCTTGAATGTCGGGCTTCAGGAGTTTTTGAGCTTGAGTGTCGGCTTCAGGAGTTTTCGGGCTTGAATGCCAGGCTTCAAGATTTTTTGGGCTTGAATGCCAGGCTTCAGGAGTTTCCGGGCTTGAATGCTGGACTTCAGGAGTTTCTGGGCTTGAGTGCTGGGCTTCAGGAGTTTCTGAGCTTGAGTGTCGGGCTTCAAGAGTTTTTGGATTGAGTGCCGGGCTTCAAGAGTTTCCGGGCTTGAATGCCGGGCTTCAGGAGTTTCCAGGCTTGAATGCCGGGCTTCAGGAGTTTCCGGGCTTGAATGCTGGGCTTCAGGAGTATTCGAGCTTGAATGCCGGGCTTCAAGAGTTTCCGGGCTTGGGTGCCAGGCTTCAGGAGTTTCCGGGCTTGAGTGCCGGGCTTCAAGAGTTTCCGGGCTTGAGTCCCAAGCTTCAAGAGTTTTCCGGGCTTGAGTGCCAGGCTTCAAGAGTTTCCGGGCTTGAATGCCGGGCTTCAGGAGTTTCTGGACTTGAGTGCCGGGCTTTAGGAGTTTCGAGCTTCAATGTGCCAGACCTGGGGCCGGGCAATGATGTCCCTGCAAGGCAAAAGTGATTTGCACAAAGAGGATCTTTATTATTAGTGGGGGAAGGCCTTACATTACTTATAGTACATTCTCAGGTTATCGGCATTCCACGTCTGCGAGAATCTAGCACCGTCTAGCTCTGCTAGGTAGTAGGCTCTATGAGGAAGAGCTTCGACCACCTTATATGGGCCCTCCAGTTTGGTGAGGGCTTGTCGCATTCCCGAGGTTAGGAGGCCGTAGCTCGGTGCAGCACTAGGTTGCTTGGGTGAAAGACCTTTAGCTTCACCCGCATGTTGTAGTACCGAGCTACTCGCTACCGATAGGCTACCATCCGGAGTCAAGCCTTGTCTCTGGTTTCCTTGAGGAGGTCCAAGTTGAGAAGAAAGTAGGCCGGATTCTTTCCTTCATCATAATACTGTACCGCAGTGTAGGCACACCGAGTTCAACCAGGACATGGCACTGGCACTAGTCACACTTCTTCATGAAGTCGATGGCATCCTCCCTCATGGTCTCCAATAGTATCCCTGGTGGAGGGCCTTGTACGTCAGCATCCTTCCTCCCACGTGATTCCCGTAAAGACCTTCAAGTATCTCATGGAGTATGAAGGCTGCCTCTGCGGGTCTCAGGCACTTCAGAAGAGAATAGGAGTAGGATCGGCGGTAGAGCTGCCCTTCCATCAGGACGAACTGCGAGGCCTTCTTCTTGACAAGCCCGACCTCAGTGTGATCTTCTGGTAGGGTGCCGTCAATGATGTATCTAGCATACCTATCCATCCAGCTTAGCTCCGGGGTGACTTGCTACACCTCTTTGAGAGCCTCGTTGCTCGGACTTTCAAGGTACTCGATGTGGGTATGCCCTAATGACGAGTCTAGCAAGGTCGCGAGTCTTGACAGCGTATGAACACGAGCATTCTCTCCGCATGGGATGTGGGAGATGCCGAAGCATCGGAAGCCTATCTTGCTCGATCGAACCCACTTCAGGTACTTCATCATCTAGGGATCTCTAGCTTCATACTCTATGGAGACCTATCCGGCCACCAGCTGGGAGTCAATGAAGACCTTCAGGCTTTGCACACCGAGCTCGCAGGAGACCCTTAGGCCCATGAAGAGTGCCTCGTACTCTGCCTGTTATTTGTAGTAGCAAACTTAAAGTGGAGTGCACATTCAGCCACAATCTCGTTGCTGTTAGAGAGGATGAGGCCTGCTCCATCCCGCCCAAGTTGGATTCACCATCGACGTAGAGGATCCAAGACTCGACCTCAGCTTCGGGCTCAATTTGATGCTCCAGGGTTGTCTGCTCTGGCTCTTCGGCAAGTCCCATGCACTCGACCAGGAAGTCAACCAACACCTGGACCTTCTGAGATGACCTTGGCTGGTATGCAATGTCGAACTCGCTGAGCTTCAATGCCCACTTGGCCAAACATCTGAATGTGTCGGGGCGACTGAGCACAGACCTCAGGGGTTGGTCCATCAGGACCACGATCAGATGCACTTGGAAGTATGGCCTAAGATGCTAGGCAGACATGATAAGAGCAAAAATTAGCTTTTCGAATTGGGTATACCTGATCTCCGTGTCCCGGAGGATTTTGCTGGCATAGTACACCGGCTTCTGGGATCCGTTCTGGTCGTGCAGACAAGAACTGAGCTGACGGCCCCCGAGATGACTGCCAGGTACAATAGGAGTTTTTCTCCCTCATCCAGCTTGGAGAGCAGTGGCAGCGATGCCAAGAAGTCTTTAAGCTTCTCAAAGGCTACTTTGCATTCCTCGGTCCAGGTGAAGTCATGCATTTTGCACAGTGCCTTGATGAAAGGGAGACAGCGGTCTACCGACCTTGAGATGAACCGGCTCAGTGCTGTGATCCACCCATCAGGCACAAAACCTGCTTCTTCGAGGTTGGATTCTCCATGTTGACAATTGCCTGGACCTTCTCCGGATTCACCTCGATTTTCCTCTGGGTCACCAAGAAGCCAAGGAACTTCCCCACTGCTACACCGAAGGCGCACTTCACTGGGTTTCAGCTTCATCTTGTGCTCTCAGAGGTTGTGGAAGGCTTCCACAAGGTCGGCGACGTGGTCTGACCTCGACTTGCTTATGACGAGCATGTCATCCACATACACTTGCATGTTTCTGCCAATCTGGTCCTTGAAGACCCGATTGACCAGCCGCTGGTACGTGGCGTCAGCATTCTTCAAGCCAAACGGTATCATCCGGTGGCAATACATCCCTCGGTCAGTGATGAAGGTTATATGCTCCTCGTCCTCTGGATGCATCCGGATCTGGTTGTATCCGAAGAATGCATCCATGAAGGAGAGCAAGCGGTGCCCTGAGGTGGCATCCACTAACTGGTTGATCTTCGGCAGAGGTAAGCTGTCCTTTAAATAGGCTCGATTGATGTTGGTGTAGTCCACACAGATCCTCCACTTTCCATTATTCTTCTTGACCATAACTATATTCGCCAACCAGCTCGGATATTGTACTTCTCGGACAAAGCTGGCTACGAGGAGTTTATCCACCTCCTTATTGATCGCCCATTACCTCTCTGAGGCGAAACTTCTTTTCTTCTACCAAATAGGATGATACTTCGAGTCGATGCTCAGCTTTTGAGTGATGACTTCAAGGAGAATCCCGGGCATATCAACTATCATCCAAGCAAATATGTCTGCGTTCGCTCAAAGAAACTCCAATAGGTGGGCTCGCTCATCCTCTTGCAACTACGCCCCAATCTGCACTATCTTTGTCGGGTCAACTTCTAGCGAATACGATAGCAAGTGCTCGACCAGGCCACCCTTGGGGTCCTGCATCCTTTGCTCGAGGTTGCCTACACTAGGGTCGTCCTCAGAGGCCTTGGCCCCTGGAATGGCTTGGAGATAATGCTAGATTGGCTGAGGTGCCCCCCTCATTTCCCCGACATTGTAGGCTGTAGGAGACTGCATAATATAGTCACTTTGTAGAAATGACCGCATCAAGCAGGTTGAGCCCGGGTCGGCCAAGAATTACAATGTAGGCTGAGGGAAGCCTAACAACTGTGAAGGTCATCATGATGGTGCTCTGCTGAGGAGGCATCTCGGCAGAGACGGGGAGAGTGATTTCCCCCTCGACTCCTATGGAGTCCCTTGTGAAACCGACGAGAGGCGTGTGCACAGGTCTAAGCTGAGTAGAGGATAGATTCATCCTAGAGAAAGCATTGTAAAAAAGGACATCAATCAAACTTCCACTATCGACCATAATCTGTTTTACAGGATGATTCGTGATCGTCATCTCGATGACCACAGCATCATTGTTTACATTTTCATTTTCAACCTTCCTCTCCCTTATAAAGGGAAGTTCATTTTCAAAACTTTCTCTCTCCCAGGCCCTCTTGGAAGCATGCTCGATTCCCTAGCATATCATTTTTATGGGCTTCTCGATAGGATGGTTGTTGACCGCAAGGACTGGAGGAAGAGCAACGAGCGCCCGAGGTTCCACTGTGGCCTTGCCCCCCACGAACCTTCTGAGGTAGCCCCTCCTTATGAGGTCTTCAATCTCCGCTTGAGCTGCCAGCAATCCTTGGTGTCATGGTCGTGGTCGTGGTCATGGTGAAACTGGCAGTACTTCATCTTGTCATGACCATTAAATGGCCTCAATGGAGGTGGGTGCTTCAGGTAGTGCTCGCCCTCAATCTCCATGAGGATCTTCATCCTCAGGGCAAAGAGAGGTGTGTATCTTTCTTCCGGGATGGGGCCACCCTTTGGCTTCAGCCTCTGGCAGAAGTTCGGCGTGGCTGGTCTGGGCTTCTGCATCTCGGATGTCTCCCTAGAAGCTAGCTTCTTCAGCAACTTCCCATCGAGCTCCCTCGTGGTACGGTCCACCTCCTCGGCATGGATGTATTTATGAACACAGAGGAGGAGCTTGGAGTACATCTTCGGGGGCTTCTTGTCAAGTGAGTAGGTCAGGCGGGAAGTCCTAAGACCTCTCTTCAGCACTAGCATGGCGACCGGCTCATCCAAGTTATATATCTTTAGTGTGGTAACTTTGAAGTGGGCCACGTAGTCCCGCAGGAGCTCGTGGTCCTGCTGCCTGATGGAGAAGAGGCTATCTACCTATCATGGCACCTTCTGACAGGCATCAAAGTGGGTCACGAACTTTCACTCCAGCTGAGCGAAAGAGCTGATGCTCTATGGCTCAAGGCAGGTAACCATACCCGAGTTGCCTTCTAGAGAGTGGCAGGAAAGGTGATGCAGAGGAGAGCATCGGTCGTGCCCTAGACTCTCATAAGGGCCTTGTAGCTCTCAAGGTGGTCCAGGGGGTCGGTGGTCCCATCGTAAGGATCCACCTATGGCATGCGGAACCGACCCGGATCAGTTCCTCTTGGATCTCCCTGAAGGAAGGGGGACGGGCATCATAGCTCGCTGGCTTGTTGGTGGAGCCCTGCAGATTGGAAAACTGGCGGGATAGCTCCGCCAGCTTGCGCTCCTGTACCTCCATGCACTTCTCTACCATGTGCCTGATGGCTTCATCGGTTGAACCCTCTACTGAGGCTGACGAAGGAGGTGAAGGTGGTTGCTAAGCTAGGTCGCGATGGGAGGCCTTGACCCTGCGACCTCGATGGTGCTGGATAGCATCCTGCTCATAGGTCAGAGATCGGCTTTCCCGGTCGGTTGACTCAGGCCAGTGTCTCTTCGTCGGGGTCCTGCGACTTCCTCGGTGGTCTATTTTGGCTCGTGGCAGTGAAGCCCTTCCTTGGAAGGACCATAGGCTATCACGGGGTGTGGCGGCTTGGGCCACGGGGGTCCCTGGCTGCTGGTCGGTGGCCAAGGACCGGTGTTGGTGTTGCAGCTGGCGCACACTACAGTGAGAAGCTGCATCTGCTGGATGAGTGCGGCTAGCTGAGCATCCATTGGAGGTGGTTGAGGTAGAGCAGGAAGCTCCCTTTCTGGACTATGCGGGTCCCCATGGGAAGGGGGATCTGCCGCACCGGCTGGTGGAGACTTCTCTTGCTCGTGTTGTCACCATCCTCCTAGTGGGTTGCTTGCAAGGAGATCGAGATGGATTAGAATGCATCCTGTTCCACCCCCTTCCTGGCATGCCAATCTGTTGTTGCCCGATCACCAAGGCCTATAGCTGAAGATGACCTCGGACTGCTGATGGGGACATCGACCAGTCCAGCCCAGAAGCCATCCCAGAACCTGAAGCCCAACTCCGACATAAAGCCTAGCCCAAAACCTAAAGCTAGCCCACCCAAATCGTGAAGCCTTCGATCTTGAAGTCGATGCAGCACATATCCCGGAGCAACAGGGATCTCGGAGTAGCACAAATCTCGAAGCAACCCGAATGAAGATAATGTAATTTTTTTATGGGTGTACGAGGGATTGGGATATTAGGATTTTTTTAGGATTTATCTCAATTATTTGAAAGTTGTTTTAGGATTGGAGTTTTAGGTTTTAGGATTAGTTTATTCAGATTAGTTTGTTTCGAATAAATTTATTTTAGGATTTGATTTATCGTTGTTTTATCGGATATCCTAGTTTGTTGGGAAGTTTCGGTTATTTTAGTCTATTTAAGGTGTCTTTTATCATTGGAATAAGGAAGTGAATAAGTTATTGAGAAAAGAGCTTGGGTGTATCCTGACTCATCCCCCTCCTCTCCTCCTTCTTTCCCCCCTGCTCTTCTCTCTTCTGGTTCTTCCCTCTGTGCTCTCCTTCTTCATCTGAGACTCGCTGTTATCTTTTCTTCCTGGATCTTCCCTCTTCCTCCTATAACTCTCTTGCTTCCTCTTCTTTTCCCCTTCCCACTTTGAGAATCCCAGATCTCCAAGTCACCTTCGACCGTTCCCTTCGTCTAGCACCGACAACCCCACATTAAATCCCTTGATCTCCTGCAACAACCAATTCACCGATAGTGCCGGTCCACATCCGATCCTCCCTCCGTTCACGATTGTCGTCTCTGCCCGTGCAAGCCATCCGCAAGCCCTCTAGTTTTTGGTGTTGATCCATGGAGAAGAAGCACGATCGCCCGATCTTCCCGTCCAACAAATTGAGCAAACCACCCCATCGACCGAAAATCTCCCTCCGGCCCAACACCCTCGTCCGTCTCCTCCACTCCCCATCTCTGCCCACGATGACACACCAACAGCCGCCCGGCTCCCTGCTGCCATGATGCCTGATGCTCGCTAGAGAGCCGCGCCACCACCTTCCCATGCCGCTGCCGTCATGCTGTCACCGTTGCCAACGAGAGCTCGCTGGATCTGCCCCTTCAACTTTGATCCCCTTCTTCTGGTGCCCGTGCCATTCTCCTCCCTACCGAGCCATCACTATTCACCGGAGCAGGGCCGCACCACCTTTTCCCAGGCCGCCATCCTCATTCCTAGCCCCGTCACCAGCGAAGCCCGCCGGATATGCCCCTCAAAGGACCGGCACCCCTGTTTTCGGTGTTCCACATGACCATCAAAGCACAGAGAAATGCCATGCATGAACTGAACACAAAGACTGCGTTCGTCGCCGACTTGCTCATAGTAATCTGCACATTTTTAAAAGCATAGCCGACCCCTCTTGGCCGACTTCAACTAGATCAGGAAGTAAAAGAAAAAAAAGAGAAATGAAAAAAAAATAAAAAAAGAGAGAAAAATATTAAAAAAAGTTTTATTTGAATAAAGAAAATTGGGAGAAATAATTTAGGCCTGGTTTAACCTATCCTAGGGTCGTTTCTTAACAACCAACAATTTGATCTCCTGGAATAAATATTGATCGAGGTCTGTCCAACATCAATTTGGTATCAGAGCAATAGGTTAGGTTAGGTTAGTCATTTTAATTGCATTATTTGTATAAAAAAAAACTCAGTCTATAGATCATGTGCATCCTATAGTCAGAAGATTGCTGAAGCTTGACTCGACGGAGTCGAGTTCTCCCCACCTCAGGGAAATAATGGGGACATCGACCAGCCCAGCCCAGCCTAGAAGCTAGCCCAGAACCTGAAGCCCAGCCTCGACATGAAGCCTAGCCCAGAACCTAAAGCCAGCCCAACCCAAATCCTAAAGCCTTAGATCTTGAAGTCGATGCAGCACATATCCCAGAGCAGCATGGATCCCGAAGCAGCATGAATCCCAGAGCATACGCAAATGAAGATAATGTAAATTTTTTATGGGTGTATGAGGGATTGGGATATAAGGATTTTTTTTAGGATTTATCTCGATATTTGAAAGTTGTTTTAGGATTGGAGTTTTAGGATTTAGGATTAGTTTATTCATATTAGTTTGTTTCGAATAAATTTGTTTTTAGATTTGATTTATCATTGTTTTATCGGATCTCCTAGTTTGTTAAAGTTTTGATTATTTTAGTCTATTTAAGGTGTCTTTTATCATTGGAATAAGGAAGCGAAGAAGTTATTAAGAAAAGAGCTTGGGTGTGTCCCGACTCCTCGCCCTCCTCTCCTCCTTTCCCCCTGCTCTTCTCTCTTCTGGTTCTTCCCTCCGTGCTCTCCTTCTTCCTCTGAGACTCGCTGTTATCTTTTCTTCCTGGATCTTCCCTCTTCCTCCTCTAACTCACCTGCTTCCTCTTCTTTTCCCCTTCCCACTCTAAGAATCCCAGCTTTCCAAGTCACCTTCGACCATTCCCTTCGTCCAGCACTGACAACTCCCCTCAAATCCCTTGATCTCCTACAATAATGATTCACCGATCACGCCGGTCCATATCCGATCCTCCCTCCGTTCGCGATTTTCATCTTTGCCCGTGCAAGCCATTCGCAAACCTCTGGTTTTTGGTGTTGATCCGTGGAGAACAAGCACGACCGCCCAATCTTCCCATCCGACAGACCGAGCAAACCACCCCATCAACCGAAAATCTCCCTCCAGCCTAGTGCCTTCATCCATCTCCTCTGCTCCCCGTCTCCACCTGTGATGACACACCGATGGTGGCCTGGCTCCTCGCTGCCATGATGCCTGATGCCCGTCGAAGAGCCGCACTGCCACCTTCCCGTGCCATTGCCATCATGCTGCCACCGTCACCAGTGAGAGCTAGCTAGATCGCCCCTTCAACGTCAATCCCCTTGTTTTGCTGCCCATTCCATTCTCCTCCCCATCGAGCCACCACCATTCACCGGAGCAGGGTCGGCCACCTTTCCTCTGTCCGCCATCCTCGTTCCCAGCCCTGTCACCGGTGATGCCTACCAGATATGCCCCTCCAAGGATCGGCACCCCTGTTTTGGGTGTTCCGCATGACCGTCAAAGCACAAAGAAATGCCATGCACGAACATGAACGCAAAGACTACATTCGTCGCCGACTTGCTCATAGTAATCCGCATGTTTTTTAAAAAAATAACCGGCCCCTCTTGGCCAACTTCAGTAAGATCAGGAACTAAAGAAAAAAAAATAGAAATGGAAAAAAAGAGGAAAAAAAGAGAAAATATGAAAAAAAAAAGGTTTTATTTGAATAAAAAAAATTGGGGAAATAATTTGGGCCTGGTTTAACCTATCCTAGGGTCATTTCTTAATAACCAACGATCCGATCTCTAGGAATAAATATTGATCAGGGTCTGTCCCGCATCAACCGTGCCCCTGTCGCTTAGGATCCTGCTCAGACACCCGGACTTGCAAAATAGAGGAGACCCGAGCCGGTGATCCCGGTGGGGGCACTCCGATGCTTAAGTCAGTGATGATCTAGGGGAACAGATCCTCCTGGTCAAGCTCCATAGGT
Source organism: Areca catechu (assembly GCA_021397845.1). NCBI lineage: Eukaryota > Viridiplantae > Streptophyta > Magnoliopsida > Arecales > Arecaceae > Areca > Areca catechu. The sequence continues at coordinate 5,709,865 of JAHSVC010000059.1, forward strand.
AGACTCCATGCTTGAAGGAGAAACTTGTAAAATGACAGAGTATGAGTGGGTCAAGAGCAGAGCGTGGGAATGGCAGCAAAGGAGAGCTCGAGCTGGGCAACTGTGTCCATCAAGGCCCTTCCTGTGGGTCTTTGGTATATTGGAGCGGTGGCCTTCCTGTATCGTACCCCCCTCTTGCTCGTTTTCTTGTTTGTGACCTGACTTACCTTGTTTGAACCTTGGAGAACTCTTTTTAGCTAGGGTTGTTGTGCGTTGCTTACCTCGGGATCTTTCCCTCACTTACAGGTGCATGCGACGATGTTTGGTGCTTTGCACGAGATGCCTTTCCCCATCTGTGATAGGGAACATCACCATGCACTCCGACATTCCTTCTAGTCACTCCATTTTGGGAAGCATTGCAGAGCTTCGATTAGCAGGCGGCCACCCCTGGATTAGAATTCTCTGGGTTGACTTTCTCTTTCGAGTGGCACAGACGGTCGACCGGGAGTGTAGCACCTTGATCAGGGGACCCCTTCCCTTCCGGTGTAAGTGGTAGTTGGGGCAATTATTATGGCCTGGTGGGCACACCTCTATGGTCCTTGGGCAGCTCGCCGCCGTCCAAGGAAGTGGTGACATCCTTCGACTGCAGGTCTCTTCATCCGAGATGGGGTGAGCTCAGGAAGGTGGAGCTCGACTTCGACCATGGCATCTCACCTCAAGGGGAGCCAGCTTGGTGAAGGAGTTCGGGCAGAGGCGGAGCTTGACTTTTGCCACGGCATCTTGATTGAGAGGGGAGCTAGCCTGGCAAAGGAGTCCGGGTATAGGCGAAGCTCGACTTCGGCCACGGCATCTCGATCACAAGGGGAGCCAGCCTGGTGAAGGAGTCCGGGTAGAGGCAGAGCTTGACTTCGACCATGGCATCTCGACCACGAGGGTAGCCAGCCTGGTGAAGGAGTCCGGGCAGAGGCAGAGCTTGACTTCGGCCATGGCATCTCGATCGCGAGGGGAGCTAGCCTGGCGAAGGAGTCCAGGCAAAGGTGTCCAACATGGCAGCTTCATCCACCATGGCATGCGATGGAGTCTGACATGGGTTCCACGTCAACAATCCCACCATATCACATCCCATAAGTATAGGCTATCCAATAATTTAGTTGAATAAATCATAACAGGTTACATAAATATAAGATCTTAGAATTAATTATCTATGCTGAGCATGGACCATAACCCATCAAGATCATAACCCATCCCACCTATAGGTAATTTATTCAGAAATTAAAAGAAGATAATTGAAATTAAAATTAAAACATTTATTTTATTATATAGAATAAGAAAATACAAGAAACTATATAAGGATATATGTACTCCCCTATAAACTACATATTAACCAAGATACATCTCTTGGAAGGATCAGAGCTCTATCACAACACCTCTCCATAAAGTGTCTTTGCTCTTCTCCCCTATCCCTCTATTTCCAAGCCTAAACTAAATTACAAAATAAAAATAAATCTATGGCTTACTGCTTACTTGCTCTATTATTCCCATAACACCCCTTTTATAAGTTTAGTGAAGGATAAATCCTAATGAAATTTGGACCAGAATTGGTTTAGCATAGGACTTGGATTGAGTCAAATATTTTCTACCATCCGATCAACATCAAAGAGGCCAAATTCCATTGATCATGCTTCATCAAAACCTATATTAGGTCAGAGAGAGTGTTGGCCATTGGACAAGCATTCTATGGTTTGGGAGCCATCGGATGTGGAAAAAAAGTGCCCTAAAAGCCAATCTTTGTAAGGGTATTTTTATAATCTTCCAACTCTTGTATGATATTATAGTATTAATAAAAGGCATTTTGTTTCATCTACTGCTGTGTCTTATTTAAAGATTATGATGAACCCCGTAGGTTAGGGCAAAGTAATTAGATTATGATGGAGATCATAATAGTAAGACCTAAGTTTTTATAACCCTAATCTAAAATGTTCCTAGTCATTGGATCATCGATTCGGGGATCGATGCTTCCAGAAAGACTAGCTTATCCTAGTATGCTCAATGGAGAGGGTGGTTGTCTCATAGTCACTTATGTAGAGACACTAATACAAGGACAAGGGTGCTCATTAGGATATGAGTTCATTGAACTGATCCGCATTGAGAATATCTTATGGAAGTCTTTCTACTTGTCAAGAGATAGTTCTCAAAGTGAGAGTTGTGCAAGTGATCTTTAGACCTGAGATCACCATGGTTCCTTATGCACAATAAGCCATATTTTGGTTCATACTTATTCATGATATTGAGTCATGTACGGGGTTCATGGATATGGTGAAAGGTGTATGAAGGATGTGAATGGATCAACAAGGAATCGATCATTCCTAGTAAGAGAAATGATATCCCAAGTAATCTTTTTTATTGATGACTCAAGAAGTCTTTGATCAAAGCAAGATGAGATTAGAAGTGTTTTCTAATCAGTCATCAGTAGAGTCTTCATTATCAATTGAGATTCGAAATGACTAAGTGCTAGGGTTTGACAATTATCTATGCACATCACTTATTCGGGATAAAGGGTGATCGAAAGATTGAATTGCATGGTAACTTTCCACTTAAGGGTATTTTGGTATTTTTAACCAAATTCCACATCTTCCAGATAGGCATGACACATTGCTAGATATCAATCATGTCTTGTAGATTTTCATGAATCAATTCGATTGGATTCATGAGTCAATTCGGAAGCTAGTTTGAATTGGCAACTTAGATCAGCTCAATTTGACCTAATTAGGTCAATCGAGTTTAATTGGATTGAATTGGCTTGGACCTAGACCTACTGCTGGCTAGATATGGAATCCAAAGGATCACACACACTAGGGGATTTGCCTAGGAAGTCAATTGGTATTTTATTAGGGTCATGGGATCCTAATTGGTTAGCTAGATTACATACTAGCATGTGTAGGCTAACCTAACTCCTAACCCAATTGAATTGGGTCTACAAGGTTACTTCATGGATAACCAATTGAGGAAATCCTAGATTGGGTTGAGTCCAAAGTGGGGCAGCAGTTATCTTGTTTTATCCAGATTAATTAAGCCTTTATCTTATTTATTTGAAGAGTCATAACTTGAAGGGACTCTTGGCACCAATAACTATGTGGGGCAACATTAAGGAGAGCAGAAAGACCAAAAGTCCTTTTGCCACTTAATCACCGATTCTAGATAAGCCTAAAGAGTTTTTCCATAATCTCCATGCCCCAAAAAAGTGGGCTTTGACCTGTCAAAATAAAGAAATGGCATGAAATAAAGTGGCGCATAAATGAAAGGTTGTGATGTTTAATTTTTTGGTGCTAATTGAGATTAAGAGTCCTTTTTCTTGAAGGCTCTTAATTTTCTTTTGATGACTTCATTCAAATCACATGTCCCTTGGCCTTTTAATTGACTGGTAAATGCATGTGGCAAATGAAGAAATTAGCTGGGAACCGAAGAGACAAAGTCTTATCTCTTGTGCAAGAAGGATCATGACTTTTCAAGATAAGACTCCTTCATGAATGGTCATATATGATCTGTTTTTTAATAGATCTAAAGTTGATGAAGAGCCAGATTTGGTGCCCCCCATCTCCTATTTAAAGCCTTTGGTGTATATGCTGAAGGTATCTGATTTATCCTTTCTTTCTTACACTCTTACACTGCCACTTTATCCTCCTTGTCTCTTCCTTTCCTTGTTAGGACATAGGTTTTTCCTTAAGACAAATCTGCCATTCTAAGACAAGGCTTATGAAGAGAATTAAGAAGTGATAAAAAAAGTAAAGAAAGGTTTTGGAGAGGGCTCAGAGTGCTCTACTGGAGAGCAAGGGTCTGAGCAAGGAAAGAGTGGCTGCCAAAGGAAGAAAGGCCATCAGAAGAGTCCCAGTGGATTAAGCAACCTACTAAGGAGTAGTTCCTAGGTTTATTTCCTATGTGGATCACCTCTGGAGGGCATGCAATTGTGCCTAGTGGAAAGAAGGAATTAGCATTCCAGGTATTTTCCAAACCTTGTTTGAATAGCTTGTTGATTATAATGAATAAGGGATCTTAGACCTAGGGTTTCTAGTTCTTGGAGATTCAAATGAAATATTTTTGAAATCCATTCTTCCATTGTGCCACCGAAACCCTGCAGTGGTATCAGAGGCCCCTTATTTTATTCAATTAATGGTCAATAGAATTATTGAATGCTTATGTGATAGTAAATATGATCATATATGGCAACCATATTTTGATGCATGCCACTAATTAGGGATCAATGATAATATGATCATGTATAAAAGTCATAGTATGATGCATACTATTGAAAGATTTTATGATAGTGAATATTATCATGTATGGTGCATGCAATTAGTAATGATTGCTTATTATTCTATGAAATGATGCATGATTGTTTAAATTACATACGAATTATGTTAAATCCTAGAAACTGCTTTGGATTGGGTTAGTCACCATGGCCGTCCGATCATAGGAGTTACTTAGGATTTCATGGCCCTCTCATCCCATTCAATGGAGTCTCCTATGGTGTGTTGGGTGGCTGCTGTGGCCATATCCCATGAACAAGTGAGGTGAATGGATTGATATTACAATCATGCTTATGGTATGCATATTAGGGTTAATATGCTTGATTGTTGGAATGAATATCATGTCATATGTGTATGGTTTTGTGTTATGAATACATTATGATGTGTTAAGTCTATATAAGGATGTGTTTTGAGACCACTAAAAGCCCTCATAATTACAATATTTAGTCATAGTGTAAGTTAGTCAAGAGGCAAATTTATTTAGGGTTATATGATTAGCCAATTGGTGTCTAGGCAAGTGGTTCTAGGAAGGTAAATGGTATGAGATTTCTAAATGGTTTCGTTGTTTGACCTGGCCAATTAATTTGGTGTCTAAGGAAAGCAATGGGGAGACCCCCTTATCTCTTCCACTTACCGACCAATTTGGCTATATCTAGATCTTAAATTAAATATGCCAATTGAATTAACACACTACAGTTTGCCTTCCTTCAGTTGATATTAACAACTATAGTAGATTTGTTGTGTAACACAAGGCCTATCCTAGTGTTAAATATGAATTATCTTAGTACAGTTTATGCTTTATAGTATGTTTGGTAGTATTGCTTTGTTGTGTAACACAAGGACAATATTATTCGAACATATCTATATGGAAATGAAGGGTCTGACTAAACAAGACATTATAGTTTGTTGTGTAACACAAGACTATAAGTGTCTTAGAGGCAATTCATTTATTGAGAATTGCATGGGTTGCAATTGGAAAGAAATTCCTACCTTTGAACTCATAAGTGTTTGTTGTGAACACAAGGCACTTATGAGGAATTGGGATCTCAACCCCACTAAAGAAACCTAGTAAGGTGTTTCACTAACCATAGGTGAGGGTTATGGTATTCGAATAAAATAGTGGGAGACATAATTAGATATAAAGTCCTTATCTAGTTATGAATGTCATCTTGAGTGGTCTGCTTATACTATTCTTTATTAAATGTAGGTTTTATTATGGCTTTAAATTTATCACTGCGGGGCATTTTAGATGCCAATAAGTGACCGGTCCCAATTATGTGGACTGGTTGAGGAACCTGAGGATAGTATTAACTTAGGAGAAGCTTTCTTATATTCTTAATTCTTCAGATCCAGAGCCGATCAGAGAGGATACTTCTAAGGAGGAAAGGGCCACACATAAAATGTAGCTAAATGATAGCATGACTGTCAGATGCATCATGTTGGCCTCGATGAGCAATGAGCTTCAGGGAAACATGAAGAGATGGAACCTCAGTCCATATTGCTTAATCTCAAGGAGCTTTATAGAGAGCAAAGTAGGGCTCTCAGTATAAGATATCGAAGTACTTGTTCCATGCATGCATGAGTGAGGGTTCATCAGTTCAAGCCCATGTTTTAAAAATGATTGACTTAATCACCTGATTAGGATAATTAGGGTTTGTAATGGATGGTGAACTCAACCAAGACTTGATCCTGTAGTCACTCCCAAATTTCTACTCTCAGTTTGTTCTAAATTATCATATGAATAAACTAAATATTTCTTTGCCTGAGCTGCTTAACATGCTTAAGATAGCAGAGAGCCATTCTAAGAGAGATAAGGCTCATCTTCTTCTTATTGATGGGAAGAAGAAACAGGCAATAAAGAAGGGTTTGAAAAGGAAATTCAACCCTAAAAGGAGCATCCAGAAGAAGAAGAAAGCAAAGAAGGCTGTTAATGATGGAGCCTGTTTCCACTACGGCAAGCAGGGGCATTGGAAGAAAAATTGCAAGACATATCTTGCAAGTGTGAAGCAAGATGCTGGAAGAGATCTAAAGGTTTGTGCATGATACAAACAAATTTATCATTAAGTGCTTTTATTTCTAATTCATGGATTTTAGATACCGCATGTGGGTCTCATATCTGTAAGTCATTGTAAGGACTCCATAGAATTAGAAGCTTAAAGAAAGGTGACTTCGAGCTATATGGAACAAGTGGTGAGCCATGTATACTAAAGCTATGGGCACCTATCTTCTATTATTACCTTTGGATAATGCACTAAAGTTAGAAGATTGTTACTATGTCCCTAATGTTGTAAGAAATATTATTTCTGTACCCTTGTTATTACAACAAGGATTTGAAATAAGTGTAAAGAGCAGTGGCTGCTCTATTCTTTATTCTAATAATATTTGGACATGGTTATTTTATTAATGGTCTTTTAACTTTAGAACTCAATGATAAAATATTACTTGTTGACAACAAGAAAAGAAATGATATAATGTCAATGTCACGTTTCTCTGGCATTGCCGATTAGGTCATATAAGTGAGTCAAGGATAAACAAGTTAGTCAAAGATAATTACTTTGATCCTTATGATTTTCAATCATTAAGAACTTGTGAGCCTTGCCTCATAGGTAAAATGGCCAAGTCTCCATTCACTGGACATGGAGACAGGGTAACTAAATTATTAGATCTTATACATACTGATATATATGGACTTATGACAACTCAGGCTAGAGGTGGATACTCTTATTTCATCACATTTATTGATGACTTATCTAGGTTTGGACATGTGTATCTGATGAAACACAAGTCCGAAGCCTTTGATAATTTAAAGAGTATCAAAGTATGGTTGAGAAACAAACTAGACATAGTATTAAAATTCTTCGTTCTGATCAAGGAGGAGAATACTTGTCTAGTGAGTTTCTAAACCATCTTAAGGACAAAGGCATAATCTCTTAATAGACTCTTCCTTATACACCCTAATTAAATGGTGTAGCAGAAAGGAGAAATCGCACCTTGTTAGACATGGTGAGGTCTATGATGAGCTTCACAGATCTTCCTATTTCCTTTTGGGAATATGCCTTGGAAACTACTACTTATATTTTGAACAGTGTACCATCAAAGTCAGTGACTAGCACTCCATATGAGGTATGGAATGGCAAAAGACCAAATCTTTGATACTTGAAGATTTGGGTTGCTATGCTTAAGTAAGAATAATTTTGGATATAAGTTAAGTGCTAGGGCTGATAAATACAGGTTCATTAGTTATCTTAAAAAGGATATTGGATACCTCTTTATCATACTACTGAACAAAAGGTATTTGTCAGTAGATATGCTACATTCTTGGAGCAAGAATTTATCCAAGAAAGAAGTAGTGGAACAATACTTGAACTTAGTGAAGTTCAAAACCAACAACCAATTCCTGAAGAGTCCTCAAATGAAATTCCTCAACCAAAGGTTCTTGTTGATCAGGAACAACCACAACACACACCTCCTCTCCGAATGTCAAAGAGGGTGTGGGGTGCATCTCTCAGATATGGCTTCTTCATTGGGAATGACAATGAGACCATTATCATTCAGGATGATAATCCTGTGACTTATACAGAAGCTATCGAGAGTAGAGACTCTGATAAATGGCTAAATGCCATGAAATTTGAAATGGACTCCATGTATTCCAATCAGGTTTGGACCCTGGTAGATCCACCTAAAGGAGTTAACTCAATAGGATGTAAATGGGTCTTCAAGAGGAAGATTAGAGCAGATGGCCAAGTAGATACCTACAAGGCCAGGCTGGTGGCAAAAGGTTTTGACAAAAGAAGGGTATTGACTATGATAAACTTTTTCACCAGTAGCAATGCTCAAGTCCATCAGGATTTTACTTGCAATAGCAACATACTATGATTATGAAATCTGGTAGATGGATGTAAAGACTACTTTCCTCAATGGATATCTTGAGGAAAAAGTCCATATGTCACAACCAGAAAGGTTTGTCTCAAGTGGGAGACCAAACCAAGTTTTCAAACTTTAAAAATCCATATATGGATTAAAGCAAGCATTAAGGAGTTGGAACATCCGTTTTGATGAAGTAATCAGAGAGTTTGGTTTCATTAAAAATGTGGATGAACCTTGTGTGTATAAAAAGACAAATGGGAGTGCAATTATCTTTTTGGTTCAGTATGTTGATGATATACTTATCATTAAGAATGATATCCCTATGTTACAATCGATCAAAACTTGGCTATCATCAAAGTTTTCCATGAAGGATCTAGGAGAGGCATCCTATATATTAGGGATAAAGATCTATAGAGATAGATCTAAGAGGATGCTAGGCTTATTCTAATCCAGGTACATTGACTTAGTGTTGAAGAGATTCAACATGGATGGAAGTAAGAGGGGTTACTTACCTATGTGTCAAGGCATACATCTCTCCAAGAAAATGCCTCCTAAGACATCAGAAGAAAGAGAGAGCATGGCTATGATTCCTTATTCTTCGGCTATAGATCGATTATGTATGCCATGTTATGTACCAGGCCTGAGTTGCTTATGCCTTGGGCATAGTAAGCAGGTTCAAGCAGATCCAAGAGTCATTGGAAAGCTATGAAAAATATTCTTAAGTACCTGAGAAGGACTAAGAATGTTTTTCTCCTATATGGTGGATCAGAATTAAAACTAGAAGGATATACAGATTCTAGTTTTCAATTAGATCTAGATGAAAGCAATCCATATCAGGGTATATCTTCACCCTATATGGTGGTGCAGTGAGTTGGAAGAGTACAAAGCAGCCGACTATAGCTGACAAAGTCACTAAGGCAGATACATAGCTGTAAGTGAAGCCATGAAGGAAAATGCCTGGATGAAGAAATTCATCATGGAATTGGGCGTGGTTCCTGAAATACAATAACCAGTGCCACTATATTGTGATAACATTGGAGCTGTTGCGCAAGCTAAGGAGCCATGGTCTCATCATAAGTCAAAGCACATCCTAAGATGTTTCCACGTCGTTCAGGAAATCATAGAAAGACAGATATTTTCATCGAACGAGTTGATACAAAATAATATAGTAGACCCATTCACTAAAGTGTTAGGTTCGGTGACCAGTGCGGAAGTGTGGATTTCAAAAACTTTATGAATCAGGACCGAACCCTAATCCCAAATCTCCTTATTAGTAATTAAAACTTATGACTACATGCATGTCCAAATTTAAACATAGTTTAGATACTAACCTCAGATCGCTATATCCAATCTGATGTAGAAATAAACTCCAAATGGAGTAACCTTTTGAACACACCAGGCGTCCACTTGTCCGCCCTCCGATGGTGATCCACACGGGCAGATGATCAAGACAGTGACTCCTCAATTGGGTTCCTTCAATCAAGTTCTCACACCCCAAGAACTTGATATATGGGCTATTGGCTAGGACACCTCTAGCCAAACAGGGACTAAACTTTCTCTCTTACCCTTCTCCTAGTTTTTGGCAACTTTGGCCCCTTAAGACACTCTTGTCTTAAGAATAATCCCTTGTCCTAAAGTGAGACAAGGCTTGTCTTGGAGGGAGAAGAAAATTAAGACAAAGTTGTCTTAATGTAAGAAAGAAGGAAAGGGGGCGCCTTCTTCCTTTACCGTCGGAGAGTTTCTCTCTCTGACTCTCCTTCTGTTCTGAGATTCGACAGAGCCTAGGCTCTGTAAAGGAATCAAAGAAAAAAGAGAGGAGGGGGAAAACATCTTCTGGAGAGGGAGAAGGAAAGAGAAGCAAGGCTTCGCCGTAGAAAATCTGGAATAATTTTTTAGAGAGCCTGTGAAGCTTCTTCTTAAATAGGCGCAGAGAGTCTCCTACTCCTTCTGAAAAATCCTCTCACATCCCTCTCTCCTTCTCACGTCTTCTCTCTTAATCTCACGGCCCTTGGGATTAATCTCACGGCCTTTGGGATTAATCTCACGACCTTTGGGATGGAAAGACGCGAAGAGGGATCGTGAAAAACTCAGAAGGGCGCGCGCAGAAAGAAGAGTCGCGCCCCTTCGGAGTTTTTTCTTTCTTTTTCACGGTAATTCCAAATTTTGAAGAGTCCACGCCTAGGTGGACTCTGATCCACGCCTCATCAGCCAAAAACGCCGGTCAATTTATTTCTCTTCACGCAAAGACGCGACTTGGAGAGAGTCCACGCGCGTGTGGACTCTTCTCCTTGCACGCGCGCGTGGGAAGAGAGGGGGAGGGGTTTTAGGCGACGTGGGAAAGGGGTTTAGCCTCTTAGGTTAGCCCAATTGCTAGCCTATTGTTAGCCCAACGTTTTAAATCTTCAATTAGATTCAAACCGGTATGAATTTGGATCTAAAAAAGACCAAATCGGAACCCTAACTCGAATCCGATTCAAGTAGAAGTCATGGTTTGCAACACATGCTAGTGTGTTCATCTGCAATCGAGATTTAATTCCAAATTAAATCCTTGATTATCTGTCCTAAGTGTGTGACCCATTGGGTTCCATACTTAGCCAGCAGTGGGTCCGAGTGCAAGTTGACCTAATCTGATCAGAACTCATTCTAATCGATTTAGGTCAAATCGAGCTAACTCGAGTCAGTCAATTAGGACTCCTCCTAATTAGTGATCCAATTAAACCATTTAATTTGATCAACCCACAAGACAAGATTGACGTCTAGCAACGTGTCATGTCTACCCGGAAGATATGGAAATTCTGGTGTAATTCCAAAACTACCCTTCAGTGGAAAGTTCCCGTACAATTCGATCCTTCAATCATCTTGCATCCCGAATATAACTATGGATATGGAATCATGTCAAATCCAGTTTATACTCATTCCCAGCTCAGTCATACACTAATGATTCAATTAATTCGATATTAGAAATCATTTCTAATATCTGTACTTTGATCAAAGATTTTCTGAATCATCATCTGACCTAATTTGGCTGGATGCAATCTCCTCCTACTAGGAGTGATCAATTCCTTGTTGACCTACTCAATACCTTCATATACAATTCACCATACCCAGCATCAACCTCGTGCATGACCCAGTGTCATGATTGAGATTGAACCAAAGCATGGGTTCATGTACATAAGGTATTATGGCAGTCTCAGGTCATAGGACTACTTGTACAACTCCCACTATGTGAAACATCCATTGACATGCAGCTAAGGCTCCATTAGATGTTCTCAAACTGGATCTATTCAGTGAACTCATTCACTAATGAGCACCCACATCCTTGTATTAGTGTCCTACACAAATGACAGTGAGAGCAGTCACCCTTTTCAGCATACATAGGATGTGCCAGTCTTACCGGAAACCCTGATCCCCAACTCAGGGTTCCTATGACTAGGAATATTCTAGATTAGGGTTTTAAGGCCTTAGATCTCACTGGTATGATGTCATCATAGCCCTACAACCATAGCCCTAATCTATGGGGTTCATCATATAATGACACAGCGAATGATGAAAAAATTATTGCCTTTATTAATTTGTCAATTTACAATGGTCTGGGAGATACAGATATTGGCTTATAGGGCATAATCCTTTCAATCTCCCACTTGCACTAAAGCCAATCGCTCTTATTCTTTAACCCCATACAATCGAGGTGGCGATCAAACTCCCGCTGTGGTAGAGCCTTAGTGAACGGGTCTGCTATGTTGTTCTTTGTATCTACTCTATTGATGCAGACTTCTTGTCTTCGATTATCTCTCGGACAAGATGGAAGCGCTGTCTCAGAATGTGCTTGGACTTGTGATGGGCTCTCGGTTCCTTAGCTTGAGCAACTGCTCCAGTGTTATCACAATAGAGTGGCACCGGGTTCAATCTCAGGAACTACTCCCAACTCTGTGATGAATTTCTTCATCCAGACAGCTTCCTTGGCGGCTTCACTGACAGCTATGTACTCTGCCTCGGTAGTTGAGTCAGCTACAGTCTGCTGTTTAGTGCTCTTCCAACTTACTGCTCCACCATTCAAGGTAAAGACATACCCTGAAATGGATTTACTATCATCTGGGTCTGATTGAAAACTAGAGTCTGAATAGGCTTCTAGTTTAAGATCAGATCCTCCGTATATAAGAAAAATATCCTTAGTCCTTCTCAGGTACTTAAGAATATTTTTCATAGCCTTCCAGTGATCCTCTCCTGGATCAGCCTGAAATCTACTGGCTACACCCAAGGCATATGCCACATCAGGCCTAGTACATAACATAGCATACATAATCGACCCTATAGCCGAAGCATAAGGTATAGAACTCATTCTATTTCTTTCTTCAGGTGTCTTAGGAGACATCCTCTTAGAAAGACGTATGCCATGACCAATAGGTAAGTAACCTCTTTTACTTTCCTCCATGCTAAATCTCTTTAGCACCTGGTCAATGTACCTAGACTGGGACAAGCCAAGCATCCTTCTTGATCTATCTCTATAGATTTTTATACCCAGTATATAGGATGCTTCTCCCAAGTCTTTCATGGAAACTGTTTCGATAACCACACTTTGACTGATTGTAACATTGGGATATCATTCCAATAATAAGTATATCATCAACATATAGAACTAAGAAAACTATGGCACTCCCACTAGTCTTCTTGTACACACAAGGTTCATCCTCATTTTTGAAAAAATCAAATTCTTTGACTGTTTTATCAAATCGGATGTTCCAACTCCTGGATGCTTGCTTTAATCCATAAATGGATTTCTTTAGCCTACATACCTGATTAGGTTTAGTCTCCAAGACAAAACCTTCTGGTTGTGACATATAAACCTCTTCCTCAAGGAAACCATTGAGGAATGCAGTTTTTACATCCATTTGCCAGATCTCATAATCATGATATGCTGCTATAGCAAGCATAATCCGAATGGATTTGAGCATGGCAACAGGGGAAAATGTTTCATCATAATCTATTCCCTGTTTTTGTCTGAAGCCCTTAGCCACCAATCTGGCTTTATAAGTTTCAACTTGGCCATCTGCCCCATCTTCCTTTTATAGACCCATTTACACCCAATAGGGTTAATACCCTCTGGTGCATCAACCAAAGACCATACTTGTTGACATACATGGAGTCCATCTCGGATCTCATGGCTTCCAGCCATTTGTCTGAGTCTCTACTCATGACTGCTTCCGTATAGGTTAGAGGCTCATCATTTTGAATGATTTGGGCTTCATTATTTTCAATTATGAACCCATACCTCTCAGGTGCCTGTCGCACCCTATCAGACCTACGGATAGGAGTGTGTTCAGGTTCTATATTAACTATGTTGTTACTTGACTGAGAAGTGTCTATTTGTTGAATCTCATTAAGTTCGATATTTCTACCAGTGCCCTTTTGTAGGATAAATTCCTTTTCCAAAAAGTGGCATGCCTACTGACCAAAACTTTTGTTCAGTAGGGTGGTAGAACACATATCCTATACTATCTCTAGGATATCCGATAAATAGACATTTGTCTGCTCTAGCATCTAGTTTATGTCCAAAATTCCTTTTACATAGGCTGGACATCCCCATATCTTAATATACTTAAGATTGGGTTTCTTACTTCTCCATAATTCATATGGAGTGCTAGAGACAGTTTTGGATGGTACTCTATTCAAGATATGAGTTGCTGTTTCCAAAGCATATCCCCAGAAAGAAAAAGGTAACTCCGTGAAGCACATCATGGATCGTACCATATCCAATAAAGTACGATTCCTCCTTTCAGCAACACCATTTAATTGTGGTGTGTAAGGAGGAGTCCATTCAGAGATGATCCCCTTATCTTTTAGGTGATCAAGAAACTCAGTGGATAAGTATTCACCTCCTCTATCTGATCGGAGGATCTTTATACTTTTTCCTGTCTGTTTCTCTACCATACTTTGATACTCTAAGAATTTTTCAAAAGCATCGGACTTATGTTTCATTAGATACACAAATCCATACCTTGAAAAATCATCAGTAAATGTGATGAAGTATGAGTATCCACCATAGGCTTGAGTTGTCATAGGCCCACATACATCTGGTGTATGAGTCCTAATAACTCTTTTGTCCTTTCTCCATGTCCACTAAATGGAGTCTTGGTCATCTTACCCATGAGACATGATTCACAAGTTCCTAATGACTCATAGTCATAAGGATCAAAGAATTTTCTTTGTATAACTTGTTAATCCTAGTCTCACTAATATGTCCAAGTCGACAATGCCAAAGTAAGGTATTGTTAACATCATCTCTTTTCCGTTTGTTAGAAACATGAAAAACATTGTCATTAGTGGAAAGAGTTAAGAGACCATTGCAGAATATGCCATAACATATAATTTCATTAGATAAAGAAATTGAGCAGCCACTGCTCATTACATTCATAGTATATCCTTGTTTAAGTAACAAGGGTACAGATATGATATTCTAATGATTTTTGGCATATAGTAACAATTCCTTAGCTCCAAGATCTCCCTGAAGGTAACTTCAAAACATAAGTCCCTACAGCTTCTGCTTGGATGGGGTCCCCTCCAGCACCGTAGAGCTCAAAGTTACCTTCCTTCAATACTTTAAGCCCCTGAAGTCCCTGCAATGATTTGCAGATGTTATGACCACAGGCGGTATCCAACACCCAAGTATTTGAAATGGAAGAATCCAATGACAAAAATAGTATGAACTTCTTTCATACCTTTTGGTGCCTCTGATGCACCAGGCTTCAAACTTGCAAGGTAAACCTTGCAGTTTCTTTTCCAATGACCCGGCTTGCCACAATGAAAGCAGGTCATCTGTCCGGAGGCCTTCTTTCCTTTCTTCTTCTTAATGCCCCCTTTGGGATTCATCCTCTTATTGGAACCCCTTTTGCCTGTCTTCTTCTTATCCACAAGAAGAACTGGAGCCTTATTTTTCTTTACATGGCTCTCTGCTGTTTTCAACATATTCAACAGCTCAGGCAAGGAAGAATTAAGTTTGTTCATATGGTAATTAAGAACAAACTGTGAAAATGACTCTGGGAGTGATTGCAAGATCAAGTCTTGATTCAACTCCCCATCCATTACAAAAACCTATTTGCCTAATCGAGTGATTTAGATCAATTCTCTTTAAACATGGTCTTGTACTGATGTACCTTCTGTCATCCTTGCACGGACACGCTTAGATATTTCATATCTATCAGTTCTACGTGTTCTCCATAAAGCTCGTTTTTTTTGTTTTTTTTTTTTTTTTAAATTTTAAATTTAGCAGTATGGATTAGTACCATGCTATCATGCTGCCTCTGTAACTCTTAGTCATAGAGGCAAGCATAACACATTTGACAGTAAGTGAGTCATTTGCCACATATTTAGATGTGGTCTTCTCCTCTTGCGAGGCATCTTCCCTTGGTTGTTCCAAAATCGGGGTATCAAGAATATAGGAATTTCTTTCTTGACTGACTGAGTACTATTTTCAAATTTCTCAGCCAATCAACATAAATTCGGCCCAGTCAATTTGTTGGCATCTAAAATACTACGGAGTGAGAGTGAAGAGGCCATTTATCTACATTACAACAAAAGAACGAAAACATAAGCAAACAACCATGAAATGACAACACATAATTAAATTAGGACTTTAATTTAATTATGTCTCCCACTATTTTATCGAGCATCATAACCCTCCATACGATGATCGAGAAAACCTAACTGATCTTTCTTAGTGGGGTTGAGATCCCAATCCCTCATAAAAGACCTTGTGTGTACACAACAAATCTTATATAGTTCATAGGTAGGAAAACTCTTTCCAATTGTAACCTGTACAATTCTCAACTTATCTCGGCCTCTAAAATATTAATAGCCTTGTGTATACACAACAAACTATAATATTTTAGTTAAGTAAACCCTCCTTCATAGCCATATAGTCATGACTTTAATAGTAATACCCTTGTGTGTTCACAACAAAATATTACTTTAAATCATGCCATAAACAAAATGTATTAGGCCAAAATTGTGTTAGTCACCATATTAGGTCTTGTGTGTACACACAAACTAGTATAGATCAATAACACAATGATGACCTATCATGAAGGAAGGCCATAATAGTATTTTAACACCAGCATGTTAGTCAAGAATTAAATCAATCAATCGGCCAGGCTAGTGGAAGAGATGTGGGGGTCCCCCCGTTGCTTTCCTAGACACCAATTTAAAATTGGCCAGGTCAGTCAACGGAACCAATTAAAACCACGATTCCCTTTACCTTCCCAGAACCACCTTTCTAGACCCCGAAATGACTAATTATCCATCATGACTAATAATGCTTATCGGTTAACTATACTACCACTTAATATAATTTTAAGAGGGGTTCATGCAATGCCAGCACATTCAATTAAAAGCTATCACTATATTAATACATGCTTTAAACTAAGCAAATATGTGAATGTGTGCCATCATACTAGGACAACCATTTACCACATAATGGATACACCATTATGCCAGGGCAACCTTATTTCAGTATGATGGCTCCAGGGCTACTCATATCTCTAAGACAATTAGGGTTTCAGTGGAAAACCCTAACTGGTGGCAATCATCAAACTCATGTTCAATCAAAGACATGCACTGTGCATCAATATAAAAACTTTAACATGATACTACATCATGAATTGAACTTCATAAGTTTTAATCCTAATAAGGATGGCTCTGATACCACTGTTAGGTTCGGTGACCAGTGCGGAAGTGTGGATTTCAAAAACTTTATGAAATCAGGACCGAACCCTAATCCCAAATCTCCTTATTAGTAATTAAAACTTATGACTACATGCATGTCCAAATTTAAACATAGTTTAGATACTAACCTCAGATCGCTATATCCAATCTGATGTAGAAATAAACTCCAAATGGAGTAACCTTTTGAACACACCAGGCGTCCACTTGTCCGCCCTCCGATGGTGATCCACGGGCAGATGATCAAGACAGTGACTCCTCAATTGGGTTCCTTCCAATCAAGTTCTACCCCAAGAACTTGATATATGGGCTATTGGCTAGGACACCTCTAGCCAAACAGGGACTAAAACTTTCTCTCTTACCCTTCTCCTATTTTTTGCAACTTTGGCCCCTTAAGACACTCTTGTCTTAAGAATAATCCCTTGTCCTAAAGTGAGACAAGGCTTGTCTTGGAGGGAGAAGAAAATTAAGACAAAGTTGTCTTAATGTAAGAAAGAAGGAAAAAGGGGGCGCCTCTTCCTTTACCGTCGGAGAGTTTCTCTCTCTGACTCTCCTTCTGTTCTGAGATTCGACAGAGCCTAGGCTCTGTAAGGAATCAAAGAAGAAAGAGAGGAGGGGAAACAGTCTTCTGGAGAGGGAGAAGGAAAGAGAAGCAAGGCTTCGCCGTAGAAAATCTGGAATTAATTTTTTACGGTGAAGCCTCTTCTTAAATAGCGACAGAGAGGCGCCTTCTCCTTCTGAAAAATCCTCTCACATCCCTCTCTCCCTCCTCACGCTTTCTCTTAATCTCACGTTCCTCCTGTTCCCTCTTTTTATCTCACACCTTTGGTCATTAGTCTTGGGACACGCGTTGGAAAAAACGCCAGAAGGCGCGGAAGAGCGCGCGCAGAAAGAAGAGTCGCGCCCCTTCGGAGTTTTTTTTTTTTTTTCACGGTAATTCCAAATTTTGAAGAGTCCACGCCTAGGTGGACTCTGATCCACGCCTCATCAGCCAAAAACGCCGGTCAATTTATTTCTCTTCACGCAAAGACGCGACTTGGAGAGAGTCCACGCGCGTGTGGACTCTTCTCCTTGCGCGCGCGCGTGGGAAGAGAGGGGGAGGGGTTTTAGGCGACGTGGGAAAGGGTTTTAGCCTCTTAGGTTAGCCCATTGCTAGCCTATTGTTAGCCCAACGTTTTAAATCTTCAATTAGATTCAACCGGTATGAATTTGGATCTAAAAAGACCAAAATCGGACCCTAACTCGAATCCGATTCAAGTAGAAGTCATGGTTTGCAACACATGCTAGTGTGTTCATCTGCAATCGAGATTTAATTCCAAATTAAATCCTTGATTATCTGTCCTAAGTGTGTGACCCATTGGGTTCCATACTTAGCCAGCAGTGGGTCCGAGTGCAAGTTGACCTAATCTGATCAGAACTCATTCTAATCGATTTAGGTCAAATCGAGCTAACTCGAGTCAGTCAATTAGGACTCCTCCTAATTAGTGATCCAATTAAACCATTTAATTTGATCAACCCACAAGACAAGATTGACGTCTAGCAACGTGTCATGTCTACCGGAAGATATGGAAATTCTGGTGTAATTCCAAAACTACCCTTCAGTGGAAAGTTCCCGTACAATTCGATCCTTCAATCATCTTGCATCCCGAATATAACTATGGATATGGAATCATGTCAAATCCAGTTTATACTCATTCCCAGCTCAGTCATACACTAATGATTCAATTAATTCGATATTAGAAATCATTTCTAATATCTGTACTTTGATCAAAGATTTTCTGAATCATCATCTGACCTAATTGGCTGGATGCATCTCCTCCTACTAGGAGTGATCAATTCCTTGTTGACCTACTCAATACCTTCATATACAATTCACCATACCCAGCATCAACCTCGTGCATGACCCAGTGTCATGATTGAGATTGAACCAAAGCATGGGTTCATGTATAAGGTATTATGGCAGTCTCAGGTCATAGGACTACTTGTACAACTCCCACTATGTGAAACATCCATTGACATGCAGCTAAGGCTCCATTAGATGTTCTCAACTGGATCTATTCAGTGAACTCATTCACTAATGAGCACCCACATCCTTGTATTAGTGTCCTACACAAATGACAGTGAGAGCAGTCACCCTTTTCAGCATACATAGGATGTGCCAGTCTTACCGGAAACCCTGATCCCCAACTCAGGGTTCCTATGACTAGGAATATTCTAGATTAGGGTTTTAAGGCTTAGATCTCACTGGTATGATCTCATCATAGCCCTACAACCATAGCCCTAATCTATGGGGTTCATCATATAATGACACAGCGAATGATGAAAAAATTATTGCCTTTATTAATTTGTCAATTTACAATGATCTGGGAGATACAGATATTGGCTTATAGGGCATAATCCTTTCATAAAGCACTACCTCAATAGCAGTTAGATCGCCACTTAGATTGTATGGTTATAAATACAAGGGCGATTGGTTTTAGTGCAAATGGAAGATTGAAAGAAAAGTATCCTAAAAGCCAATCTTTGTAAGGGTATTTTTGTAATCTTTCAACTCTTGTATGATATTATAGTATTAAAAAAGGTATTTTGTTTTATCATACTGCTGTTCTTATTTAAGATCATGATGAACCTCATAGGTTAGGGCAAAGGAATTAGGATTATGATGGAGATCATAACGGTGAGACCTAAGTTTCTATAAATCCTAATCTAAAATGTTCATAGTTGTTGGATCATCAAATCGGAGATCGATGCTTCTGGAAAGTCTAGCTTATCCTATGTATGCTCAATGGAGAGGGTGGTTGGTCTCACAGCCACTTGTGTAGAGACACTAATACAAGGACAAGGGTGCTCATAGGGTATGAGTTCACTGAACTGATCCATATTGAGAATATCTTATGGAAGTCTTACTACTTATCAAGAGATAGTTCTCATAATGGGCATTGTGCAAGTGATCTTTAGACCTGAGATCACCATGATTCCTTATGCACACTAAGCCATGTTTTGGTTCATACTCATTCATGATATCGAGTCATGTACGGGGTGTTCTCGATATGGTAGAAGGTGTATGAAGGATGTGAGTGGATCAACAAGGAATCAATCATTCATAGTAAGAGAAAATGATATCCCAAGTAATGTCTTCGATTGATGACTCAGGGAGTCCTTGATCAAAGCAGGATGAGATTAGAAGTGTTTTCTAATCAGTCATCAGCAAAGTCTTCATTATCCAATTGAGATTCGAAATGACTAAGTACTAGGGCTTGACAATTATCCATACCCATCACTTATTCAGGATAAAGGGTGATCGAAAGATTGAATTACATGATAACTTTTCACTGAAGGATATTTTTTTCCTTTCTATCAAATTTCACATCTTCTAGGTAGGCATGACATGCTACTAGACGTCATCATATCTTACAGGTTTTCATGACTCAATTTGATTGGATTCATGAGTCAATTCGGAAGCTAGTTCAAATTGGCAACTTAGGTCTGCTCAATTTGACCTAATTAGGTCAACGGGTTTGATTGGATCGAATTAGCTTGGACCTATACCTACTACTGGCTAGATATGGAACCCAAAGGGTCACACACACTGTGAAATTGGCCTAGGAAGTCGATTGGTATTTTATTAGGGTCATGGGATCCTAATTGGTTAGCTAGATTACATACTAGCATGTGTAGGCTAACCTAACTCCTAATCCAATTGAATTGGGTCTATAAGGTTGCTTAATGGGCTAACCAATTTGAGGAAATCCTAGATTGGGTTGATTCTAAAGTGGGGCAGCAATTATCTGGTTTTATCTAGATTAATTAAGCCTTTATCTTATTTATTTGAAGAGTCATAACTTGAAGGGACTCTTGGTGCCAATAATTATGTGCGACAACATTAAGGGGCATAGAAGGACCAAGAGTCTTTCTACCACTTAATCACCTATTCTAGATAAGCCTAAAGAGTATCTCCCTAATCTCCATGCCCAAAAAAAATGGGCTTTGACCGGTCAAAATAAAGAATGGCATGAAATAAAGTGCCGCACAAATGAAAGGATGCGACATTTCATTTTTTGGTGCTAATTGAGATTAAGAGTCCTTCTGTTTGACAGCTCTTAATTTTTTTCTGATGACTTCATTCAAAGCACATGTCCCTTGGCCTTTAATTGATCGGTAAATGACATGAAAAGTGGAGAAATCGGCTAGGAACCGAAGAGACAAAGTCTTGTCCTTGGCGCAAGAAAGATCTTGACTTTTCAAGATAAGACTCCTTCTTCATGAAGGGTCTTATATGATCTGTTTTTGACAGATCAAAGGCTGATGAAGAGCCATATTTGGCACCCCCCCATCTCTTATTTAAAGCCTTTGGTGTTTATGCCGAAGGTATCTGATTTATCCTTTCTTTCTTACACTCTTACACTGCCACTTTTTTCTCCTTATCTCTTCCTTCCCTTGTTAGGACATAGGTTTTTCCTTAAGACAAATCCACCATTCTAAGACAAGGGCTTTGGAAGAGAATTAAGAAGTGATAAAGAGAGTAAAGAAAGGTTTTGAAGAGGGCTCAGAGTGCTCTATTGGAGAGCAAGGGTCTGAGCAAGGAAGGAGTGGCTGCCAAAGGAAGAAAGGCCATCAGAAGAGTCCTAGTGGATTAAGCAACCTTCTAAGGAGTGGTTCCTAGGTTCATTTCATGTGTGGATCACCTCTGGAGGGCATGCAATTATGTGCCTAGTGGAAAGAAGAAGAAATTTGATGCAGGACTGCTAACTAAGATGATATGCAGGTGATTTTTTTTTGTTGTTTTTATATTTTAGGGGATGATCAATTCCTGAAATGAAGCTAAGAGTAGATCTGGGGATTTGCATAATAACAAAAGACTTTAGCCTATAGATATAGCCCTTAAATAGTGATAAAGAAAGGACCCCGGGATTCAGAAACCCCGGTAGGACTTAGCTCTAATTCAATACCCGACTAGGAGATCAGGGAGTGAAAACCTTTAAGATTCGGAAGTGCAAGATGATGAGTTCACTCACACTCACGGATACAGCCTGGAAGATCAAGCCCTCGATCCTTGCGCTTTTCGCTTTCGTCGGATGGTCCTGAAGGCAAGGAAGGCCGATTCCTTTGTCCGTGGTACTGAAGGACCTGTGAGCAACATGAAGACAAGTTAGAAAATCAAGAAGGCATAAGAGAGTAAAGAAGTGAAGGGAAAGGAGTGGAGGGTGGTGATCAAGAGGGACTCTTCTGGTTGGGCATCCAAGAAGAGCTTTCAGTGGGGCATCCCAATTTTGGAGATGGACTGCTGGCTTGCATAGGAAGAAGACACTCAAGGCCTCTCACCCCTCGATGTCCCGAAGGACAAAGGCACACTCTCTCTCAGAGTTCCAAGTCTAAAGACAAGGGCAATGAAGAAGAAAACTTTAGAGTTTTTTTTTCATTTCATGAATCCTCATTTACAAGAGGGTTAGGGCCTTTTTATAAGCTCTAAGTCCTCATTTGAATTCAAATGAGAGGAGTTACAAAACATGATTCAAGGGGGCACCCAAAATTTGAATTTGAACTTCTGAAATTTGAAACTCTCTTTTCTTGAAGCTTGGCCGCCTTGACTTGGTGGAAAGGCTTGATTCGGGGAGGGAAGGGAGAATGTTGTCTTCATGAATCAAGGGGTGCCCATTTGACTTTAGAATTCTCCTTGTCCAACCATGATATTTGGAGAAAGGCTTGATATGTGGGTGGGGTGGGATGTTGTTAGCTTGGATCAAGGGAGGTTTAATAGGGTGTCCAACATGGCTTTGACTTTGAAAATTTCCATCTAGTCTTGAACACCCAAAGGAACTTGGTGAAGTGGAGCCTCCCCATGCCACGTGGCACTGGTGATGTGGCACTCCATGAGCTGAAGTGGCGCTCCTAACTTGGCATGGAGAGTGGCTTGAATCATCTACAATTGGGCTTGACTTGATTGCCCACTTGTGGACCCTTCTTCAAATTAGCTTTAGCCTATTTTCAAATTGACTTGAGCTTGTAAACCAATTCGGCTAATTACAGGACCAATTGACCCTAACATGACCAAATTGACCAAAATACAAGACTAACCAAAAATTGAAACCAACTAGATACTAATTACATGACTCGAAAGCAAATTACTCAGGCTTTAAGCCTTATTACATGACACAAAAAGATTAAGAACCCTAATCAGAGATCCACAAAGGATTGAGGAGCCTCTATCTAATCCTGGTGCCCGCACCAATTCTCTCATGGTGGGAGAACTAGACCCAATCGAGTAAGGGTTGATTGGCTTTGGAATTGTTGGAAATTTTGTCCCAAAGCCAATCGCCTAGGCTGTAGGTGGTTAAGCTGAGTATTGTACTCTTTGTATGAATTAATAAATATTATTTTGGTAGCTCATCGCTTTTGACTTTTTCCTGTAATGATCACTTTTCATGTGATGAAGTCTTGAGGACTACACTGACTTCGATATAGAGGGATATATCGAGTGGTCCTTAAATCAGGTTCACGACCAAAAGATACATTGTACTGAACGGCAATGTATCAAGTGTAGGTTGTTATGGTTCACATCATTTGGTTGTCCTCTTGACCAAAGGAGTGTGGTAAAAATGATGTGATCTACAAGTGGGATATATGATATCTCATTGAACGTGACTCCATGTAGCCCCTTTCTGCCAAAGGGATACTTACGATTGGATATGGGTATATGTGTCCCTCTAACCTGAGGTCATCATGGTAGCTTGCAAGCAACTCCGTGTGCTTTGGTGCCAAACTATCCGAATTTCTAATCCAGTGACGGAAGGTTTCTAGGTACAGGCAATACTTGTGGAGCAGTGGTGGACCAAGATGGAATTGACCAGTCCAAATAGTTTGGATTGAATGTCTCACAGTGTCTCAATTTAGCAAATCCTCGGCTGGGGTAGTCCTAGTGAGGAGTCATTGGACTTGCGAGGTTGAGACATATTATGGATTGACTCAGCTAGGGTTGGCAGTCTAACCCTAGGTCATCTTGAGCATTGGAGGTCAAGGGATGAATTATATGGTAACCATATGCCAGAGGTTCGTTTGATTGCTCTCGCATCTTCGACCTATCCGGATGCCGGGACCCATTGCTAGATGGTATCTTGTGCTGGTACTGGAATTGTTCCAGTGATACCGCCTAGGTTCGAACCTATGAGGTCACACGTCATAGAGGATTTCTCCCTGATCCAGGTACCGATTTATAATTAGAAATCATTTCGGTAACGGTTTGATTGAGCACTCATTGGATTGACTCATTTTGGATCAATCAGAATTTGTTCGGGTCCACCAAGAATTGTTTTTGGGTGACCGGGACTTGACCAAGCCTTTTGTTAATTAGATTTTAATCTAATTATATTGTGAACCGATTTAGAACCGGTTTGGGATTTTTAAACCAGTTATGAACTGGTTTTAACACATCAACATGTTGTTTTGACCCATCAACATGGGGCGAACAAGGGCATCTTTTCCTCTCCCGTTTCCACTCAGTTTTTGTTAGAAATTAACCACCATTTAATGGATCTTGATTGCTTCATTGAAATCAATTTGATTCATTCTCTAACATGGTGGCCTATCGAATTCCTTGAAATTCTCCTCAGCTCCCAAAATTAATGGTTTCATGGTTCATGATATATATTTTTTGGGCTATGAAACATTGATAGAGTATTGTTTTTTAGAGAGCTTCCACCATCTTTTTAACCGGTGATTTTGGGGCTGGATTTTTGTTGAGAGATTGGGAGTGAAAACTTCTTTGATTCCCTATTTTATTGGTGCTCAATCAGTGGAAGAACCCTTTGTTTTGGAGAAAACAAATAACAGAACATAGTGTTCTGTTTTTCTTCCCTTCTCACCATTTCAAGAGGTTTCCGGTGACTAGCATCGCGCAAGAAACCGGATCAGAGGAAGCCCAGGCATGTCCCCCTCTAGAGGGTGTTCTCTTGAGCACCTGTGAGATGCATCAACAACCATAGCTGCTGGTTTAGTTTCCCCTATTTTTGGTTGCAGAATTTCTGTTGTTGCTCTTGGAGAAGAGATAAAGAACATTCCAAACGATTGAAAGAATGATGCATTAGTTCCATTGAAGTAAGTTCCATCAAGAAATCACCTTGCTGTTGTTTCAGAAGGAGAGACCAAAGTGTTGCCATTTTTGGTTTAAGTTTGCTGCACTTGGAAGAGAGGAAGAGAATCATTCCAAACGGTTGCTCGAAGAAGAAGACTGGAATAAAGTTATTCCAGATATTCCAGTTATTCTAGCAGTTATCCCCACTTTATTCCAAGCTGGAATAAGATAAAATTTCTATTTTTAATTTTCATGCATGCCTAGATCTAAGTTTATTAAATTGTTTATAAATATTACATGCCTATTTCATTCCATCTTTTGCCTATACATGCATCTTGAAAATGTTAGATCCTATATGGAGTAGGTTTTTTTTCGCTGTTATTTTAAAATTATTTTAAAATACCAACCTGCTCCTTGCACTGTTGCATGCTTAGTGTAGGCACTCGCAACCCTAATTTTGTTTTCAGTGGTATCAGAGCAATGTTTCAGGTGTAACATATCTTGATTGCATGTATAGTAGATTAAAATTTTAATCTATTATATGTATCTGTATCTTAATCATAGGGTATGATTAGGGAGTACTTTTAGGAACCTAGTTGAGACCTTCATCATGACCGTGTGTCTTTGGCATGATGCAGTTCATCTGTGTTGACCTCTTCAGAAGGATCCTTTAAGGAAATCAAAGGAATTAAAATTGTTTTAATTCAGATACATATTTGGCATGTCTTGTAAATTTATTTTTGGTAATGTAATATTTATAAAAGAATAAAACTAGATATGATGCATGAGATTATATGTAAAAAAGTTTTGCATGTTTTAATTAAAATTGTTTTAATTAAAATTGGCTTATATTCAAATAATTCTGAATTGTATGATTAAATTAAATGACAAGTTATCTTAGGGTTTATGAAACCTAATGTCATTTAAATAAGTCAATTGGGTTAATTGGGTTAGCTATCTAATTGGGTCCATATTTTGGGTTAGACCTATGTTTAGTTGAACTAGATAATAAGAAGACTAATCAAAAGTTGATTAAGGTCCTTCTTTTAGAACTATCTAATAGTTAGATAAGTTAGTCCATTCATCTAAAATGGATCTAATTAGTGGCTCCATGGAAGCCCGAGTCTTTAGGCTAGTCTGATCGAGTATGGTAAACGGTTGGTGTCGAGGTAGGTTTGGCATTGTGATCATGGTTGTATAAGGCTACCTCTTTCCTGGCCAACTTGGTTGGTGTCTAGGAAAGATAGTTAATGGCGGATACTCACCCATGATCTCACCTACCTGGCCAGTCATGTAGACCAGAACTGATTAGTAAAGCTCATTGACTCGAGTTAACCCATGTCACCCAGGTTGATCAGTCTGACTGATTGGTAGGTGCCTATGGATCAATTGTTGAATTGATTCAACCCTCCTAAAAATTGATTCACCCAGTGGGAGGATGATCCATGTTCTTGTCTTATTATTCTGTCACAACCTAAAATCCTCTAAAATTATTAGGTCCTGAAAAAAATAAGTCAAAGAGTTGATGGTGTCTTAGCCTCCCATTAAGTGGGTTAGTAATGTGTCCTTTAACTTGGTGTTCATCGGCAATTCCATAGAACGGGTATGCATCCGGTTACTGGAATTACTCTCTTATAGATGATGGTTCAGTGCAACCTTCTTAATGGTGATCAAGTGAGCCGGCCATAGTCGGCCTTGGTCATTAGTTGGCTGGAAGTATTGGTTTTATCATGTTAATGGTTGGACCTAACCGGAGACCCACTTTGAGGCCCCTAGGTCGATTGGGTGTTCTCTGGGGCAAAATAAATTACTAGAAATTGCTTAGGGAAGCAATTGGTTGGTGAACCTACCTTTAGACACGTATAGGTGAGCTGGCCATAGTCGGGCTCATACGTGGTCTATTGGATTTCAATACCCACTATGAAATAGTGATTTCACAGATTGGAGTTAGAGGCTCCCAATCTAAAAAATTAGTGGGAGAGACCTTTAGACTAAAGTCCAAGTCTTTTGGTTAAATGATTAATTCATACTCTAATATGGTCTTGTTTTTGCTGTCAGATGTCTTCAAATCTTTCACTCCAATCCTTCTCGATAATGAGAAGTTGAAGGGTCACAACTTCGATAGCTAGTATCAAAAGTTGAGGATTGTCTTGGAGCATGAACGGATCCTTTATGTGATAACGGATCCGGCACCTGAAATCCCATCTGCCAATGCTCGGAGTTCGGTCAGGGATACTTATCAGAAGTGGGTTTCTGATCAGACTATTGTCCGATGCATTATGCTAGTGGCAATGAACGATGAGTTCAGTCACAAGTTCGAGGTGGCCCAACCAGATGAGATCCTTCAAAAGTTGAAGGAATCTTTCGGCATACCGGACGATATAAGCGGTACAAAGTATCTTGTGCCATCTACAATGCCAAGATGCTGAATGGTGGTTCTTTCACTGATCATGTATTGTACATGATCGAGATGATTGAAAAGTTGGGCAGGCTCGGATGTCCCTTGCACAAGCAGCTCGGCAAGGATGTAATTTTGAATTCTCTACCCTCCTCCTATCTTGACTTTCTCGATCATTACAGAATGAACAAGCCTACAGTCAATTACCATGGTTTGATAGGATTACTGCAGACTTATGAGAAAGACCACCAACTAAACAAAGGGATGGTAATTTAGTGGGAGGTTCTAGAGGTCATCGTCCCTTTAAGAAAGGGAAGAATAAAAGGAAGGGAAAGAAGGTGCTGAATGCTCCTGGCCCGAGTCAGACCAGGAAAGTGAAAGCTGACCAATCTGCTGCGGAGTGCTTCTATTGCAAGAAGCGGGGATACTGGAAGAGGAACTGTCCTCTTTACCAAGCATCCCTAGACCCGAACAGGCCAAGGAAAGGAAAGCAACAGACTCCTGGATAAGGTATTTATATGATAAACCTTGTAATTTCTCTATTTATGGTACTGCTAACTGGGTATTGGATACCGGTAGTCCTTTTCATGTTTGTAATTCATTACAGGGAATGCAGGTTAGCAGGAGATTCGAGGATGGAGAACAGTTCCTGAGCATTGGAAATAGAAATCGTGTTCCAGTACTGGCGATCGGAGTTCTGAGTCTTGTCTTTGAGTCCTGTGCTGTCGAGTTAGTCGACTATCATTATTATCCTAGTTTCATTATGTGCATAATCTCTGTAGGCCTTTTGGCCAATTGTGGTTTTGAACTATCAATAAAAGGAGATATTTGCAAGTTATTTTGAATAACTCTGTGATAATGAAAGCTAAGTTAAATAATGATATTTATATACTGTCATGGCCTGTTAGTGTAATGTACACATCTAGCAAACGTCCAAGGTTAGAAAATGTCAGTGTCTATATCTTTGGCACTGTAGGCTAGGTCATGTTAACCAGAATAGGATAAACAAGATGCGAGAGAAGGCCTCCTCAAGGTCAGTGATTCTGAATCACTGCCTACTTATGAATCCTGTTTACTTGGTAAAATGACCAAGTCACCTTTTACTGGAAAGGTGAACGAGCTACAGAACTTCTGAGTCTCATACATACTGATGTATGCGGACCCATGATAGTTAGTGTCAGAGGTGGATACAGATATTTCATTACGTTTACAGATGACCTTTCGAGGTTTGGTTATGTCTTTTTGGTGAGACATAAATCTGAGTCATTTAAAATGTTCAAACGATATCGTAATGAAGTAGAGAAACAAACTGGAAAAAGTATTAAACCCCTTTATTTGATCGAGGCGGTGAATACCTATTTGGTGAGTTCTTGACATATCTTGAGGAGAATGGGATTCTATCAATGGACTCCTCCAGGAACACTACAGTTGAATGGTGTGTCCGAAAGGAGGAATCGAACCTTGCTAGACATGGTTTGATCCATGATGGGCTTTGCAACTCTGCCGCTATCCTTTTAGGGATATGCACTTGAGACAGCTTGTCACTTGTTAAATAATGTTCCGAGTAAGTCTGTTGTCTCCACTCCATATGAGATGTGGACTAGACGTAAGCCCTCAATCTCACACCTTCGGGTCTGGGGTTGTCCGGCTTATGTAAAGCATTTAGACTCTGATAAACTTGGTCCTAGGTCTGATCGGTGCCTGTTTATTGGTTACCCTAAGAAAACTAAAGGGTATTTCTTCTACTTGGAGGATGAACAGAAAGTATTTGTCGCTCTTAAGGCTATTTTTTTGGAAAAAGAGTTCCTTGGAGAAGGGACTGTAGCCTCTTAGATTGAACTTGGTGAAGTTTAGCCAATAGAAGAACCTACACACTCTAAGGACATCATAGAACTGGCTATGATTGGATCACACACAGAACCCATTATTAGGAGATCCGGTAGAGTACCACGTAAACCGGATAGATACTATGATTTCTTGGTCCGGGACGGCGATCCCATTAAGCTCGACGAGAACAATGAGGATCTGATCACCTATATGGATGCACTTCAGAGATCTGACTCTGAGGCATGGCTTGGAGCCATGCGATCCAAATGGAGTCCATGGAGATCAACAATGTATGGATATTGGTTGATCCGCCTGAAGGGATAAACCCATCGAGTGCAAATGGATCTTCAAGAGGAAAAGGGGCACAGATGGGAAGGTCAAGACCTATAAAGCCTGTCTGGTTGCCAAGGGTTATCATCAGCGATATGGTATCGATTATGATGAGACTTTCTTCCCTGTGGCAATGCTCAAGTCCATTCGGATCATGCTTGCTTTAGCAGCATATTTTGATTATGAGATCTGGCAGATGGATGTCTGAACCGCTTTCCTAAATGGGGAGCTGGAAGAGGAGGTGTATATGATATAGCCTGAAGGGTTCACATCCTTAGATGAGTCAAAAATATACAAGTTGCAAAGGTCCATTTATGGACTCAAGCAAGCATCTCAAAGTTGGAACTTATGGTTTGATAGGTGTATCAAATCGTATGGCTTCGTTAGGAACGGAGAACAATCGTGCATCTATAAGTGGGTTAATGGTTCTGTGATTGTATTCCTGGTACTGTATGTTGATAACATTCTCTTAATCGGGAATGACGTCGCAGCTTCTTACATATTGGGTATGAAGATCTATAGAGATAGATTTAAGAGGCTTCTGGGATTGTCCCGGTCTACATACATTGATACCGTGCTGAACGGTTCAGTATGAAAAATCCCATGAAAGTCTATCTTCCGATAGGTTCTGGAATTACTCTTTCTAAGAAGGATTATGCAACAACTCCTGAGGAAAGAGAGCGCATGAGTAGAGTACCTTATGCTTCTACGGTAGGCTCTATCATGTATGCTATAACTTATACTAGACCAGACGTGGTATACTCACTAGGAGTAGTGAGCAAATACCAGTCTGACCTAGGTAAGGCACATTGGAAAGTGGTTAAGTCCATCCTAAAGTATTTAAGAAATACTAAGGACCAATGGCTGATTTATGGAGAATCTGACTTGAAACTTGTAGGGTATACTGACTCTTGTTTCCAGTCAGACAGAGATGATAGCAAGAGTGTGTTAGAGTTTCTATTGACCTTGAATGGAGGAGCGATATGCTGGAAAAGTTGCAAGTAGGCGATAGTTGCAGACTCGATATGCAAAGCAGAGTACCTTGCAGCATCAGATGCAGTGAAGGAAGTCGTGTGGTTGCAAAATTTCTTGGAGAGCTAGGGGTGGCATCTTCCCTCGATGGACCTGTTCCAGTGTACTGTAATAGCACTGGAGCCATTGCTCAAGCTAAGGAGCCGAAAGCTCATCACCATACCAAGCATATTCTGTGGCGCTACCACCTCGTACAAGAGATCGTAGAACAAGGTGACATCAATCTTATGAATATCGATGGAAAGAAAAATCTGGCCGACATTTTCACTAAAGCCCTCGGAATAAAAGAGTTCACTTTTGTAAAAGGGAAATGGGTATTAGATACTGTTCTGATTGGCTTTAGTACAAGTGGGAGTTGTTGGGAATTATGTCCCAAAGCCAATCGCCTAGGCTGTAGGTAGTTGAGCTGTGTATTGTACTCTTTGTATGAATAAATAAATATTATTTTGGCAGCTAGTCGCATTCTGACATTTCCCTGTAATGAACTCTTTTTCATGTGATGAAGTCCTTAGGACTACACTCACTTCGATATAGAGAGGATATATCGAGTGGTCCTTAAACCAGGTTCATAACCAAAAGATACATTGTACTGGACGGTAATGTATCAAGTGTAGGTTGTTGTGGTTCACATCGTTTGGTTGTCTTTTTGACCAAAGGAGTGTGGTGACACTGATGTGATCTACAAGTGGGATATATGATATCTCATTGAACGTGACTCCGTGTAGCCCCTTTTTGCCAAAGGGATACTCATGATTGGATATGGGTATATGTGTCCCTCCGACCTGAGGTCATCATGGTAGCTTGCAAGCAACTCCCTGTGCTTTAGCGCCGGACTACCCGAATTTCTAATCCAGTGATGGAAGGTTTCTGGGTACAAGTAAGTACTTGTGGAGCAGTGGTGGACCAAGATGGAATTGACTTATCCAAGTAGTTTGGATTGAATGTCTCGTAGTGTCTCAATTTAGCAAATCCTCGACCGGGGTAGTCCTAGTAAGGAGTCATTGGACTTGCAAGGTTGAGACATATTGTGGATTGACTCAGCTAGGGTTGGCAGTCTATCCCTAGGTCATCATGAGCATTAGAGGTCAAAGGGATGAATTATACGGTAACCATATGCCAGAGGTTCGATTGATGCTCTCGCATCTTCGAGCTATCCAGACGTCGGGACCCATTGCTAGATGGTATCTTTTGCTAGTACTGGAATTGTTCCAGTGCTACCGCCTAGATTCAAACCTATGAGGTCACACACCATAAAGGATTTCTCCCTGATCCAGGTATGAATTTATGATTAGGAATCATTTCGGTAACGGTTTGATTGAGCACTCATTGGATTGAACCGATTATAGGTCAATCAGAATTTGTTCGGGTCCATCGAAAATTGTTTCTGGGTTACCGAGACTTGACCAAGCCTTTTATTAATTAGATTTTGATCTAATTATATTATGAACCGGTTTAGAACCGGTTTGGGATTTTTAGACCAGTTATGAACCGATTTTAACACATCAACACGTTGTTTTGACCCATCAACACGGGGCAAACAGGGGCATCTTTTCCTCTCCCATTTCCACTCGATTTTTGCTGGAAATTAACCACCATTTAATGGCTCTTGATTGCTTCATTGAAAATGAATTTAATTCATTCTCTAACCCGATGGCCTATCGAATTCCCTGAAATTCTCCTCAGCTCCCAAAATTATCGGTTTCATGGTTCACGCTATATATTTTTTGGGTTGTGAAACATTAATAGAGTATTCTTCTTTAGAGAGCTTCCACCATCCTTTTAATCAATGATTTTGGGGCTGGATTTTTGTTGAGAGATTGGGAGTGAAAAACTTCTTTGATTCCCTATTTTATTGGTGCTCAATCAGTGGAAGAAACCTTTGTTTTGGAGAAAACAAATAACAGAACATGTGTTCTATTTTTCTTCCCTTCTCACCATTTCAAGAGGTTTCCATCGACTAGCATCATGCGAGAAACCGGATCAGAGGAAGCCCAGGCATGTCCCCCTCTAGAGGGTGTTCTCTTGAGCACCTGTGAGATGCATCAACAACCATAGCTGCTGGTTTAGTTTCCCCTATTTTTGGTTGCAGAATTTCTGTTGTTGCTCTTGGAGAAGAGATAAAGAACATTCCAAACGATTGAAAGAATGATGCATTAGTTCCATTGAAGTAAGTTCCATCAAGAAATCACCTTGCTGTTGTTTCAGAAGGAGAGACCAAAGTGTTGCCATTTTTGGTTTAAGTTTGCTGCACTTGGAAGAGAGGAAGAGAATCATTCCAAACGGTTGCTCGAAGAAGAAGACTGGAATAAAGTTATTCCAGATATTCCAGTTATTCTAGCAGTTATCCCACTTTATTCCAAGCTGGAATAAGATAAAATTTCTATTTTTAATTTTCATGCATGCCTAGATCTAAGTTTATTAAATTGTTTATAAATATTACATGCCTATTTCATGCCATCTTTTGCCTATACATGCATCTTGAAAATGTTAGATCATGTGCGAAGTATGTTTTTTTTGCTGTTATTTTAAATTATTTTAAAATACCAACATGCTCCTTGCACTATTGCATGCTTAATGTAGGCACTCGCAATCCCAATTTTGCTTTCAGGTACTGCTGCTTAAGAAGGTCGAGGTCGAGGCATTGCAAGTCCTCTCGGGTAATCCATGAATCATCGGACTCCGGTCGGCCTTGCCAATTCGTAAGGCTGATAGCCTTTGCCCCGGGTTGTGATAGCTTGAACATCCAGGACAGTCGATCCATTCTCCTCTCT
Source organism: Areca catechu (assembly GCA_021397845.1). Lineage (NCBI taxonomy): Eukaryota > Viridiplantae > Streptophyta > Magnoliopsida > Arecales > Arecaceae > Areca > Areca catechu. The sequence continues at coordinate 5,743,156 of JAHSVC010000059.1, forward strand.
CTGGTATATTGAAGGTGGACATGCAAGGTTGGGTTCACTCTCAAAGGATAGGTCAGGCCCAAATGGCTTGCTGGATATCGTTGCTGGCTCCCTATACTCGATTAAGTCTGAGATATTAAAAGTTGGGCTAATGCATTCGAGGGTAGCTCAAGCACATTGGCATTAGGGACAACTCTCCTTATCACTTTAAAGGGGCCAACTCCATGAGCATGAAGTTTCTTAATGGTTCCTGGTGGAAACCGTTCAGGCCTAAGCCTAATCGTTATAGAATCCCCTATTTTGAACTCTTTGGCTCACTTCTGAGAATTAGCCAATCTTTTGTATGTATTATTACTTAAATTAATTTTTTGGCTAATTTCCTTATGCATGTCTCTAATATGTTATGCAAATGATTCTGTGGACTCTAAGACTCATGCATAGATGGGTAGGGGGATCAGGTCGAGAGGGTGATTAGGTTTGTACTCATTAACAACCTCAAAAGGACTTTTGCCTATGGTCCTACTCACTGAGCTATTATAGGCAGATTCAGCCAGAGGTAAGAGAAGGTCCCAATTTCCAGTATGCTCACCTACCAAGCATCTTAATAGGTTCCCTAGGCTGTGGTTGACTACCTCAGTTTGGCCATCGGTCTATGGATGGTAGGCGTGAAAAATTTGAGCTTGGTTCCTAGTAAGTTCCAAAGGGTCTTCCAAAAATAACTAGTGAAACGGATATCCCTATCGGACACTATGGTTTTGGGAAGGCTATATAACCTAACCACATGATCAAGGAACATTTTGGCCACTTTGGAAGCATCTAAGGTCTGACAGCAGGCTATAAAGTGAGCCATTTTAGAGAACCTATCAACCACTACACAAATTGAATCGTGTCTCCTCAAGGTCTTAGGTAACCTTACCACAAAGTCCATGCTAAGATCCTGCCAAGGGCAATTAGGTACGGGCAGAGGGGTGTACAGACCAGCATTTTGCTTCTACTGTTTGGCAACAGCACAAGTTCAACACCTGGAAATAATGTAGGCAACATCCCTCTTTAGGTTTGGCCAAAAGAACTGGTCTTCTACTGCTAGAATGGTCTTTTCCCTACCAAAGTGACCAACTAGACCTCCTGCATGGGTTTCCTAAACTAAGAATTTCCTAAGTGAAGTCCTAGGAATGCACAACCTATTTCCTTTGAAAAGGTAACCATCCTAGAGGGTGTACTCACTATGGGTACTAGATGATTCTTATCTCATGGACTGGAAGATCTCACCAAAGTCAGGACAGGATTCGTATTGCTCTTTCAATTGGTCAAATCCTATAACTTCAGTTCTAGCAGTATTCAGCAACAGGGCACGATGGCTAAGGGCATCAGCTACCTTATTTTCAATACCAGCATGATGTTTTAGCATAAAGGTATAGGCTTGGATGTACTCTACCCACTTAGTGTGCCTAGGATTTAATCTTTTCTTGGAGTTTAGGAACCGAAGTGCTTCATGGTTAGAAAAAAGGACAAATTCCTATGGCAGTAGGTAATGTCTCCAATACCTAAGGACTTGTACGACTGCATAAAACTTCTTATCATAGGTCAGTACTTAATTTTGGCCTCATTGAGTTTCTCGCTAAAGAAGGCCATAAGGTGATTTTCTTGACTAAGTACTCCTCCAATGCCCACTCCCAAAGCATCACAAGCAACCTCAAAGACTTTAGAAAAATCAAGCAATCTTAGGACAGGTGCTTGTATCATCTTATCCTTGATCTCTAGGAAGGCTTTATTGGCAGCTCTGGTCCATTCAAAATTTTCCTTCCTAATATAGTCGGTGATGGGTGCGATGATGGAACTAAATCCCCGAATAAATCTCTTGTAGAAGGTGGCTAGGCCATAGAAACTACGAACATCATGGACACTAGTAGGGACTGGCCACTCAGCTATAGCTTTAACCTTCTCAGGGTCAGCTGAGACCCTTCGGGGTGACTACAAAACCTAGAAAGATAACCCTATGTATCATGAACTCACACTTCTGGGGTTGGCATAAAGGCTATTCTTTCTAAGGATCTGACAGACTAGTTTGAGGTGGTAAAGGTGGTCTTCCTTGGTCCTATTGTATACCAAAATGTCATCGAAGTATACCACTATAAATTTTTCAGTGAACTCTTTCAGGACTAGGGTCATGAACCTCATAAATGTGCTAAGTACATTTGAGAGCCCAAAAGGTATTACTACCCATTCGAATAGACCATCCTTAGTCTTAAACGTGATCTTCCACTCATCCCCAGGTCTGATCCTAATTTGATGATAGCCACTCTTAAGGTCTATCTTGGAAATGATTATGGCACCAGCCATCTGGTGTGGATACCAGGGCCATAAAATATCGACAGGTTGAATCCACATCCCTGTGGATCACCTGTGAATAAAACCCTGGATCCAACCCTTTTACCATGTAAATATTTTATTTTAATTTATGTTATTTGGGATAGTTAGGGTTAGCCCTTTTTACCAACTGTAATTAGGGTTTTATTTTTTTTAGCCTTTGTGGACAAACTCCTTTTACCAAGTTGAATCACTTATTTACATGTCTTGCCTTTTGATCAAATTGGGTTCCAATTGATCAAGTAGGACTTTAGTTATTTGGTTTGAGTCCTGTAAAATTAGTTATTGAGTCCTGTATTACAAGGGGCATCCAATTGAAGACCCATGTGCATCTGAAGACCCATGTAACTCAAATCAAGACCCATGTGCTAGTTCAAGATAAGCCCATGTGACTCCATGTGCTAGCACAAGTTTCTTGCCACATGTCATCCTATTTGTGCCACCTTTGCAAGACTTCTGGACAATACCTGGCACATCACCAGGGAAAATCAACACATGGCTGTCACTTGTGTTTGGACATGCAACAAGATTAAGACATCACCACATGACAACACCCTTTGGTCGGCCACTTAAGAAGGAGTTAGCACCTGTTTTTTTTTTAAGAGTAAAGCAGAAGGAGATCTCCAAATTGGCACCCTCCCACTCCATTCCTTCACAGCAAAACCAAGAAAGAAATTGGCCAACATTTCAAGGAGTTCCAAGTCATCTCAAGTCATCCAAGTGGAGAAGGTTGGATGGTTTTCCTACTTTAAGAGTTTTGATAAAACAAGTTGGAAGCTGCTTAAGTTCCTAGGACTCAAGAGTCTCACCAAAACTCTTGAGTCTTCTTCAATCAAAACTGAAGAGTCCTCACATACAGAAGTTCAGATCAACCCAACAAGCAAGAGTCCAAGATGCCCAGAAGTAGGACTCTAGGAGTTGTATTCCAAGGGAGCACAAGTCTAGTCTTTGTGTCCCTTACAACACTGGTTATGGGTCTATAAATATTCCATCAACCCCCCTTGTAATTTATGCAATTATTATTGAAATACAAAGAAACTCTACCAAATTTTTTTCCTTTGTTGTGTGCATCGTGAGGTGTGAGGCCCTTCCTTTGTTCCTTTGGAGCATCGCGGGGTGTAAGGTCCTACCTATCTAGTCGACAAGAAGAACCAACTATCACTTCCAACCCTTCTCTTTCTTTCTTTCTTTTTCATTGCTGATTTCTAACTTGAATTTCCTTTGCTGAGTGTTTTGCAGGTGACCAAGATCTAGATCTGGTGTTCTTGCCTCGGAACCAGCATCGTGCGAAAGATCGAAGCCCAGAAGCAAGATCTTGAAACCCTGTCCCTACAATCTTGAGAGTCCTACTAGATCTACATCGAGAGAGTGATCTTCATTGGTACAACTGAACTTATTCCCTTCTCATTATTTTTTGAATTATTGAAACAAATCCTAGTTTTAGTAGTTTCTCAACCACCAAATCCTGTTTTTTCTTTAATTGCTTTATAGGTTACTTGTGCGGGTAATTGACTTGATTAGTTTCCTTTACTATCTCCTTTGGGTCTTCCTTTAAATATGAAAATATAAAAAAATAATATTTACTATTTTTCATTCTTATCTATTTGTCCCACATCACCATCATGTCATGTCATCATGTATCCAACGGGGGATGGAAAACCTATATTTCATTATGATTTTGTTGATGGCTCTACTATCGACACACATTCTCCAGGTTCCATCTTTCTTAGGGGCTAGCAGTGCAGACTATATAAGGACTTAAGCTCTCCCTAAGGAAACCCTTCCTAAGTAATTCTCCTACTTATTTTTGTAGTTCTTGGTGCTCGGTGGGGTTCATCCTATAGTGAGGAAGGTTTGGAAATGTGGCTCCTAGGACTAAGTCTATAGCATGCTGGATGTCCTTAAGGGGTGGTAGTTGATCAGGTAATTCATCGGGAAAAACATCATCAAACTCTTTCAGAGCCTCAACTACTTCTTGGGGGTGTTCTCATTAAGTCAGCTCATGATTCTCTTTGGTGGCCAAGATCCAAATAGGGGCTCCCTCAACAATCTATTTTTCTAACTCCTTGGCCTTGATCAGGTTAACTCTAGGCTTCTTTTCCTTTAGGCTACTAGATCCTCTTTTAACCTGGTCCTTAGGTGGAGTTGGACTGATTACAAATTTCTTCCCATGGTGACTAAAGGCACAGGTATTGGTCCGACCAAAAAGGGTGGTATCATGATCGTAAAGCCAGGGTCACCTAGGATAATACTACTGACTCCCATGGGAAGGACATCACACCAAATCTTATTCTCATATGATTGCAATTTGATCATGACTTGGCATCTAGACTTGATAGGTATGGAAGTTGAATCTATCCATGAGACCTTATAGGGGTTGGGATGAGGAACTAGGGTCAATCCTAGGGACTTGACAGTACTTAACGAGATGGCGTTGACACAGCTCCCACTATCTACTATGATCTTGCACACCTTATCCCCTAACTTGACAAAGGTTTGTAGGATGTTAGTCCTATGCCAATCTTCATGCACTATGTTCTAGGTTATAATGCACCTAACTACTCCTAACAGGTCATCAGACTCGAGCAGTTCTTCCTCTCCCTCATACTCTTCCAACAATTGATCCTCAGCTTCATAAACTTCTGCTTTTGGTTCAGCAATGGGTTCTAATTCATTTTCAGCTGGCTCTTCTATAACTAGGGCTTTGGAGGTGCATTGGCTAGCATAATGCCCTGGTTTATGGCATCTAAAGCATGTGTTATTAGGATTGGGGCTTCTCTGGACTTTAATTAACTTACCTTTATCCTCTCTACTAAAACTTGGTCAACTTGGGTCGGGTCGGCTCGAACTGGGTTGGCTCGGTTGGGTTGACTCGGGTAGACTTGACTAGATCCTGGGGTTCGGCTAGGGTTCCTAAAGGATTCAGGTCTACAATAAGTGGGTGTCCTTTGGAAATGCTCAAAATTCCTAGCAATTTGGTAAGCCAGCTCTAAGTCCTGGACTTCTTTAAAATAAAGCTCCCTTTGGATATCCTCATGTAGGCCAGCTCTAAACCTAGATAGGATCACAGATTCATCTTCGTTGATGTTACATGGCATGACATACTCATCGAAATTTGTGATGTACTCGACCATGCTCTTTTTTCCCTGATTCAATTTATGCCATTGATCCAATAATTTCTGGTGGTAAGACAATGGGTGGTACTTATCTCTAAGCCTAGTGTTCATGGCCCTCCAGGTTGCTACGGGTTCTTGTCCTCTTAGCCTGATTATCCTCTCAATACTATTCCAATACAACCTAGCCTGGCGAACCAATCTAAGTTTGGCAAATTTGTACTTCATTCCTTCTGACATCGTACACCACTCAAAGTATTGTTCCATGTCTCCCTCCCAATCTATGTAAACTTTGGGATCGAAGCTACCATCAAAGGTAGGTGCTTCTAGCTTGATGTTTTTGATGGCTCTCTCTTCCTAGTCAATGATCTCCTAATTGGGTCTCCTAAGGTGAACTTCTTGGGCCGGGTTAGGATGTGGGACTCTTCTGGGCTCAACCTCTAAGGAGGGATCACGTTGAGGGAATTCCCTAGGGTGGAGAGGTGACTTGGACTCAGGTTTAGTGTGTGGTCCCTAGACCCTTTCTAGAGTTCCAAACCTAGTTTCAAAACCATCAAATCTTTGGGTCAACTTGGCAAGTTGCTCAGTGAGGAGCCTAATTTGATTCTCGAGGTTGTTCTCCATGGGTTCACCTGACTGAGAGTGGTGGGGGTGATATGGACTCCTGACCTAGTTGGCATGCAACACACGAAAGAAGGTGCTACAGTTTTGCTAGACCTAGGAGTTCAAACATAATGGGTTAATCTAGATGACACACAGCACAATAACTAGCCCTTTCACCGGCCAGGTAAAAGGTGGGAGTGTGGGAGGCCCCCCCCCCCCGCTTTCGCATGGACCCAATTAAGGAATCACAACACCACTAGGTCGTTTGACACTAGACCTCTTGCCATAGACACCAGCTTTCCAGTACTAATTGCTGGGTTATATGCACCAGTTTTCCCACAACGGTTAAACCTGACTCGTTGATGTCCCTAAGATATTAGGTTGCTAATTGGTTTTATATTAGGCTTAGGTTCAAAATGCAAAGGTGGTGGTTTTCGGGCCAAGAAAAGGTAATGACCTCCTTCCCTTATCTTATGATATTGTCACCTTTAAAGTAAGTTATGCATATGATGGCATACACATGAATTCTAATGAAGTGCACTAAAGTTTTTTTGTGTTTTGATGTGTATAGGCAGAAATATGAGTTGCTAAAAATTAAATGAGATGAACCTAGGTGTAGAAATTAAAAATATGCAGAAATGAAAGTATGCTGAAATTGGACTTGCTGGAATTTTAGGATTGAATTGTTCTCAGGTAGTAATCAAGTGTGCAGAAAATATACATATTGAAATAAATTTTGAGAAAATTTTGAAAATATTACCAATTATTCAGAATCAGAAAAATAAAAATCAGTGATTTCTGAATTTTCTACATACATAAACAATCAAAACAACAAACTATATACTGATTAGACATGATGCAAAATTTAATGATGCAGAAATCTAATGATGCAAAACTTAAAGATACTATCTCTCCTTGTTTCTTCTTCAAGGGTCAATCACGTCAGCACCCCTACATGCCATAGGAAATCTTCTTTGAATGGGATGTGAGGGTCTTGCAGCCCTACTTTTTTCTATGACCGACGACCATGGTGAAGCCCTGATCCGAGTACTTAAAGAAACTAAGTCCTACCATGCTTTGATACCAAACATGATGCAGGACTACTAACTAAGATGATGCAGGTGATTTTCTTTTTTTGTTTTATATTTTAGGGGAATGATCATTCCAGAAACCCTACTTTTTTCTATGACCAGACGACCATGGTGAAGCACCTGATCCGAGTACTTAAAGAGAAACTAAGTCCTACCATGCTTTGATACCAACATGATGCAGGACTACTAACTAAGATGATATGCAGGTGATTTTCTTTTTGTTGTTTTTATATTTTAGGGAATGATCAATTCCAGAAATGAAGCAAAGAGTAGATCTGGGGATTTGCATAATAACAAGAGACTTTAGCCTGCAGATATAGTCCCTAAACAGTGATAAAGAAAGGACCCCAAGATTAAGAAACCCCGGTAGGACTTAGCTCTAATTCAATACCCAACTAGTAGATCAGCGAGTGCAAACCTTTAAGATTCTGAAGCGCCTGATGTCGAGTTCTCTCATACTCACAGATGCGGCCTGGAAGATCAAGCCCTCGACCCTGTGGATTTGCTGGCTTTCCGTCAAATGGTCTTGAAGGCAAGGAAGGCCAATTCCTTTGTCCATGGTACCTGAAGGACCTACGAGCAACTTGAAGACGAGTTAGAAAATCAAGAAGGCATAAGGGAGTAAAGAAGTGAAGGGGAAAGGAGTGAAGGGTGGTGATCAAGAGGGACTCTTCTGGTTGGGCATCCAAGAAGAGCTTCCAGTGGGGGCATCCCAGTTTTGGAGAAGGATTGCTAGCTTGTGTAGGAAGAAGACACTCAGACCTCTCACCCCTCGATGTTCCGAAGGACAAAGGCACACTCTCTCTCAGAGTTCCAAGTCTAGAGACAAGGGCAATGAAGAAGAAAACTTCAGATTTTTTTTCATTTCATCAATCCTCATTTACAAGAGGGTTAGGGCCCTTTTTATAAGCTCTAAGTCCTCATTTGAATTCAAATGAGAGGAGTTACAAAACATGATTCAAGGGGGCACCCATAATTTGAATTTGAACTCTTGAAATTGAAACTCTCTTTTCTTGAAGCTTGGCCGACCTTGACTTGTGGAAAGGCTGATTCAGGGAGGGAAGGGAGGATGTTGTCTTCATGAATCAAGGGGTGCCATTTGACTTAGCTCCTTGGCTACCATGATAGGAGAAAGCTTGATGTGATATGTTGTCTTGGATCAAGGGTTTAAAGGTCCAAGTTGTTTCTCTTGGACATGAAGGGTGCATGAGACTCTTTTTCTCCATTGACCTCTGATGTTGGAATTGACATGACTTGATTTGCTTGAGGTGATTTGTGAGTGGACTCTTCTGGTTATTGACTGATGTGTCCACACTGTGTTACTTCATGAAAATTCCACGCCAATTGCTGACATCTGACTCAGACTTTGTGAATGACTCCCATGCTGCCTAGGTGTGACTTGGCCATGATGCCCATCACTGTGAACAACTAATGAGATGTGTATCTATATCTTGCTTGTCTGACTTGTCTCACTTACTTGCTTATCTGTCCACCTTCTCTCTTGATGCTATCAATTGCCTTAATGTCCAACATGGCTTGACTGAACCATCTATCTTGAACACCCAAAGGAGCTTGAAGTGGAGCCTATGCCACGTGGCACGGTGATGTGGCACTCCATGAGCTGAAGTGGTGCTCCAACTTGGCATTGAGAGGTGGCACATCTACAATTGGCTTGACTTGATGCCCACTTGTGACCCTAAACTAGCTTGAGCCTATCTTCAAATTACTTGAGCTGTGAACCAATTTGGCTAATTACGGAAGTTGACCCTAACTTGACCAAATGGCCAAATACAGACTAACCAAAAATAAAACCAACTAGATATAATTACATGACTTGAAAGCAAATTACTCAGGCTTAAAGCCTTATTACAGGATCCAAAAAGATTAAGAACCCTAATCAGAGATTTACAGAGGGTTGAGGAGCCTTTGTCTAATCTTGGTGCCTGCACCAGGATTAGCGTTCCATGTATTTTCCAAACCTTGTTTGAATAACTTGTTGATTATAATGAATAAGGGATCTTGGGCTTAGGATTTCTAGTTCTTGGAGTTTCAAAATGAAATATTTTGAAAATCCATTCTTTTGCTGCGCATCGAAACCCTACAGGATGGTGCAACTCTCAACCCAAATAGTGCCCAAATCCTTTTACAACTCAACAACCAATTTCCTCCACCAGATCGGGTCAATAGATGATCCCAACCACCCGATAGTGTATAATGGAAACCATCTTCTCCACATCTTTTATATGCCATGCTAAAAGACCACAACTAATGTTCTATAGACTGTGCCAAAAGGATTCCTAGACTAGCCATTGGTCCATGGTGGACTAGCTAGGTTGTGGGTTTGGTGGGTTGGGCTTCAAATTGGGTTTTGGCTCTATTTTAGCTCCATTTTGGTTCCCATTTGCATCCTTTGCCCACAGATCAGGCTATTTGTGTAGGCGAGCAGCTTTCTTGCAAACTACAAGTAAAAGAAACAATTCTTGTAAATAAAAATAATATATATATATTGATGCTTTTATTGAGATATTTATTATACTTATCAGTCCTTATACCTCCATATTCCTAGGGTCTCACTCCCTTCAATCGCTTCACAGCCAACCGACCAGATGGCTACATCCTCTTATCTCCATCTTCCTTGAGTGTCACTCCTTCTAATCGCTTCACAACCAGCCAATCAGATGACTTCATCCTCGTACTTCCATCTTCCTCTCATCTCACTCTCCTCCCTTTGATCACTTTATAACTAGCTGACCAGATGGCTGCATCTTCATATCTGCATCTTCATATCTCCATCTTCCTTGCTCTCACTCCCTTCAGTCGCTTCACAACCAGCTGACCAAATGGCTACATCCTTGAACCTCCATCCTCCCAAGTCTGATTCCCTTTGGTTGCTTCATAACTAGACAACCAGATGGCTACATCTTTATTCCTTCATCTTTCTTAGGTCTCACTTCCTTCAATCACTTCATAATCGACTGATTACATGATTGTGTCCTCGCACCTCCATCTTTCTCAGGTCTCAATCTCTTGATCACTTCATAATTAGTTGACCAGATAGTTACATCCTTGTACCTCCATCTTCTTCATGTCTCACTCCATTTGTTCACTTACAATCAGCCAACCAAATGGCTACATCCTTGTACATCCATCTTTCTCGAGTCTCACTTCCTTTGGTCACTTCACAACTGGCTGACCAGATGGCTACATCCTTATATCTCCATCTTCCTTGAGCCTCACTCCCTTTGGTCACTTCATAACCATTTGACTAGATAACTACATCCTCATACCTCCATCTTTCTCAAGTCTCACTCCTTTCAGTCACTTCATAACCAATCAACTAGATGGCTTCATCATCATATATCCATCTTTCTCATGTCCCACTCCCTAAGATCACTTCACAACCTAACTAGATGTCTATGTCCTCACACATCATCTTCTCAGGCCTCACTCCCTTCGGTCACTTCATAACCGACTAACCAAATGGATGTATCCTCGTACCTCTATCTTTTTCAGGTCTCACTCTCTTTGGTCATTCATAACCAATCGACCAGATGGCTGCATCCATGTACCTTTATCTTTCTCATATTTCTTGAGCCTCCAGTCGCCTAACACTCGATCACCAACAAAGATGACCATGCTCCCACATCTCATCTCCATTGAAGCTTAGATAGCTGATTGAAGCTTGACTACAATAAAATCTAACCTTCAGCTCCAAGGCATGAATGCCATTGTGGATTAAGGCCAAAGAAGTGATTCTACTCTCTTCATCCATAAATGATAAAGCTCAGATACTCAACAACATTCTAGACTTCGGAGTGGAGGACAATGTTATGGGCATTAGATTCATCCTCAATCGGATGGATGACTAAGCTGGAGTAGTAGTGGATGACCAAGTATAGACATGAATGCCAGGTGACCAAAAGCACTCTAGTCCTAAGAAGTCTATAAGCAATTACTAAGGAGAAGAGAACGATAGCCAATTAGCTACAAGCCTTTAAATCAAGCACTTGCTCGATATTGACTACTCAATATTGACTACTTAGTGGATTACAGACTATGCTACAAGCCATGGAAGATTGGGACATCAGATTTAGGTCAATTATGCTATCGACTAGGAAGGAGACAATGGATCCAACTACTTCACTATTAACTAGGAAAAGACTAGTGATGGGAGGATGAAGCCAACCGAATAACTCCTTCCTAGATCGAGTAGCTGTTCCTTTCCAAGTTGAGTAGCTACAACCTACCATGTCTAACTAACATGACACTCCTCACGTGCATCTACCAACTGCCTACTCAAGATGACTAGTTACCTGAGTAAACCAAGTTGATCATACTCAGGTACCGGACCAAAACCCTCCTTTTGGTAATGGCCAAGCTAACTACCTACTCAAGATCCACGACACCCAAGTAGGTGATGACCCATCCAATCATAGCTATAATAGTACAGATTGTGGTAGATAAGATCCCAACAGGTACTACCATCCAAATAGAAAGGTGCTAATAAAAAAAATTCACGGGACAAGATCCCACCATCTCAATAAAATCTGATACACATGTTAGGGAGGCTACCTTCCAAACAACATTTAGTTACACTACATAACTCTACAAATTGGTAAGAGGGGACCCCCAGCCAGGTATGACATTATTATCCCTCTCTACATGCTCATTCGTACCACCATGACTCTCAACTCCAGCTAGTGTTGCCCATCTTATCCTCCTTACTGACTTGAGTATTGAAGGGTTCTCCATTAGTAACCACTGTTCAAGGAGAACTATTCTTGTAGGTTTCCACCCGAGAGGCACCTAGAAGAAGGACCTCATCCCACCAGAGAAGCTAGTGAGATCGCTCGACACCATCATTGTTCCAAAGGAGGGTGATTTGGCAACAACATAGACTTCTAGTGTGGCCATCTTGAATCGAGTCATGTAATCCTCTAGAGATTCCCCATCTTGCTGATAGATGGAGAAGAGAGTGTCAACTTTCATGGCATCTTTTGACTAGTGTTGAAGTGAGTCATGAATTTCCTCTCCAACTAACTAAAGGAGTTGATGCTTCTTAGCTCAAGTCTAGAGTACCATGCCAAAGCTACCTTGCAAAGAGTGGCTGGGAAGCAATATAGTGTAGGGCATCGGTAACACCCTAAATTTGCATGAGAGTCTTGTAGCTCTTCAAGTGGTCTCGCAGATCAGTGGTGCCATCATATGGATCCAGCTAGGATATTTTGAACCTACTAGGAATCAGTTCCTTCATGATCCGGTGGGTGAGAGAAGGATGGGTGCCAAAACCTGTCGGTTCCTGACTTCCACCTTGAAGATCAACAAGTTGGTGATTAATGTTGCTCAACATGCAGTCATAGTCATTGAGGTGCTACTTGACCAGTCATAGAATACCCTCATTAATGGATCTCTCTTCAGAGGACTCATATGAGGATCGAGATACTTCTCCCACTTTGGCTATTTTCCTGGTCATGACTCCTTCCACAAGGGACTAGCCTAGTGCTGTATGGGAGACCATAATTGATGGATAGCTTGATGATAGGAGGACCTCCCTTGGCATGTATGATGGCTTGTTCGGTGGGGTGAAGGAGATCACAACCTATAAGGGACCCATCGGTGAGACGATCTCTCCTTAGAAAATTGATGGCTAGGGTGAGCAGTAGTAACAAGAATGGCTAGAATCTCTAGCTGCTCCTACATGGCCATAACCGCTACTACTATTGTAGCTATTGAACCATCATGACCACCATTTTGACTTGATATATCAGGATAGCAAGCAGGTCCTATTAGGTCGCTAGTGGTTAGCAAGCATGTCCTATTAGGTCACTAGTGGTGAAGGTGGTGGAGTAAGAGGCTCTACCTCCTGACTGCGCCATTCATCACGGTGCAAGGGATTTCCAATGTGGCTGGTGGAAGCATCTTATGCATGAGTGAGCACCATGGCTCCAAACTCCAGGAACTTGATGCTTGCTTACTGCCCCCTACATGGAACACCAATCTATTGCCATCAAATCACACTCCATTAGACTTCAATGATGGTTGACGTTATATTTCTGAGTGGAACTGGGTGCTACTCCTGATAGCTCTCAAACAAAAACCTGTAAGAATAGTCCCAGGGTTGGGGTTTCAGTGGGGAACCCTCCAATGCTAAAGTTAGTAGATGGAAGAAATGGGCTACAACAACATAGCTATGAGCAATGGTGGTAATTGAATGAGCATATGAGTGGTCGAGATGAGTTATTATAATGTAACTTAATATAGCATAGCATACCTTGTTGGGGGTCTCCTCTTACCAATTCATAAGGCTATGTTGAGTAATGAAATTCCATCATGGAGGTAGCCTCCTCTAACATGCATAACAATTTTGCTGAGGTGGTGGAATCTTATCCCCTAGAATCTTTTTCACTAGCACCTTTTTGTTAGATGGCAAGGTTTGTTGAGATCTTGTTTGCCATGATCTATACTAGAATAGCTATGATCGAATAGGTTGTCACCTACTCGGGCATCATGGACCTTGAGTAGGTAATTAGTTTAGCCATTGCTTAAAGGAGGGGCTTGGCCCCATATCCGAGTATGCTCGACTTGGTAAACTCTGGAAACTAGTCAGTTTTAAGAATGTAGCCTTTGATGAAGAATTCCATATCAATCAAACTCAGTAGGTGGCAGCTACTCTGCTTGGAAAGGAATGGCTACTTGGTCTGGGAAGGAGCAGCTACTCAGTCTAGGAAGGAGCAGCAACTCGATCGACTTTGTCTTCCCTTTGCTTGTCTTCTTCCTAGTTGCCAATGAAGTAGTTGGCTTCGTTGTCTCCTTCCTAGTCAGTAGCTTGATTGACACCAATTAGATGTCCTGGTCTTCTATGACTGGTAGCATAGTCAGTGAACCGGCAAGTCCTAAAGGCCATGTCAGCAATTGTCATAACAACAATCACCACCTCTTAGAACTCCTAGATGAGAGCAATCTCTTCCTTGGAAACTAGTCTAGCTCTTCTATCAATATTGTCTTCTCCTTTGAGTCACCTCAGCCCAAGACCTAGGTTGGCTCATGGGAGATTCCCTACTGATTTCACTCGTTCTCCCTCTGTCACTATGTCCATCAATGCATCATTCTTAGACAATTGATCACTATTGACCTCCTACAAGGTCAAAGGAGGTGGAAAGTGAATTGCTAGGCATCTTACATGCTAGTCACCAAGATCCTTTTAGTGACTTTATTGTTGTACTAGCTAGATTTTAGCTTTCACATGTTTCAGTCCCTATAGCATGGCTAAGAGAAGCTTGGGTGGCGACTATGGTCTATAATGCCACAGCTACTTAGATCGGGTGAAGTTCTTCCATAGTTGCTCAAACCATCCAAAAAGTTCTCACCATCCATGTCTACTTGATATTTGGCAAGCCACGAGTTCTATGATGGCTCCCACTACACATATTCTTCATGAAGGTAATAAGGCAAGGTTAGTTCACAGAGCAATGAGCAATTATGATAATTTTATTAAGGGCCAATTTGGATATTCCTACATGAATATCTTGTAACAGTCATGCTTGTTGGCCCCTAGCCATGTCTTTTAGGACCTATCCAAGCCTCAACATAACTCCCAGCATGAAGGCCATTATATTGAAAGAAGAAAAGAAGACACATAAAGGTTTTTTTTTTTTACCAAAGATTCGCACTAGGATGTTGGGCTGACATGAGCTATGCTTAAATAGCCAATGCCCACTTAAAATTCAAATTCCAAACAAGCCCTTTAAGGGATAATTTCCCTAGGTTGTGTTTAGTGCATCGCCAAGCAATCTTAGAAGGTAATGTCGATCGCCTTCAAGATAGATTGCCACCAATTAAATTATCAGTAACATTGATTATTGCCATCAAATCACCCTCCATTGGACTCCGGTGATGGTCGAGGGTGCTCCAATCTTTTTGGGCAGAACTAGTATTGCTTCTAGTGGCTCTCAAATAGACTTACAAAAGCAATCACTTGACTAGAAGTAACTAGTGGGGATCCTTCAATGCTCAAGTCTATGGATGGAAGAAATGGGCTATGATCGCTATCTGGCAGTCAAAAATAAACCTACTCACTACTATAGCTAGTGGTGAGTCAGGATCATATCCTCGAGGACCGAGGACAATTATTTCATAGAAAAGAAAAGCAAAAAAATTACTTGTAAAGATTAGATTAAAAGAAATAATTATGAAAAGATGAGAATTAATTAATTAATTAAATCAAGATAGTAGGAGAAATAATCTAGAAATCCAAATCCACCATGCACTCTGGTTTCACCTTCTTTTCTTTATGTTGCAATAGCAATAATTCTTGCACATTCAGGGTTAGAATAGTTTATCACTTGCTAGGCACGGACCGTATCCGGAGATCACATCATGTCCTCTTAGAGTATAAACTATCTAACTATGGTGCAAGAGCAGGGATCTAATCTACCATACTATGACCTACCTCTCTTAGGCACGTGCCATATCCTGAGATCATGTCATGTCAATAGAGAGTGTAGGCCGTGTATACTAGATTAATACCTCAATCAGAAACAAAAATCAACAGATGTAGATAAGAACAGCATACCTTTATTTATTATGTATTAAATACAAAAAGAAGTACAAAACCTAAGCACAGGCTTCATCATCTCATCCCAGATTGAAGGAGTCTAGCCGTGCATCGCTGCTCCTAGCATCTGCTCCATAATTCTCATCTTTCCCAAGCCTAACACAATGATCTAAAAACAAGACAGCAAAAAACTAGAGTGGACAAAATTTGCTGAGGATTTGGTGCCTCCAAGTAGAAGTACAGGAGCCTTTTTATAGGTTCAATAGAGAAGAGGTCTTCATGTTTTTCTGGTATAGGACTAAAAATAAAGATTATATGGGTGGCTAAGATTTATTGTTTACAAAATTAATGGTAGGATGGTAAATCCAAATCCTAGTTAACATAAACCGTAGAGTCCTGTTCCAAATCAGTGCTAATTCAATGAGGGTTGGGTGCCATTGGATCTTGATCAGAGGTCCAAAAATCAATCATAACAAAAAAATCATCATAAGCCATTGAGTGCTCTGAGATCCATGCTATCTTTTCTCCCTTGATGAGCTTTGATCCCATTGCCTAGTGCTGCTGCCAATTCCCCTAATGGCTTGGCATTGGCTTGGATGGTGGTTTGTCGATGGTGATTGTGGTGGTGGAGGAAGATGGTAGTGATAGAAAATGGTGGCCGATGGTGGTGCTGGCGATAGGTAAGTTGATCAACAAAGAAAAGAATGGGGAATGTGGCTGGCTGTAAGTGAACTTGGTGTCTTGATAGGAAGAACCAGGGAGACCAGTGGTGGATAGATAATAGCAAATGATGGTGGTCGGTGTGCGGTGGTGCAGAGATGGTAAACAGTGTTGATGAACAATAATGGCCAGCTACATGGTGGAGAAGAGATAACTTGGTGATTCAAAACAGGAAAGCAGAGGGGGCACTGGGTGGCGGTGATGGCCATGTCGATGGAAGGCAGTGATTGATGGTGAGGGGGCTGGGACGATGGCAGGGAGTCGGGGTTTGGAGCATATGGCGGCCAAGCGGTGTTTTGATGGCGATTGGCGGGTCTCCGATGATGATGGAGCTCCTGGCAATGAGGGACGGCTTCCGGTGGCTTTTTCGGTGAAGAATGGCTTGGGGAAGGAGTTGGTCGACCGTCAGGCTCGTGAACCGGTAGCCATGACTACTAGTGGACCAATCAACATTCTATACCAAAAATCATGCAATAACTTCAAACTTTAATTTTGGGCCCATCCAAACTCTGATTTGAGTACCGTCTATACTATTGGACTCCAAAAATTAAGCTCTTCCCATCCATGGACTCCTTTTCTATAAAATACTAATAAAAAGATAAATTTTTAATTAATATATATTAATTAATATCTATTTTAATGATTATATTAGGATAATTAATAGACTTATCACACCCCCTAACTTAATCATTGCTAGTCCCTTAGCAATGTAATTAAAATAGAAGCATGTATCACTAAGATCCTCCCTTGCAAAACTAGATCTGGGCTTAAGGATAAAAGAAGCTAGCTAGTATTACTAACTAAGTATTGAGTTTTCGAAGTAAATTTTATCGTTAGAACAATCAAAAGCTTTCTTAGAGCTCATCCAAAGATTTATAGCACTTATGTTTGTAATGGCTAACTTAGTATTTTGGTATTAGTTTTTATAAGGAACAATGATATCTTCACCTATCACCTACTTTGGTTAATTTTCTATATACCCCCAAATTAAGTATATAAGCTGAGGGAGCTTTCACACTACCTGACCTTTTTTTTTGCAATGTCTTCACACTGCCCACTTTTTGACATGAACAATAATGGTTACTTAGACGAAGGTGCCCAGTTACTTGGTTGGAAACCAATATATAGAACTTGCCTTTTTTTATTTTTCTATTTTTATCGGGTAGGTAGCTCTTTCCTCAACTTCAAGTTTCTTTCAATGGAGTGTATATCAATTACCAATTTTTAGTAATACTCGAATCTCCAAACAACCTTACAACTAAAACCTAGTTTACCACGTCAATATGCATGTACAATGAAAGTGCTAATAGCCTTTAGATGACCTAAGTAGGCTACTAAGAGTCTAATCAGCTAGTCTACTCCTTGGCTCGCTATAGTAATTAGCTAATACTTTCTAATTCTATTATCTTTTCCTATTGATTTTGCTCAAGAATTTCTTTCATGGCACATGACTTTAAAAAAAAAATTAAAGTTTTTAAAAATTGCCATGATATTTTCATAATATTTTTTTTTCAAAAGGTCTTCCCTTACCCCCCAACTTAATTTTCATTGTTCTCAATGGAGTAAAAAGAATAAAATAAGGAAAGATATCACCTAGATAAGATATGCCTCATGTACTACCAGGAGTGACTACGTGGAGCAGTCTTTTATTCCTAAAAATAAGAATTACTAAAATAGAAGTACAAAAAATGATAAAAATTTTGGTTACTTTCCAAAAAGTGCTAAGTTTAATATCTTCAGCCAAGCATCATGGCCTACTCTAGTTCGTATAGAGACATAACCGCCCCAGCTTCCTCAGTGGTTAATTCCAAGAATGTTTCAAGCATTGTCTATTAACTTTAAAGATAGCACCATTACTTAGATTTTCAATTTCTATAGCTCCATGTGGGAAGACTTCTTTCACTACATAAGGACTAGTCCATCTTGATCTCAATTTCTAGGAAAGGTGAAGCCTAGAATTATATAAGAAACTTTTTGCCCATGAATAAAAGATTTCTCAAAGATAGCTTCATCATGGAAATTTTGGTTCTCTCCTCATAAATTTTTGCATTCTCATGCTTCATTCCTGATTTCCTCAAGTTCATCCACCTATAACTTTCTTTAGCCCCCAGCTACGTCCAAATCCATGTGCAATTGTTTTATAGCCCATATTTCCCTATGTTCTATTCTATCGGTAAGTGACACGCTTTACCAAACACAAGCCTATAAGGGACATTCCTAAATTGGTCTTGAAGGCTGCGATATGCCCATAGTGTATCCACTAGCTTCACTGACCAATCTTTTCTATTAGATCTCATAGTCTTCTTTAGGATATATTTGATTTGTCAATTAGAAACATTTACTTGCCCACTTGTTTGTGGGTGATAGGGTGTGGCTATCTTATGGGTCATGTTATACTTTTTTTATCAATGATGCGAAGGATTGGTTGCAATGTGTGTTCCACGATCATTGATGCCCTTGGGATACCAAAGTGGGAGAGGATATGTTCCTTGAGAAATTTTACAACAATTTTGCCATCATCAGTTTTGCAAGGGATTGCCTCTACCCTCTTGGATACATAACTATGGCTACAAAATATACTCATTTCTAAAAGATTTGGAAACAGTCCCATAAAGTCAATTCTCCATATATCAAAATCTCTATAATCAATATTGGATTCATAGGCATTATATCTCTCTTTGTGATTCAGCCTATTTGCTGGCATCTAACACAACTTTTACAGTATTTATAAGCATCTTGGAATAGGATAGGCCAGTAGAATCTACATTGGAGCACCTTTGCCACTATCTTTTTAGCTCCAAAATGACCACCACAAGCTTAGTCATGGCAAAAGGACAAAATGCTTCTAACTTCTTGATCTGGGATGCATCTCCTAATATTCAGGTAGGACATTATTTAAAATAGATATGGGTCATCCCAAATAAAGTGTTTTACTTGGAAGAAAAATTGATTTTTATCCTCAGCATTCCAGTGCATTGAAATATGACCAATGGCTAAATAATTGACTATGTCAGCATACCATGGTTCCATGGTAGCAGACATAAGTCATTAATCAAGAAAGGACTCATTGATAGGTATTTCTTCAGTAGGTGTGATCGCTAACCTAGATAAGTGATTGGCCACTATGTTTTCAATATCTTTTTTATCTCTAATCTCTAGGTCAAATTATTGTAAGAGCAGGATCCATCTAATTAGGTACGCCTTGGCAAACTTCTTTGAAAGAAGATGCCTATGATAGAGTGATCAGTATAGATGACTACATAAGACCCCACCACTAAATAAGACCTAAATTTTTGTAGTACAAATATCACAGCTAAGATTTTTTTCTTAGTAGAATAGTTGAGCTATGCATCATTCAAAGTCTTACTAGCATGGTAGATCACTCGAGGTAGCTTATCAATTCTTTGACCTAGGTCCGCTCCTATGGCATGATCAAATGCATCACATATAAGATCAAAAGGTTGAGTCCATACAGGTGGGTGAATAATTAGGACTAAGATTAATTCTCTCTTTAAGTGTTCAAAGGACTCGAGACACTCAGATGTGAAGTCAAATTTGACTTCTTTAGCTAATAGGTTAGTCATGGTCGAGCCACTTTGCTAAAATCTTGATAAATCTTATGTAAAACCCAGCATGTCCAAGGAATGATCTTATTTCTTTGACTAATTTAGGTGGAAGGAGATTTGTAATTAGATCTACCTTGGCCTTGACTACTTCTATACCCCTATTTGAAATTATGTGGCCAAGGACTATACCTTTCCTTCACCATAAATTGGAATTTTTTTCAGTTCAGTACTAGATGCTTTTCCTTACATCTTTTTAAGACCAGTTTAAGGTGATATAGGCATTCAGAAAAAGTCGATCCAAAGTTGGAAAAGTCTACCATAAAAATCTCAAGGAACCATTCTACCATATTAGAGAAAGTACTAATCATGCACCTTTGAAAAGTAGATGGTGCATTACACAAGCCAAAGGGCATACGTCTACAAATGAAGGTTCTATATGGATAGGTAAACATTGTCTTCTCTTGATCTTCTGGGGCTATTGCAATTGGATTATAATCAGAGTATCCATCCAGAAAATAATAAAAGTCATACCCTGCTAATCATTCTAACATTTGTCTATAAAGTGCAGAGGAAAGTGGTCCTTCTTGGTGGCTGCATTTAATTTTCTATAATCGATGCACACCCTCCATCCAGTTTGAATCCTTGTTGGGACCAACTCATTATTGTTGTTTTGGATCACCGTGACTCCTGACTTCTTGGATAACTTATATCATTGTCAAAGAGTTTGATAATCTCTTTTCTCACTACTTCCTTCATGGCTGGGTTAAGTCTCCTTTGGGGATCTCTTATAGGCTTTGCTTCCTCTCCTATGTGGATCTTGTGTTGAATGATCGAGGGGCTAATCCCTTTATATCAGCCATGATCCATCCTAAAGCTTCTTTATTTTCTCTTAGGACATTCATTAATTCCCCTTCTTGTGCAAACTCTAGGTTGGCTAAAATAATCACAAGCAAGGTTTCTAATGGACCTAGGTATATTTGAGGTGCTTAGGTAGTGGTTTCAGTTCTAATTTGGTGCTCCCCCATTGATGATTTGGGTACTGATTTTAGTACGTTCTCTAATGGTTTAATTGGAGGTTCCCATCTTGATTTTCCATTGATTGAAGCAACCTTATTAAATTGCTCTCCATCTTGGTTCATGCAAATTTCTAGGTCAAGCTCTTCATCACTAAGGTCAATTAGATCATAAACAGTATCCTGATATAATTTACATCGCTCGTTTGAAGTGTATTGGTAAGATTGAAAATATTAAGATCAATTGACATATTCTCAGGAAAGTTTCATTAATCCATTTTGGCAATTGATTGGGGCATTAGCTATGGCCAAAAATGGTCTACCTAAGATAACTGGGATGCAGCTCTTTGGGTTCGTCACCGGTTTAGTTTCTAGGATCACAAAGTCCACCGGGTAGATAAAGTCACTAACTTTGATCAATACATCATCTACTATTTTCCTAGGTACTTTCAAAGAGTGATCTGCTAGTTGTAGGATATTTCCTATAGGCTTGAGTTCTTCCAACCCTAGTTGCTTATATACTGAATATGGCAATATATTAACACTAGCCCCTAAGTCTAATAGAGCCCTGTTTATGAGGGTGTTCCCCATAATGCATGAAATAGTGGGTGACCCTGGATCTTTGTATTTCACCGGCATGTTGTTTGATAGGTAGAGCTTACACTAGCTGCCAAAAAGGTTCTCTTGGGCACATTAGTGGCCTTCTTTTTGGTACATAGATCCATAAGAAATTTGGCATAGGCAGGGACCTGCTAGATCATGTCCAATAAGGGGATGTTCAATTTAACTTGTTTGAAGACCTCTAAAATCTTATCAAAATTGGACTAATTTTGGTTGGGCTTAAGTCTATTTGGAAATGGTGCGATAACCTAGTTTTTGGTTCATCTCCTTCTGGCATGGGCTCAGCAGGTGGGTTGGGCATTACATCAGACTCTGAAGCTTCAGGTATTTTGGGCTAACCCTACTCAATAAGTTGTTCAAGTGGTGGGACCTCTAATTCTTCTTCTTCATATATACCTACCTAGTTATCTATTCATTTTCTGAATCTTAATGTATGAATGGCATTTAGTTGGTTAATCTGGGCCCCGTGTATTGATCCTTGGATGCTTAGGTTTCTAGGATTAGCCTCGGGTTAACTTGGAAGCTTACCTCATTCTCTCTCACTCATCGTTATGGCTAACTGACCTACTTGCATCTCCAAATAAGCTATAGCCTGGGTATTAGAGGATATCTATTGCCCTGCATTTTGCATAAAGTTATTCAGGGTGGCATTGGTGCTACTTATCATGGCATATGTGTCAGCTTGGGATTTAGCTAGGGTTTCCAGGGCTTTGTCTAGGGAACTAAACCTCTTTTCATTCTCATTCACTGGTGGGTTGTTGCGTGTAGGATTGGGCCTTGGGTTAGGCTGGTTGAAGTTGGACCACCTACACTAGGACCTTGTGACCAAGAAAAGTTTGGATGGTTCCTCCACCTTGGGTTGTAGGTTGGTGCATAGGGATTGTCGGTTATTCTTTGATAGGTTGCATTCACCTATGCATACCTGTTTTCAGTTTGGGTCATGAAGTGAGGACACTCATCTACTACATGTCCTGGCTCATTGCATCCAATGCATCTAGTGTGGACACTTGGTTTACTTGATTTATCAGGGCCTATCCCTTGAGTTCCAAGACTTCTATACTACGAATCAGTGATGCCATCTTAGCTTCTTTAGCAATGGATGGAGAGATTTGGTGTATACCACCTCTTGATGGTGTGGGTTCAGATTTCCTAGTTCTCTCCCATTATAGGCTCTTCTTTGCTAATTCCTCTAGAAACTGTCAGGCTTCATTGGATCGTTTCTGCATAAAGTCAACCTGACACATCGACTCAAGCATGGTTTTGGAGTTTGGATTTAGACCTTCATAGAATGTTTGGAATAACCTCCAAGTCTCTATCCCATAATGTGTCATTGGCTCAACAGGTTCTTAAATCGATTGAGACACTTCTAGAAAGGCTCTTCCCCTAATAGAGAAAATTGGTAATTTCGTTTCTCAACTTGGTTGTTTTATGGTGTGAGAAGAATTTTCTTAAGAGTTCTTTAACAAAAACCCTCCCAGGTTGAGATTGACTGAGTAGGTAAACTATACAGTCACTTTTGGCATTTTCCTTGAGGGCAAAGTTAATCAGCCTAAGTTTCACAGCATCTTCTGAGAGTTCTTGCATCCTTATAGTATCACATACTTCCTTAAATTCTCTAATAAAATGTAGGCATCATCAGTTTTTGTGAATTTAGGGAGCATGTTGATAATATGAGGCTTAATCTCAAAGGTAGCCTAATGCATGATGGTTGGGCAGATCCAATTGGATAGCAGCAATCTCTCAGGCTAAGGGGATGTCCTAATTCTTCCATGGTTTATTTTTCTTGGTCAAGGTAGGGTTGAGATCTATCCTTACTAATCGACCAAACTCCCTTTTCCAAGTTATAGTTTTGAGATTTTTTTATTAGTTTTTTTATGTATTATATGGAGAGAGAGAGGGGAGAAGAAGGAAGAAAGAGAGAGAAGGTCTAAAGATAAGAGCCTAAAGAGTCCTAAATCTAAAGACGATAGAGGAGGGTGGTTTAATTAGATTAAATTTTTTGTTAGAAAAATAAGTTATCAAGCAATGAACTTTCTATCCTAGGGTTACCCTATATTTAGACATCTCCTAACTACCAAGGTTGCCTTTGAGTTTTCGAAGTCAGATACTAACTAGCAACTGGCCATATAAGGGTAAGGTCGGTGGGGGTCCCCCTGTTGCTTTCCTTAGACACCAAATTAATTGGCCAAGTTAGACAATGGAACTAATTAAAGAACTACCTTCCTTCAGGCTACATCATCCTTGAATCCCTTTCCTAGACACCAGTGAACTAGGTAATATTGAGCTAGTCCAACTCTCAAGGTTCCTTGTCCTAGTGAGCTCGAAAATCCTTAGGGGCCACTCGAAAATCCTTAAGGGCCAACATCTAATTGATTTTAATTAAGGCTAGGTCAATGCGATGTGCAGTGTGGTGGCTTGTCGACCAAGGAAGGGTGATGAAATCCCCAACTTATGTTGTTTAGGGGTTGTGTCCTTAAAGCATTTTATGAAAATGCAATACAAAACAAGCAAGATGTCCAATAAGTTAGGAAGTTTTTAAAGTTTATTATTTATTTCCTTAAATTAATTAATTTTATGGAAGGGTGTCTTAGGATTTTCTTATGGGTTAGGTTTAAGGTAGTTACTTAAAGGAAAAGTTAATTATGTTAGGAGTTGACTTATGCAAAGAAGAAAAGTAAATATTTTTTTGTAATAAGAAAATAAGGCAATCTAATGATTAAGACAACTAAAAAAAGGCAATAAACTAAAAAGAGTGATAATTATAAAAAAAATTACTTTTTTTATGAAACAATCATGCCTTGATCCCTGGCAACGGTGCCAAAATTTGATCGCTATTGTTGGCAGTCAAAAATAAAACCTACTCACTACTATAGCTAGTGGTGAGTCAGGATCATATCCTCAAGGACCGAGGGCAATTATTTCATGAAAAGAAAAGCAAAAGAAAATTACTTGTAAAGATTAGATTAAAAGCAATAATTATGAAAAATGATAATGAATTAATTAATTAGATTGAGATAGTAGGAGAAATAACCCGGAAATCCGAATCCACCATGCACTCTAGTTTCACCTTCTTTTTTTTTATCATAATAGCAATAATTCTTGTACATTCAGGGTTAGAATAGTTTATCTCTTACTAGGCACGGGCCATATATGGAGATCACATCACATCCTCTTAAAGTATAAACTATCTAACTATGGTGCAAGAGCAAGGGTCAAATCTACCATACTATGATCTACCTCTCTTAGGCACATGCTGTATCTTGAGATCATAGCATGTCGATAGAGGGTGTAGGCCATGTAAACTAGATTAATACCTTAATCAAAACAAAAATCAAGATGTAGATAAGAATAGCATACCTTTATTGCTTAGAAATTAAATACAACAAGAAGTAGAAAACCTGAGCACAGGCTTCATCTTCATCCTAGATTGAAGGAGTCTAGCCACGCGCATCACTGTCGCTAGCATCTCCTCCATGATTCCCGTCTTTCCTAAGCCTAATACAATGATCTAAAAACAAGACAGCATGAAACTAGAGTGGATAAGATTTGCTGAAGAATTTGGTGCCTCCAAGTAGAAGTATAGGAGTCTTTTTATAGGGTTCGATAGGAAAAAGGTCTTCATGTTTTTTTCGGTATGGGACTAAACATGAAGATTATATGGGTGGCTATGATTTATTGTTTACAAAATTAATGGTAGGATGGTAAATCCAAATCCTGGTTGACGTAGACCTTAGAGTCCTGTTCCAAATCAGTGTTGGCTCGCTGAGGGTTGGGTGCCATTAGATTTTGATCGGAGGTCCAGAAATCAAACATAATAGAAAAATCATCATAAGCCATTGAGTGCTCTGAGATCCATGCTATCTTTTCTTTCTTGATGAGCTTTGATCTCGTTGCCCAGCACCGCCACCAACTTCCCTGATGGCTCGGCATTGGCTTGGATAGTGGTTGACCAATGGTGATTGTAGATGGTGGAGGAAGATGGCGATGATAGAAAATGATGGTCGATGGTGGTGCTGGTGACAATGAAGCCGATCAACAGAGAAAAGAATGAGGAAAGTGGCAGGCTGTAGGTGAACTTGGTGACTTAATGGGAAGAACTAAGGAGACCGATGGTGAATGGATGCCATGAATGATGGCAGATGGTGTGCAACGGTGAAGAGCTGGTGGACAGTGTTAATGAATGGAAATAGTGGCTAACTGCATGGTGGAGAAGAAGATAACTTGGTGGTTCAAAATAGGAAAGCGAAGGGGGTGCTTGGTGATGGTGATGGCCGTGCCGGCATCTCAGGACTCTGATGGGTGACTTCTCAGTCGGTGGCAGGCGGTGATCGATGGTGAGGGGGCTAGGGACTATGGCAAGGTGTGGTGGTTTGGAGTAGATTGTGGTTGGGCGGTGTTTTTGTCAGTGATTAGCAGGTCCTTGATGGCGAGGGAGCTCCTGGCGATGAGGGATGGCCTCTAGCAGCTTTTCCAGTGAAGCAATGGCTCGGGGAAGGAGTTGGTCCACCATCAGGCTTGTGGACCGATAGCCATGGCTATTGGTGGACCAATCAACATTCTACATACTGAGCGGCTAGTCTATGGTGGACCGACTGCTCCAAAATCATGTAATAACTTCAAACTTTGATTTTAGGCCTGTTTAAACTTTGATTTAAGCATCATCTATGCTGTTGTACTTCAAAAATAAGCTCTTCCTATCCATGGACTCCTTTTCTACAAAATACTGATAAAAAGTATCAATTCTTAATAAATATATGTTAATCAATATTTATTTTATTAGTTAAATTAGGATAATTAATAAACTTATCATGCTACAGTAGTCATAATTGAGAAAGATGATGGTGACTAAATGAGCATGAGAGTGATAGAGTGTGTTAGAGTGTGTTTATGTAGCATACCTAATCGAGGATCCCCTCTTGCTAATTTATAGGGATGTGCTAGATAACCGATTGCCGTTAGGAAGGTGGCCTCCTCTAATATGCATAATAGATTTTTCTAAGGTTGCAAGATCCTATTCCCTAGAATCTTTTTCACTAGCATCTTTATGTTAGAATGCAAGATTCGATGGGGTCCTATCTACCACATGTCGGGTTCCTTGGGCCAGGCGCAACGAAAGATCGAGTTTCAAAATTTTCATTTTTGAAACCCTAACCGGCCAAAACCCTAAACCCTGGGACCACTTGATCATGACAATCAATAAATCAATACTTTAGGGTTATAGAAAAACACCTGAAGTGCTATAATCCTTTATTTCCACAAGGCACATAAGTGCATGCCCTCCAAAGGTGATCCACAGGAACCAAACCAAGGAAGCACTCCTATAATAGTTGCTTTTTTGGTTGGGACTCTTTTGGTAGCCTTTCGGACTTTCTCCCTTGCTGGACTCCCTACCTTCCTGTAGGGCACTCAGATACCTCTCTATATCCTCTCTCGGATCTCAAATATCTCCTCTATTTTTCTTCCTAGGCTCTTGTTTACAAGACTAGCCTTGTCTCTAAAGAACAAACTTTGTCTTAAAAAGACAAAGCTTGTCTTAAGGGGGGAGGAAGACAAAATAGCAAGTTGGGTTTTCCGATGGGGATTGAAGTGTTTTGGCATCAAATCATCGAAGCCTTTTATAAAAAGGAATGGGATGCCTGATATGTCCCTTTCTCGGCCATCTGATAAGATCCTTCAATGAGGAGTCTTATTAATGATAAGACATATCATATAACACCCTTTCATGCTCCAAGAGACACTAAATGTCTCTTCAATTTTTCCAGCCATTTTTTCATCTGCCACATGGCATTAACCGGTCAAAATAAGGCTAAGGATGTGGCTTTTGAATAAGAGGCATCAGAGATTTTAAGATACTTAAAATAGAAGGACTCTTGGCCTCTTTAATTAGCACCAAATGAAGAGATGCGACTCTTCATTTGTGCGCACAACACTATTCATGTCGTATCATTATGTTAACCGATCAAAGCCCGCATGAAAGGGCATGGAGATGATGAGTCCTTTGGGACTATCTAGCATTTGTGATTCATTGGCAGAAGGACTCTTGGTCCTTCTGTAAATGGAATTGGCATGAAACCAAAAGTGGTGCCCAAGAGTCCATGCCAACATGACTCTTCCACAAATGCAAGATAAAGCCAAATAAAATCCAGATTAATACTAAATTAGGCTGCCCCATTTAGGACTCTAACCACTTAAATTGGTTAGCCCAAATAACAAGCAACTGATCCAATCCAATTGGGTTAGGAGTTGGGCTAGCTAACATATGCTAGTATGTCAATTAGCTAGAAAATTAGGGTCCCATGACCCTAATAAAAATCCAATTGACCTCCTTGGCCAATTTCCTAATGTATGTGATCCTTTTGGCTCCACATCTAGCAAGCAGTAGATCTAGGTCCAAGCCAATTCGATTCAATCGAACCCGATTAACCTAATTAGGTCAAATTGAGCTGACCTAAGTTGCCAATTCGAACCAGCTTCCGAATTGACTCATGATCCAATCATTTGATTCATGAAAACCTAAAAGATATGATTGATGTCTAGCAATGTGTCATGCCTACTCAGAAGATGTGAAATTTGGTAGAAATTATCAAAATACCCTTCAATGGAAAGTTACTGTGCAATTTAATCCTTCGATCTCCTTTTATCTCGATTAAGTGATGGGCATGGATAAATGTCAAATCCTAGCACTTAATTTTTTTCGAATCTCAATTCGATAATGAAGACTCAATCGATGAAAAATTAAAAACCCCATCTAATCTCATCATGCTTTGATCAAAGATTCCTGAGTCAACAATTGAAGAGATTTCATAGGATAAGTTCTCCTTTTACTAAAAGTGGTCGATTCCATGTTGACCTACTCATTACCTTCATACACAATCCACCATATCCAAAAGAAACCCATACATGGCTTAATTGCCATGAATGAGTATGCACCAAAACATGGATTCATGTGCACAAGATACTATGGTAATCTCAGGTCTAATGATCATATGCATAACTCCCATTATAAAAACATCTTTTGACAGTAGTAAGACCTCCATAAGATGTTCTCAAGGCGGATCAGTTCAGTGAACTCATACCCTAATGAGCACCCCCACCTTGTATTAATATCCCTACACAAGTGGTTGTGAGACCAACCACCCTCCTTTTGAGCATACATAGGATATGCTAGTCTTACCGGAAACATCGATCCCCGAATCGATGATCTAATGACTAGGAATATTTTAGATTAGGATTTATAAAAACTTAGGTCTCACCGTTATGATCTCCATCATAACCTTAATTTCATTGCCTTAACCTATGGGGTTCATCATAATCTTAATAAGATGCAGCAATATGATGAATCAAAATGTCTTTCCATTTATCAAAAAATATCATACATGAGTTGAAGGTTATAGAATGCCCATACAAAGATTGGCTTTTAGGATACTATTCTTTCAATTTCCCACTTACACTAAAGCCAATCACCTTTGTATCTTATACCCATACAATCTAAGTGAAGATCGAACAGCTGCTATAGTAGTCCTTTAGTGAATGGGTCAGCTATGTTGTTCTTTGTATCTACTCATTCGATGATAACATCTTGTTTTAGAATGAGGTGAAAGCATTTTAGGATGTGCTTAGACCTATGGTGAGACCTTTATTCCGATGACTGCAGGAACCATGTCCAATTCCATGATGAATTTCTTCATGCACACTGCTTCCTTTATGGCTTCACTCGTAGCTATGTATTCTGCCTCGGTGACTGAGTTAGCTATAGTTGGCTGCTTAGTACTTTTCCAACTCACTGCACTACCATATAGGGTGAAGACATACCTGATATGAATTTTCTATGATTCGAATATGATTGAAAACTAGAATCTGTATACCCTCTAGTTTCAACTATGATCCACCATATAGGAGAAAAATATCTTTAGTCCTTCTTAGGTACTTAAGAATATTTTTTATAGCTTTTCAATAATCCTCCCCTAGATCAGCCTAGAATCTGCTTACTACACCCAAGGCATAAGCAACATCAGGCTTGGTACATAACATAGCATACATAATTGATCCTACAGCCGAAGCATAAGGAATCATACTCATTCTTTCTCTCTCCTTCGATGTCTTAGGAGACATCCTCTTGGAGACATGTATGCCTTGACTCATAGGCAAGTAACCTTTCTTACTTCCCTCAATGTTGAATCTCTTCAACACTAAGTCAATGTACCTGGATTGTGATAAGCCCAGCATCCTCTTAGATCTATCTCTATAGATCTTTGTACCTAGTATATAGGATGCCTCTTCCAAATCCTTCATAAAAAACTATTTTGATAGACAAGATTTGATCGATTGCAACATTTGGATATCATTCCCAATGATGAGTATGTCATCAACATACAAAACCAAGAAAATAAGTGCACTCCTACTTGTCTTCTTGTACACACACGGTTCATCCACATTCTTGATGAAACCAAACTCCTTGATTATTTCATCAAAGCAGATGTTCCAACTCCTCAATGCTTGCTTTAATCCATAAATGGATTTCTTAAGCCTATATACTTGGTTTGGTCTCTCACTCGAGACAAACCCTTTTGGCTGTGACATATAGACTTCTTCCTCAAGGTATCCATCAAAGAAAGCAATCTTTACATCCATTTGCCATATCTCATAATCATAGTATGTAGCTATAGTAAGTAATATCCAAATGGACTTGAGCATGGCTACTGGTAAAAAAGATTCATCATAGTCAATACCATGTTTTTGTTTGAAACCTTTTACCACCAGCCTGGCCTTATAGGTCTTTACTTGACCATCTGCTCCAATCTTCTTCTTGAAGACCCATTTACACCTGATTGGGTTTACTCCCTCAGGTGGATCAACTAATGTCCAAACCTGATTAGAGTACATGGATTCCATCTCGGATTTCATAGCTTTCAGCCATTGGTTAGAGTCTCTACTTGTAACAGCTTCCATATAGGTCATAGGATCATCATCCAATATGATACTGCTTCATTATCATTTCCAATAACAAAACCATATCTGAGAGGTTTACTTCGCACTCTCTCTGACCTATGGAGAGGAGGTGTGTATTGTGGTTGTTCCTGAACCTTAGGAATATTTGGTTGAGGAATTGTATTGAATGTAGGTAGAACTTCTTCAAGTTCAAATATGCTCCCACTTCCCCTTCTTGGATAAACTCCTTTTCCAAGAATGTGGCATGCCTACTGACAAAATCTTTTTGTTTAGTAAGGTGGTAGAAAAGGTAGCCAATACCTTCTTTAGGATATCCTACAAACCTATACTTGTTAGCTCTAGCACTTAACTTATGCCCAAAAACATTCTTGCATAAGCAGGGCAACCCCAAATCTTAAAATACTTAAGATTTGGCATTTTCTCATTCCATAATTTATATGGAGTGCTTTTAACTGCCTTTGTGGTACCCTATTTAGTATATAGGTAGTAGTCTCTAGGACATAACCTCAAAAGAATACTGGAAGATCTATGAAGCACATCATGGACCGTACCATATCTAACAAGGTACGATTCCTCCTTTCTGCTATACCATTTAACTGTGGTGGGTATGGAGGGGTTCATTCAAAGAGAATACCTTTGTATTTTAGATGAGCAAGAAATTTACTAGACAAGTATTCTCCTCCTTGATCAGATTGAAGGATTTTAATACTATGCCCATTTGTTTCTCAACCTCATTTTGATACTCTTTGAACTTATCAAAGGCTTCGGACTGTGTTTCATAAGATACACATATCCAAACCTTGAAAATCATCAGTAAAATTAATGAAATAAGAATATCCTTCTCTGGCCTGGATTGTCATAGGACCACACACATCTATGTACTAGACCTAACAACTTAGTTTCCCTTTCTCAATGTCCAGTGAATGGAGACTTCGTCATCTTTCCATGAGACAGGACTCATAACTTAGATAAGATTCAAGACCAAAGGATCAAAAAAGTTTTCTTTGTACAACTTGTTTTCCTAGACTCACCAATATGACCCAAATGGCAATGCTAGAGAAAAGTGACATTTACAACATCTCTTTTTATCTTTTTATTTTCAACAAGCATAACCTCATCATTGAGTGATAGAATCAAAAGATCATTTGCAAATGTACCACAACCAAGAATTTATTTTCAAAGAAATCGAGCATCCATGGCTTGTTAAATTTATTTCATAACCTTGTTTTAACAACAAAGGTACAAAATATATTTTTTGATAATGTTGGGTATATAATAACATTCAATTCAAGATTATTGCCCAATGGCAATAACATCAAATAGGTACCAACAGCTTTAGCATAAATGGGTTCACCACTTGCACCGAACAGCTTGAAGTCATCCTTCTTCAAGCTTCTAGGTCTCTGTAACCCTTGCAATGACTTGAAGATATGAGATCCACATGTGGTATCTAGTACCCATGTATCAAAAACTGAAGAACTCAATGAGAGGTTTGTTTGTATCATGTACAAAGCTTTAGATACTCCACCAGCATCCTGCTTCAAACTTGCAAGATACAACTTGCAATTCTTCTTCTAGTGCCCTAGCTTCCCACAATGATAGCGGTCCCATCAGTAGAGGGCTTCCTTGTCACCTTTAAAATGGCTCTCTATTGTCTTGAGCATATTCAGCAGCTCAAGCAGTGATAAGTTCAGTTTGTTCATGTGGTAATTCATGATAAACTACGAGAAGGAATCTGGGAGTGACTGCAAGATCAAGTCCTGATTAAGCTCATTATCCATCACAAATCCTAGTTGACCTAATCGAGTGATTAGGTCAATCATCTTGAGGACATGTGCTTGGACAGAGGAGCCCTCACCATGTATGCTTGGAATAACTATTTCGATATTTCATATCGAGCAATCTGACTATGCTATCCATATAGCTCTTTAAGATTGAGCAATAAGGACTGAGGTTCTATTTCCTCATGTTACCTCTGTAACTCATTACTCATTAAGGCCAATATGATGTACTTGATAGTCATGCTATCATTCTGCCATATTTTATATGTGGCCCTTTTCTCCTCAATAGCATCCTCTCCTACCAGAAGAGGGTCAGGAGAATCGAGGATAGGCAATTTTCTCCTGAGCTAATATAATTCTCAAGTTCCTTAACAAGTCCACATAATTTGGACTGGTCAACTTGTTGGCATCCAAGATGCCCCGTAATGAAAGAGTAGAAGTCATAATGTAAAAATCTACATTAAATAAAGAATAACTATAAGCAGACCACTCATGATAATATTCATAATTAGACAAGGACTTTTTGTATCTAATTGTGTCTCCCACTATTTTCTATCGAATACCATAATCCTCAACTATGGTAAGCGAGAAACCCTCCCAGGGCTTCCTTAGTGGGGTTGAGATCCCAATTCTTCATGAATGCCTTGTGTTACACAACAAACACTCATGAGTTCAAGGGCAGGAAAACTGCTTTCCAATTGCATCCCTTGCAATTCTCAATATAACACTTGCCTCTAAGACACTTATAGCCTTGTGTTACATAACAAACCATAATGTCTTAGTTTAGTCAGACCCTTCATTTCCATATAGCCATGATTGAATAATGTTTCCCTTGTGTGACACAACGAAGCAACACCATCAGTCATGCTATAAAGCATAATATGCACCAAGACAAATATCATATCAAACCCTAAAGTAGCCTTGTGTTACACAACAAATCTACTATAGTTTTTGACATGGATTTGGCTTAGCATGAAGGAAGGCAATTTTGTACTATGCTTAATCAATCAACATTACCAACTTAGGGTTTCAATGTGATCAAATTGGCTAAGTAAGTGGAAGAGATGAGGGGGTCCCCCCATTGCTTTTCTTAGACACCAATTAAATTGGCCAGGTCAATCAACGAACCAATTAAAGACCTCATTCCCTTTACCTTCCTAGAACCACTTGCCTAGACACCAATTGGCTGATCATACCCTAATCAGATTTGCATCATGATTAACTTACACTATGACTAAATATGATTTTATGAGGGCTTTGACAGTCTCATACACATCCTAATTTATCATGTTATCATGACATTCATTCCAACAAAACACACATATTAACCCTAATATGAATAACATAAACATGATTCAAACAATGATCTGTTCACCTCACTTGTTCATGGGATAAGGCCACAACGGCACCCTTAGGTGCTATAGGAGACCTCATTGAATGGGAAGAGAGGGCATTTAAACCCTACTTGGCTCCTATGCCCAGAAGCCCATGTTGACTAACCCAATTCGAAGGAGTTACTAGGATATAACAAATCGCATATATGTAATTTGAACTAATCATGCATCTATTCATATCATAGCAAGCAATCAACTCTAAAGTGACTACCAGTTGCATGCATTAAGATGGCTTTGATACTACTATTGGGTTCCTTAAGTCAGGCATAGTGGAATATCAGGTTTCAAAATTTTCACTTTTGAAACCCTAATCAGCCGGAACCCTAAATTCTAGGACCACTTGATCATGACAATCAATAAATCAATACTGGTTATAGAAGAATACCTGGAGTGCTATAATCCTTTATTTTTATAAGACATTCAAGTGTATGCCCTCCAAAGATGATCCACACAGGAACCGGACCAAGGAAGTACTCCTATAACAGTTGCTTATTTGATTGGGACTCTTTTGGCAGCCTATTGGACTTTCTCTCTTACTGGACTCCCTACCCTCCTGTAGGGAACTCAGATACCTCTCTATATCCCCTCTTGGATCCCAAATGTCCCCTCTATTTTACTTCCTAGGCTCATATCTTAAAAGACTAGCCTTGTCTCTAAAGAACAAGCTTTGTCTTAAAAAGACAAACCTTGTCTTAAGGGGGAGGAAGAGAAAATAGCAGGTTGGATTTTTTTATGGGAATTGAAGTGTTTTGGCATCAAATCACCGATGCCTTTTATAGAGAAAAATGGGGTGCTTGAAATGTCCCTTTCTTAGCCATCTGATAAGACCCTTCAATGAGAAGTAGTCTTATTAATGATAAGACATATCATAATAACACCCTTTCATTCTCCAAGAGACATATAAATGTCTCTTCAATTTTTCCGGCCATTTTTCCATCAGCCACATTGCATTAATCGATCAAAATAAGGCTAGGGATGTGGCTTTTGAATAAGAGACATTGAAGATTTTAAGATACTTAAAATAGAAGGACTCTTGGCCTCTTTAATTAGCATCAAATGAAGAGACGTGACTCTTCATTTGTGTGCACAACACTATTCACGTCATATCATTATGTTGACCAGTCAAAGCCCACATGAAAGGGCGTGGAGATAAGGAGTCCTTTGAGACTCTATCTGGCATTTGTGATTCATTGGCAGAAGGACTCTTAGTCCTTCTACACATGGAATTGCTTGAAACCAAAAGTAGCGCCCAAGAGTCCATGCCAACATGGACTCTCCACAAATGCAAGATAAAGCCAAATAAAATCCAGATTAATACTGAATTAGGCTACCCCACTTAGGACTCTAACCACTTAAATTGGTTAGCCCAAATAACAAGCAACTAGATCCAATCCAATTGGATTAGGAGTTGGGCTAGCCAACATATGCTAGTATGTCAATTAGCTAGCCAATTAGGGTCCCATGACCCTAAGAAAAATCCAATTGACTTTCTTGACCCATTTTCTAATGTGTGTGACCCTTTGAACTCCACATCTAGCTAGCAGTAAGTCTAGGTCCAAGCCAATTCATTCAATCGAACCTAATTGACCTAATTAGGTATAATTGAGCTGACCTAAGTTGCCAATTTGAACTAGCTTACGAATTGATTCATGAATCTAATCAATTTGATTCATGAAAACCTACAAGACATGATTGACATCTAGCAACATATCATGCCTAAAAGAAAACACGGGGTTGCAAGTGCCTACACTAAGCATGCAACAGCACAGGGAGCAGGTATGTATTTTAAAATAATTTTAAAATAGCAGCGGAAACACACCTACTCCGCACAGGATCTAACATATTCAAGATGCATGTACAGGCACAACAAGGCATGAAATGCGCATGTAATATTTATAAACAAATTTATAAAACTAGATCTAGGCATGAATGAAAAATAAAATCAGAAATCTTACCTTATTCCCACTTGAAATAAAGCTGATAACCATTGGAATAGCTGGAATACTTGGAATAAATTTATTCCAGTCTTCTTCTTCCAGCAAGCATTTGGAACGTTGATTTTCTTCCTCTGTTTCAATAGTAGCAAACCCAACCAAAATGGGAATCTCTTGCTCTCACCTTCTGCAATAACAGCAAGGGATATCTAGATCGAGCTTGCTTGAAAGGAGAGCTCTTGGATGGTTTAAACCCAATTCATAACCGGTTCAAAAATCCCAAACCGGTACTAAACCGGTTCATAATTCAATTAGATCAAAATCTAATTAATAAAAGGCTTGGTCAAGTCCTGGTCACCTTGGAACAATTTCTGGAGGACCTGAACAAATTCTGATCGACCCAAAACTGGGTCAGTCCAAAGAGTGCTCAATCAAACCGTTACCGAAATGATTCCTAATCATAAATTGGTACTCAGATCAGGAGAGATCCTCTATGGCATGTGACCTCATAGGTTCGAACCTAAGCGGTAGCACTGGAACAATTCCAGTACCCAGAAACCTTCCATCACCGGATTAGAAATCCGAGTAGTCCAGCACCAAAGCATAGGGAGTTGCTTGCAAGCTACCATGATGACCTCAGGTCGAAGGGACACATATACCCATATCCAATCGTGTATCCCTTTGGCAGAAAGGGACTACACGGAGTCACATTCAATGAGATACCATATATCCCACTTGCAGATCACATCAGCGTCACCACACTCCTTTAGTCAAGAGGACAACCAAACGATGTAAACCATAACAACCTACACTTGATACATTGCCATCCAGTACAATGTATCCTTTGGTCATGAACCTGGTTTAAGGACTACTCGATATATCCTCTCTATATCAATGACAATGTAGTTTTAAGGACTTCATCACGTGAAAAAGAGTTCATTATAGAAAAGTTAGAATGTGATGAGCTACCAAAATAATATTTATTAATTCATACAAAGAGTACAATACTCAATTCAACCGTCTACGGCCTAGGCGATTTGCTTTGGAACACAATTCTGAACAACTCCCACTTGTACTAAAGCCAATCAGAATAGTATCTAATACCCATTTTCCTTTTACAAAAGTCAAACTCTTTTATTCCTTGGCTTTAGTAAAATGTCAACCAGATTTCCCTTTCCATCGATCTTCATAAGATTGATGTCACCTCATTATACGATCTCTCGTATGAGGTGGTAGCGCTGCAGAATATGCTTGGTGTGGTGATGAGCTTTCGGCTCCTTAGCTTGACCCATGGCTCCAATGCTGTCACAGTACACTGGAACAGAACCATCTAGGATAGATGCCACCCCTAGCTCTCTAAGGAACTTTCGCAACCACACCGCTTCCTTTGCTGCATCTGATGCTGCAAGGTACTCTACCTCGCATACCGAGTCTGCAACTATCGCCTACTTGGAACTTTTACAACAAATCGCTCCTCCATTTAGGGTAAATACAAACCCTGACATACTCTTGCTATCATCTCTATCTGACTGGAAACTGGAGTCAGTATATCCCACAAGTTTCAAGTCAGATTCTCCATAAATCAGCCATTGGTCTTTAGTATTTCTCAAATACTTCATGATGGACCTAACCACCTTCCAATGCGCCTCACCTGGGTTAGACTAGTATCTACTCACTACTCCTAGTGAGTATGCCATGTCTAGTCTAGTACATGTCATAGCATACATGATAGAGCCTACTGCAAAAGCATAAGGTACTCTACTCATGCGCTCTCTTTCCTCAGGAGTTGTCACACAATCCTTCCTGGAAAGAGTAATTCCAGAACCTATCAGAAGATAACCTTTCTTGAAATTTTCATGCTGAACGTTTCAGCACGGTATCAATGTACGTAGACTGGATAATCCCAGAAGCCTCATAGATCTATCTCTATAGATCTTCATACCCAGTATGTAAGAAGCTTCATCCAAGTCCTTCATGGAGAACTGAGATGATAACCAGACCTTTATTCCTTGTAATGCAGCGATGTCATTCCCGATTAAGAGAATGTCGTCAACATACAGTACCAGGAATAACACAAAACCATTAACCCACTTATAGAAGCACGGTTCTTCTCCATTCCTAACGAAGCCATACGATTTGATACACCTATCAAACCATAAGTTCCAACTTCGAGATGCTTGCTTGAGTCCATAAATGGACCTCTGCAACTTGCATACTTTTGACTCATCTAAGGATGTGAACCCTTCAGGCTGTATCATATACACCTCCTCTTCCAGCTCCCCATTTAGGAAAGCGGTTCGGACATCCATCTACCAGATCTCATAATAAAAAATGCTGCTAAAGCAAGCATGATCTGAATGGACTTGAGCATTGCCTCAAAAAAGAAAGTCTCATCATAATTTATACCATATCGCTGACGATACCCCTTGGCAACTAGACGGGCTTTATAGGTCTCCACCTTCCCATCTGCGCCCCTTTTCCTCTTAAAAATCCACTTGCACCCGATGGATTTTATCCCTTCAGGCGGATCAACTAATGTCCATACATTGTTGATCTCCATGGACTCCATTTCGGATCGCATGGCTCCAAGCCATGCCTCAGAGTCAGATCTCTGAAGTGCATCCATATAGGTGATCGGATCCTCATTGTTCTCGTCGAGCTCAATGGGATCGCCGTCCCGGACCAAGAAACTGTAGTATCTATCCGGCTAACACGATACTCTACCGGATCTTCTAATAATGGGTTCTGCATGTGTCCAATCATAGCAGGTTCTATGATGTCCAAAGAGTGTGCAGGTTCTTCTACTGGCTGAACTTCACCAAGTTCAATCTTAGAGGCTACAGTTCCTTCTCCAAGGAACTCCTTTTCCAAAAAGATAGCCCTAAGAGCAACGAACACTTTCTGTTCATCCTCCAAATAAAATAAATATCCTTTGGTTTCCTTAGGGTAACCAATAAACAGGCACCGGTCAGACCTAGGACCAAGTTTATCTGAGTCTAAATGCTTTACATAAGCTGGACAACCCCAGACCCGAAGGTGTGAGATTGAGGGCTTACATCCAGTCCACATCTCATATGGAGTGGAGACAACAGACTTACTCGAAACATTATTTAACAAGTGACAATCTATCTCAAGTGCATATCCCTAAAAGGATAGTGGTAGAGTTGCAAAGCCCATCATGGATCGAACCATATCCAATAGGGTTCGATTCCTCCTTTCGGACACACCATTCAACTATGGTGTTCCTGGAGGAGTTCACTGAGAGAGAATCCCATTCTCCTCAAGATATGTCAAAAACTCACCAGATAGGTATCACCGCCTCGATCAGATTGAAGGGTTTTAATACTTTTTCTAGTTTGTTTCTCTACTTCATTACGATATCATTTGAACATTTCAAACGACTCAGATTTATGTCTCATCAAAAAGACATAACCGAACCTCGAAAGCGTCTGTAAATGTAATGAAATATCTGTATCCACCTCTGGCACTAACTGTCATGGGTCCGCATACATCAGTATGTATGAGACTCAAAAGTTTTGTAGCTCGTTCACCTTTTCCAGTAAAAGGTGACTTGGTCATTTTACCAAGTAAACAGGATTCACAAGTGGGCAGTAATTCAGAATCACTAACCTTGAGGAGGCCTTCTCCTCTCAACTTGTTTATCCTACTCTGGTTTATATGACCTAGCCTATAGTGCCAAAGATATAGATCACTGACATTTTCTAACCTTGGGCGTTTGCTAGATGTGTACATTACACTAACAGGCCGTGACTATACAAAAATGCCATTATTCAACTTAGCTTTCATTATCACAGAGTTATTCAAAATAACTTGGCAAATATCTTCTTTTATTGATAGTTCAAAACCATAATTGGCCAAAAGGCCTACAGAGATTATGCACATAATGAAACTGGGACAATAATGACAGTCAGCTAACTCGACAATACAGGACTAAAAGACAAGACTCAGAACTTTGATCGCCAGTATTGGAACACGATTTCCATTCCCGATCATCAGGAACTATTCCCCATCCACGAATCTCTTGCTGACTTGCAGTCCCTATAACGAATTACAAACATGAATAGGACTACCGATATTCAATACCCAGTTAGCAGTATCACAAATAGAGAAATTACAAGGTTTTATCATATAAATACCTTGTCCAGCATTCTGTTGCATTCTCTTCCTAGGCCTGTTCAGGTCTAGGGATGCTTGGTAAAGAGGATGGTTCCTCTTCCAGTGTCCCCGCTTCTTGCAGTAGAAGCACTCTACAGAAGATTGGATAGCTTTCACTTTCCTGGTCTGACTCAGGCCAGGAGCATTCAGCACCTTCTTTCCCTTCCTTTTATTCTTCCCTTTCTTAAAAGGACGACGACCTCTAGAACCTCCCACTAAATTCACCACCCCCTTGTTTAGTTGGTGGTCTTTCTCGAAAGTCTGCAGTAATCCCATCAAACCATGGTACTTGACTGCAGGCTTATTCATTCTGTAATGGTCGAGAAAGTCAAGATAGGAGGGCAGAGAATTCAAAATCACATCCTTGCAGAGCTGCTCATGCAAGGGACATCCGAGCTTACCCCAACTTTTCAATCAGCTCGATCATGTACAATACATGATCAGTGACAAAACCACTATTCGGCATCTTGGCATTGTAGATGGCACAAGATACTTTGTACCGCTCTACATCATCCGGTATGCCGAAAGATTCCTTCAACTTTTGAAGAATCTCATCTGGTTGGGCCTCCTCGAACTTGCGACTGAACTCGTCGTTCATTGCTGCTAGCATGATGCATCGAACAGTAGTCTGATAAAAATTCACTTCTGATAAGTGTCCCTGACCGAACTCCGAGCATTAGCAGAAGGGATTTTAGGTACCGGATCCGTTATCACATAAAGGATCCGTTCATGCTCCAAAACAATCCTCAACTTTCGATACCAACTATCGAAGATGTGACCCTTCAACTTCTCATTATTGAGAAGTGACCGCAATGAAAGATTTGAAGACATCTGAAAGGAAAAAATAAGACCATATTAGAGTATGGATTAATTAATTAACCAAAAGACTTGGACTTTAGTCTAAAGGTCTCTCCCACTAATTTTTCAAATTGGGAGCTTCTAACTCCAATCCATGAAATCACTATTTCATAGTGGGTACTGAAATCCAATAAACTGCATATGAGCTCGACTATGGCCAGCTCACCCATACGCGCCTAAAGGTAGTTTCACCAACCAATCGCTTCCCTAAGCAACTTCTAGTAATTTATTTTGCCCTAGAGAGCATCCCAATCGGCCTAGGGGCCTCCTATTGTGGGTCTCCAGTTAGGTCCAACCATTACATGATAAATCCAATACTTCCAGCCAATGAATGACCAAGCCCGACTATGGCTGGCTCACCTGATCACCGTCAAAAAGGTTGCACAGAACCATCATCTATGAGAGAGTAATTCTCGTAACCGGATGCACACCCGTTCTATGGAACTGCCGATGAACACCAAGTTAAAGGACACATTACTAAATCACTTAATAGGAGGCTAAGACACCATCAACTCTTTGACTTAGTTTTTTTCAGGACCTAATAAGTTTAGAGGATTTTGGGTTATGACAGAAGAATAAGACAAGAACATGGATTATCCTCCCACTGAACAAATCAATTTTCAGGAGGGTTGAACCAATTTAACAATTGATCCATGGGCACCTACCGATCAGTCAGACTGATCAACCTAGGTGACATGGGTTAACTCGAGTCAATGAGCTTTTATAATCAGTTCTGGTCAATAAGACTGGCCAGGTAGGTGAGATCATGGATGAGTATCCGTCATTAACCATCTTTCCTAGACACCAACCAAGTTGGTCAGGAAAGAGGTAGCCTCATACAACAATGATCACAATGCCAACCTACCTCAACACCAATGGTTTACCAGACTCGATCAAACTAGCCTAAAGACTAGGGCTTCCATGGAGCCACTAATTAGATCCATTTTAGATGAATGGACTAACCCATTTAACTATTATATAGTTTTAAAAGAAGGATCTTAATCAACTTTTGATTACTCTTCTTATTATCCAGTTCAACTAAACATAAGTCTAACCCAAAATAAGGACCCAATTAAACAGCTAACCCAATTAACCCAATTGGCTTATTTAAATGACATTAGGTTTCATAAACCCTAAGATAACTTGTCATTTAATTTAATCATACAATTCAAAATTGTTTGAATATAGCCAATATTTTAGTTAAATAATTTTAATTAAAACATGTAAAACTCCTGATGCGGAACTAATATGCATGCAATTTTTTTTTATATGTTTTATATGTGGGGTTGGGTGATTAATTCCCGAATTTCAGATTAAAATAAGTTATAGGGAATTTTATATGAATTTTAGAAGATCAGCATGCAGATTAGGACCTAGAAAAGTAGAAAAGAAGGATCGCCGGGCTGAGAAGCCTCGGTTAGGCAAGTTCTCCTACAATAAAACTACTGGAGGTAGAGGGGTGTACCTGACAATGTCTGTGAAGATCACAGCAAAAGGGTCTCTCGTTCCTCGACGGATGCGGCCTGGAAAATCGAGCCAAAGACCCGCGGATACCCGGCTTTCTGCTCGGTGATCCGATTGAGGCTTGGCTGGAGTCGTTGGATTCGTAGGAACTCGGGGACCTGCAAACGACCTGTCAGGGGTTAGAAAACTCACAAAGGAACAAGAAATCAAAGGAAAAACAGCAAGGAAGGCTTCTTTTGGAGTGGCGTCCAGGGATCTGAGATGCTTGTTGGTAGCAGGAAGATGATTGCAGCACTGGAAGAAGAACTCTCGCAAACCCCTTTATGCACACAGCAGGGTATCACACAACTCAATAGAAGAACTCAAGGTTTTCATTCAAAAAAAATTTTTAAAATTATTGTGAATTATGATAAATCCAGGAAAATAAATTTCATAATTTTTGGAGTTTTTAAAAGGGAGAAATAATTAAAATAACAGAGTATATACGGACTGAAAAATTGCAGAAAATAAGCCCTAATCTAAGCTCTGATACCAAATGATGGGGAACTAATATGCATGCAATTTTTTTTGTATGTTTTACATATTGAGTTAGGTGATTAATTCCCAAATTTTAGATCAAAATTATTTGTAGGGAATTTTTGATGAATGAAAACCTTGAGTTCTTCTATTGAGTGTTGTGATACCCTGCTGTGTGCATAAAGGGGTTGTGAGAGTTCTTCTTCCCGGTGTTTGCAATCATCTTCCTGCTGCCAACAAACCCTCCAGATCCCTGGACGCCCACTCCAAAAGAAGCCTTCCCTTGCTATTTTTACTTTGTTTTCTTGTTCCTTTGTGAGCTTTCTAACCCCTGACAGGTCGTTTGTAGGTCCCTGAGTTCCTACGAATCCAACGACTCCAGCCAAGCCTCAATCGGATCACCGAGCAGAAAGCCGGGTATCCGCGGTCTTTGGCTCGATTTCCCAGGCCGCATCCGTCGAGGAACGAGAGACCCCTTCGCTGCGATCTTCACAGACGTTGTAAGGTACACCCCTCTACCTCCAGTAGTTTTATTGTAGGAGAACTTGCCCTAACCGAGGCTTCTCAGCCCCGGCGGTCCTTCTTTGCTACTTTTCTAGGTCCTAA
Source organism: Areca catechu (assembly GCA_021397845.1). Lineage (NCBI taxonomy): Eukaryota > Viridiplantae > Streptophyta > Magnoliopsida > Arecales > Arecaceae > Areca > Areca catechu. The sequence continues at coordinate 5,786,461 of JAHSVC010000059.1, forward strand.
TCTGCATGCTGATCTTCAAAAATTCATACAAAATTCCCTACAAATAATTTTGATCTAAAATTTGGGAATTAATCACCTAACTCAATATGTAAAACATACAAAAAAATTGCATGCATATTAGTTCCCCATCAACTCCTTTTATATATCATTCATGCTCATATCTAGTACTATACTTTTATAAATATTACATGGCCCAAAATAACAAATTTATATGCCAAAAATATATCTGAATTAAAACAATTTTAATTCCTTTGATTTCCTTAAAGGATCCTTCTGAAGAAGCCAACACAGACGAACCGCATCGTGCCAAAGACACAGCCATGGTGAAGGTCTCAACTAGGTTCCTAAAAGTACTCCCTAATCATATCTTATGATTAAGATACTGATACATATCAAAAGATTAAATTTTAATCTACAATACATGCAATCAAGATATGTTACACCTAATCTGGTGCTCTGATCTGATACCACTGAAAGGACACACGGTATTGCAGAGTATCCTACACTAGACATGCACACAACAAGGAGCAGGTATGTATATTTAAATAATTTATAAAACTAGCAATGGAAACAACCTACTCCACACAGGATCTAACATATTCAAGATGCATGTACAGGCACAACAAGGCATGAAATGGGCATGTAATATTTATAAACAATTTTATAAAACTAGATCTAGGCATGCATGAAAAATAAAATCAGAAATCTTACTTTATTCCCACTTGGAATAAAGCTGGGATAACCACTGGAATAGCTGTAATACCTGGAATAAATTTATTCCAGTCTTCTTCTTCCTGCAAGCATTTGGAACATTGATTTTCTTCCTCTGTTTCAATAGCAGCAAACCCAAACCAAAATGGGAATCTCTTGCTCTCACCTTCTGCAACAACAGCAAGGGGATATCTAGATGGAACTTGCTTGAAAGGAGAGCTCTTGGATGGTTTAAACCCGGTTCATAACCAGTTCAAAAATCCCGAACCGGTTCTAAACCAGTACATAATTCAATTAGATCAAAATCCAATTGATAAAAGGCTTGGTCAAGTCCTGGTCACCCTGGAACAATTTCTGGTGGACCTGAACAAATTAAGATTGACCCAAAACCGGGTCAGTCCAAAGAGTGCTCAATCAAACCGTTACCAAAATGATTCCTAATCATAAATCAGTACCTTGATCAGGGAGAGATCCTCTATGGCGTGTGACCTCATAGCTTCGAACCTAGGCGGTAGCACTGGAATAATTCCAGTACCAGCACAAGATACTATCTAGCAATGGGTCTCGGCATCCGGATAGGTCGAAGATGCGAGAGCAATCAATCGAACCTCTGGCATATGGTTATCATATAATTCATCCCTTTGACTTTCAATGCTCAGGATGACCTAGGGTTAGACTGCCAACACTAGCAAAAGTCAATCCACAACATGTCTCAACCTCGCAAGCCAGTGACTCCTCACTAGGACTACCTCGGCTGAAGATTTGCTAAATTGAGACATTGCGAGACATTCAATCCAAACTACTTGGACAGGTCAATTCCATCTTGGTCCACCACTACTCCATAAGTACTTGCCTGTACCCAGAAACCTTCCGTCACCGGATTATAAATCCAAGTAGTCGGCACCAAAGCATAGGGATTTGCTTGCAAGCTACCATGATGACCTCAGGTCTGAGGGACACATATACCCATATCCAATCATGAGTATCCCTTTGGCAGAAAGGGGCTACACGGAGTCACGTTCAATGAGATATCATATATCCCACTTATAGATCACATCAGCGTCACCACACTCCTTTGGTCAAGAGGACAACCAAACGATGTGAACCACAACAACCTACACTTGATACATTGCCATCCAGTACAATGTATCCTTTGGTCATGAACCTAGTTTAAGGACCACTCGATATATCCTCTTTATATCAAAGATAATGTAGTCCTAAGGACTTCATCACATGAAAAAGAGTTCATTACAGGGAAAAGTCAGAATGTGGTGAGCTACCAAAATAATATTAATTAATTCATACAAAGAGTACAACACTCAATTCAACCGCCTATAGTCTAGGTGATTGCCTTTGGGACATAATTCCCAACAATTCCTACCCGGAAGATATGAAATTTGATTAAAATTACCAAAATACCCTTCAGTGAAAATTTATCGTGCAATTCAATCCTTCGATCTCCCTTTATCCTGATTAAGTGATGGGCATAGATAAATGTCAAACCCTAGAACTTAATCCTTTCAAATCTCAATTTGATAATGAAGACTCAATCGATGAAAGATTAGAAATCCTATCTAATCTCATCATGCTTTGATCAAAGACTTCCTGAGTCAACAATTGAAGAGATTTCATGGGATAAGTTCTCCTCTTACTAGGAGTGATCGATTCCTTGTTGACCTACTCATTACCTTCATACACAATCCACCATATCCAGAAGTATCCTGTATATGACTTAATTGCCATGAATGAGTATGCACCAAAATATGGATTCATGTGCACAAGATACTATGGTAGTCTCAGGTCTAAGGATCATATGCATAACTCCCACTAGAAGAACATCTTTTGACAGTAGTAAGACCTCCATAAGATGTTCTCAAGGTGGATCAGTTCAGTGAACTCATACCCTAATGAGCACCCACATCCTTGTATTAATATCCCTACACAAGTGGTTGTGAGACCAACCACCCTTCTTTTGAGCATACATAGGATGTGCTAGTCTTATTGGAAACATCTATCCCTGAATCGATGATCCAACGACTAGGAACATTTTAGATTAGGGTTTATAGAAACTTAGGTCTCATTGTTATGATCTCCATCATAATCCTAATTCCATTGTCCTAACCTATGGGGTTCATCATAATCTTAATAAGATGTAGCAATATGATGATTCAAAATGCCTTTCCATTTATCAAAAAATATCATACATGAGTTGGAAGATTATAGAAATGCCCATACAAAGATTAGCTTTTAGGGCACTATTCTTTCACCACATCCTTGTCTACCATGATCTATGCAAAAGTATCTATGATTGTATGGATCTTAGGAGTTTGAAATGGAGGACTTGGTGTTAGGAAATGTATCCTATAGCCAATCATCTTGGTTGTAAATGGTTGAGCTCTTTATAATTTATACATGAATCATTGTTGAAATAAAAGTTATTTTTGGCAGTTCATCTCTTTTTGCATCTTTCTTTAGACACTTTTGAGATGAAGTCCTTAGAGCTACTTAAATTTGATAAAGGATGATTTATCGAGTAATTCTTAAAAATGTTCATGACCAAATGATACGTTGTTACCTAGGATAATAATATTTATCGAGCATAGATCATTGTAGGCCATATAGGTTGGTTGTCCTTATAACCAAGGAGTGTTGAGATATTGATATGGCATGCAGGTGAATGTAAGTGTACATTGCACCAAATATGACCAATTCTGTTAAGTATTCTACTATCAAGAGTATCTCACAGAAGCATATATGTATAACTATCCCTCTGACCTGAGATCATCCCAGTGATTTACAAGCAACTCATAATACTTAGGTGTTGTATTTCCTAGATTTCTAATTTAGTGATGGAAGGTTGCTGGGTGTAGTCAAGTCTTGTTAAGTTAGTGATGAGTCAAGATAGAATTGACCACTCCAAGATGTTGGAGACAATGCTCTATTATATTTCAATTTAGCAAGACCTTGGCCAGCCTTGTAAAGGACTCACAGGATTTAGTAGGTTGACATAAATTTGGATGCATTATTCAGAGTTGGCAGTTGACTTTGAAATCATTCTAAGCATAAGGATCAAAGGGATGAATTATACAAAAACCATATACTTGGGTTCTTCAATGTTTCTTCATGAACATCAACCTATCTGGATGTCGGGCACCATTGCTAGATGTTGCGTCAATTAGTTTAGAAATTAGTTCCTAGACTATCAACTTAGTGCTCGAACCTTTGGAGTCATAGACAATAGAAGTTTCTGACTGATCATGATGGCTAACTAATGATTAAAAATTATTCAATGACATCCGGACATTGGGACATCCAGACATTGGGACAACATTTAAAATCCAAGTTTATCCAAGGGAGGTGCCATCCAAACTCTCTTCTCATAGCCCATTTGAAATTCAAATAGAGTTTTCATCGCCCATTTTAAATCCCATGAAGATGCCAATTAGGAGAAGTAAAGAAGGATTCTCCTCCCATTTCATGCCATTTCTCTTGAATTGTCGCCTTCTCCACAATGGTCGGCCAACTCAAATTTGAGTTTAAATTTAAAGGGAAGTTCATCCAAGAAGATTTCAAATTCAAAAGGAGTTTCATCCAAAAATCAAAGAGTTCTCCTTTATCAAGTTATATCCCTTCATCTATATTTCAAATGGAGTCCAAGATAAATGGAGTTATCTTTTATCTACATCTAAATTTCAAAGTAGTCCAAGTTCCATGGAGTCTCATCCAAGTATCAAGATTAAAGGGAGGATTAAGTAAACTTCTTTCAAATTCAAAGAATCAATATGAAGTCTACTCAAGCCAAAGTGGGATTCATGCCAAGAAGGGAGAAGAAAAGTTGCCCATCTCAATTGAGTGTCCCCACTTTTTAAGAGGAGTAAGAGAGAAGGACTTCTCCCCTGTCCTACTCTTTTGTCACCCAACTCAGATAAAAGCCATTCAAGTTGTCACTCAAGCCATGAAAAGCCAATTCAAATTTCAAATTCAAAGAAGATGCCAAGAAGCCAAGGAGTGTTTGAATTAGAATTTAAATTTAAATGTAATTTGAATTCAAAAGAGTCCTATGATATCTTCATGTGTGAAGAACCCTATAAATAGGACCACATACCCCCTTGTAATTATTATTGATTCATGAAATGAAATAATTTTTTTCTTCCACAAAGCTGGGTTAGGCTTTAGTATTTTTCTCTAAGGGTGGGGAGGTCCTTAAGAGCTCAAGACAGGGAGGTCCTTGAGAACTCAAGGCGGTGAGGTCCTTGAGTAGAGGTTCTATCGGATTCGACAAGTTGCTATCGATCTTCTTCAAGCTCTATGCATCCAACCCTTCCTTTTTTCCATTTTGAACTGATTTACTTCATTCTTAAAGTTTTGTTTGCTGCCTTCTCTATAGATCTCAGGTGTTCAAGGACTTTTGCTTCCGAACTGAGATCTGACGGTAGATCTACAATCTGGAGTCCCGATCTTCATCCTGCTACGAGATCTGAGCGACCAAGCAATCGATCTATCCCGAGTCAAAGAGAATCTCCATGGGGTAAGCAACCAATCTTTTCTCATTAGATTTGGTAGTTGAAGCATGGAATAGCCTAATCTTATATGGTTTCCTAGCCATCGGGTCTTTATTCTCTATAGCTTGCGGATCAGATTGCGGGTAAGTAGTTGTTACTTTCTTTAATCTCTTTAGTCTGTTATGCTATGATCATTGATTTTTAAAACATCTTAGACTAAAATTAAATCATCTTACATCGTATCGCATCGTTCCACATCATCTTATCGGTATCAGAACATTAGATTAGATTAGGGTTTCATGCTTGTTGAATTCTCTTTAAGTACTCGGATCAGGTGCTTCACCATGGCCATCCGGTCATAGGAAAAAGTAGGGCTACAAAACCCTCACATCCCATTCAAAGGGGATTTCCTATGGCATGTAGGGTTGCCATTGTGAATTGACTCCTAAAAAAGAAAACAAAGAGAAATGCATCTTTAGGGTTAATTTTCTGCATCCCATCCATTCCAGTACATAGTCTGTTATGTTAATTTTTTTTGCATGTAAGAAGATCAGAAAATTTTGATTTTGTTTTGTTGGGTTCTTTACATTTGGTTTTATTTTTTGGTATTTTTTTAGGATTTAATTCGGTCTGTAAAATTTTTGCAAGCCTATTACTGCCTGAGAAGATTTCTATTTAGAAGTTTAGCATATAGTTTAAATTCCATAAAAGTTTAATTTCTGTAATTTAAAATTTAAAATTTAAAAATTTAAAATTTAAAATCCAAATCTGAAATCTAAACATAAAATTTGAAATTTAAAATTTAAATTTTGAATTGCTAGTGTTATCTTATCTTGATTGTGCATTCATTTTACTTGAAAACACTTAAGGGCAAGCAATATAACATAAGGGAAGAATTGAGACCCTTTCCTTAGCCCGAAACAACCAATCCCATTTGCATAGTCCTAAGCCTTAATTAAAATCAAGTAGCACTTAAAGTTAGGGACAGCAACAAGTCAAGTTTTATATACGTGTTAACCCATTGTAGTAGTCACTTTTGTATATGCTTCTGAGAATTGGTGTCTAAAGCTAGAGGTCCGGAGGCAAACGCCCTAAGCGAACTGGTGGTTCTTTAATTAGGATCTCATGAAAGTAAGGGGAGCCTCCTACCACCCCACCTCTTACCTGGCCAATCGAGGAGTTACTATAGTCTTGGTTATTACCTTGACTAAGCACTATATTGGCCCTTAGGTCTAGGAACCCTAGACTTAGGTTGATTTGTACTGCATGACTACTAGGGCAGGTACCCTATACCAAGATCAACAGACTTAAGCCAGTACAACTGCATCTATGGATTTCAGTCCAAAAAGCCTGATGCATACTTTGATTGAACAGTTTAGGCATACTTTGACTGAACAGTTTAGGCAGTTGAGTGGTAGGCTAGACCAAATTGAGCATAGAATGGGAACCCTTGAGAAATCTCATGTGTCTCTCAGTCAGACATTATGCCTCCTAGACCCACTCCAATTTATATTCCTAGAGCCCAACATCCTGATCCTATTCCTAATCCAAATCCTAGACGCCCAACTCAGGATGAAACTGAAGAAGATAGAGCCTTTAGGAGTGTCAAATTTGATGCGCCCACGTTCGATGGAAACTTAGATCCTAAGGTCTATACAGATTGGGAGCGACATGGATCAATATTTCGAATGGTATGAAATGTCGGAGGAGTGAAAGATGAAATTTTCAAAGTTCAAGTTAGTCCGACAAGCATGATTATATTGGGGTAATACTGAGAGATTAACCCTTTAGAGAGGACACATGTCCATAGTTACATGGAGGGATATGAAAGACAAGTTGAGAGAGAAGTATGTGCCATTAACATATCAACAAAGGCTATTGGATCAATGGCAGGACTTGACCCAAGGTAGTAAGACCGTGACCGAGTACATTGCCAAGTTTGATGAGTTTGTTATGCGATGTGGAGTAGTCGAGTCAGAATCTATGACACTATCTAGGTTTAGAAAAGGCTTGAATGAGGATATTAGAAGGAAACTATTTCTAAAAAAAGTACATGATTTGGAACATGCTTACCAGGTTGCTAGAGACTATAAATGATTTCAAAGAAGACAACCTATCTATCGACCTGAACTCAATAGGTTTAGTAACCCTAGAAATAGGTCAAGCCAAGTTCCTGTTAGTCATCCTAGTCAACCCACACTAGTAGGTCGAATGGATGATCGAGGAAAGACACTAGTAGGTCGAGTGGATGATCGAGGAAAGGCACCAATAGGTCGAATGAATGATAGAGGAAGAGCACCTATAGTACATGGAGAAGGAAGTCAGAATGTAGAGTGTTATAGGTGTCATCATGTTGGCCATTTTGCTAACAAATGCCCTGTACATAACCTACACATAGGTGAGATGGGAGAAGAAGAGGAACCTGAAGTAGCTGATGAGTGTGGAGAAGAAGTATATGAAGCTGAGCTTGATTTAGTAGAGGAGTATGAAAGTAATAAGGAGGAAATAGAGTCACCTGACCTTGTAGGAGTTGTTATGTGTATTCTAGCTCAGACCAAGAAGAACGAGGACTGGCATAGGACCAACATCCTGCAAGCCTTCATCAAATTAGGGGACAAAGTGTGTAAGATCATTATAGACAGTAAGGGTTGTATCAATGCCATTTCTACCAATACAGTCAAAAGTCTAGGTTTACCTACAGCACCCCATCCCAACCCCTATAAGGTTTCATGGATTGATGCAACCTCAATTCCCATTAAGTCAATTTGTCAAGTCACAATCGATTTCCAGTCATACCAAGAGAAGGTCTGGTGTGATGTGTTACCAATGGAGTCAATAGCATAATTTTGGGAAGACCCTAGTTATATGACCATGATGTTACCCTATTTCGAAGATCAAATTCTTGTTCTTTTAATTATCAGGATAAGAGGATAGTCATAACTTCAACCCCATCCAAGGATAACATTAAGAGGGGGTCCAGTATTTTGAAAGAAGAGAAGCCAGGATTGAACCTAATTACTGCTAAGAAGATGGAAAGAGAAATCATTGGAGGTGCACCCATTGGAGTTTTAGTGGTTAAAGAGACTCATGAACAACCTAAACCTGAACACGCTAAGGAAGTTGTAGTGCTTTTGAAAGACTTTCAGGATGTGTTTTCCTGAAAACTTGCCAAATGAACTGCCACCATTAAGGGACATCCAACATGCCATAGACCTAGTCCCAAGAGCTACATTGCCAAACCTTCCACATTATAGGATGAGCCCTACATAACACTTAGAGATGCAAAAACAAGTAGGGGAGCTTTTTCAGAAAGGATTCATTAGGGAGAGTCTTCGTCCTTGTGCAGTTCCAGCCTTGTTAACCCCCAAGAAAGATGGCACTTGGAGGATGTGTGTCGACAGTAGAGCCATCAATAAAATCACTGTTAAATATAGGTTTCCAATTTCCCATTTGGATGATATGTTAGATATGATGGCCGAATCAACCATTTTCTCGAAGATTGACCTTAAAAGTGGCTATCATCAAGTTAGGATCAGAATTGGGGATAAATGGAAAACAGCCTTTAAGACTAAGGATGGTTTGTACGAGTGGTTGGTAATGCCTTTTGGCTTGTCCAATGCTCCTCGCACTTTTATGAGGATAATGACCCAAGTATTAAGAGCCTTTATAGGAAAATTTGTGGTTGTATACTTTGATGATATCCTCATATACAATAAGACAAGGAAGGATCACTTAGACCATCTTTATCTAGTATGTCAGACACTTAGGAAAGAGAACCTATATGCTAATCTTAAGAAGTGTAGTTTCATGACCACTAGGATAGTCTTTTTAGGTTTTGTTTTGACCCCGGAGGGAGTGTCAGCTGATCTTGAGAAGATCAAATCAATAGTTGAGTGGCCCATACCTAGGAATATCCATGATGTCTGTAATTTTCATGGATTAGCCACCTTCTATAGAAGATTTATTGAAGGATTTAGCACCATTGTGGCACCGATTACAGATTGCATTAGGAAGGGAGCCTTCAAGTGGACCAAGAATGCTGATAGAGCCTTCCTAGAGATAAAAGAGAAGATGACACAAGCCCCAATCTTGAGACTTCCTGATTTTTCTAAAGTATTTGAAGTTGCTTGTGATGCTTCGGGTGTTGGCATAGGAGGAGTACTTAGTCAAGAGAGTCATCCTGTAGCCTTTTTTAGTAAAAAATTAAATGAGGTTAAATCCAAGTACTCAACCAATGATAAAGAGTTTTATGCGGTAGTACAAGCATTGAAATATTGGAAACATTATTTACTACCACAGGAATTTATTTTGTACTCTGACCATGAGGCACTTACGTTTCTAAACTCTCAAAAGAAATTAAATCCAAGACATGCTAAGTGGGTAGAGTATCTCCAGTCTTATACTTTCGTGTTGAAGCATCGAGCTGGTTTAGAGAATAAGGGTGCAGATGCCCTTAGTCGCCAATCAATGTTGTTGAATTGTGTCAATACTGAGGTTGTTGGATTTGACAAGCTCAAGGAGCAGTTTGAGTCTTGTCCAGATTTTGGGAAAATCTATGAGAAAATCAAGCAAGTACCATCTAGTTTGGATAGTGATTATACTTTGCGAGATGGTTATCTTTTTAAGGAAAATAAGCTTAGCATACCTAGAACATCCCTTAGGAATTTCTAATTTGGGAGATCTATGCTGGAGGCTTAGCAGGACATTTTGGAAGAAATAAGACTATTCTGGCAATGGAGGACCAATTCTTTTGGCCAAGTCTTAAAAGAAATGTAGCTCAAATAGTGGCTAGGTATAGAACTTGTGCTGTTGCGAAGCAGCAAAGCAGAATACTGGCCTCTATACCCCTTTGCCTGTGCCCGACTGCCCTTGGCAAGATCTAAGTATGGACTTTGTTCTAGGTTTACCCAAAACTATGAGGTGACACGTTCCATCTTTGTCGTGGTTGACAGATTTTCCAAAATGGTGCATTTCATTCCTTGTTCACAAACATTCGATGCCTCTAGAGTCGCCAAACTTTTTCTAGATTAGGTGGTCAATTACATGGTTTACCCAAGACAATTGTGTCTGACAGGGATGTACGGTTCACAAGTTATTTCTGGAAAACCCTCTGGCATATGTTAGGGACTAAGTTGAAGTTTTCTACTACTTATAACCGTCAAATTGATGGCCAGACCGAGGTAGTGAACCAAAGTCTAGGAAACTTGTTAAGATGTCTGGTAGGGGAGAATACTGGCAATTGGGACCTATTACTACCTAGAGCTGAGTTTGTCTATAACAGTTCAGTCAATAGGTCTATTGGTAAGAGTCCTTTTAAAATTATACATGGGTACAAGCCACGAAAGCCTTTAGATTTGATTCCATTACCTATGCATGCCCGCATTTCCGAATCAGCCAAGTCCTTTGCACAACATGTCAAAGCATTGCATAAAGAAATCAGTAACAAAATTAAAAAGAGCAATGAATCATATGAGCACGAAACTAACTTACATAAGAGATTTAAAGAGTTTAACAAAGGGGACTTCGTCATGATCAGGTTACGACCTGAACGGTTTCCAATCAGAACCATGAAAAAACTACACGCCCGTAGTGCTGGACTGTATAGGATTATAAAGAAGATTGGACCTAATTCTTATATGCTAGAATTACCATCTGAGTTAGGTATTAGTCTGACCTTCAATATATCTGATCTAATCGAGTTTAAGGAACCAATGGTGATACCTAATGAGCCATTTGAGCCTGATCCCACCATTGAAAGTGACCCTATCCCAGAATGTCCACCAGCCAAATTACCAGAGAGGAGAGTAAAGATTGAGCAGATCATGGATGATAAGATCATAACTACTAGAAATAAAAACTACCAAAGATATCTGGTTCGTTGGCAAGGGAGACCTAAGTCTGAGGATTCTTGGATCACCAGAGAGGATCTTCAAAAGTTGAACCCTGACTTGCTAGAACATTACCAGAGCCGAATTCACCCATACTCGATGGGGTCGAGTTCCTCCCACCCCGGGAGAATTAGTGAGGACACAAGAGCCAGGAAGAGGAAGCAAACCTTTTCCAATTCAATTTAGATCACCAATGAGTAAGTCCATGTGTTCTTCACAAAGAACACTCGAGTCCTAGTTGTTTTGAGTTTGTAATTAGGTCAAATTGAGTTATAATTTGATCAAATTGAATGTAATTTGGTCAATTAGGGTTGTTGAGTTACCAATTAAGTCCATTGAGTTCATCAATTAGTTTAAGAGTCTTGTAAATAGCATTAATTTACTTTGTTTGTGAATTGTCCAATTTGAGTCCCGTAATTAGTGCTTGGATAAGTCAAGGGGTGTCATAAGTACCCAAGATCCAAGTCATCATTACCTTAGTGGATCAATTCTAGGTCAAAAAAGGGTTGTCCAAATTTTTCACCAAACATTCAGACATTCGGACATCCAGACATCCAGATATCCGAACATCCAGACATCAAGACATCTAAACATTGGGACATCCAGACATTGGGACAACATTTAAAATCCAAGTTTATCCAAGGGAGGTGCCATCCAAACTCTCTTCTCATAGCCCATTTGAAATTCAAATGGAGTTTTCATCTCCCATTTTAAATCCCATGAAGATGACAATTAGGAAAAGTAAAGCAAAAGGATTCTCCTCCCATTTCATGCCATTTCTCTTGAATTGTCGCCTTCTCCACAATGGTCGCCCAACTCAAATTTGAATTCAAATTTAAAGGGAAGTTCATCCAAGAAGATTTCAAATTCAAAAGAAGTTTCATCCAAAAATCAAAGAGTTCTCCCTTATCAAGTTATATCCCTTCATTTATATTTCAAATGGAGTCCAAGATAAGTGGAGTTATCTTCTATCTACATCTAAATTTCAAAGGAGTCCAAGTTCCATGGAGTCTCATCCAAGTATCAAGATTAAAGGAAGGATTAAGTAAACTTCTTTCAAATTCAAAGAATCAATATGAAGTCTACTCATGCCAAAGTGGGATTCACGCCAAGAAGGGAGAAGAAAAGTCACCCATCTCAATTGAGTGTCGCCACTTTTTAAGAGGAGTAAGAGAGAAGGACTTCTCCTCTCTCCCACTCTTTTGTCACTCAACTCAGATAAAAGCCATTCAAGTTGTCGCCCAAGCCATAAAAAGCCAATTCAAATTTCAAATTCAAGGAAGATGCCAATAAGCCAAGGAGTGTTTAAATTAGAATTTAAGTTTAAATGTAATTTGAACTCAAAAAAGTCCTATGATATCTTCATTGTGAAGAACCCTATAAATAGAACCCCATACCCTCCCTTGTAATTATTATTGATTCATGAAATAAAATGCATTTTTTCTTTCACAAAGCTAGGTTAGGCTTTAGGGTTTTTCTCTAAGAGTGGGGAGGTCCTTAAGAGCTCAAGACGGGGAGGTCCTTGAGAACTCAAGGCGGTGAGGTCCTTGAGTGGAGGTTCTGCCGGATTTGATAAGCTGCTATCGATCTTCTTCAAGCTCTACGCATCCAACCCTTCCTTTTTTCCATTTTGAAACGATTTACTTCATTCTTAAAGTTTTGTTTTCTGCCTTCTCTATAAATCCCAGGTGTTCAAGGACTTTAGAGGATGGATCCTTTGCTTTCGAACCGAGATCTAATGGTTGATCTAAAATCTAGAGTCTGATCTTCATCCTGCTGCGAGATCTAAGCGACCAAGCAGTTGATCTATCCCGAGTCAAAGAGAATCTCCATCGGGGTAAGCAACCAGTCCTTTCTCATTAGATTTGGTTGTTGAAGCATGGAATAGCCTAATCTTAGATGGTTTCCTAGCTGTCAGGTCCTTATTCTTTATAGCTTGCGGATCAGATTGCGAGTAAGTAGTTAGTTACTTTCTTTAGTCTCTTTAGTATGTTATGCTATGATCATTGCTCTTTAAAATATCTTAGACTAAAGTTAGATCATCTTACATCATATCGCATCATTCCTCATCACCTAACCTAATCTCTCCTCTAATCAACAAAATTTTACTTCAGATTTTTATCATATATACATCATTAGGAGAGAAATTACCATGAAAAATTTAAAATAAAACTACCATGAAAATAGGAGGAAAAGGGGGTGTGAATTATGGATGGGCATGAGAGACCTTCTTGGGTGCTAGGGTTGAAGGAAAAAAGGAAGAGAAAAAAAAAGGGATTTTCTTAATTTTGATTTTCTTCCTCTTATATCTAGCCCTCTTCATCCTCTTCTTGGATTTCTTAGGAGGCTCAAGAAGTCCAAGAAATAATTTATTTTCAACCATCCTGTGGCCTTTGCATGGATCTAGCAATCTAGGAGGTTGATCATGTCAAAGTTTCATGTGGACATTCATAGAGGCCAGACACCCTATGCAGTTGCAAAGCAATGTAGAGAGCCCTTACCATATGCAATCAGTAGTGTTGATCATAGACCCATGATAAGGTATGAAATTTAATTTCATATTATTTGTAGATTAGATCTATTGCATGCATCGACTAAATTGATACATGCTGATTTTGTTTTCTACTGCATATCATGTTAGGATCTTGCTTCGGATTTATCAGAATTATTTCATATACATTTTTTTATTTAAAATAGTTTTAAAATAGATATTCTTTCACTATGATTTATTTTAAAAAATCCATGCATGAAACCCTACATATTTTTTTAAACATTAGTATCAAAGCAGGTTTTTCATAACATGATATGTAGATGTAGAATTTTACATTTTAGATATAATTGTAATCAAAGTAACTACTTTGGATTGGGTTGATCACCATGGCCATTTGGTCATAAGAGAAAAGTAAGGTTTAAAGGCCCTCTCTTTCAATTCAATAGGGTCTCCTATAGTGTATAGGGGTGTCTCATGTTGTTATATCCCATGAACAAGTAAGGTAAAAGAAAAATCATTGAAATTGTTTCAATAATTAGATCTATTTTTAAGCAACTTAATATTCATTGATTCATTATTTTTTATCTAAAATTAATGTATTAGGATTTATTTTTAAATTTAGAACATGAAACCTAAAATTAATTTCAGCATAAGATTATATCATATAGTTAAGATATAAAAAGTATTTAATATATATGTAATGCATATAAATTATTTAGATCTAAAATTTAGCAAACTTAATATTAATTAATTATTAGGATTAAAAGGTCTAAGATTATATTTAAAATTATGAATTAAAGATCTAATCATGCTTCATAAATCATGGGCTTTGGGTTACCTTGATCTGGTCAAATAACTCGGTTAAACCCAGGGTTAGAATTTAGAACAATATGGACCTAATAGAGAATTGGATTTAATCTAACCAAAAGTTGATTAGGATTAGATTAAGTTTTTATCTAGATCAAATATATAGTGATAGTTTGATCAAGTCCATATTATAACAAATGGACTTGATTATGCCTCAATGGTCAGACCCACGTCCTTAGGCTAGTCCAATCGAATCTAATAAACTAATTAGTGTCTAAGGTAAGTATGACATTTTGATCATGGTCATTAATTGGGGCTACCTCTTACCTGGCCAACTTGTTTGGTGTCTAAGGAAAGACATTAATGGTGAAACCCTCCTATTGATCTCACTTACCCGGCTAATATGGTTAATCAGAATTTGATTAGATAGCTCATCTATTTGAGTTAACCCATGCCAGTAAGAAAAATTAGTTTAACTGATCTAGGTGCCCTTGGACTAATGTGATTCGATCCTTGATGAAGTTAGTGGGAGGATTGTTGATTAGTCTATGTCTTTTCTTTTCTCTAATTCAATGCTCTAAAATTATTAGGTCCTTTAAGTGACAAAATTATAAAGATAATTGAGTCATGGCCTCTCATTAAGAAAGTGATAATGAGTCTAATAGTTAAAATGATTATTAGAGATCCAAAGACCTGGTGCTCATCTAGCTATTGAAATTATTATTATCGCCTAAGTGGCTACCCAAGAGGGGGGTGAATTGCGAATTTAAAATTTTAAAGCAGATAATGTGCAATTAAAATCCCTGTTAATGTGTTAGGTGCTATGGCAGAATAATAAATTGTAGAAGCTAAATAGAGTCAAATAAGCACAACACAAACACACAAAATTTATAGTGGTTCGGAGCAACCCAGCTCCTATGTCCACTATCCAAGATACCACTTCGGATTTTCACTTTATTCACACCTGAATATAGTAGGATTGTTTTATGGGATCACAATCCAAAACCTCTACACTTTGGTTTTAAAGGGATCACCAAAGAAAACCCAACACCCTTTGGTTTTGAACAGGATCACCAAAGAAACCTAACTTGGTTTTCACAGGATCACCAAGAACCTAACTTGGTTTTCACAGGATCACCAAGAACCTAACTTGGTTTTACCAGGATCACCAAGAACCCAACACTTGGTTTTTATCAAAAGCTCACCAAGAACCTATTTGGTTTTTCAACTGGGCTCACCAATAACCCAAACAATTCAAAAATGAATTGAAATAAATGCAAAAATAAATGACAAACTCAATTTGTCGGATAGTTACCGGTGCAGCTTGAGAGAAGTCTACTTGATTACACTTGAATGTGCTTTAATTGCTTCAGTGGCTTCTTTCCAAAGTGCTTCAAACTTCAGATCTAAGTTGGTGAAGACTTGAAGACATACTTGAATGCTCTTTGTGCTCTCTTGCTTGTTGGTAGGTAGGATATTCAATGAAGCTTCTTTTCTTTGAAAAACTTTCTAACTTTGCTTGAGAGAAGTTCAAATCTCTCGAATATAAGGTCTTCCATCACTCCAAAGCAGTTTAAGACATTGCAGACCATTGGGATGAGACATATGACCGTTGGAGCACTTTTTGGCATTCAAAATGGAATTCTGGACTAGCCGTTATGTACCTGAAAGCGATATTCGAGTCAGCTCGGATTCCTTAGAGTTGGCTCAGATCCTTCAAGTCAATAGGTCGAGTCACCAATTCTTCAATGTAGTCAGCTCTTTGTCTCAGTGGTGGGGACACCAGAGACACCAGAATAAGACAGAGGCTTTTCAAACCTCTGTGGATCACTTAGCTACTTTTAAGACCATTGTAATAAAGCTTAATTCATCTAAGTTGTCTTTATTTGAGTCCTGTATTAGTCAGCTCATGTTGAGCTAGTCCAGTTCAGTGCTAGTCAGCTCATGTTGAGCTAATTTTATTTTTCTGAGTCCTGTCCAAACACACTAAAGAATCAAGACCGCATCATACAAGTGAAGACCAAGTCCAATCAGATTGAAGACATGGAAGAATAGCCCAAGTCCAACCCAGCTTGAAGATTTGAAGACCCTAGGAGGAGAAATCAGAAACCCTGGACCAGCCGGAAGCAAAATTGGGCTAGCCCAGGCCCAGGAGGGAGCTAGGGTGCCAATACCTTATGGTGACCACCCTTGGTCGGCCACTTAAAGTCACCCTCTTAGCTGACCAAGGCAAGGAGAGAGGGAGAGATTGTAGGGGTTTTTTCTATCCTGGGTTTCCTTATTTTCTAGCTAGGGTTTGGGTGGGAATAAGACTCCTATGTGATTATTTATGTATCCTTAATTGGAGCCCAAGGATATGGATCTATTTAAAGGACCCTAGTCTCTTGTATGAGAGCAATCTTTGATATATAAAATTCTATTAAGTTCTTGTCTTGCTGTGTGCCTCCCTGCTATGTGCATTAAGGGATCCTGAAGTCCTGTCGAAGTGCTGCCCAAAGAAACCCTAGCCGACCAACCTCCTTCAAGCCTTTCTTCCACATGCCTCTTGTTGTTTTCTTGAGATTTTTCTTATTTCCCACCTTTTTTTCTCATCCTTGATGGTTGTTTGTAGGTCCCAGAGTTCCTACGAATCCAACAACTCCAACCGGGCCGTAATTGGACCACCGAGCAGAAAGCCGGGAATCCGCGGGTCTCTGGCTTGGTTTTCCAGGCCGCATCCATCGAGGAATGAGTGATCTCTTCGCTGCGATCTTCATCAAGCACTTTAGACATTGCCAGGTACACCCCCTCTACCACCAGTAATTTTATTGTAGGAGAACTAGCCCTAACCGAGGCTTGTCAGCCCCGACAATCCCTCTTTACTACTTTCCTAGGTCCTGATCTGTATGCATAGCTTTTAAAATTCATATAGAATTATCTACATCATATTTTAATCTGATATTTGGAATTTAACCACCTCATCCAATCCCTAAAATATAAAAAAATAATTGCATGCATATTAGTCCTGCATCATCTGGTATCAGAGCTTAGATTAGGGCTTGTTTTCTGCATCCTTTATAGTCCATATATGATCTGTTCTTCTAATTGTTTCTCTCTGCTCAGAACTCAAAAAATTCTAATTTTTATTTTCTGGATTCACTTAATTCAAATTATTTTATAGAATTTTTACAAATTTTATTTCGGTCTTTGTAGTTTTTGCAGGTTGAAATACAACCTGCAAATTTTTGGCTCTATTTTTCAGCAAGACAACTTTGGAAGGTTTAGGGTTTTGTTTAGCATCTCTTTTATGTATCTTTTATTTTCAGTATGTTTCTAGCATATTAGACCATCGACTACAAATCATATTTCTTCAAAAGAACCAAAAAAAAATTACATATATAAAAGCTACCTAAAACACTTAAACCCTAATTTTGCATCATCTGCCTGCCATCATTGCATAAACTACCTTTAAGGGCACTCTTGCTATGTCAGATGGGGGGAGGATTTGATCACCTCTCCTTAGCCCAAAACCATATCCCCTGTATTCGATCCCAAGCCTAATCTAAAATCTATTAGACTTAATTTTCCCTAGTGGGCCAGGGACACCAACTGGTCGGGTCCGGGCTAGTGTTGATCACTGTGTCAAGCTAACCTGTGTGTGCCTTGTGCTTAGTGTCTAGAACGGTGGTTCAGGGATTCAATCCCGAAGGGCTTGTGTGCTGGTCTGCCTACCTGGCCAATCTCTGATAGGTATCTAGGATTGGCAATCAGGGACCTAACACTCCCTTTACACCTGCCTACTGACTACAGGGTTACTATAAGCTAGTTTGCCACCCTGATTGAGCATCTAGTTTTGGACTCTAGGTCTAGGGAGTTGTAGTTGGTTTGATCGAGTCTTGCATGAGCACTAGATCAGGAGCATCCTATCATCCACCATCTCCACTTTTGTCTGAATCCATGGACAATCTTGAAGCCCATATTAAAGCCCTTGCTGACCAAATGGCCCAAATGTCTACTCAGTTAACCACCCAGTTAACTACCCAGATGACTCAGTTGACCCAGTCCGATACCCGAACCAACAATAGACTTGACCATCTTGCCAATATGTTTAATCAGTTAAAGGGCCGTGTAGGAACCCTAGAGAAAACCCGTAGGATCCAGACTAGATCCAAACCTGAGCCACCTTTACCCACACTACCCAAATTATATGAACATAGATCCTATGCACCCTCTCCCTATAAGCCTAGTATACCTACAACTTATAGATCTTATGACTCCAGATCCTGAGTCTAGAACCTATGAACCCATATCCCATGAGCCCAGTAGACCCAAGACCCATAAAGCTGAATCCAAATCCTATGATCCCAGATCCTATAATCCCAAGACCCATAGATCTGCGCCCTTGTCCTATGAGCCCAGGGAGCCCATAACCCCTGGGTATCAGCCTAGTACTAGTCATGCTTTTCCTTGTCAATTTGAACCCAATAGTAAGCCACTACCCCTTAGGCAACTTAAACCTACTAAGAGTAGTGCCCATAACCAGAAACTAGGACCTAGCCAATTTTCCCTTAGCCGACCTTTCCCTACCATCCCTTTGATTGACAAGGCTTACATTAACGTGGAAGTGTATGAAGCTGATGTGAACTTAGCGGATGAGTATGAGAGAGAAGAGGAGATACCTATAGATGACCTAGAATTAGCTGACCCTATAGATGACCTAGAATTAGCTGACCCAATAGATAACCAAGTAAAAGCCAACTTAGAGGTAGTTGAACTAGCAGTAGAGGACCAATTAGAGGAAGAGAACTCTGATACTAGGATTTTACCTGAGGAAACACTAGAAAAGGGTCTAATTGTAGAGCCTATTCCTAAATTCCATGAACTAGAAGACTTTATCAAGGATTTGGCTTACTTAACCCATTGCCCTCAGGATGAATCCCTTCCTGCCATTCCTATTGAAGATCTCTTCCCAGAAATTGTTGACCCATCCTTCCATAACATGGACCTTTTCTTGCCCATAGATATACTGCAACCCCATAAGGTTAGCCTCATTAGTCTAGGATTAGTCCCTGACATGCCTTTTTTTATCCTACTTTATCCAACTAACCTTGAACCTTTTTCCCTACACTACCAGATAATTATGAACCCACTTCCTATTTTCTGCCCTTTCTAGACACCTCCAGCATTTCTAGGATCATTAGATTGCATTTAGCTGAGATTAGCATACTGCATGCATTCATCACGCATGTTAGGTTTGCATCTTACTTCTGGCATACTCTTTGGAATTTGCTAGGAGTTCACTATAAATTTTCATGTGCATGTCAAGCTAGGATCAAACCTAGAGAACCTATAATCTGTTAGGTTTAGATCCAAAGAGTTCAATAAAATTTCCTTCCATAGGAATGCAGAGTTGAGTCTGTTAGGTGTAGGTATGAGTCCTTTGCATCACCTGTTAGGAGTCTGCATATGCCCAGCATGTTCACCACCTGCACTAATTTGAAAGAAACTGGCTAATTCCCAAAGAAGGGCCAAGAAATTTGATGTAGTGGATTCTATCTTCGTTAGGCTTAGGCCTAAAAGAAGCTTCATGCTCACAGAGCCGAACCTTTTAAAGTGATAGAGAGGGTTGGACCAAATGCCTATGTGTTAGATTTACCTTCGGATTTGGGCATTAGTTCTACCTTCAATATCGTAGACCTGGTTGAGTACAGGGAATCGGCAGCGATACCTAGTGAGGCCTTTGGACCTGCTCCTTCCATTGTGAGTGACCCTAGCCCAGAGTGTCCACAAATTATTTGGCCTAAGAGAGGAGAACGGATCGAGCATATCCTGGATGATCAAGCCTTAACGACCTGGGGCCGTGGTTATCAATGCTTCCTGGTCCGATGGCAAGGCCGGCCAGAGTCAGACAATTCGTGGATTTCTCGAGAGGACTTGCAATGCCTCAACCCAAACCTCCTCAAGAGATTGTGAGCCAGCTTGATTCCCACTCGACAGGGTCGAGTTCCTCCCACCCTGGGAGAATTGGTGGGGACACCAGAGGCACCAGAATAAGACAAAGACTTCTCAACCCTCTGTGGATCACTTAGCTGCTTTTAAGACCATTGTAATAAACCTTAGTTCATCTAAGTTGTCTTTATTTGAGTCCTATATTAGTCAGCTTATGTTGAGCTAGTCTAGTCCAGTGCTAGTCAGCTCATGTTGAGCTAATTTTATTTTTCTGAGTCCTGTCCAAATACACTGAAGACTCAAGACCACATCATACAAGTGAAGACCAAGTCCAATCAGATTGAAGATATGGAAGAATAGCCCAAGTCCAACCCAGCTTGAAGATTTGAAGACCCTAGGAGGAGAATTAGAAACCTTGAAGCCCTGGACCAGCCGGAAGCAAAATTGGGCCAGCCCATGCCCAGGAGGGAGCTAGGACGCCAAGACCTTATGGTGACCACCCTTGGTCGACCACTTAGAGTCACCCTCTTGGCCGACCAAGGCAAGGAGAGAGGGAGAGATTGTACGGATTTTTTCTACCCTGGGTTTCCTTATTTTCTAGCTAGGGTTTGGGTGGGAATAAGACTCCTATGTAATTACTTATGTATCCTTACTTGGAGCCCAAGGCTATGGGTCTATTTAAAGGACCCTAGTCTCTTATATGAGAGAAATCTTTGATATATAAAATTCTATTGAGTTCTTCCCTTGCTGTGTGCCTCCCTGCTGTGTGCATTAAGGGATCCTGAAGTCCTGTCGAAGTGCTGCCCAAAGAAACCCTAGCCGACCAACCTCCTTCAAGCCTTTCTTCCACATGCCTCTTGTTGTTTTCTTGATATTTTTCTTGTTTTCCACCTTGTTTTCTCACCCTTGATGGTTGTTTGTAGGTCCCCGAGTTCCTACGAATCCAACAACTCCAACCGGGCCACAATCGAACCACTGAGCAGAAAGCCGAGAATCTGCGGGTCTCTGGCTTGGTTTTCCAGGCCGCATCCGTCGAGGAATGAGTGATCTCTTCACTGCGATCTTTGTCAGGTGCTTCAAACATTGCCAGGTACACCCCCTCTACCACTAGTAATTTTATTGTAGGAGAACTAGCCCTAACCGAGGCTTCTCAGCCCCGACGATCCCTCTTTACTGCTTTCCTAGGTCCTGATCTGCATGCTTAGCTTTTAAAATTCATATAAAATTATCTACAACATATTTTGATCTGATATTTGGGATTTAACCACCTCATCCAACCCCTAAAATACAAAAAAATAATCACATGCATATTAGTCCCACATCACTTAGTGCGCAAAACTTCACTCTGGATGAGTCAGCTCTTGATAGCTCGGGTCGGCTCAAACTTATATCTTTGAAAATCTTGAACTCGAGGAGTCGGATCCCTTGAACTTTGGTTGGCTCTTCTTCTCAGGTTTTGAAATCTTTACTCTAGAAGAGTTGTCTCGTTGCAGTTCAGGTCGGCTCGCTTTCTCAGGTCATCAAAATTAGGTCTGGTGGAGTCGACTCTTTCTGGTTCGAGTCGGCTCGCCTGGCTGTTCTCAGAAAACTTCAAAAAACTAGACTCTGAAAGAGTTGGCTAGGACTTATTCCAGTCAACTCGGATTTACTGGAGTTGGCTCGGTTACCTTCGAGTCAGCTCGGATTGCTGCATACCAGAATCCTTGATGCATGCCATGAGATGGAGTCGACTCTTCAACATGCTGGGTCGGCTCGAGTGACTTCTTCAGAGTTTTTACAATTGAACTTAAAGAAAAACTCTCACCAACACTTTTACACATTTCATGCAAACCAACTCAAAATAATTCTAAGGCACACACACACAGAAGTAACCCTTTTACATGATTTTTTCTTAGCCCTTTTATTGGGTTCTTCTTTACAAAATCAGATTACAATACAACTTAAATCAAGAACTAAAGATGTAGTTGAAGTTTGAACAATTAAATCATCCTACAAAATCTTGTAAACCACTTGAAGAGTTGTTAGAAATAAATGTGCATGCTCCAATGTTTGGTTATCATCAAAATCACTTATGGGGTCAACAATTATTCATATTATGATGGCTTAGTGATGGGGACCTCACCAGCATGAATCCCAGAGCAAGCACGAATCTTGGAGCCGTGCGAATCTCGAAATATATCCAGAATAAATTTAGGATTTATCTTTTATTTGAAATTTGAATTAGGATTTGGTTGGTTAGAATTTAGATATGGAAAGGCTTATCTTATCCTATCTTGTATTTGAATTTGAATCATTCCTATCTTTTTATCTTGTATTCAAATTCAAATGAGGGTTGGAAAGGTCTATAAATACCACCCTCAGTCCTTTGTAAGAAAACAGTTTTTGAGAAAAAAAAAATTTGAGTTTTTAGAAGAGTGATTCTTCTTGCCTTCGCCTTTGGGCATGGGCGTGATGCCCTAGTTATCCCCCTTCCCATTCCATCTTCTCTATCCCCTCATGACCTTTGAGATCCATCCTAGCACCTCCAAGTATCGAGGAGGGTGTAATGCCCTAGAGGTGAGAGGTCTCTTCATTAGGGTGAGTCCCAAAGTCCATGAGTTCCAGATCCTTATCCTACATCCCCACTATTCCTTCGCCATCCCTAGATAGAAAAAATATACCAAAAAAAATATATGATATCCTAATTTTGGTGACTTCTAGGCTCACCAACGATCCTACTCATGTCCCCCATCAATTTTGGCATCAGAGCCCAGAAAAATTAGGGTACCTTCATATTATTTCAAATTTCCTCCTACCAGCCGTCCCCCACTTCCCAGATTCAACCCAAAAAAACAAAGAAAAAAAAAAAAATCTCCTAACCCGTTCATCCAGGTCATCAATAATTTTTTTTTTCTTTTTGGATCTTCATCTTTTGTTCTTCATCCATGCTCTTTTATTTCTCTTGATTACTAAAATCTTCTCTGTTCCCCTCGCTATTCCAATCCCAAAAACGTCAACTCCCAAATAATCCATTCCATCACCAATTCCTCCTACCCGTTCCATCATTACACAACACCCCATGACCCCATCTAGATCAAAGCCCCACTGGAACAATTCCTCGAAAGCCCTACTCATCCTGGCCCCTTGCCCGTCGGATGAGTAGCAGCCCTCATCGTCCGGTGTCCACTTCCACCCCTGCAACACCTTAATCTCATACACCATCTCCTCCGGCAACTCTATCTCTGGCAAGCCCTCCGGTGAGCCTGCCAAATCCCAACCCACCATCTTCTTTGCCATCTACCGCATCATCAACCCATCCGAACCTTCTACACGACCTCCGACACCGGCGATCTCTACATCCGCCTGGCCCAGATCCGTCGTCCCCCACCTCGGCCTCCCACTCTATGAATGGTGGTACGAGTCCCTCCACGGCCTTGCCCCAACAGCCCCAGCATCTTCTTCAACGACACCGTCCACTCCGCTACCGCCTTCCCTGCCCAGGCCGAGTCCACCCAACTTACAGCCAAAGATCGAAGTGCCACCGCAAGGTCCTCTGCGATAATATCCAGGGCATCACCAAGCCGGCTATTTGCCGCCTTGCCCACCACGGTGGCATGAAGCAGATCAGCGGTCTCATATACGAGGAGACCCAAGGAGTCCTCAAGATCTTCATTTAGAACGTCATCCGTGACGCTGTCACCTCCACCGAGCATGCCCGCCGGAAGACCATCACCACCACACCACATTTCCCCCCCCCGACTTGCCCCTCTGCTTCCACCGAGAGCCATCATCCCTTGCTCCAGAGAGCATCACCGGGTTTGTAGCGATGGCGTTGGAGAGGCAATCGAACTCGATGAGGGAGATCAAGGTCCAGAAACTGGTGCAAGGGAACCACAAAAAATTATATTCTTGCTTTGTCAGGTTGCCAAATGAGAATACAGCATGGCATCGCCAGGCACTTGCGAGGTTTTCTAGTATAGCTAAAACTTCTAATTGGCAGACTGACTCCTTCTCATTGGAATTTTTGAGTGAGACTTTCTCTAGGGCAAATTCAGGTAAGAGGATTGATTCATTTTTCATAGTACAGGCAATGGCATCAGCATCGAGCAAAATTGGCTCATTTGCAGCCACTGCTGCCAATGACTATGAGCTTCATTTACTTCCTTGGGCATCTGTTGCAGCATGTATATCTATGGCTTGCCTGAGGATAGTGTTCTTAAACAAGGCCTGGCATTCTATTTTCTTCCACTGCCAGTAAGAACGGGATTGCCTGTGCAAGTGAATGGTTACTTTGAAGTCTCCTCTAACAGATGTAGCATATGGTATGGAGCTGATATGGACAGGGGTGGGAAACTTCGGTCTGGAATAGGCTTTTGTTAGAAGATGTGGTGGCTCCTGCTTTTAATGAGTTATTGCTTGGCTTACGGCAAACTTTTGGAACCCACTGAAAGGTACTATTCTTTATGGCCAAGTGGAGCATTCGAGGAGCCTTGGGACATTTTAGTTTAACAGATCTCAAAGCATAGGGATCTAAGAAATGCATGACTTTCAGAGATATCTCATGGCTAGCTGGATCTGAGCCTGACTCGACGGAGTCGAGTTCTCCCCACCTTAAGGGAATGATGGGGACCTCACCAGCATGAATCCCGGAGCAAGCATGAATCTTGGAGCTGCATGAATCTCGAAACATATCCAGAATAAATTTAGGGTTTATCTTTTATTTGAAATTTGAATTAGGATTTGGTTGGTTAGAATTTAGATATGGATAGGCTTATCTTATCCTATTTTGTATTTGAATTTGAATCATTCCTATCTTTTTATCTTGTATTCAAATTCAAATGAGGGTTGGACAGGTCTATAAATATCACTCTCAGTCCTTTGTAAGAAAATTGTTTTTGAGAAAAAAAAATTGAGTTTTTAGAAGAGTGATTCTTTTTGCCTTCGCCTTCGGGCATGGGCATGATGCCCTAATTATTCCCCTTCCCATTCCATCTTCTCTATCCCCTCGTGACCTTTGAGATCCATCTTAGCGCATCCAAGTATCGAGGAGGGTGTAATGCCCTAAAGGTGAGAGGTCTCTTCATTAAGGTGAGTCCCAAAGTCCATGAGTTCCAGATCCTTATCCTACATCCCCACTATTCCTTCGCCATCCCTAGAAAAAAAAAATATACCAAAAAAAATATATGATACCCTAATTTTGGTGACTTCTAGGCTCACCAACGATCCTACTCGTGTCCCCCATCACTTAGTCATTCTTTCTAAATGATGGCCAGGTTGGCTGGCTAAAGTAGGGCTTGGGCGTCATTAGTTTGAAGTACTTAGTCCGTCATATTAATGGTTAGACCTAACCAAAATTTCTAGTGGTAGCCCAAAGGCTTATTGATTAGTACCAAGGATAAAATCATTATCAAATTTTTTTTAGAGAAATAATTGGTTAAGAACCTACCTTTAGATGCACATAGGTGAGCCAACCAAAGTCGGCCTTGTGTGCAGTCTATTGGATTCTGGTACCCTCTAAGAAATTAGTGCAATACCTTGAATTGGAGGTAGATGCTACCAATTTGATCAAAAATAGTGGGAGAACCTTTAGATTAAAGTCCAAGTCTTTAGGATTAAATGATTCATGTACTAATTAGGTCTTGTTCTTCTTTCAAATTAACATGGCCACCACTTTGTCTCTCCATTCATTACTAGATAATAAAAAACTAATGGGATCCAGTTTTAATAGCTGGTATCGAAAGTTAAAAATAGTCTTGGAGAATGAATGGATTTTGTACAAGCTGATAGGTCCAACCTTGAGGAGTCTACTTAGAACTCTCATGGTGTCATCTGAGACACTTATTAGAAGTGGCTTAGGAATCGAACCATGGTCCGTTGTATTATATAGGCATCCATGAAAGATGAATTGAATCACAAGTTTGAGGATGCTCAACCGAAGGGCATACTTCAAGTGTTGAAAGAGTCTTTCGGTACTCTAGATAATTTTGAAAGGTACCAAAAATATCTTATGCCATTTTTAACACAAGGATGAGGGAAGGGGCCTCGGTCATAGATCATGTATTGCACATAATTGAACTGATTGAGCACCTAGGCAAACTTGGATTCCCCTTGCATAAATAGTTAGGGAAGGATGCATCCTTAATTCATTATCGAAATCCTACATAGACTTCCTTGATCATTATAAAGTGACAAGGCCTATAGTAAACTCCCATGGTCTGTTGGGGTTACTACAGACCTATGAGAAGGGTCCTCAACTCCATAAGGGGATGGTGAATGCAGTGGAAGGGTCGACAAGACTTCATCCCTTTAAGAAAGGGAAGAAGAAGAATAAGAAAAAGGTGCAAAGTACTCCAGTGACAAAGCCAGGTCAAACCAAGAAGTTAAAAGCTGACTAGACTCAAGCTGAATGCTTCTACTATAAGAAGCAAGGGCACTAAAAGAGGAATTGTCCTCTTTACATTGCCTTGCTGGACCTGAACAGGCCAAGGAAGAAAAAGAACTAGCAAGGTATTGCTAGACAAGGTAACTATGATAATACCTTGTAGTTTTCTATTTGTGATACTGCTACCTGGATCTTAGATACCATAAGCCCTATTAATATTTGCAATTCAATGCAGGGACTTCAGGTTAGTAGAAGATTCAAAAATAGTGAAAAATTTTTGAATGTTGGAGATGGAAGATCAGTTCTAGTTCTAGCTTTAGGAATACTCAAGCTTATTTTTTATTCTGGTATCATTGTTTTAGGTGATTGTCACTATTATCCTAGTTTTTTATGAATGTGATCTCTGTAGGCCTTTTGGCCAAAAATAGATATAATATATTAATAAAAGATATTATTATGATATCATTTTGAATAGTATTACTATAATGTATGGACGATTGAAGAATGATATTTATGTTTTATCATAGCCTGTGAATATAATGTATGCATCCAATAAATGCTCTATGATTGAAAATGTGTCTGATATTTATCTTTGGCATCATAGGCTAGGTCATGTTAATAAGAATAGGATGAACAGGTTATCCAAGGAGGGAATCCTTGAGGTCAATGATTTTGAATCATTGCCAACCTGTGAATCCCATCTTCTTGGGAAGATGACTAACCTATCTTCTTGGGAAGATGACTAAGATACCTTTATTGGAAAGGATGAAAGAGCCACTGAGGTTCTGAGTCTGATACATACTAATGTATAAGGATCCATAAATACTTTAGCCATAGGTGGATACCACTACTTCATCACATATACTGATGACGTATCAAGGTATGGGTACATCTACTTGATGAGACATAAGTTAGAGTCATTTGACATGTTCAGATAATTTCGTAATGAAGTAGAGAAACAAACTGGAAAAATATTAAAATCATCTAATCTGATCAAAGAGGTGAATATCTTACCAGTGAATTTATGATATATTTGGAAGAGAAAGGGATTCTCTCACAGTGGACTCCCCTCCCGGGACATCCCAGCATAATGGAGTATCTGAAAGGAGGAATCAAAATCTATTAGACATGGTTCGATCCATGATGGGGTTTGCGAGTCTACCTATCTTTTTCTAGGTATTGCATTAGAGTCGGCTTGTTATATTCTAAATAGAGTTCCTAGCTAGTTTGTAGACAAAACTCCATATAAAATATGGATAGGGTATAAGCTGGTACTCTCACACCTTAGGGTCTAGGAATGTCCAGCTTATATCAAACATTTAAAGATAGACTAGCTTGGGCCGATGTTTGACACGTATACATTTATAGGGTATCCGAAGGAAACTAAGAGTTATTTCTTCTACCATGTTGATGAACACAAAGTGTTTGTTAGTAATAAGGCAGTCTTTTTGGAGAGAGAGTTCCTCAGGGAAGGAACTAATGCCTTTAAGGTTGAACTTGAAGAAGTTTAACAGGTAGAAAAATTGACATCATTAACCAAATCCAAAGAACCGGATTTAATTGAATCAAACTTGGAGCCTATTATAGAAGCACCATTTAGGAGATCTAATAGGTGTTGCCCAGGTGGCTTTCCCAAGAGGGGGGTGAATTGGAAATTTAAAAAATTTAAATAGATATGTGCTCTTTTAAATCTTCTTATGTGATAGGTGCTGTGATTTAGATATTTAAAGCAGAAGAAAGTAAAGAAGGAAAAGCACAATCACAAACACAGCAATTTTATAGTAGTTCGGAGCAACCTCGCTCCTACGTCTACTATCCAAGATACCACTTGGGATTTTCACTATATTCACCCATGAAAATATAGTCGGATTGTTTTACCAGGCTCACAATCCAAAACCCAACTTGGTTTTTCAACCGGGCTCACCAAAAATCCAACTTGGTTTTGAACAGGATCACCAATAACCCACACTTGGTTTTGAACAGGATCACCAAGAATCCACACTTGGTTTTTAAATAGGCTCACCAAGAACCTACACTTGGCTTTTCAACCGGGCTCACCAAAAACCCACAAACTCATAAAAGAGTTAAGAAAAACAAGCAATTAATTGACAAACTAAAGTTGTCTGATGGTTGCAGTTGTAGCTCGAGAGAAGCCTTCTTAATTGGCCTTTACTACTCTTCAATGGCTTCTTCAACTTCTTCAGTAAATGCTTCAAGCTTCAAATTTGAGTTGGTGAAGTCTTGAAGGCTGACTTGAATGATCTTTAGTGCTCTTTTGCTCACAAGCTCATTTGATCATTAACCGCTCATTAACCTATTCAAAGGTTGTCCAAATCTCTCATTTACAGAGTCTTGTACTCTTCTTAGGTGGATATAGCCATTGTAGACCGTTGGGATTTGAAATTTGACCATTGGAGCACTTTCAAATTCAAAAATGAAGTTATGGAACTAGCCGTTACATGCCTGGAATCGACATTTGAGTTGGCTCGAATGCTTCGAGTTGGCTCGGATGCTTCGAGTTAGCTCGGTCCTCAGTCAAGTCGGCTCAGATTCTCAGGGTCGTTGATTCCTTACTTTGGTTGAGTCGGCTCGAATTCTCAGGTCTTCAAAATGGTACACTAGAGAAGTCGACTCTTCTTAGTAGAGTCGGCTCACCTGGCTTATTCTTTCAAAACTGATTTTTCCTGGACTTTGGAGGAGTCAACTCGGATTATTGAAGGGTCGACTTGGATGCCTAACTGAATGGTTGAGTCGACTCGGATTGCTTTCGGGTCAGCTTGCCTATTTGATTAAAGAAATGATGCTCTAGACGAGTCAGCTCGAGTTCCTTCGAGTCGGCTCAGATCTCTGCATGCCAGAATCCTTCATGCATGCCAAGAACTAAAGTCGGCTCTCCTTACTCGAGTTGGCTCGAGCGAGTTTTCCATAAGATCTTCAACTCTTCTCCAGAAATCATCCAGCAGCTTTTAATCACTCAAGACACTTTCCAACTCAACTAACAACAGATTCCAACCCATTTGTATAAATACTACTTTAATTTTTCTTTGGGCTTTTCTTTACATGATACATTTACAACACTACACATGACATATAACAAGGTTGTAGGAGTTGTGATTGAGCATTAAAATCATCCTACAAAAACTTGTAAAGTACTTAAAAAGTAGTTAGTAACTCAAGTGCATGCTCCAATATTTTGTTATCATCAAAATCATTCAAGGGGTCAAAAATAGGGTATCGCATCAACTAGAAACAAAGCTAGACTTGTTGCTAAAGGCTATAACCAGGAAGAAGGGATCGACTTTGATGAAACCTTTGCTCCTGTTGCTAGGCTAGAAGCAATTAGACTTTTACTTGTTTTTGCTTGTTTTATGGATTTCAAGTTATTTCAAATGGATGTTAAGAGTGCTTTTTTAAATGGATTTATTGAAGAGGAAGTTTATGTTGAATAACCTCCTGGTTTTGAAAATCATGAATTTCCTAACCATGTTTTTAAATTGCATAAAGCATTGTATGGTTTAAAGCAAGCTCCTAGAGCTTGGTATGATAGATTAAGTTCATTTTTGATGAAGAATGATTTTTCTAGAGGTAATGTAGATAATACATTGTTTTTGAAAAAGAAAAATGATGATCTCTTAGTAGTACAAATCTATGTAGATGATATTATTTTTGGTGCTACTAACGAATGTGTTTGTCAAGAATTTGCAAAGTTAATGCAGAGTGAGTTCGAGATGAGCATGATGGGAGAACTCAACTTCTTCCTCGGACTCCAAATTAAGCAAACCAAAGAGGGGATCTCTATCAACCAAGCCAAGTACACAAGGGAAATATTGAAAAAGTTTGGGATGGAGACTACCAAACCAATAGGTACCCCTATGAGCTCTTCATGTAAATTAGACAAAGATGAATGTGGTAAATCAGTAGACCAAAAATTATATAGAGGCATGATTGGTTCACTGCTATATCTAACTGCCAGTATACCAGATATAATGTTTAGTGTTTGTATGTGTGCACGTTTTCAGTCTGCTCCTAAAGAATCACATCTCTTAGCTGTAAAACGTATATTTAGATACTTATCTGGGTCAATCGAAATTGGTCTTTGGTACTCTAGAGAGTCATCATATGAATTAATTGCTTATTCTGATGCTGATTTTGCTGGGTGTAAACTTGATCGTAAAAGTACTAGTGGAACTTGTCAATTCCTAGGAGTTAATTTGATTTCATGGAGCAGTAAGAAACAGAATTCGGTTGCTCTATCTACGGCGGAAGCCGAATATATAGCAGCTAGAAGCTGTTGTGCTCAGATTCTATGGATCAAACAACAACTCGAGGACTTTGGCATCAAACTAACTAAGACACCCATAAGATGTGATAATACTAGTGCAATCAATTTAACGAAAAACCCTGTACAACATTCAAGAAGCAAATATATTGAAATAAGACATCACTTCATAAGAGATCACGTTCAAAACTCTAATGTGTTATTAGAATTTATTTGTACTGATTATCAATTGGCTGATATATTCACAAAACCATTGAATGAAGATAGATTTTGTATGATCAGAAGAGAACTGGGAGTCATTGATCCTTTTGCTTGAAACTCTTCAATTTTCATCAAAAATTCCTCAAAAATGATTTATAAATTCTCAAATATGTTTAAAGGTTATTTTTCTAAATTTTATCAAATTTTTTTAAATTTTACAGAATTTTATTTTGGGTAATTTATTGTTGGAGGTCGACACTTTAATTTTCGGAGGTCGACACTAGAGGTCGACCCCTAAGGTTTTTGGAGGTCGACACTTGAGGTCGACCCCTGAAAATTTTTAGAGGTCGACACTTGAACGGAAATCTCCTTTTTTAAAACCCGTCCGCAAGCCACATTTTCTCCATTTCTTTCCATTTCTCCTTCATGTGGTCCCCCTCCAACTTCCCTAAACCTCTAAACAGTGGATTTCCAACCTTCTCCTTCATCTTTTTGGGTAATCCTCTCCTCTCCTCTTGTTTTCTTTAGAACCAAACCATTTTCTGACCGTGTTCTTGGTTTTGGACAACCGAAAGCATTTGCATCTATCTACCCTCAAATCTCGGTTGTTTTTCAATTGAAATCACTTATTTCCTTCCTCCGTTTCTTACATTTTCTCCATTTACTCTCGATTTTCTCCATTTTCACAAACCCTATCTCACCATTTCACCATTTCCTCTTTTTCTCAAACTGTGAACCTCTCTTTCCCTCTCTTCTCTTGGTTCCTTCCTCTTAGCCTTGCTTTATCGTACTTCTCCCTAATTTACCCCTCTTCCCTTCATATGGGTCCAAGAAAGCACTTGGCAGTAAGGAAAAGGAGATTGGAACAAGGCCAAGGTAGCACTGAGCGATGAAGAAAGGTCAGACATGAGTGTGAGCCGACCCCAGAGCAACCTGCACCAGTGCCAGTCGGCTTAGTACGGAAGAGCATTGCGAGTGGGAGGCGTGTGGATATACCTTTCTGGGATCAGCATCACTTTTTTTATAGGAGATGTGCTAAGAGATGCAGGTCTGGTTCACTTCTGCACGATGACTGAGAGATTCTACCCAGACCTCATCAAGGAGTTCTATGGATCCATGGCCACTGATGGCATTGGATGGTCAGCTACTGTACGTGGGATCGAGATTCCAGTGACACCGGAGGTCATCAGTCGTGTTTGGAGGATTCCACTTCATGGCACTGCTGCCACTTCGATCAGCGACAAAGAGCATGCCTTCAGATGTATTCTAGAGCGTGAGGATGTTAGCGGCATTTCCACAGTAGCCGCTAACTAGCTTTCTCTGGAGATGAGAGTGCTGCATCATATCATCGCCCATATCTTGATTCCGAAGAGCGGGAGATTCGACTTTATCACTGAGCGTGAGTTGGTGTTGATGGTGTCCCTGAGACAGCGGACTCCCATCAACCTTCCCAGGATCATGCTTCAGCAGATGGGTGAGGCAGCATCTCACAGGAGACTAGTTCAGCCATATGGTATGGGGCTGACACAGCTATTCAGGGAGCATGGTGTTTCATTTGATGGTATACTCTTCAGTCAGCTGCAGCATACTGATACATATGGAGAGAAATCCCTGCATAGGATGGGATTTCGACTGATTGGTGACCGTTGGGTGCGATGAGAGTCTGGCCAGGAGCCAGATGAGGAGGATGAGATCCGAGCAGCTGAGGCAGGGCCTTCAGAGCCTACTGATCATGGTACACCTCCTCATCCAGCACCAGAGTCAGAGACTGCGGAGCCTGAGCCATTCACGTCACCACCCTCATCAGCTCCAGCACCTACTGCTACTGCTACACCACGGAGGACTACAGTGAGGATATCGGACTTTGAGCAGAGAGTGACTGATCACATTTCAGAGGTCCGGACAGAGATTGCTGGTGTACGACAGGAGCTACATGATCTGCGGATACACATAGATATGCGCATTGGAGCTCTCTCAGCTAGTGTAGATGCAGGATTCCGACAGATCCTCAGCCTACTGAGATTAGCACTGCCACCAGGGACTGTAGATCCGACAGTATCTCCTCCACATTCTGATGATGATGATGATGGCTCCAGTGGATACAGTGATAGTGATGGAGATCAGCCTGGAGCAGGTAGCTCTGATGTTCCACCTGCAGATCCGATTCCAGAGATTCCCCCTTCTACTGATCCTCCTTCTACTGATCTTCCCAGTACAGATCCTCCAGCTACAGATGTGCCAGTAGATACTGAGTTTACTGAGTCACTTTTTGAGACTATTACAGGGATTCCGGATGATAGAGATGAGCATACAGAGACAGATATTGATGATCCCACTGCTTATGAGCTAGTCAGCAGGCACACTCCAGCTCAGTCTACTCAGCATACCGATCCATTTACTCCTTCTTCTACTGCTTCTGTTAGGACACCTGTGGAGCCTTTTTCTCGGACCTATAGATCTCGTAGGAGTACCCCTAGGTCTGGTCCCTCTCTGAGGACTCGGAGTCTCACTCATAGGACTCCAAAATCCTCATCTAGGATCTCGGCTCCTATCTCTTTTGATATACCTTCCGATGAGGAGTAGCCTCATAGATTTACTTGATGTATGTTGTACTTAGTTTGCTTTGTATAATCTGATGTATCAGTGTTTTGTGCTTCCTATGTAAGCAATTTTGTAACTGAATACATTTATACACTTATCTATATTGTGATATTTTACTGTCTGATACCAGCTCTTAGCATTTATCTTTTTAAACCCTCAAGTTGGAATGTTTTTGTTATCTCGAATGCACAAATTGAGGGGGAGCATGTATTTTATGCAACTAAGTATTTCATTGCAATGGAATGGTATCATTTGTTTTTATCTTTTACTACAAAGAATGCACTTTTTGATTCTTGACAAAAAGGGGGAGTATAGTAAAGTTTGTAAAGTATATATGGTAAAGTATGACTCTTTCATAGAATAGAGTAGAGCAAAGCTATTATGGTTCTTAACTTTTTGAATCATGAGAATGTTTTCACAAAAAAATAAATAAATAAATAGATGAAAAGTAAAATTTTTATGATATACTCATGCATGTGAGGGTTCTTTGAAAATTTTTATTAGTGCTATATTTTACTTTTGGACTTAATTGCATATATACTCAAGGTTTTGTCATCATCAAAAAGGGGAAGATTGTTGGCTTTGGCCCCTTAGTTTTGATGATTAACAAAAGGTTGAGTATATGTTTGGACTAATGTTTCATCTCAAGATAAAGTTTCAGGACTTAGGTTATTCAAAGAGAGTACTAAGAGTACAATGATGAAACCAAGCTTGCCTGATTTTGGAAAAGAGCTCTTCTACCTTGAACAAGATCAAATTTCTCATATTGGACCTTCCTGTTAAGAAGTAATTGACAAAAGAAACAAAGGCTTAGAGAAACTCAAGCATGGCACGCACCTCTCTAGAGTTTCAGAAAATTTCAGATCAGAGGTCGACCACCAGAGGTCGACACCTTGTCAAAGGTCGACCACCAGAGGTCGACTCATGAAGAAAAGAAAAGTTCAGCAAGGCTGGCATGGCAAAATTTCATTGGCACGCTCCAGAGGTCGACCACCAGAGGTCAACACCTGTCCAGAGGTCGACACCAGAGGTCGACTCATAGCCTGAGAATTCAAACTGGGCAGAACTATGGTTTTCTGGATTTTTGCCTAAAATAAACTAGAGGTCGACTCATGAGGTCGACACTTGATCCAGAGGTCGACATGAGGTCGACTCATGGCATAACGGCTAGTTTTTCTGAACTTTTGATTTGATTTCTAACGGCCATAAACGGCCATATTTTTTATTCTAACGGTCTTGTGGAGTTGTTTCAGCTTGAATGAGATATTTAACCTCCACCAAACTTCAAAAAGAAAAGGAGACAAAGTGAAAAAGCTTAGAGTGAAAGTACAAAGCCTTCAATCTATTCCAAGCCAAAAGAGTGAGAAAACCAAGAGATTCCTTAGCCAAAAGCTTTCCATCTTTGAGGAATCCAACTTTCAAGTATTTGGCATTTAGTGAGGTCCAAAGATTCCAAGAGAAAGGCTTGAAGAGTCTCCATCAAGAGCTACATCGAATTACTTTTTGCTCAAAAGGAGTTTGTCTTGTTTTATTCATTGTATTCATATTTTTTTGTCTTAGGCTAGTTTCAAGAGAATTTGAAACTAGTGTGAGATTTGTTGGTGAGCCAATTGATAAAACCAACTAGGGTTGCTTGTAAGCCTGAAGCCAAAACAAGTGTGTGAGGTTTGTTGGTGAGCCAATTGATAAAACCAACTAGGGTTGCTTGTAAGCCCGAAGCCAAAACAAGTGTGTAAGGTTTTGACTTGTGAGCCTGGTAAAACAAGTCGGCTGTAATCTAAAGATTATAGTGGAAATTCCCAAGTAGAGCTTGGGGAGTGGATGTAGGTGCTAGGTGCACCGAACTACTATACTTCTTGTGTGTTTGCATTGCTTTACTTTTTATCTTCTTTTGCTCTTTAATTGTTGTTTTATTTCATTGCTTCCGTTGCACAATCACTTGAGCACTATCTCTCTTCACCTTTGAACTTGATAGCACATATATTGCTTTAATTTTTTTAAAATACCCAATTCACCCCCCCTCTTGGGCACCATATCTGGGCAACAATTTGAATTAATGAAAGGATTGTTTCCTTGTGTTCTAGTTTTCTTGAGTTCTTGTTTGGTGTGAAAGTTTTCTAGCTAGTTTGAGTGTGTAGATCCTTATCCAAGGAGAGAATGAGAGTTTTTTAAGTTTGAGTTTGAGAGTGAAGAGTGTTTTGCAAGGAGTAAAGGATGGGATGCCCATTGATGGATCTATGATCAAGCTCCAAGTCCCATGCCGCCGGCGACTTTCTTCTTCTTCCTTTTTTTCTTTTTTTCCATTCCAACTCCAATTCTTCTTCCATGTCTAATCCCAAATTTCTTTGCAGGTTTTCTCAGGTTCCTAGGTCAAGGATGAAGGTCTCCACGCCATGGATCAAGGCCAAGGTGAGTCTCAAAGTAGAGAGTACCAATCTTGACTTCTAGGCCTCAATCCTTGAGTGATGAGAGCTCATTTTTCCATCAAATAATTAGCCATCATTGTTGGTAGGAAAACTCTCCCTAAGCTTTATTAGATCTGATCATTTGAAGGTTAACTTGCCCTAATAGTAATGGTTTCCTTGCCATGAAGATCTTAATCCTTATTTTGAATTAGATCTACATTGCGGGTCTTAAAAATTAGATCAACTAGTCTCCTTATAAAAATTCTTTTCTTGGATTAATTTAGCCCATTTATTTGATAATTAATTGCTCAAGTTTGCTTGCTGGTTAGCTTGCCAAAACTCTTCATTCATTATTTTATTTTCATTCCCCAATCAAGAACCCTTTAAGTAGATTAATTAGTGTCCACACACTATTGATCTCCATGGACTCCTTTTTGGATTTCATGACTTCAAACCATTTTTTAGAGTCAGAACTCTGCATCGCATCTATGTAGGCAATCAGATCTTCATTTTCATCAAGTTCAACAAGATCACCATCTTGGATTAAAAAATTATAGTATCTACTGGTTGACATAGTACCCTACAGGATCTCCTTAAGTTTGCCTCTACAACAAGCTCCAAGTTTGATTAAATTTATTCAGTTAATTATGTCAGCTCTTCTACATATCAAACTTTTTCAAGTTCAATCTTAGAGGCATTAGTTCCTTTCTTGAGGAACTCTCTTTCCAAAAAGATTGCCTTACTACTAACAAACACTTTGTGTTCATCAGTATGGTAGAAAAAATAATCCTAGTTTCCTTCGAGTTTCCTATAAATGTACACCTATCAGACCTAGGCCCAAGCTTGTATGTTTTTAAATGTTTGACATAAGTTGGACATCCCCAGACCCTATGGTGTGAGAGTACTAACTTACACCCTATCCATATTGCATATGGTGTTTGTATTTATAAACTTGCTAGAAACTCTATTTAGAACGTAACAAGCCAACTCTAATGCATATCCTCGGAAGGAGATAGACAGACTCACAAATCCTATCATGGACTGAACCATGTTTAACAGGGTTCGATTCCTCTTTTTAGATACTTCATTATGCTGAGGTATCTTGAGAGGAGTTCATTATGAGATAATCCCATTTTCTTCTGAATATGTCATAAATTTATTGGTAAGATATTCACCTTCTTGATCAAATCAAAGGATTTTAGTATACTTACTAGTTTGATTCTCTACTTCATTATGAAATTGTTTGAACATATCAAATGACTCTCTGACTTATGTCTCATCAAATAGATGTACCCATACCTCAGTAGGTCATCAATAAACAAGATGAAGTAGTGATATCTACCTATAGCTAAAGTGTTCATGGGTCCACATATATCAGTATGTATTAGACTCGGAACCTTAGTGGCTCTTTCATCCTTTCCAATAAAAGGTGACTTAGTCATCTTCCCAAGAAGACAGCATTTGCAGGTCGACAATGATTCAAAATCATTAACCTCGAGGATTCCCTCTTTAGATAACATGTTCATCCTATGTTTGTTGATATGACCTAGCCTATAATGCTAAAGGTAGACATTAGACACATTTTTATCCTAGGACATTTATTTGATGTGTACATTACATTCACAGGCTATGATAAAATATAAATGTCATTTTTTAGTTGTCCATGCATTATAATAATACCATTCAAAATGATATCACAATAACTATCTTTTATTGATAAATGATAACCATTTTGACCAAAAGGCCTATAGAGATCACATTCATCAAAAATTAGGACAATAATGATAAACACCTAAAATAATGGCACTAGATTCAAAAACAATCTTGACTATTCCTACAACTAAAACTGGAACAGATCTTCTATCTCCAACATTCAAGAATTTCTTGCCATCTTCGATCTTCTACTGACCTGAAGTCCCTACAATAAATTGCAAATATTAATAAGGATTCTAGTATCTAATGCCCAAGTAGTAGTATCACAAATAAAAGGAATTACAATATGTTATCATATAAGTTCGTTATCTAGCAAACCTTGCTGGTTCTTCTTTCTTAGCCTATTCGGGTCCAGTGATGATAGGGACATCAGGTCAACCCTACTTCACTATGGGTCCCTGAGTTTTGAGTTCCTTAGTCATGATTCCAATTTTATCTTTGAGCCCAATAATCAAGTCCTGTTAGTCCTTTGAGTCTTGTAAGTAGGGCTTAAGTCAATTGAGTCACTTAAAGTCCTGTAATTAGGGTTTTGATCAGTTAAGCCTGATTGTGCCCATTGAGTCCTGTATTTAGGCCTTGAGCTTGATTACACTTGAGTCCTGTATCTAGAGTCGACTCATGCCATTAGGGCTCATGAGTCAAGCTTGAGATTACATTCAAGCTTAATTGAGCAAGTCAGCTCATTGTGAGCCATTTGTCAATTTTGAGCTCTTAATCATGTGTCAAGTTAAATAACTAATCCAGTTCAGTTAAGTTGAGTGAGTCCTATAATAAGTTGAGTTGTCTCAACCTCATTCCAGTCCAATTGAGTCCTGTAAGAGTCTAGTAAGTTGTGTTCTTTAAAAATTTTATACATGAGGAGGAGCATCAGCTAAAGTCTTCACCAGGATCCCAGAATAAAGTAAGTCCATAAAAGATACCAGGGACCAAGAATATTCTTCCAGCATCCCAGCCTAGAGTTTCCAGCCCACCAGGATCAAGCCCATGTGCAAAAGCTCTTTGGAGGCCGCCCAAGCCCATGTTAGAGATGCCCTTTGCTGCCTAAAGTCAAGCCCAAGTTCAATTAGGCATCAAAGCCCAAGAGACCAAGATTCCCAAGGAATATATGTTGGGAATTATGTTCCAAAGCCAATCATCTAGGCTGTAGATGGTTGTGCTACCTTGTATTTTGTATATGAATTCTTTTAATAAAAAAGTTATTTATTTTGGTTGTTCATCATATTTATATTTTCCTGAAATGAACTCTTGTATGATGGAGTCCTTAGAACTACATTGTTTGGTATAGAGATGATATATGAAGTAGTTCTTAAACTAGTTCACAACCAAATGATACATTATTATAGGATGATGATGTATCAAGTATAGGTTGTTGTATGTCACATTTGTTGGTTGT
The DNA here is from genome assembly GCA_021397845.1 of Areca catechu. Taxonomy (NCBI): domain Eukaryota; kingdom Viridiplantae; phylum Streptophyta; class Magnoliopsida; order Arecales; family Arecaceae; genus Areca; species Areca catechu. Next base: position 5,825,741 of record JAHSVC010000059.1, read on the forward strand.
CCTCTTAACCAAGGAGTATGGAGACACTGGTGTGACATGCAAGTGAAATGTATGGCATCTCACTAAATGTAACCATCTGCGGAGCTCCCTTCTACCAAAAGGTTGCTCATGAAGGGATATGGCTATATGTGTTCCTCAAACCTGAGATTACCATAGTAGCTTGCAAGCAACTCACTGTACTTTGGTGCCGGACTACCTGGATTTCTAATCCAGTGATGGAAGGTTATGGGTACAGTCAAGTACCTGTGGAGCGATGGTGGATCAAGATGGAATTAACCTCTCCAAATAGTTTTGAGTGAATGACTCATTGTGTCTCAATTTAGCAAAACCTTGGTCAGGGTAGTTCTTGTGAAGAGTCACGGAACTTATGAGGTTGAGACATCATCTGGATAAACCTAATTAGGGTTGGCAGTCGAACCCTAGGTCATCCTGAGCCTTATGAGATCAAAGGATGAATTATGTAGTAACCATATGCCAGAGGTTCTTGTGAGGTGCTCTGCATCTTCGACCTATCCAGACGTTGGGTATCATTGCTAGATGAGGACTTTGACTGGTACTGAAAATATTCCAGTGCTACCGGCTTTGTGTTCAAACCTATGGGGTCTTACACCATAGGGGATTTCTATCTGATCTTAAGGCTAATCAAGGATTGAGAATCATTTATCATCACTGGAAGTCAATATGATTGACTTTGTTCCAAGTGTTGATACTTGAAATTTTGCAGGTGTTGACACTTAAATGTCGACACTTGGAAATTTTCGTGAGTCGACACTTCCTGTGACAAGCAAAATTCTGAGAAGAATTTTGAGGATTTTGGGCAAGTTTTGACCTCGTTTGAATTTTAAATTCAAACCAGTTTTGGCTCCAAGGTTATTTGGTATGATAGTCATACTTACCTTCTTGGGTTGGACCCATTTGGTATGGCCTTGATCCTCTCCTCCATTCTCTCCCTCATTTCTCCTCCTTCCTCTTTCTCCCTCTTATGGCTGCACCTATAAATGAAGGTCATTCTATAGGCTACAAAGTTACAACAACTAGAGAGACACAACAAAAGAAAAGAGAGAAGATAGAGAAGGGTTATGAGAGGTCCAGGGATTTGGTGTGAGAATCTTAGCATTCTAGCTAGGTCTTGGGAAAAGAGTTCTCTTGGAAAAGGGTTCTAGCTCTCCTCCTAGTCTTCCTGAAAGAAGAAGATCGGCCCAAGGATCCCGAAGAGCTAGCACTCTGAGGGAGTTGATCAGAGTCGAGCCTAGGTATAGATTACCTATAAAGGCCAAACACGTGTGTGGCTCGAGCACCCTCCTCCTTTTACAGCTTTTTCTCTAGTATAAAGGTATGGTACTTCTATTTTGGTATTTCTATCTTGCTTTGATGTTATGATGCATGCTATTACATTATGCTAGATCCTGTTGCCGGTAGGTCGGTAGATCATTTAGATCTATCTACCGAGCCTTCTGCTGTGCATGTTTTAAAACTATTTTAAAATGCATATTTTTGCCCTGCTTTCATGAATGCATGTTTGCATATTGGTATGCTTCGTAGATGCACTTCACCTTCAAAGGTATCAGAGTAATAGGTTCCTTTTTGTAGTATAATGATTCAGCATGCTAATAACATCACTTCTTAAGTACTTGGATTGAGTGCTTCACCATGGCTGTCCGGTCATAGGAGAGAAGTAGGGCTGTAAGACCCTCTCTTCCCATTCAATGAGATCTCCTATGGTGTGTAGGGTGCCGATGTGATTGACTCTTGAAAAAGAAAATAAGAAGCAAGAAAATGTAGATTAAAAATGTTTAATCTAATGAAATGATCATAAAACAACTTTAGATGAGATCTAAGAGTTTTTATAAATAGGTTTTGATTGAATGTTTGGAGAAACATTGGATTTGAAGTCACTATTTTTTCACTGTCTCAGGCTGTGAGTCGACACTTGGCCTTATAAGTGTCGACTCATGAGTATTTTTGCTTGAGAACTGGGTTCTATTTTTTTCTCTATGACATATTGAATTGTCGACCTTGACCAGGATGTGTCAACACTTGGGTTTGTGAGTCAACACTTGGCCTTGTAAGTGTCGACTCATGAGTATTTTTGCCTGAGAACTAGGTTTTGTTTTTTTCTCTGTGACAGATTAAAGTGTCGACCTTGACCAGGAAGTGTCAACACTTGGGCTTATGAGTCGACACTTGGCCTTGTAAGTGTAGACTCATGAGCAGGTGCCAGAAAATCTGGAGTTTTGTTTTCTACCTGTCTCAGCCTTAAGTCGACCCAAGTGTTGACACTAGGTGTCAACACTTGCTCCTGGTGAGTCGACACTTGGGATGAAAATGCAAAAAAATAGTGAATTCAAATTTTGAATTTTTTGTAAAATTGTTTTACATCTATAAATTAAAATTATTTTAATTTATTTAAGGCTATTGAACTTAATTAAAAATAAGAATGACTAAGAACTCTAGGAATGTGATTCAAAGATTTTAAGTCATTTTAATAAGCCTTAAGGGTCATGGTTTAGCTTTTATTAGGTCTTAATTGGGTTAGACCTAAGTTTAGATGCATTGGACAAAAATTAAGAACTAATCTAATCAAATGTTGAGTTAGGATTTCTTCTCTAGATGTATCTAATAGTTAGATTGATTAGTCCATGATCTAAATGAACTAATTTGTGGCTCAGTGGAAACCCCGAGTCTTTAGGCTAGTCTAATCGAGTCTGATGAATCATTGGTGTCGAGGTAAGTTTGGCATTTGATCATGGTTCTTTGAGGCTACCTCTTACCTGGCCAACTCTATTGGTGTCTAAGGCAAGATTGTTAATGGTGGAACCCACCCATGATCTCACTTACTTGGCCAATGTGGTCGATCAGGATGATTGGATAGCTCACTGACTTGTGTTAACCCTTGTCACCCAAGGTTAATCAGTCTTGACTGATTTTAGGTGCCCATGGATCCTTAGTTATGGTAACCCTCCTAGATTACTGATTTGGTCAGTGGGAGGTTGATCCATATTTTTTCATCTCTTCATCTATCACATTATTTAAAAACCCTCTAAATTATTAGGTCCTTAAAAGGACAAAGTTATAGGGATAACCTACTCCTAGCCTCCCATTAAGGGGGATGGTAATGGATCCAATAGTTGGGTGCTCATCGGTAGATCCAAAGATTGGGTGCTCATCAGGCTATTGAAATGTTGTTCCTAATATGATGGCTCAGTGTGACTCTCTTAACGATGGTCAAGTGGGCCGCCACAGTCGAGCTTGACTATTCGTTAGTTAGAAGTATTGAGTTTTGTCATGTTAATGGTTGGACCTAACCAGGACCTTCATAGGAGGCCCAAGGCCGATTGAAGTGCTCCTTGGGGCAAAACCCAATTACTAGAGGTTACTTGGAGAAGTAATTGGTTAAAAATCTACCTTTAGACATGCATGGGTGGGCCGGCCAAAGTCGGGCTCATGTGATGTCTATTGGACTCTAGTACCTGCTAAGGAATTAAAGTAATTCCTCGGATTGGAGGTAGAGGCTATCAATTTGAGCAAAATAGTGGGAGGGACCTTTAGACTAAAGCCATGTCTTTAGGTTAATATTCATATACACTAATTAGCTTTGATTTTCCTTTCAGATGTCTTCCAACATGTCACTCTGGTCTCTTCTTGACAAACGAGAAGCTCAATGGACCCAACTTCGATAGCTGGTATCGAAGGCTCAGGATTGTCCTGGAGCATGATGGATCCTGTATGTGATATCGGATCCGGCACTTGAGATCCCTGCTGCCAATGCTCGGGGTTCGGTCAGAGATACGTATCAGAAGTGGCTCTCTGACAGGACCACTGTCCGATGCATAATGTTGGCTACGATGAATAACGAGTTCAATCACAAGTTCGAGGAAGCCCAGCCGGAAGAAATCCTTTAAAGGTTGAAGGAGTCTTTCGAAACACCAGACGATGTTGAGAGGTACAGGGTCTCCTGTGATATCTATAATGCGTGGATGCGTGATGGGGCCTCGGTCACTGATCATGTATTGTACATGATCAAGATGATTGAGCGCCTGGGCAAGCTCGACTATCCCTTGCATGAATTGCTTGGGAAAGATGCGATACTGAATTCCCTCCCTTCTTACTATCTAGATTTTCTCGATCATTACAGAATGAATAAGCCTACAGTTAACTACCACGGTCTGTTGGGCTTGCTGCAGACTTATGAGAAAGACCATCAATAAATAAAGGGGCAGTGAATCTAGTGAAAGGATCTTCGGGAGGGCATCGTCCCTTTAAGAAAGGGAAGAAGAAAAATAAAGGGAAAATGGTGCTAAGTGCTTCTGGGCCCAGTCATGCCAAGAAAGTGAAGGCTGATCAAAGTCGTGTAGAGTGCTTTTTCTGCAAGAAGCAGGGTCACTGGAAGAGGAACTGTCCTCTTTATATTGCATCCCTGACCCGAACAGGTCCAAGAGAGAAAGCTGCAGGATTGATGCGGCACGATGATGAGAATGAAATCTAAATGATGAATTGAGAAATGAGAGCAATGAAGCCTATTAACAGGTACTAAATTTTAGATCAAAAGTACTAAGGTAAAGCTATGGAAGGAGCACGGAAATTGGAACTTATGCCGCGATGTAGTTATTTAATCCTAGAGAAGATTAGGGCTAATGATTATGGATTCTAAACCTAAGAAAACTGTCTTCAATAACCAGACTTAAAAATATTAGAAGGGAATTGTTACCATGATGAGCATCCTTGTTGGTGTAGATTCGTTGAAGCAATCAAATAAACAAGCCCTGGATGAAAAGATGACTCTTCCATCGAAACAAGTTCTCACCATATTGATCTGATGGCAATGACCCCCTTCTTGAACTCGGATCGTAGAAGAAACCCTGTGCAATGAAGGAATTAGGACTAAGCTGATTTGAAGGAATACCAAATCAAAGTAGGAGGAAGGAATTAAGAAAACAAGTGGTCGTTGAGGGAAGATGGGATCCTTGGAGAAGTCGTTGGCTTGGGAGGTAGAAGATCACACGCCAAGATTGAAACACAACCACACTACAAAACACTTGCTTCATAGAAAAACTACTCTTCCTTTGTTTCATCATCCAAAAGCTCCTTTACCATGGGCGTACAGAGGCTTTTATTGGCTTTCAATCAATTTGAAATTCCCCATATCATGGAGAATATTAGGGGGGGTTACATGAATTGTGGAGGATTTGGTGGAGGGTTACATGGAATGTGGAGGATTTGGTGGAGGGTTACATGGAATGTGGAGGATTTGAATCCTTGGTCCCACTTGAAGTTGGCGCCTCTTGGTGATTACTTGGCAAGGTGAGTTGGCATGGTGAGGTCCCACTTTGAAGTTGTTTTGATGTGGCACCACTTGGTGATGACTTGGCAAAGTGAGTTGGCATGGCGAGGTGGTTCCAAATCCAATGATGTGGCAAGGTGAAATGGCATGGTGACATGGCGCATCCTTCTCCATGGCACCCTTGGAGATGACTTGGCAAAAAGGTGATGTGGCATTCTTTGGTGATGGTTGGCATAGGTGGTCCATGATAATGTGGCGCTCCAAGTAAAGCTGGTCTGGCCCATTTCAAGTAGCTCTTGAACTTGACTCAGTATAAAGCCTAATTGACTCTAATTGAACTTTAAAACCCCAAAAGAAAATAAAACAGGACTAATAAACATACAGGACTCATACAAGACTTGAGTTCCTAGTCTCAATCCATAAAGAACTTGGTATTAGTTGAAGCTTCTTTTGAACCTGGTGCCCCACCAATGATGGTCCGGACAAGGTATTTATATGATAACACCTTATAGTTTCTCTATTTGTGATACTACTAACTGGATATTGGATATAGGAAGTCCATTTATATTTGTATTCTTTGCAGGGACTTCAAGTTAGTAGAAGATTCGAGGATGGAGAGAGTTCTTGAATGTGGGAAATGGAAGCCGAGTTCCAGTCTTGCATTGGGAGTCCTTAAACTAGTTTTCGAGTCCTGTACTATCATTTTGAATGAGTATCATTTTTGTCCATCTTTTATTTGAATGTCATTTCTATAGGCTAATTGGCCATTTATGGTTATGACTATCAATAAAGAATGATGTTTGCAAAATCATTTGGAATGTTCTGTGGTTTGATTGGACAAATGCATGATGGCATTTATGACTATCACGACCTGTTAGTGTAATGTACATGTCTAGCAAAGCCCTAGGATAGATAATATCAGCAAAGCATACCTATGGCATTGTAGGCTAGGTCATATAATAGGAACAGGATAAACAGGTTGAAAAGCGAGGGTCTCCTCGATTTTAGTGAAGATAGTTCACTTTCAGCTTGTGAGTCCTGTCTTCTTGGAAAAATGACTAAGTCACCTTTTACTGGAAAAGGTGAACGAGCCAAAGAGATTCTGAGTCTGATACATACCGATATATGCGAACCCATGAATGTTAGTGCCAGAAAAGGGTATGGATATTTATTACATTTACAGATGACCTTTCGAGGTATGGTTATCTCTTCTGATGATACATAAATCTGAATCATTTGAAATGTTTAAATGATATCGTAATGAATAGAAAATAAACTGGAAAGTGAATCAAAACCCTTCGATCTGATCGAGGTGGTGAATACCTTTCCGGCGAGTTTTGACACATCTCGAGGAGAATGGGATCTCTCTCAGTGGACACCTGGGGACCACCTCAATTAAATGGAGTGTCTGAGAGGAGGAATCGAACCCTGTTAGATATGGTTTGGTCCATATGGGCTTTGCCTCTCTCCGCTATCCTTTTGGGGATATGCTCTAGAATCGGCCTGTTACCTTTTGAATAGGGCTCAAGTAAGTCGTTAATAAAACACCAATAAGATATGGACTGGATGTAAGCCAACACTATCACACCTTCAGGTCTGGGGGTACCCGGCTTATGTAAAACGTTTGGAAACAGACAAACTTGGACCTAAGTCTGACCGGTGTGCCAATTTGTTAGGTATCCAAGGAGTCTAGGGGTATTACTTCTACTTAGCTGAGGAACAAAAGTTGTTCGTTGGTCTTAGGGCTATCTTTTTGGAAAGGGAGTTCCTTGGTGAAGGGACTGTAGTCACTAAGATTGAATTTAGTGAAGTTCAACAAGTAGAAGAACCGACACATCTAAGGGACAACATAGAACTAGCTGTGATTTAATCACACCCAGAGCCCACTCGGGAACCATTAAGGAGATCGGTAGAGTACCAAGCCGACCGGATAGATACAACGTTTCTTGGTCCGGGACGGTGATCCCCATTGAACTCGATGAGAATAATGAGGATCCGATCACCTATATGGATGCGATGCAGAGGTCCAACTCTGAGAAATGACTAGGAGCCATGAAATCCAAAATGGAGTCAAAAGATCAACAATGTATGGACATTGGTTGATGCACCTGAAGGGATAAAAACCCATGGGTGCAAATAGATTTTCAAAAGGAAAAGGAGCGCAGACGGGCTGGTTGCCAAGGGGTATCGTCAACATTATGGTATTGATTATGATGAGACGTCTCTCCTGTGGATGTTGGGTTCGAGATCATTATGCAACTTAGTAAGACTGAATTATAAAATTTCATGCATAAAGATAACACTTTATCATTAGAAAACCCTAATTCCAAGATCCCTAATTCGATTACAACTAATATGTCATAAAAAAGGTTAATGAAACATACCTGGAGTGCTATATTCCACTTCTTCCATTAGACTCACAAGGTGTAAGTCCTCAACGGTGATCCACACAGATTTGAAACAAGGAAGAACTCCTTGAAGTTGCTTGCCCGAGTAGGACTCTATCGGCAGCCTTTTGGACTTTGGCCTTTGTAGGACTCACTATCCACTATAGGACTCTTTGGACACTCTTCTAAACCACTCTTGGTTTTAGGAACCTTAGGCTTATGTTCTAAAACAAAGCCTCCTGTCCTAATAGAAAAGACCTTGTCTTAACAAGACAAGTCTTGTCTTAAAGAAAGGAAGAGGGAGAGAGAAAAACTCAGATGGATAATACGGTAGAATCTAGACTCCTATTTCGATGAATGAATCAATATCATCTCATTCCATCGTACACCCTTGAAATAGTTTCTTAAGGGGCGTGAAACACATCCTAAAATCTCTTATCAGATATGTTTCTTCATATCTGATAAGACTCTTTAGGTTCAAAAGTCTTATCTGACATCTCTTCATATCCAAATGAAACCTTCTCACGCCACATGGCATGTACCGATCGCCGGAAGAGCCAAGGGTGTCTTCTCATTTCCCAAAAGTTGGAGAAAACCAAAGAGATCTGAAAGCAGGACTCTGCTTCAAACCGTGCGCGCCTCTTATGAAAAGTTGCAACCTTTCATGTGCGCCATTCATCCTTTCCTTCTTCATGCCAATTCAAAAATCATTGACCAGTAAAAATCCTTCATGAAAGGGTGTGGAGATAAAGATAAAGATTAGAAGAAATCCAATGAATAGAAGAACTCATCTGCAAATGGACTCTTGGTCCTTTCTGCGCGCCAAATGAAGAGTCGCTTCTCTTTACAATTCGGTCAACCATTTCCATGCATAAGCTACCTTTGACAAAGTCCAAGTAATGCAATATGGATGTCAAACAAAGGGAATTAATAAGATTTCCGACCATATAAAAATTTTTCCGATTAGAGAACTATAGACCCTTCTAGGCCCTTTTGAAATGCCAACATGTCATTTAGGTACCAAGAGTCCTATGCCTTAGGGACTCTTCATAATTCCGAGATAAACTCCAAAAAATATTTAGATAAAGTATGGTAAATTCATCCTACTTAGAACATAACCTAATTTAGGTCTCCCTCCCTTAAATTGGTTAGTCCATTTACCAAGCAACGGACCCATCCAATTAGGTTTAGGAATTAGGTTAGCCTACAATGCTAGTGGTGTCACCTTAAAACCAATTAGGATCCTATGACCCTAATAAATCATGAATGACTTCCTTGTCCATTCTCTAGTGTGTGTGACCCATGGGTTCACATCTAGCCAGCAATAGATTTAGGTTGAGCCGATTCGATCCAATCAAACCCGATTGATCTAATAGGTCAAACTAGCTCATCTAATTGTCCAATTCGAACCATCCATCGAATGACTCATGAAACCAATCCAATGGTTCATGAATACCTACAATACAAGATTGATGTCTAGCAACATGTCATGCCTACCTGGAAGATGAGGAATTTGGTAGAGAATTACCAAAATATCATTCGGTAGTAAGTTACCATGCAATTCAATCTTTCGATCCCATTATCTTGATTATGTGATAGGTATGGATAGATGTCAAACCCATAACACTTAATCATATCGAATCTTAACTCGATAGTGAGGACTCAGTGATGACTAATTAGATTCACTATCTCATCCTGCTTTGATCAAGGTCTCCTTAAGTCACTCATCGAAGGATGCATAGGATAATAATTCCTCTTACTAGGAATGATCGATTCCTTATTGGTCCACTTATCCTTCATACACCTTCCACCATACCAAAACACCCTATACATGTCGTAATGGCATGAATGAATATGAAACAAAATGTGGCTTAGTGCTGCACAAGGAACCATGGTGACCTCGGTTTAAAGATCACATACACAACTCCTACTCAGGGATATCTTTTGACAAGTAGTAAGACTTCCATAAGATAGTCCCGGATGGATCAGTTCAGTGTACTCATACCCTGATGAGCATCTTATCCTTGTATTAGTATCTCTACACAAGTGGGTGTGAGACCACACTCTCCTCATCGAGCATACATAGGATAAGCTAATCTTACCAGATTCATTGATCCCGAATAAATGGTCTAATGACTAGGAACATTTTAGATTAGGGTTTATAGGAAATTAGGTTCACTGTTATGAACTTCATCATAACCCTAATTCCATGCTCTAATCTAGGGGTTCATCATAATCATAAATAAGACACAACATTATATGATGAAAAATAGATGCCTTTATTAATATATAATGTCATACAAGAGTTGATAGAATACAAAAAAAAAGGCCCTTACAATGATTGGCTCTTAGGGCACCTTTCTATCAAACTCCCACTTGCACTAAAGCCAATCGCCCTTGTACTTTATACTCATACCATCCAAGTGGCGATCTAACTGTTGCTTAGATAATGCTTTAGTGAATGGGTATGCTATATTGTTCTTTGTATCTACTCGATTGATGACAACATCTTGTCTTTCTAATATCTCTCGAACGAGGTGGAACCATCTTAGAATGTGCTTGGACTTGTGATGAGACATTGGTTTCTTGGCTTGTGCAACAGCTCCAATGTTATCATAGTACAATGGCACTGGCTGTTGTATATCGGAACCATGCCCAATTCTATGATGAATTTCTTCATCTAAACAGCTTCCTTTGTGGCTTCACTTGTAGCTATGTGCTCTGCCTCAGTGACTGAGTCAGCTACTATTGGATGTTTTGTACTTTTCCAACTCACTGCACCACCATTCAGGGTGAAGACATACCCCGACATGGATTTGCTATCATCTGGATCTGATTGAAAACTAGAATCTGTATAGCCTTCTAATTTCAACTCAGATCCTCCATATATTAAAAAAATATCTTTAGTCCTTCTAAGGTACTTAAGAATATTTTTCACAGCTTTCCAATGATCTTCTCCTGGATCTGCCTGAAATTTGCTTATTGTGCCTAAGACATAAGCAATATCAGGTCTGGTACATAACATAGCATACATAATTGATCCTACAGCCGAAGCATAAGGAATCTTAGTCATCCTCTCTCTTTCTTCCGATGTCATAGGAGACATATTTTTAGAAAGATGTATGCCTTGACTCATTGGCAATAACCTTTCTTACTTCCATCCATGTTGATTCTCTTCAACACTAAGTCAATGTATTTGGATTAGGATAAGCCTAGCATCCTCTTGGATCTATCTCTATAGATCCTTATACCCAGTATATAGGATGCTTCTCCCAAATCCTTCATGAAAAACTTTATGATAGTCAAGTCTTAACCGATTGCAACATTGGGATATCATTCCCAATGATCAGTATGTCATCCATATACAAAACCAAGAAAACAAGTGCACTCCCACTTGTCTTCTTATACACACATGGTTCATCCACATTTTTGATAAAACCAAATCCTTTAATTGTTTCATCAAAATGGATGTTCCAACTCCTCGATGCTTGCTTAAGTCCATAAATAGACTTCTTTAATTTGCATACCTGATTTTGTCTCCCACTTGAGACAAAACCCTCTGGCTGTGACATATAGACTTCTTTCTCAAGGTTTCCATTGAGGAAAGCAGTCTTTACATCCATTTGCCAGATCTCATAATCATGGTATACTGTTATGGCAAGTATTATCCGAATGGACTTGAGCATGGCTACTGGAGAAAAAGTTTCATCATAGTCTATACCATATTTTTGTCTGAAACCTTTTGCTACCAGTCTAGCCTTGTAGGTCTCAATTTGACCATCTGCTCCAATATTTTTCTTGAAGACCCATTTACACCCTATTGGGTTAATTCCTTCAGGTAGATCTACCAAAGTCTAAACCTGATTGGAATACATGGAGTCCATTTCAGATTTCATGGCACTTAGCCATTTGTTGGAGTCTTTACTCTCGATAGCTTCCAAATAGGTCACAGGATCATCATTTTGTATGATACTGGCTTCCTTGTCATCTCCGATGACAAAGCCATATCTAAGAGGTGCTCCCCTCACCCTCTCTGACCTTCAGAGAGGAGGTGTGTATTGTGGTTGTTCTTGATCCTCAAGAACTTCTGGTTGAGGAATATCTCTTGAAGGCTCATCAGTTTGTTGGTTTAGTTTTTCACATAACTCAAGTGAAGAATTACTACTTCTTTCTTGGATAAATTCTTTCTCCAAGAATGTAGCCTGCCTACTGATAATTATCTTTTGCTCAGTAGTATTATAAAAGAGGTATCCAACACCCTCTTTTAGATAACCAACAAACCTACATTTGTCAGCCCTAGCACTAAACTTATGTCTGAAATTGTTCTTGACATAAGCGTAGCAACCCCAAATCTTTAAGTATTTAAGATTTGGTCTCTTGCCATTCTATAACTCATATGGAGTGCTACTTACTGACTTAGACGGAACCCTGTTTAATATATATGCAGCAGTTTCCAGGGCATGTCCCCAAAAGGAAATGGGAAGATCTATGAAGCTCATCATGGACCTCACCATATCTAATAAGGTGCGATTTCTCCTTTCTACCACTCCATTTAACTGGGGTGTATAAGGAGGAGTCCATATAGAAATAATGCATTTGTCTTTGAGATGGTTCAAAAACTCACTAGACAAGTATTCACCTCCTCGATTAGAATGAAAGGTTTTAATACTAAGTCCAGTTTGTTTTTCAACCATACTTTGATATTCTTTAAACCTATCAAAAGCTTTCGACTTGTGTTTCATAAGATACACATAACCGAACCTTAATAAATCATCAATAAAAGTGATGGAATAAAAATATCCTCCTCTGGCCTAAGTTGATATAGGTCCACACACATCAGTATGTATAAGACCTAACAATTCAGTTGCTCTTTCTCCATGTCCAGTGAATGGAGACTTAGTCATTTTTCCTTTGAGACAAGATTCACAAGTTCCTAATGTTTGGAAATCATTAGAGTCAAAGTAATTATCTTTGACTAACTTGTTTATTCTTGACTTACTGATATGACCTAATCGGTAGTGCCAGAGATATGTGACATTGTCATTATCTCTTTTTCTCTTCTTATCATCAACAAGAAAAATATTATCATTGAGTTGCAAAGTTAGAAGACCATTTATAAAAGATCTATGTCCAAATATTTTATTATTATAAAGAATAGAGCAGCCACTGCTCTTTACACTTATTTCATATCCCTGTTGTAATAACAAGGGGATAGAAAAAATATTTCTAATAAATCTGGTACATAGAAGCATTCTTCTAGCTTTATTATATCACCCGAAGGTAATAAAAGAAGATAGGTATCTACAGCTTCAGCATATATGGCTTCACCACTGGCCCCATGCAGCTTAAAGTCATCCCTCTTCAATCTTCTAATTCTATGGAGTTCCTGCAATGAATTGCATAAATGAGATCCACATGCGGTATCTAATACCCATGAATTAGAAATAGAAGCGCTCAATGATAAATTAGTTTGTATCATGTACAAACCTTTAGATGCTCCACTTGCATCTTGCTTCCCACATGCAAGGTAAACCTTGCAATTCTTCTTCCAATGCCCAGTCTTGCCGTAATGGAAACAGGCTCCATCATCCTTCTTAGCTTTCTTATTTTCTTCTGGATGCTCTTCTTAAAGTTAAACTTTCTTTTCATACCCTTTTTCCTTGCCTGTTTCTTTCTTCCATTAACAAGAAGAACATGAGCCTTTTCTCCTTCAGAGTGGCTCTCAACTGTCTTAAGCATGTTAAGCAGCTCTGGCAAAGTGGTATTCAATTTGTTCATATGGTAGTTAAGAACAAACTGAGAGAAGGAATCTGGGAGTGATTGCAGGATCAAGTCCTGATTAAGTTCACTATCCATCACAAACCCTAATTGACCCAATCGAGTGATTAAGTCAATCATTTTCAACACATGGGTTTGCACAGGTGAACCTTCACTCATCCGTGCTCGGAACAACTATTTCGATATCACGTATCTGGTAGCCCTACTTTGCTCTCCATAAAGCTCTTTTAAATTGAGCAATATGGACTGAGGTTCCAGACCTTCATGTTGCCTCTGGAGCTTGTTGCTCATGGAAGCCAACATGATGCACTTGACAGTCATAATGTCATTTAGCCACATTTGATGTGTGGCTCTTTCCTCCTCTGAAGCATCCTCTCCAATCACCTCAAGATCTGGAGAATCAAGTATATAGGAAAGCTTCTCCTGAGTTAATACGATTCTCAGGTTCCTCAACCAATCCACATAATTTGGACCGGTTAACTTATTGGCATCCAAGATGCCCCTCAGTGATAAGTTTAAAGCCATAAATATAAATATCCTATATTTAATTAAAGAACAATATCAGCAGATCACTCAAGAATGACATTCATAACTAGAAAAGGATTTACTATCTAATTATGTCTCCCACTATTTTCTTCAAATACCATAACCCTCATTTTATGGTAAACGAGAAACCTTCCTGGTTTCCTTAGTGGGGTTGAGATCCTAATTCCTCATTAGTGCCTTGTGTTACACAACAAACACTAATAAGTTCAAAGGTAGGACTTACTTTCCAATTGCAACCCATGCAATTCTCAATAATTATCTTTGCCTCTAAGACACTTATAGTCTTGTGTTACACAATAAACTATAATGTCTTAGTTTAGTCAAACCCTTCATTTCTATATAGCTATAATTGAAGATTGTTGCCCTTGTGTTATACAACAAACCAACAATTTCAACCATGCCATAAAGCACTAAGTGCACCAATACAAATTTCATATCAAACCCTAGAGTAGATCTTGTGTTACACAACAAACCTACTATAGTTTTGATATTAATTTGGCTTAGCATAAAGGAAGGCAAATTATAGTATACATAATCAATTAGCATTCTCAAGTTAAGGTTTAGATATGACCAAATTGGCTAGGTAAGTGGAAGGGGTGAGGGGGTCCCCCCGTTGCTTTCCTTAGACACCAATTAAATTGGCCAGGTTAGACAACGGAACCAATTAATAAACCTCAATCCATTTACCTTCCCAGAACCACTTGCCTAGACACTAATTGGCTGATCAAACCCTAATTGGTTCTGCATCATGATTAATTTGATACTAAGACTAAATATGATTTTTAATGAGGACTTTGATGGTCTCAAACACATTCTAATACTATTTAACATATCATAATGTACTTATAATAGAAAACCATACATATATGACATGATGCAAAATATATGCTAGGTGTGTCATTATTCTAGGACAAACTTACAACATAACAGACATCCACCGTTACGTTAGGACAACCTTATTTTAGAATGTGAATAAAAAAAATATATCTTGACATATTTTAAAGATTAGGGTTTAAGTATTGGAAAAAAATCCTAACTAGTGACTAGCATAAGGCATATCAATCTAGCATATGCATAACATTGCATGATGTACATAGCAATCATATCATAGCATGATATTTCAAATACCCCGCTGACTAATCCAATCCTAAATAGCTATTAGGATAAAACATGTTTTAACGATGCATTTGATCTACAATATGCATAAAATAATAACATGCTATTTTTCATAATAAAGTAGAGACCAAACATATGATCCCTAATATGCATTGAATCATAATCCTGGGAGGATCATCTTTATTACAAATGATAAATAGTTGAAATAAACTAAGGGTGGCTCTGATACCGTTGTTGAGTTTCAAGGAGATCATTATGCAACTTAGTAAGACTAAATTATAAAATTTCATGCATAAAGATAACACTTTATCAATTAGAAATCCTAATTCCCAAGATCCCTTATTTGATTACAACTAATATGTCATAAAAGAAGGTTAATGAAACATACCTGGAGCGCTATATTCCACTTCTTTCACTAGACTCACAAGTGTAAGTCCTCCAACGGTGATCCACATAAGATTGAAACAAGGAAGAACTCCTTCTTGAAGTTGCTTGCCCGAGTAGAACTCTTTCGGCAGCCTTTTGGACTTTGGCCTTTGTAGGACTCACTATCCCACAATAGGACTCTTTGGACACTCTTCTAAACCACTCTTGGTTTTAAGACAACCCTCCTTTAGGACCCCTTAGGCTTATGTCCTAAAACAAAGCCTTGTCCTAATAGAAAAGACCTTGTCTTAACAAGACAAGTCTTGTCTTAAAGAAAGGAAGAGGGAGAGAGAAAAACTTGGATAATACGGTAGAATCTAGACTCCTATTTCAGATGACTGAATCAATATCATCTCATTCCATCGTACACCCTTTAAATAGTTTCTTAAGGGGCGTGAAACACATCCCAAAATCTTTTATCAGATATGTTTCTTCATATCTGATAAGACTCTTTAGGATTCCGGAGTCTTATCTGACATCTCTTCATGTCCAAATGAAACCTTCTCATGCCACATGGCATGTACCGATCTCTGGAAGAGCCAAGAGGTATCTTCTCATTTCTCAAAAGTCGGAGAAAATCGAAGAGATCTGAAGCAGGACTCTGCTTCAAACCATGCGCCCTCTTATGAAAAGTCGCAACCTTTCATGTGCGCCATTCATCCTTTCCTTCTTCACGCCAATTCAAAAATCATTGACCAGTCAAATCCTTCATGAAAGGGCATGGAGATAAAGATAAAGATTAGAAGAAGTCCAATCAATAGAAGAAACTCATCTGCAGAAGGACTCTTGGTCCTTTCTGCGTGCCAAATGAAGAGTCGCTTCTCTTCACAATTCGGTCAACCTTTTCCCATGCCATATGCTACCTTTGATAAAGTCAAAGTATACTCAATATGGGTGTGAAACGAAAGGGCATTAAATAAGCTTTCCAACCATATAAAAATTTTTCGATCAGAGAACTATAGACCCTTCTAGGCCCTTTTGAATGCCAACATGTCATTTAGGTACCAAGAGTCCTATGCCTTAGGGCCTCTTCATAATTCCGAGATAAAACCTCCAAAAACTATCAGATAAAATCTAATAAATTCATCCTACTTAAAACATAAACTAATTTAGGTCTCCCACAAATTGGTTAGTCCATTTAGCAAGCAACCGAACCCAATCCAATTGGGTTTAGGAATTAGGTTAGCCTACACATTCTAATGTGTGACCTACCTAACCAATTAGGATCCTATGACCCTAATTAAATCATAAATGACTTACTTGTCCAATTCTCTAGTGTGTGTGACCCATTGGGTTCCACATCTAGCCAGTAGTAGGTTTAGGTTTGAGCCGATTCGATCTAATCGAACCCGATTGACCTAATTAGGTCAAACTAGCTCATCTAATTGTCCTATTCGAACCATCCATCAAATTGACTCATGAAACCAATCCAATTGGTTCATGAATACCTACAAGATAAGATTGACATCTAGCAATGTATCATGCCTACCCGGAAGATGAGGAATTTGGTTGAAATTACCAAAATATCCTTCCATAGTAAGTTACCGTGCAATTTAATCTTTCGATCTCCCATTATCTCGATTAAGTGATAGGTATAGATAGATGTCAAACCCTAACACTTAATCATATCGAATCTCAACTCGATAGTGAGGACTCAGCTGATGACTGATTAGATTCCACTAATCTCATCCTGCTTTGATCAAAGGCTCCTTAAGTCACTCATCGAAGAGATTGCATAGGATAATAATTCCTCTTACTAGGAATGATCGATTCCTTGTTGGTCCACTCATATCCTCCATACACCTTCCACCATACCCAGAACACCCCATACATGTCGTAATGGCATGAATGACTATGAGCCAAAATATGGCTTTGTGTGCACAAGGAACCATGGTGACCTCAGGTCTAAAGATCACATGCACGACTCTTACTCAGGGATCTATCTTGTGACAAGCAGTAAGACTTCCGTAAGATAGTCCCGGTACGGATTAGTTCAGTGTACTCATACCCTCATAAGCACCCTTATCCTTGTATTAGTGTCTCTACACAAGTGGTTGTGAGACCAACCACTCTCATTATCTGAGCATACATAGGATAAGCTAGTCTTACCAGATTCATTGATCCCCGAATCAATGGTCCAATGACTACGAACATTTTATATTAGGGTTTATAAGAAATTAGGTCTCATTGTTATAAACTTCATCATAACCCTAATTTAATTTTTCTAATCTATGGGGTTTATCATAATCATAAATAAGACACAATAGTATATGATGAAAAACAGATGCCTTTATTAATATATAATGTCATACAATAGTTGGAAGAATACAAAAAAAAAAGCCCTTACAATGATTGGCTCTTAGGGCAGTTTTCTATCATGGCAATGCTCAAATCCATTCGGATTATGCTTTCTTTAGCAGCATACTTTGACTATGAAATCTGGCAAATGGATGTCTTAATAGCTTTCCTGAATAGTGAGCTGGAAGAGGAGGTGTATATGATACAACCTGAAGGGTTCACATTCACAGACAAGTCGAAAGTGTGCAGGCTTCAAAAGTTCATCTATGGACTGAAGCAAGCATCAAGGAGTTGGAACATGCGATTTGATAAGTGTATCAAGTCGTATGGCTTTGTTAGGAACGGAAAAGAACCTTGCATTTACAAATGGGCTAATGGTTATGTGATTGTATTCCTTGTGCTATATATGGATGACATTCTCTTAATCGGGAATGACATCCCAGCACTGCAAGGAATACAGGTCTGGTTATCATCTCAGTTCTCTATGAAGGACTTGGGTAAAGCCTCTTACATACTGGGTATGAAGATCTATAGAGATAGATCTAAGAGGCTTATGGGACTGTCCTAGTCTATGTACATCGACACCGTGCTGAAATGGTTTAGCATGAAAAATTCCAAGAAGGGCTATCTCCTGATAGGCACTGGAATTGATCTCTCCAAAAGGAATTATGCGACAACTCCTGAGGAGAGAGAGCGCATGAGTAGAATCCCGTATGCTTCGGCAGTGGTGTCTATCATGTACGCCATGACATGTACTAAACCAGACATGGCATACTCACTAAGTGTAGTGAGCAGATACCAGTCTGACCCAGGTGAAGCTCATTGGAAAGCAGTAAAGACCATCCTTAAGTATTTATGAAATACTAAGGACCAATGGCTAATTTATGGAGAATCTAACTTGAAACTTGTGGGGTATACTGACTCTAGTTTCCAGTCAAATAAGGAGATAGCAAGAGTGTGTCAGGATTTATCTTTATCCTAAACGAAGGAGCTGTCTGCTGGAAAAGTTCTAAGCAGCCTACTGTGGCTGACTCATATGCGAAGCAGAGTATATTGCAGCATCAAATACAGCAAAGGAAGCTATGTGGTTATGGAAGTTCCTTGGCAAGCTGGGAGTGGCACCTTTCCTGGATGGTCCTGTTTCGATGTACTGTGACAGCACTGGAGCCATTGCTCAAGTCAAAGAGCCGAAGTCTCATCACCGCACAAAGTATAAACTGTGGTGCTATCACCTTGTACGAGAGATCATGGAACGAGGTGACAATGACCTTCTGAAGATCTATGGAAAGAAAAACTTGGCTAACCCCTTCACTAAAGCCATCAGAGTTCAAGAGTTTGATTGTTGTAAGCCAAAAATAGGAATGAGATTCTGTACCGATTGGCTTTAGTCCAAGTGGGAGTTGTTGGGAATTATGTTCTAAAACCAATCATCTAGGCTATAGACAGTTGTGCTACCTTGTATTTTGTATATGAATTCTTTAAATAAATAAAAATTATTTATTTTGGCTGTTCATCATATTTACATTTTTTTGAAATGAACTCTTGTATGATGGAGTCCATAGAACTACATTGTTTGATATAGAGAGGATATATCAAGTTGTTGTTAAACTGGTTCACAACCAAATGATACATTGTTATAGGACGACGATGCATCAAGTGTAGGTTGTTGTATGTCATATTTGTTGGTTGTCCTCTTAACCAAGGGGTGTGGACACACTAGTGTGATATGCAAGCAAAATGTATGACATCTCACTGAATGTGACCATCTGAGAAGCTCCCTTCTGCCAAAGGGTTGCTCGCGAAGGGATATGGGTATATGTGTCCCTCAGATTTGAGATCACCATGGTAGCTAGCAAGCAACTCACTGTACTTTGGTGCCGGACTACCTAGATTTCTAATCCAGTGATGGATGGTTTCTGGGTGTAGTCAAGTACTTGTGGAGCGGTGGTGGATCAAGATGGAATTGACCTCTCCAAATAGTTTGGAGTGAATGACTCACTATGTCTCAATTTAGCAAAATCTTGACCAGGGTAGTTCTTGTGAGGAGTCATAGAACTTGTGAGGTTGAGATATGATCTGGATATACCAAATTAGGGTTGGCAGTCAAACCCTAGGTCATCCCGAGCATTATGAGGTCAAAGGGATGAATTATATGGTAACCATATGCTAGAGGTTCTTGTGAGGTGCTCTGCATCTTCGACCTATCCGACCGTCGGGTATCATTGCTAGATGAGGACTTTGACTGGTACTAGAAATGTTCCAGTGCTACCGGCTTAGTGTTCAAACCTATGGGATCACACATCATAGGGGATTTCTATCTGATCTTAAGGCTAATCAATGATTGAGAATCGTTTGCCGTCACTGGATGTCAATATGATTGACTTTGTTCCAAGTGTCGACACTTAAAATTTTGCAGGTGTCGACACTTCGGTCAACACTTGGTGAAGTGTCGACACTTAGCAATTTTTGTGAGTCGACACTTTCTGTGACAAGCAAAATTCTGGAAAGAATTTTTGGAAGGATTTTGGGCAAGTTTTGACCTGGTTTGAATTTCAAATTCAAACTAGTTTTGGCTCCAAGGTTATTTGGTATGATAGTCATACTTACCTTCTTGGGTTGGACCCATTTGGTATGGCCTTGATCCTCTCCCCTGTTCTCTCCCCTCATCTCTCCTCCTTCCTCTTTCTCCCTCTCATGGCTGCACCTATAAATGAAGGTCATTCTATAGGCTGCAGAGGTTACAACAACTAGAGAGACACAATAAGAGAAAAGAGAAAAGATAGAGAAGGGTTGTGAGAGGTCTAGGGATTGGGTGTGAGAATCCTAGCATTCTAGCTAGGTCTTGGGAAGAGAGTTCTCTTGGGAAAGGGTTCTAGCTCTCCTCTTAGTCTTCCCGGAAGAAGAAGATCGGCCCAAGGATCCCGAAGAGCTAGCACTCTGAGGGAGTTGATCAGAGTCGAGCCCAGCTGTGGATTACCTGTAGAGGCCAGACATGTGTGTGGCTCGAGCGCCCTCCCCCTTCTACAGCTTTTCTCTAGTATAAAGGTATGGTACTTTTATATTTGTATTTCTATCATGCTTTGATGTTATGATGCATGTTATTACATTATGCTAGATCCTGTTATGGGCAGATCGGTAGATCATTTAGATCTATCTACCGAGCCTTTCGCTGTGCATTAAAACTATTTTAAAATGCATATTTTCTGCTTTGCTTTCATGAATGCATGTTTGCATATTGGTATGCTTTGTAGATGCACTTCTCCTTCAATATACTGCCCCCAGGTGCCCCAGCCTAGAAGCCCATAAGCAATTGGTGCCCTAAGCCCATTCATGACAAGCCCAGGTGCCCAAGAGGAAGACTAGGTCTAAGGAAGGAATATTCCTTCCCAACCCAACAAGGAAGCCCCTTGACCAAGTCAAAGAAGGAGAAGAATCCACTTCTAACTAAAAGATTTTGTTTTATTTCTACTCAAATTGTGTACTCGAAGTTCTAGGCCACTTTGTAATCCTTCTCCCTATCAAATTTTGTATTCCTATCCTAATTAGGAGAGGGCATGGGAACATCTATAAATACCCCACCCCTCCACCCTCTTGTAACTAATGATCAATTATTATGAATGAATTTATTTTGAGTTTTCCTCAAAGTTCTGTGTGAATTTATGTGTGATTAAGGGTATCTGTATGATCCCTCGGGGTTTCTGTGTGATCCTTGCCCCTGCCTCCAAGCCACCAGCCTACTTCACCTCTTGGCCGCCTTCTTCATAACTCTTCCCCTTCTTCTTCTTTCAATGATCCAACCCTACTTTTTCTTGTTTTTTAACCCGTGTTAAGTGATTTGCAGGTCCCTTAGAGTTTACAAATCCAAGGATTCTATCTAACCAGCTTTCGGGCCACCATATTGAAAGCCACGAATCTGCAGGATCGATAGCTTTGTTTTCTAGGCTGCATCCGAGAGCATAGAGCGAACTCTTCATGGATTGATCTTCAAAACTCTACCAGGTACACCCCCTAGACTCCTTTGGTAGTGGTATTGTAGAAAAGCTAGTCCTAACCAAGGCTTCTTAGCCTTGGCGATCATGTTTCTTCACTTTTAGGATTTATTTATGCATGCATGTGCTTCAGATTTTTTATAAAATTCTCTACTTAATATCTTGGCTTGAAATTCGGCATACAAACTCCTAACTTATTTCCTAATCATAAAAAAATAACTAGCATGCATGAATAGTCCCGCATCAAGTGAGGTAATATAAAGTGGACAATTCCTTTTCCAATGTCCATGCTTCTTATAGTAGAAGTATTCAGCTTGAGTCTGGTCAGCTTTCAACTTCTTGGTCTAACCTGGCTTAGTCACAGGAGTACTTCGTACCTTTTTCTTATTTTTAATCTTTCCTTTTTTAAAATAATGATATCCTATCAATCCTCCCACTACATTCACCAATCCTTTATGCTGCGATGATCCTTCTCATAGGTCTATAGTAACCCCAATAGACCTTGGAAGTTTACTACAGGCCTTATCTTTTTATAATGATCAAGGAAGTCAATGTAGGACTTCGACAAGAAATAAGGATCTTATCCTTTTCCAACTATTCATGCAGGAAAAATTCAAGTTTGTCCAAGCACTCAATCAATTTAATCATGTATAATATATGATCAATGACCAAGGCCCCTTCCCCCATCCTTGTGTTGAACAAGAAACAAGACATTTTGTACCTTTCAATATTATTGGGAGTGTCGAAGGAGTTTTCAATACTAGAAGTATGTTCTCCGGTTGAGCATCCTCAACTTTATGATTCAATTTATCATTCATAGACCATGATCCGGTCATTGAGCCACTTTTGATAAGTGTCTTAGGTTGCACCATGATCATTCTGAGTAGACTTCTCAGGTGCCGAATCTGTTAGTATATACAAAATCCGTTCACGCTCCAGGATTATTTTCATCTTTAATACTAGCTATCAAAATTAGATCATGATAATTCTTTATTATCTAGCAATGAATGGAGTGACAAAGTGGTGGCCATATTAATCTAAAAAGAAAACAATACCTAATTAGTATATTAATCATTTAGACATGGATTTTAGTCTAAAGGTTCTCCCACTATTTTTGATTAAATTGGTAACCTCTACCTCTAATTTGAGGCATTGCACCAATTTCTTAGTGGGTACCAGAACCCAAAAGACTGCACATAAACCTGACTTTGACTGACTCACCCGTGTACATCTAAAGGTAGGTTCTTAACTAATTATTTTTCTAAAAAAAATCTGGTAATAATTTTGCCCCAGGAACTAATCAGTAATCTTTAGGCTACCACTGGAAGTCCTAGTTAGGTCCAACCATTAATATAACAAGATTGAGTGCTTCTAGCTAATGATTCCCAAACCTGACTTTGGCTAGCCAACCTGACCATCATTTAGAAAGAAGCGACTAGGTCATCATAACATGAATAATAATTTCAATAACCAAATGAGCACCAGGTCTTTGGACCTCCAATTATCATCTTAACTATTAGACTCATTATCATTCTCTTAATGGGAGGCCATGATTCAATTATCTCCATAATTTTGTCACTTTAGGGATCTAATAATTTTAGAGGATTTAAGTAAAGAAAAGAGAAGAAAACATGGACTAACCAACAATCCTCCCACTGACTTTATCAAGCGACAAGGGTCAAATCACATTAGTCCAAGGGTACCTTGATCAATTAAACTAATCTTCCTTACTGACATAGGTTCGCTCGAATCGATGAGTTGTCTAATCAAAATCTGATTGACCAAATTAGCCAAATAAGTGAGATCAATAGGGGAGTTCCACCATTAACCTCTTTCCTTAGACACCAATAGAGTTAGCCAAGTAAGAGGTAGCCCTAATTAATGATCATGATCAAATGCCAAACTTATCTTAGACATCAATTAGTTCATTAGTTTTGATAAGACTAGCCTAAGGACTCGGATCTAACCACTGATCAAAAATCAGATCCATTTGATAATATGGACTTGATCAAACAATCACTATAGAATTGATCTAGAGACCTTTTGAGATAATCCTAATAAATTTTGGTTAGTTTAAATCAATTTCTCTAAGGTCTATATTAATCAAATTCTAAACCTAGGTTAACCCAGCAATTTAACCTGATTTGAGCTAATCCAAAATCCAAGTTTTATGAATTAAATTTTGATATTTAATTCATAATTCTAGATCCAATTAAGTCTTGTTTCTAGTAATTAATTATGATTTATTTTATTAAAATCAGATTTAAATATTTTTATATGCATCATATATCGATAAAATAATTTTAGATCTACACTTTGTGGTTTATGCAATTGCTGAAATTAAGTTTAAATTTATGTTCTAAACATAAAACCTGATGTAAATAATTTAATTTTAGATTAATAATAGCATAATAATAAATATTAAATTACTAAAAATTAGATCTAAATTATTAAAATAATTTTAATAAAATTATCCTTTCATCTCACTTGTTCATAGGATATAATTATAAGTGGCACCCCTACATGCCATAAAAGATCCCATTGAATAGGAAGAGAGGCTCTTTAAACCCTACTTTTCTTCTATGACTGGATAACCATGGTGATCAACCCAATCTGAAGCAATTACTTGGATTAATATTTAGATCTATATCTAATTAAATCATGTCAAGAACCTCGGGCTCTGATACCACTATAGGAAAACTAGGGTAAGCTTTCATGCATGAATTTTTTTAAAAACCAATAAAAACAAATAAGACTAAAAATAATTTTAATCTCTAAATGATGCATTAGAATAATTCTAAAAATCTATCCTATAAGATCATGATAGGAGATGAATAGATTATAGATGCCAAAAATAAAATCAACATGCATCGATCTAACCAATGCATGCTGCAAATCTAATCTATAACCATAAATAGGATCGAATCCCATATCTCAATGTGGGTTAATGAACATTGCTATTTGATGGGGATATAGGGCAGGTCCAAGTTCTTTTCTATTTTTTCTTATTTTCTTAGATTTGTTTTTTTTTCCTATTCCCGCTATTCCACCTATTCTACTATTCCACCTTTATCCAGATCTTATTTCGATTTATTCCTACACTACTCCATCTTCTCCCGTGATTTTTTTTTAAACTCCAGAACCCTAGCCGCCGCCCCAGCCGGCCCAGATCTGGGCCGCCCGACCCCCGGTCGCCCCCGCCGGCCCACCCGCCGGCCCATGCCGGCCTCGCCCTCGCCGGAAACCTGGCTTCTGCCATCCACGCACATGTAAGACGAATGGCCGTGGGAAGACCAACTGTCGCCCATGTCCCACAGCCATCGCCGCCACCTGCCGCCGGCTCATGCCTTGCTGCTGGAGGGCCCCCGCCGGTGCCCTTGGGCCCCACAACCATGGGAAGCCCAAACGGCATGGCCGTGCATGCCGTGCCACCGCTCACCGTTGCCACTTGCCGTCGCCGCCCGCCTGCTCGCTAGCCACCATCCCATCATCCCCGGCCTCCCCCACCATCCACCATCCTGCCGGAGCCCAGGGTTCCCTATGGCCGTGGGAGACCAAACGGCAAGCCCTGGGCATGCCGTGCCATTCTTGTGCCGCCACCCTGCCTGCAGGCCGCCGCCGGCCATCCGTCACTCACCGTCCGTCAGCCCTGTCCGTCGATCGCTTCCCGGCCATCGGCCGTCTGCCGGTTGCCGTTGGAGATCAATCCTCCTCTGTGCACGTCCGCATGAGAATAGTTTGCATGCTTTCTGGAGTAGTCCAAGCAGCACGCTTTCTAGAGCAGATCATCAAGCCAACGCGCTTCTCAGAGCATATCAGCACCACTTTTGATGCAGCACAAATTTTGATGTAATTTATTTTCCATTTTTAGTTTTCTTGGAGGCTAAGAAATTGAGGATTTTGGTTTTTCTATATAAAGGCTCCCTCTCCCCCTGTAATAATAATGATTTGATATAAATTTTTGGGTTGGTTCTGGTTCTAGTTATGGGCTGAGGCCCATTTACCTTCGTTCCCTGCTATGTGCATTATGGGTTCGATGAGGGGTGTGAGGCATTCCCTGCTATGTGCATTATGGGTTCGATGAGCACCCTAGTTATCTCCTATCTCGTCTTCTTTATCCCCTTGTGTTGGATCGATGCCCCTAACCATTCTTACAAAAGGAACGTCCCTATTATAAGAGGTAGGTTTATCTCTCTTAAACCAGCACAGCAACCGGGCACTCGAGTCGACCCCTCCGCCGACCCCCGCAAGAGCAACCCAGGGTACTCACCCTCGAGTCGGCTCGCTGGAGACGAGCACCGCAGCACCAACCAAGGGATGTCGACGTGGCACCAGACCCGACTTACCGATGGCACCCACACCTAGTGGGCCCAGACCCTACACTGGACAAGCCACGAGGGTGCGAGCTGGCCCAGCCAACAATCCCCCCCCCAGCGAAACAACCGAGTTTTTCCCCCTGCGGAGACTCGAACCCGAGACCTCCGGCTCTGATACCAATTGTTGGATCGATGCCCCTAACCATTCTTACAAAAGGAACGTCCCTATTATAAGAGGCAGGTTTATCTCTCTTAAACCAGCACAGCAACCGGGCACTCGAGTCGACCCCTCCGCCGACCCCCGCAAGAGCAACCCAGGGTACTCACCCTCGAGTCGGCTCGCTGGAGACGAGCACCGCAGCACCAACCAAGGGATGTCGACGTGGCACCAGACCCGACTTACCGATGGCACCCACACCCAATGGGCCCAGACCCTACACTGGACAAGCCACGAGGGTGCGAGCTGGCCCAGCCAACACCTTGTGTCCTTTGAGAGTCATCCTAGCGCATCTATATGAGAGCCCTACTATGTGCATTATTGATTCGATGAGAGCTCAGGGTAGCTGGTGCTGTGATCCCTCGAGAGGGTAGCTGTATGCTTTGATCCCTTAGGAGGTTAGCTTTACGCTTTGACCCCTGACTTTCTGTGTGCATCTCCCCGTTAGAGTGAGTCCCAGGGCCATGAGTTCCAGTTCCCAATCTCCCATATCCATCTTTCCTTCGCCACCTCCACCAAGAAAATTGAAAACAAAAGAGATCAGTTGTTTTAGGGTTTAGTTTGAGTTGCCCTAGTCCCGGGAGGCTTCTTAGCCCTCCCACGGTCCTAGTTTGTTTAGTTGTTTTCCTTTTCCTAAATAATCCAGGTTACATCGAGTATGTGTCCCACATCACTATTGATGGAGCATGGAAGAAGGTCTGGACATCACTTTGTAGCTGCACAGGATGTATGACCTCTATGAAAAGTCCATACGAAGTCCTGTGAAATTACCTTTTCTAGAGTACTTGCTGTATGTGAAGGCTATGGATGGCTGATCTAAAAATCTTTGAATTTTTTTGATTCCTTCAAGAAGATGAGAAGATGGAGGATGGGGAGAATTAGGTCATGGAGGAAAAATAAAATCAAAACTATTTTTTTTTCTATTTTGTCTTCCTTCCTTTCACTCTTCTTCCTAGCACCAAGAAAGAACTCCCATGCTCAACTAGTTTTCATGCCCTACTCCTGATTTTTTAATGGTATTTTTAATCTTAAAACCCACAAAAATCCTTTTCTTATTCTCATGCAAACTAAGAAAAATCCAATAAAAATAGTGGCATGGGAATTAGGATAAGATATTAGGATAGGTTTAGAAGTTCTATTTAGACTAGAAGTTTGACTCATTCAAAACTCCTTCAAATTAAATTTAAAGTAATTCAAACAAATTTATAAATTTATCTAAACCTATCCTAACCCAAAAGGTACTAAGAGAAGGTGTCAAAACATATTTTGCATGAAGAAAAATGTATAAAAAAATCAAAAAAATCATGGAGAATAAGGGGATGCATTGCACAATTTTGACTCGATCAAACTAGATACAAAATAATATTAAAACTCTTTTTAAAAATTATTGACATAATCCTAGTTAGAATGGATAATAGAGAGGGTTCTAAATGGAGAGCTGGAAGAAGAGGCATATATGATAACTTAAAGGGTTCACATCCATAGATGAATCAATGGTGTACAAGCTTTAGAGATCTATTTATGGATTGAAGTAGGCATCTCAGAGTTGGAACAAGCATTTTGATAAGGTGATTAGAACATATGGCTTCATAAAGAATGGTAAAGAGCCCTACATATATAAATAGGCTAATGGTTTAGTAATTGTATTTCTTGTTTTGTATGTGGATGACATTCTCTTAATAGGGAATGACATTTCTGTAACTAAGGGAATAAAGGTTTGGCTATCATCCCAATTCTCCATGAAGGACCTGGAAGAAGTGACCTACATCTTTGAGATGAAGATCTATAGGGATAGATCTAAGAGGTTGCTATGGGTATCCCAGATGATGACATTGATACTATGCTGGGCAGTTCTGCATGGTAAATTCCAAGAAAAGCTTTATTCTGATAATCAATTGTTGCCCAGGTGGCTTAGTCCCAAGATGGGGGTGAATTGGAAATTATAAAATTTTTGCAAGTATGTGCACAAATAATTCTAATTAGTGGTTAGGTGCTATGTTAATCAAAGAATGAATGCAGAAGCTAAAAG
The DNA here is from genome assembly GCA_021397845.1 of Areca catechu. Lineage (NCBI taxonomy): Eukaryota > Viridiplantae > Streptophyta > Magnoliopsida > Arecales > Arecaceae > Areca > Areca catechu. The sequence goes on from JAHSVC010000059.1 coordinate 5,854,124, forward strand.
ATAAAACAAATACAACACAAACAAAGCATATTTATAGTGGTTCGGAGTAACCCAGCTCCTACGTCCACTACCCAAGTTCACCACTCGGGATTTCCACTATATCTTCCAAACCGGAATACAGTCGGATTGTTTTACAGGCTCACAATCCCAACCTCTACACTTTGGTTTTTGAAACTGGGCTCACCAAAGAAACCCAAGCTAGGTTTTTACAGGTTCACCTAAAACCTCTATACTTTGATTTTAGATAGGCTCACCAAAGAAACCTCTACACTCTAGTTTTAAAGGCTCACCAAAGAAAACTATTTGGTTTTTACAACAGGGCTCACCAATAACCCAGATATTCTAAATGATAGAATAAAAAGCAACAATAAAGACAAACTCTGTTGTCTGGGTGGTTACCAATGCAGCTCGAGTGAAGATCCACTGAATGCTCTTCAATGCACTTCAATGGCTTCCTTGCTTTCCTCAAAAGGTGCTTCAAGCTTCTTGTAAGAGTTGTTGTAGGCATGAAGGCAAACTGTAAAGCTCTAGTGCTCTCTCACTTCAATAAGTATTCAATAAATGCTCAATAAATCATTAGCCTCTTCAAGGATGTTCTCATACCTTATTTATAGAGACTTCAACTGCCTTCCCTTGATTTTGAACATTATAGACCATTGGAAGGTGACAGGTTACCATTGGAGCACTTTTGGAATTCAAAAATTGAGAACTGGAACTAGCCATTGGAGGTGACCCCGTCATTCCAATCAGCTCGGACAAACTTCGAGTCGGCTTGGATGAAGTTAGGGTCGACTGGGCTGAGTGCCAGTCGGCTAGCTTCCATAGTTGAGAAAATACCTTACTCTAGACGAGTCAGCTGGGCTGAATTCCAGTCGGCCGGAATCTCAGAGGCTTCTCAAACCATTTTCAACTGAGTTATGGATGAGTCGGCTGGATCTAATTCCAGTCGGCTTGGATTCCTAAGAATCTCAAAACGTTCTCAACCTTGTTCTGGACGAGTCGGCTGGACCTTGGTGCCAGTCGGCTGGATCTGTGTGCCAGAGAACTTGTCTTCAGTGCCAGTGCCAGAGTCGGTTGGGTTGTTCATCCAGTCAGCTCGAGGTAGTTCTTCAGCCAGATCAACTTCAAACTTCCAGAACACTTGTCCCAAGCTTTAAAGATCTTCTTCAAGCACTTTTTTATAATAAATTCAAGGAAAGATTTGAAGCTTGAAAGACTACTAGAAGTAATCCTTTAACTAATTTTAATAGGAAACTTTTTGTAGGATTCTTCTTTACAATATTCTAAATATTTTACAACTCAACACAAAACAAAACATTAAAGATTGTAGGAGTTAAAAGATGTGTCAATTTAGTTGTCCTACAAAAACTAGCCAATCATTTGAAGAGTTGTTAGATAATTAAATGTATGCTCCAATGTTTTGTTATCATCAAAATTACTTTAGGGGTCAACAGCCATGGAATTACTCTTTTTTAAGAAAGATTATCTGACAACTTCTCAAGAGGGAGAGCGTATGAGTAAGAGTCCATATGCCTCAATAGTGAGATCCATTATATATACCATGATATGTACACAACCAGATGTGGCATACTCACTAGGAGTAGTGAGTAGATAGAAATTTGATCCAAGTGAGAATAATTGGTATGTCATAAAAAATATCCTTAAGTATTTGAAAAACACTAAGGACCAATGGTTGGTTTATAAAGATTATAACTTGAAACTAGTCGATTATATTGACTCCAATTTTTAGTCAAACTAGGATGATAGCAAAAGTGTGTCGGGTTATATCTTTACCCTTAATGAAAGAGCTTTTTGTTGAAAAAGTTTCAAGCAGCACATAGTGGTTGATTTAGTATGCGAGACATAGTACATTATGGCATCTGATGCTGCAAGGGAAGCTGTATGGTTGTGTAAGTTTATCATCGAGCTTAGAGTGGCACCCTCCATTCATGGTCCAGTTGTTTTGCATTGTGATAGCACTAGAGCCATTGCTCAAGCGAAGGAATCGAAGGCACATCAATGGACCAAGCATATTCTGCATCACCACCACCTTGTCTAAGAGATTATGGTACAAGGTAACGTGGACCTTCAAAAGATCAATAGAAAGGAGAACCTAGCCGACCCATTTACTAAAGCCCTCGAAATCAAAAAGTTCAACGATCACAAGTGGAAGATGGGTATACAATACTATTTCAATTGGCTCTAATCTAAGTGGGAGTTGTTATGAAAAGTATCCCAATGCCAATCATCTAGGTTATAGATGGTTGAGCTATCTTATAAATATATATAAATTATAAATATAATAAATATTATTTTTAGTTGCTTAATATTATTTGTCATCTTCCTATGAACTCTAATGTATTGAAGTCCTTAGAACTACATTGATTCAATAAAGAAGGATTTATCTAGTGGTTCTTAAAAAAAATCATGACCAAATGATATGTTATTACCTAGGATGACAATGTTTATCAAGAATAAGTTATTATGTGCTATATAGGTTGGTTGTCCTTTTAACCAAGGAGTGTGGAGACATTGATATGGCATATAGGTGAGTGTAGGAGTACATCTCACTGAACAATGACCAACTCTATGGAGTACTCTGCTGTTAAGAGTATCTCATAGAAAGGGTATAGGTAGAAGTGTCCCTCCGATCTAAGACTATCATGGTGACTTGGTAAGCAACTCACTGTACTTTGATGTCATACTACTTAAATTTCTAATCCAGTGGTAGAATATTTTTAGGTACAGTCAAGTACTTGTCAAGTCGGTGTTGAATCAAGAAGGGATTGACCACTCCAAGTTGCTAGAGTAAATACTTGGTAGTATTTCAATTTAGGAAAATCTAGGCATGGGTAATCCTTGTGAGGAGTCACAGGATTTAGCAAGTTGAGACACATAAAGATGCAATATTTAGAGTTGAAAGTTCTCTAAATTTATCTTGAGCATTATGTTAAAAGGATGAATTATATGGTAACCATAGTCTAGGTTCTTGAATGTTGCTTTGCCACCATTCGACCTATCAAGACATCAATCACCATTGCAAGGTGGTCTCATCAATTAGTTCAAGAAATAATTTTTTAGCTACCAATTCAGGTTCAAACCTACAAGGTCACACACAATAGAAGTTTTCAATTGATCATGATAGCTAATCAATGATTAAGAATTATTCAGTGATAAAATTATAAATATGATTAACAATTTACTTTATATAAATATTGTAAAGAAATAATTAATTAATTGATAATTAGTTTTAGGAGGATTAACTAGTAATTGGATTGCTAATTGGCTTAATTTAATTGATCAAAAAGGACTTGGTCAAGTTTAATTGAATTTGATTTAATTATATTTCACCCGATTAGATTATTCGATGACCTTATCGCTAAGAAAATTTGATCTTGATATAATTTAGATTTGAAATTGATCAATTTCTAATTAATTAAGTTTATTTGAAGCATAATTATATTAGATTCAAGTTATTTTAATAGTTCAAATCAAAATAAATTGGGATTAGAATTAAGGTTGACCAAGTCAAACTAAAAATCTCTTCCCTTGCACCACATCTTTCACCATGCCAAAATGGTTCTTCATGAAGAAATTTCCATGCCAAATTGTGTTTAGAACCCTCTCCTCTTCTCATCCTGATTAGGATTAAGGTTATTTAAATTTAAAAGGAGCTTTAAGTTTAATTAGTTTAGAGTTTGAATTAGATTTAAACACTAGGCCTTATCCTAATCAAGATAAGACTTCTAAATCTATCCTTCTTTTTTCCCTGCTCCATGCCAATTTAAATCCTATTTTTGCTAGGGTTGTGTGACAATTAAGAGAGCATTACCATGAGAAAAAGTGAAAGAGGCCACCCAAAAAAATAAGGGGACTAGGCATGAAAAGATTGTGGGCATGAGAAGTTCCTTCTTGGCTCTAGGGAGAAAAGAGAGAGAAGAAGAAAGAAAAATAAAGAAAAATTATTTTGAGTTTTCTTTTTCTTCCATGATTTGATCCTCCTCATCCTCCATCTCCTTATCTTCATAGAGGGTCTAAGAAGATCCAAAGAAGGTCTTCAAATCAGCCATCCATAACCTTCACATGGAGCTAGCACTCTTGAAAGGAGATCCCTTAGGGCCTCGTGTGGACTTTTCAAAGAGGCTAGACACCTTGTGCAGCTATGAGATGATATCCAGATCATCTACCATGCACTATCAATAGTGGTGTTCATCAACGCATGAGGAGGTATGGAATCCAATCCTGTAATGTTTGTAGATTAGATCTATAGCATTTATCGGTTAGATCGATGCATGCTGATTTTATTTTTAGCATCTATGTTCTATTTATATCTTGTCTCGATCTTATAGAGTAGGTTTTAGAATTTTTCTAATGCATAATTTCATGATTAAAAGCATTTTAATCTAATATGCTTCCACTAGTTTAAAAAAAAATCTATACACGAAACCCTATCCTAGTTTTTCTACATTATTATCCCTTAGGCATGGCATTAATTTCTCCAAGAAGAAGTGCCTAGCACACCTAAGGAGATACAAGGCATGAGCAAGATCCCATATGCTTAGGTAGTTGGGAGACTCATGTATGCCATGTTCTGTACTCAACCTAATATTAAGCTTATTGTGAGTATCAAAACCAGACGAAGAGCACTGGATTGCTATGAAGAACATCCTCAAGTATTTAAGAAGAACTAAGGATTTATTCTTGATCTTTGGAGGAAGTTCTGATTTATGGGTAGATGGATACACTGATTTAGACTTGATGTCTAATCCTAATGATAAAGGTCTACATCAAGATATATGTTTCTTTCCAATGGTGGTTCTACCAGCTAGAAAAGTTCCAAACAACACATCATTACTGATTCTACTATGAAAGCTAAGTACATCACCACCTTTAAAGTGCAAAGGAAGCCTTCGGGTACAAAAAAATTACTATGAAGCTTGAAATGATACCATTAGATGCCATTCCCTTGTATTATGACAACAATGATGCCATAGTCCTTGCGAAGGAGCCTAGGTCTCACTAGAAGTCCAAGCACATTGAGTGGTGGTTCTATATCCTACAATACTACCTTAAGAAAAAGTATATCAAGGTATGAAGAGTAGACTCTATGGATAACATGATAGACCCACTGACAAAATAATTGAATCAGCAGAAGACTGAAGTCCATTTTGAAAAGATAGGACTTAGATATATAGCCAATTGGCTTTAGTGCAAGTGGGAGATTGTTAGATGTATGCTCTATAAGTCAAGTTAGCATGATACATTGTATCTTTTCAAGGATATGATTTTATATTTAATTCATTAAAATCAATAAATTTGAGCTTTATTCTTTTCATTTATATATAATGTATAGCCAATTGGCTTTAGTGCAAGTGGGAGATGTTAGATGTATGCCCTAGAAGTCAAGTTGGCATGATACACTATATCTTTTCGAGGATATGATTTTATATTTAATTCATTAAAATCAATAAAATTGAGCTTTATTCTTTTCATTTATATATAATGTATCTATGAATCATCCATGGAGTTAATGACAATGATACATATTGATGGGGGACTGATGGGGTAGAATCATTGGCAAACCTAGAAGTCACCTAGATTAGGGTACTTTTTTTTTGAATTTTTTTTGTAAGGGAGTGGTGAAGGAAATAATGATGATGAAAGATAGGGATCTGGATCTCTTGGACTTTGGGACTCACACTAACGAAGAGACCTCTCACTTCTAGGGCATTCCACCCACCTCGATACTTTGAGGCGTTAGGATGAATCTCAAAGGACATGAGGGGATAAAGAAAATGGAATCAAAGGGAAGGGGGATAACTAGGGCCTCACGCCCCTCGATGCCCGAAGGTGAAGGCAAGAAGAATCACTCTTCTAAAAACTCATATTTATTCACCAAACTATTTTTTTACAAAGGACTGAGGTTGGTATTTATAGACCTGTCCAACCCTCATTCGAATTTGAATACAAGATAAAAAGATAGGGATAATTCAAATTCAAATACAAGATAGGATAAGATAAGCCTATCCATATCTCAATCCTAACCAACCAAATCCTAATTCAAATTTCAAACAAAAGATAAATCCCTAACTAATTTATTCTATATATGCTTCAAGATTCGTGCGGCTCCAGGATTCGTGCTTACTCTGGGATTGATGCTGGCAATATCCCCATCATGGTAGGGAAAAACTCGACTCTATCAAGTTTGGATCAGGCTCAAGCTTCAGCTTGACTTCAGGCTCCAGGAACTCCAAACTCTAGCCTGACATAACCATAATTTTTTTTAATCATCTTTGCTTTGAAAATGGTGTAGCTTTGAGATTGGTGCAGCTTTGAAATCTGTATGGCTTTAAGGAGATGTAGCTCTAAAATCTGTGCTGAGTTGAAGTCGGCAAAAGGGAGGGGATTTGCTTTTACATTCATACGATCCCTCTCCTTCTTCTTCATGGACTGAAACCAGAACAGGGGAGGATCGAAGGTCATAGACATCCCAGACGCGGGTGGTGTGGTCACCAGAGATGGATGAGAAGATGTCGAAGTGGCGGGGGCTCCCGATGGTGGCGTAGATGCAGTATGAGTGCTCGTGGAAGGTGCGGACGCTGGAGGGGCGGTCAATGGTCTAGAGCTTGATGGAGTCATCCCATGAGGCGATGAGGAAGGAGTCACGGTGGACAGGGTTCCAGTCAGCATCATTAGTATGGATGGGAGCAGCAGTCGATGGCGGAAGGGAGGCTATTCGGTGGAGGCGCCAATCTGATCTGGACTAAGGCGGTTCCATTTGGTGAGAGGATGGTGGAGACGGGCGGTCGAAGTCCCTATCATAGGTGGAAGAGGGGCGGCAATGGGTGATGAATAGGGACAAGATCCGACAGGAGGTGTCGGCTTATGACGGTGAGCAAGAAGATGTCACCGGTCGACTTTGGGCTGTGGATCATCTGGATGGAGGGGTGGCAATAGATGGGATCGGCACTGATGGATAGATCGGCCAGGCTCAGAGGGGATGATGCGGGGTTCAGAGGCGAAAGGACCGGTAGGGAGGGGCCGAGCGATGGCTGGTCCCGATCGGTGCCATGAACGATGAAGGGAAAGCATGGTTAGCTCGGTATGGGAGGGAGACCGGTACGGTGATCGTCTCGACCGGCCATGGACCACTCCGATCGAGAGGAAGGCAGCAGACTTGGAGGCGGGCAAGCTCTCAGAGGAGTCCTGCAGGGACTCGATTTTTCTATGGTTCCACGGCGAAGGACGAAAGGCTTCATGGGAGCCGGGGCTTTATGATGGTCCGGGCCATTTTGATCATCGTGGGAAGGATGACGGCATGGATCTTCCGGACGGGAAGATGCTTCAGAGGGATGGGTGGCACAGATGAAGGGAGAGGAGGGCACCGTTCTATCGGCTCATTCTCTCAGGGTGTCGGGGTCATGGAAACAGGGATGACTGGGTTCGTGGCATCTGGAAAATCTGGCGATAAGGCTTCATGAGGGGAAGATCCGGTGGGGATCCGGTGGAGACGCAGCGGTCGGACATCATGGCAGTAGGTCGGTGGGATGGATGGCACGGTGGTTCAGCGGTGCAAGGATAAGGAAGAGAACGGGGGTCCGATTTGGAATGAAAAATATACCCTAATCCATCCGGGCTCTGATACCAAAAATTGATGGGGGATAGATGGGGTAGGATCGTTGGTGAGCCTAGAAGTTACCTAGATTAGGGTACTTTTTTTTTAATTTTTTTTGTAAGGGAGTGGTGAAGGAAATAATGAGGATGAAAGACAAGGATCTGGATCTCATGGACTTTGGGACTCACACTAACGAAGAGACCTCTCACCTCCAGGGCATTCCACCCACCTCGATACTTGGAGGTGCTAGGATGAATCTCAAAGGACATGAGGGGATAAAGAAAATGGAATCAAAGGGAAGGGGGATAACTAGGGCCTTACGCCCCTCGATGCCCGAAGGCGAAGGCAAGAAGATTCACTCTTCTAAAAACTCATATTTATTCACCAAACTATTTTTTTACAAAGGACTGAGGGTGGTATTTATAGACTTATCCAACCCTCATTTGAATTTGAATACAAGATAAAAAGATAGGGATGATTAAAATTTAAATACAAGATAGGATAAGATAAGCCTATCCATATCTCAATCCTAACCAATCAAATTCTATTTCAAATTTTAAATAAAAGATAAATCCCAAACTAATTTATTCTGGATATGCTCCAAGATTTGTGTAGCTCTGGGATTCATGCTTTCTTTGGGATCCGTGCTTGCTCTGATACCCAAAAATTGATGGGGGGCTTCTGGAAGGCAGCGGGTAGAGAGACACGTGGCCAGCACGAACGGGGGAGGGCTGACTTGTAGGCAAGGAACAGGGAGATGTCATCGTTGAGTGACTTGGGCCATGGATCTTCCGGATCGACAACATCGGACTTCATGGGAGGCGGAGAGGAGGGGGGCTCGGCCTGGGAAAAGTGGCAGCTGGAGACAACTTCAGGCGGATCCGGAGAGGATGGGCGATCAATTGAGTTTGGTGGTTCGAATGGCTGTGGAGCAAGAACAGGGGAGCTTCGACCGTGGTGACTCCTCCGGTGAGGAACACGATGGGAAGTCGGAGTCGGCAGCAGCCAACTCCAGGAGGTTCGCAGAGGACCAAGAAGGCATCTCTTCTCCTAAACTCATCCTTCTTCTGCCTTGTTCTTGTTGTTAGGTATTGGGAATTAGAGTCAGGATTCAGGGGTGGGGTCTGGCTATCGGTGGGTATGTAGATGATGAGGAGGAAGGAGGAGGGGGGGATTCATCGGGTGAGAGTTTATAAAATGGGGTCTTCTCTTCTTTATCTTGGTCTTGGTATCTTTTTAGTTGCTTCTTTTGTTTGGGGATCGGATCGGGAAGGGATCTGGTAAAGGATCTGGGAAGGGATCTGGTAAAGGGTTGGAGAAGGGTTGGCAAGGACTTGGCAGTCGACGAGGTTGGTCGGCTAGGAAGATTGGCTGGGTTAGCCAGTGGCAGCAGGGTGTTGGTGGGGTGTGGGATGATTCGGGAAGAAAAAAATATATCCTAATTTTTCTGGGCTCTGATACCAAAAATTGATGGGGGGCAGGGGGATAGGATCGTTGATGAGCCTAGAAGTCACCTAGATTATGGTACTTTCTTTTTTTTTGTATTTTTTTTGTAAGGGAGTGGTGAAGGAAATAATGAGGATAAAAGACAAGGATCTAGATCTCATGGACTTTGGGACTCACACTAACGAAGAGACCACTCACCTCTAGGGCATTCTACCCACCTCGATACTGGAGGCATTAGGATGAATCTCAAAGGACATGAGGAGTCTTTAATTTGAGGATGCATGCAATGATATGATGCAAAAGCTACATCTCTACTAAAAGATGGTTAGCAACCACTATGGATATGCCCCAGACATCATCCCTCTCTAGGATGCATCTGAATCCAGCAATCCCATCTCTTAGATAATTTGCAGTCATGCCTCAAACTAGAATCTTCCATACTTTGCTAGCTAGCTATCAGCACCTTGAGCCATGGAGCCATAGAGCTCTTGGATGAGGTGAGGGTAGTGCCTCTTTGTCATTGAACAAAAAAACTCACATCCAGTTGCTTGGATCCACCCCTATTGAGAATCCCTCTTGATCAAAATGTCCAAAATCGATCCTCCTACTACTCAAAATTGCCTTGCCAAACATCCTATCTACCATCAATGAAGGAGGTGGATGAGGGTGAGTCTCTCTCCACTCCTTTGGATCGTGCCAAGCCTTAGATCATCACTAGTGTCCTCGTGAATTACCCAGTCAACCCTTTTTGCATGATATGCAAGTTGCTTACAGGGTCCCAAACTCAAAATCAAACAAACAAGATGGGGGAAATGAATAATGGAATGCCAAGATCACTAATCCTACTATTGGAGGGCAAGTAGAGTGAATTTGGGAAACTTAGGAGTGAGAAAATGGAAAAATGAATTGAATAAAAGGTCACAGTCGAGCCTTATTAAAACAAGTTTTCTACTAGTGAGTCGACACTTGTGATTTGCTCAAGTGTTGACACTTTGGTAAGTCAGCACTTAGCAAAATCTCAAGTGTCAACATTTAGAAATTTTTGAAAAACTTTCAAATTTATCTAAGGAATTCAAGGGGTTTCATAAATGATGTTAGGAGATTAATGATGACTCAAAGAGATGAGTTTTTAATTAAATGAGATTCCTAAGAGTTGGATTTGAGAGAAGGTAAAGTGTCTACTCAAATGGATCTATCACTCCTAGTTCTCTTCTAATCATATAAAATATACTTCACTAAGGGATTTGATAAAGATATCTACTAATTTTCACTAAAGGATATGGTAAAGATATCTACTAATTTTTATCAGTACACACCAAATCAAGTAATACATCACCATTTTGTACATGATCTCTTATAAAATGGTATCTTATCTCAATATATTTACTTCTTCAAGGTTGAATAGGATTTTTTGTTAGATTGATTGTACTTGTATTATCACATTTTGTAAAGATTTTATTTAGTTTAATGCCAAAATCCTTGAGTTATTATTTAATCCATAATATTTGAGCACAATAACTTTTAGCAACTATATATTCAGCCTTGATCATAGATAGTGTAACTGAATTTTATTTCTTGCTAAACCATAAAATTAAATTAACTCCAAGAAACTGATAGGTTCCATTTGTGCTCTTTCCATCTAACTTAATCAGGATCAGAATATGCAATAAGCTTAATTGAAGATTATCTAGAGTATCATAAGCCAATATCAATAATGCCAGATAGATATCTAAGTATACATTTAATAGCCAATAAATGTGACACCTTAGGATTTGATTGATATCTAGCATACATGCAAATACTAAATATGATATCTAGCATACATGCAAATACTACACATGAAATCTGATCTACTAGTAATGAAATACAACAAAGAGATAATAATACCTCTATATAATTTTTGATCAATACTCTTACCATTCTCATCTTTATCAAGCTTATAAAAGGGACTTATTAATGTGCCAAGTCGTTTAGTTATCTCCATCCCAAACTTTTTTAGAATCTCTTTAGTATACTTTGCTTGGTTATAAAGATTTCCTCTTAGTTTGCTTGATTTGCAGTCCAAGTAAAAAATTTAGCTCTCCCATCGTACTCATCTCAAACTCTTCATGCATTAACTTGGCAAACTCTTGACTAAGAACTTCATTAGTAGCACTAAATATAATATCATCAATATAAATTTGTACCACTAATAAGTCATCATTCTTTCTTTTCAAAAACAAGGTTGAATCTATATTTTCTCTTGTAAAATTATTTTCAAGTAAGAATTTGCTTAACCTATCATACCATGCACATGGGACTTGTTTTAAACTATAAAGAGCTTTATAAAGTTTAAAAACATGATTTGGATAGGTATGATTTTCAAAACTCGATGGTTGTTTAACAAAAATCTCTTCTTATATACATCCATTTTAAAATATACTTTTAATATCCATTTGAAATAGTTTAAAATTCATGAAATATGCAAATGCGAGTAGTAATCTAATTACCTCTAATCTAGCAATAGATATAAAAGTTTTATCAAAATCAATGCCTTCTTCTTGATTATATCCTTTAGCTACAAGTCTCATTTTGTTTCTAGTTACTATTCTATTTTTATCTAACTTGTTTCAAATACCTAATTAGTTCCAATTATTGATGTATTAGATTTTTTTTGATAAAGTTCCATTTAGTCTTTCTACTAGAATCCAAACCTTATTTCTTACAAATGATTTAGTTCTTCTTGTATTGCATTTATCTAATTTGGATCTTTTTTGGCTTCTTCAATACTTTTAGGTTCAACTTAAGATATAAAAATTAAATATTCACACACATTTCTAAGAGAGGATCTAGTTCTTATCTCTTTTAATGGGTCACCTATAATTAATTCTTTAGGATATCTATAAGCATACCTCCACTCTTTAGATAGATCATTAGCTCTTGTTGGAGGTCTTTCCTCTTGTTCTTCCTCCTTATTTCGGTCTTCTTCAAGCTCCTTGGAGGATGTATCATTTAGAGTCAATTTATCCATCTTTTGAATACCTATTTTATCATCAAAAGCATCTTTTTTTTCTAGAAAACTTAACATTAGACTCTTCAAAGACAACATGAATAGATTCTTTAATAACAAGAGTTCTCTTATTGAAGAACCTGTATGCCTTACTAGATGTGAAATATTCTAAAAGGATATCCTCATCTGACTTGGCATCAAATTTACTTAGATTGTCTTTACTATTATTTAAAATAAAATAACAACTTCCAAAAATATGAAAATATTTTATAGTAGGTTTCCTACCTTTTTAAAGTTCATAAGGTATTTTCTTTAAAATTGGACAAATCAAAATATAATTTAAAATATAACATGCTTTGTTATTTTGACTTCCATCCAAAAATATCTTGGAAGGTTGTTTTCATAAAGCATGGTACATGCCATTTCTTCAAAGTCCTATTTTTTCTTTCTACAATCTCATTTTGTTAAGATGTCCTAGATGCAGAAAAATGGTCAATGCCCTTTTTATTACAAAAATTATGATATTGTCATTGGCTTTCAAATTAGGTTCCATGATCACTACGAATGCAGATAGTAGATCATTTCTTATTTAAAATCTTTCTATAAAACTTAATGAAAGCTAAAAAAGTTTCATCTTTAGGTGCCAAAATATTATCCATGTAAAACGGAAGAAATTATCTACAATGACTAAACCATATTTCTTTCCACCTAAGCTAGTAATTCTTGTGGGTCCAAATAAATTAATATAAAATAATCCCAAAATCTTGAAGTAGAGACTATGCCTTTTGATTTGAAAGAATTTTTAGTTTATTTTCTAAATTGGCATGCATCACAAATCTTATTCTTTTTAAAAGTTAGTTTTGACAAATTTTTTATAAGATCCTTTTTGTTCAATTCAGAAAACAAATACATGCTAGCATGTCCTAATCTATGGTGCTATAACTAACTAGTCTCATTGACTTTGGCTTCCATTGCAACTAGGCAATGACCACCTTACATAAGAAGATCATCAAGATCTACCATGTAGATTTTCCATGCCTAGGTCCAATGAATATAATTCTATTTTCATTGAGACTAGAAACAATGCACAGTGAAGATTCAAAAATTACTTTAAATTTTTTATCACAAATATGATTATTAATAAGTAAATTATGTTTCAATCCATCTGCAGGTAAAATATTTTCTAAACAAATAGAAGGGGTGATACAAACTTTATTAATTCCAATAACTTTGCCATTTCTATTATCACCAAAAATCACATTATCCTCATTCAATGCTTATGGAGATGTAAATTGCTTCATACAAAATCGAATTATCCCCATTCAATACTTATAGAGATGTGAATTACTTCATATCTGCGGTCATGTATCTTGAGCAACCATTATCTAGATATCATAATCTTTTCTTCTTCTTGGTTATAAGACATACCTACAAAACAAGTCAAGTAGAAACTTTGGATATCCAAGATATTTTGGATCCTTTAAGGTTAGTAGATGTGATTCCTTTTAGAACACAAACTTTATTTATGTTGTTTATCTTCCTATGATCACACAAATAAGTTTTATGTCTTAATCTACCACAACAATGATAAGTAATGCTAGAAGATGCAGGAATAAAGAAATTTTTAAAATACTTTTGTTATTTTTGTTGTTTATATCCCAAACCGGCTTTGTTAAAAATAGCACATTGACTATTTAATAGCATGTTAAGCTTTTTGAAACTATAAGTAAACTTCTCGACAAAAGGTTTAACTTTTCAAGTTCTTTCATGCTCTTGTTTTCTTTGCTTAAGGCTTTGTTTTCTTTTAAAAGTATTTTTCATTTATTAATACTAACTTTTGCTTTTACAAATCCTTATTTTCTTAAGTTAAGCTATCATTTACTTTGTTCAATTCTTCTTTTTCATTAGTTAAGAAAAGTTTTTAATTTTTCAACTCTTGCTTTTCTTAAGTTAAGAATATCATTATCTTTTGATAATTTTTTATTTATACTAGATAACTCAAGAACTTATTTTTTCATTTTTTTGTTTTTCACTTTTAACTTCTTAAAATCATTCATAAGTTTAGCAAAGGCATCTTGTAATTCATCAAATATAAAATCACTTTTAGTTTTAGACCTTACCTCTTCCTTATGAGCTATAAAGCATAGGTTTGCACCACTGTATTTCTTCATCGGAGTAGGTGTCCTCACTTTCACTCTATGTTGTCATCATTACCTTCTTTTTGTATTTCCTTTTGGCTTTCTTAAGAAAGGGATAGTCCATCTTGCAGTGACCCGGCTTCTTGTATTTGAAGTAAATAGGTAGCTCCTTCTCTTTCTCCTTGCTTGACTCTCCTTTTTTAGGCTTTTTCTTATAACTATACTTCTTTCTCATGAATCTTCTAAATTTTTTTGATACAAGGATAGTTTCATAATCTTTATCTTCCTCATCTGAGACTTGACTAGATTCTTTCTTAGTAGTTTAGACTTGAGGGTCATAGTCTTCTTTTCTTCTCATTTTTAACTATCTTTTACTTCAATAACAACTCATAGGTCATGAGAGACCTAAGAGTTGCTCAAGGAAATGTTTGTCAATATCTTGGCCTCTTGAATAGTGGTAACCTTTGCATCCCATGAAGTAAGAAGAGACTTGAAAATTTTACTGACATGTTTAGCATTAGAGATATGCTTGTCCAACTTTTCAAACTATTAATGATATTGGTAAACCTAGTTGGTGTGGACACCAGAAGCAGAAAGAAACTTCACTCCAACAAGGTTAGCCTTATCCCAATTTGGATCAAAGATAATTAGGTTACCCTGAGTCCTGTAATTAATTTTGAGTTTTAATTCCTGATCAAGAGTGTTTTATTTTTCTAGTCCTGTAATTACTTCTAAATTTCATTGATCAAGAGTGTTTTAGTCCTGTAATTACTTCTAAATTTCATTTACTGTAAGTCCATTTCAAGTTTTAAAGTCTAGGTCAGTCAAGTCAGTTCAGTTGAGTTAAGTCATGAAAGCCAACAACAAGACTCAAATTTTGGATCCCAGAATTTGACCACATGAGGAAGAGAAGACACACCAACCAAGCAAGAGAGAAGGACCATCAACTAGGACCCACTTATGGCACCATATCAACAAAGATGCCACATCAGCAAGATTTAATCAAGTGACCCCACTTGGCGCCACATGTCATCCTGAAATTCATATCCAAGTAGAAGGCCACCTCAACATGCCACATCATCAGCCAAGGACACCACCTCACCAGCCACCTCATCACCTTTGGGCGCCAACAAAGGAAATTCAAAAGAATCCAAAGGTGGCCGACCAAGGGAAAATTCAAATTCAAGGAGGTCGGCCACATCCCTCCCAAATCCTTTCTAACCAAACCCTCCACCAAATCCTCCAACCCCTCTTGTAATCCTCCTTAATCTATGGGTTTCAAATTTCAAATGAGTTGTAAGGCTTTTTTTTAAGCCCTTGGACGTCCCATTGTAAATCGATTGATGAGATGAATGAAAAATGAAGTTGAAGTTGAAGTTGTAGTCTTATGTTATTTCTTTGAGTGATTGTTCCTAAGCCCCCCCCCCCCCCCCACTCGAATCTACTTTCTTCTCCAAGCCATCCAATGCCAAGTTCAAGAAGGATACATTGGAGCCAGCCAAACCATCTCAGACTTCCTTCCTTGCTCATAAATTAATCCATCCCTCCCATATGCCTGCTTTCTTCTTCCTTAACTTTTGATCTTCATTGCAGGGTCCTTCGAAGTCTTTGAGTTGTGAACAGGGTTCCCCTTGACAATGAACCAACAAGCTGAAGCCCAAGCCCAGCGTTCTGATCTCTGTTATCCAAGTTCTCCAGTCCAGAGCATCGGTAGTTTCAAGGTTTGAAATCATTAGAAGGTTGGAAAGCTCAACAAGGCAAGTCCTCAATCATTAGCCCCTATTGTCTAGATCTTCTTCCTTCTTAGTTTTAGGATTGTGTCTAATCATGTAATAGTCTCTTTTCATGTAATCCTTAAGACTTATTATGATGAGTACAATGCTAGTGTAATTAGGTTTCATTGCTCTACAAACACTAATCAAATCATCTAATCATATGCTTGCCGCATCATCTTGGTATCAGAGCATGGTTGCATTAGGGTAGAATAGTTCTCTTTAAATCCAAGCAAGATCTAAAATTCATGCCTCCTGAGTGGGTGTACTCCAGTACACTATCACGACCCATGGGAATAATGAGCCCTGGCCGGACGTGAATTTTTTAGATTGAAGTTTGGGTAAGTCATTGCACTTGTTTGATTAGGTTCTGTTTTCTGAAAATTTGCATCTGTTACTGTAATCCATCTGCAGCTCCAAAGGCAAGTTGCTAATTTTTTGTTGAGATATTTTTTTTATTGTTCCTTCTTAAGTCAGTTATCACCATATTAAATTTTATTATTAGAAAAAAAATTATAAAAAAATGAAAATTTTTCAGTTTGACACTATCATTAGGGTTCTGTTCTGTCCTTTTTATTTATCTTCATTTGTAGGATCTTCTTAGAGTAGTACAGATTTTAGTTTTAAAGTTCCTTTCATCTGCATTGAAACATATAATTTAGGAATCCCCTGTGAATCTTTCAAAATTTTTGGACATTTTTTTCATCATGTTTTCCACACCACTTTCAAACTGCAACACACTTCTGCAGTACCTTTGCATTTCATTCATCTCATGAGAAATCAAATTAAGGGCATCAATTTGACATAGGGTCAGGGTTTCATCACCTGTCCCTAGCCCAAAAAAATCACCAACCAGCATATCAATCCCAGCCCATTAATTAAAATTGAGTAGAACGTTAATTGCCCTAGTGGGTTAGGGACACCAACAAGTTGGGTTCAGGTAGGGTCAAGTTAACTGTGTCAGCTAATTGGTGTGTGCTTACTGGCTTGGTGTCTAAGATTGGGCATCAGGGCTTGTGATTTGGTCCGCCTACCTGGCCAATCTCAGATTGGTGTCTAAGGATTGGCAATCAGGGACCTCCACTCCCCACCACCTACCTGGCTAAGTCCCATAAGTACTACTAGCTAGTTGGTTCACTTAATTAGACCTCTAATTTGTGCTCTAGGTCTAGGAAACTTTAGCTCGAGCTTGAGTCTACTTGCATGCATGAAAACTAGATCAGGAGCCTCATACTCACCAGTCCAGACCCAGTCCAGTGTAGCCATGGACCCGAATCTTGAAACCATGCTGAGAGGCCTAAATGATCTAATGGCCCAATTGAACCAAATGCTGGCTAAACATTTTCCTTAGACCAACCAACTCCTACTATCCCATATAAGACTCATATGAATGATAGGAGTAAGAACCCTGAAGTACAAGTTGAGTTCATGAATACTCAAGACTTAGGGTATCCTCAAACTGAAGGGCTAGGGAAGGAAGAAGGCAAATTTGAACTAGTAAATATGTGTATAAGACATGACATAAGTTTAATAGATGAATATGAAGGGGAAGACTGTGAAGAGAACAACTTTAGTACCTTACCTGAGGAAACCTTTGGTAAAGAAAAGATTATTGAGCTAGTCCTGAAACATCAGAACAACAAAATTTAGTGAGGACTGGTTCCCGTAAGACAATGCCCTCAAGAAGAACCCAATACTTTGCTTCGACACAGAACTCCTTCAGGTACCTGAGAAGAACCCAATCATTATTTTAGAAGACTTTCCTGATGACCTTCAACTACTAGAAGCATCCGCTGTGTAGATCAAAATTCTAATCTTAAGGTCATCATGAGTAACCAAGGTCTGTTTCAAGATTCCCTAAATTATCCAAGTCTCGGATTACTATTTCCTGCCTTTCCCTGAGCTTATCATAATTTTAGAGCCATTAAGTTTCATTTTGATGAGATTACTAGGATGCATGAGCTTTTAAAGCCTATTCCTTTTGCTACCTACTTTTGGAAAACCTTATGGCATTTGCTAGGAACCCATGGTAAATTCTCATGTGCATACCAGACCATGGTCAAACCTAGAGAGTCATTAATCTGTTGGGTTTAGGTCCTAGAAAGTCCAATAAAATTCCTCTCAATAAGGATGCCTAGTTCAGTCTGCATTTTGTAAGTGCTCGTGTAAATTTCTGAGTCTGCTGAATCTTTCTCACAGCATGTCACAAATTTGCATAAAGAAATCAGTAATAAGATCAAACTGAGCAATGAGACTTACAAACATTTAGCTGATTCACATAAGAGGGCTAAAGAATTCTGTGAAGGGGATTATGCAATGATTAGGCTCAACCCTGAACGGTTCCCACCTGGAACCATATAGAAGCTGCATGCCCGCGGAGCGGGACCTTTCAAGATCTTAAAGAAAATAGGGCCTAATGCATATGTTTTGGAACTTCCACCTGATATGGGTATTAGTACAACCTTTAATGTTTCAGACCTAGTAGAATACAAAGAACCACTACTAATACCTAGTGAGCCTTTTGGGCCAGAAACTTCATTGAGAGTGAACATATTTTCGAGTGTCCACCACCAACCCTACCCGAGCGGAGAGAGAGGATTGAGAGAATCCTGGATGACAAGACCATTACTACCAGGAATAAGGACTATCAGCGATACCTGGTTCAATGGCAAGGTCGACCTGAGTCAGACAACGCTTGGATTACTCGAGAGGACCTGCAAAGACTTAACCCAGACTTCTTCGAGCATTACCAAGGCAAAAATGAACCATACTCGACTAGGTCGAGTTCTGTCCACCCCGGGAGAATTGGTGTGGACACCAGAAGCAGAAAGAAACTTCACTCCAACAAGGTTAGCCTTATCCCAATTTGGATCGAAGATAATTAGGTTACCCTGAGTCCTGTAATTAATTTTGAGTTTTAATTCCTGATCAAGAGTGTTTTATTTTTCTAGTCCTGTAATTACTTCTAAATTTCATTGATCAAGAGTGTTTTAGTCCTGTAATTACTTCTAAATTTCATTTACTGTAAGTCCATTTCAAGTTTTAAAGTCTAGGTCAGTCAAGTCAGTTCAGTTGAGTTAAGTCATGAAAGCCAACAACAAGACTCAAATTTTGGACCCCAGAATTTGACCACATGAGGAAGAGAAGACACACCAACCAAGCAAGAGAGAAGGACCATCAACTAGGACCCACTTATGGCACCATATCAACAAAGATGCCACATCAGCAAGATTTAATCAAGTGACCCCACTTGGCGCCACATGTCATCTTGAAATTCATATCCAAGTAGAAGGCCACCTCAACATGCCATGTCATCAGCCAGGATGCCACCTCATCACCTTGGGTGCCAACAAAAGGAAATTCAAAAGAATCCAAAGGTGGCCGACCAAGGGAAAATTCAAATTCAAGGAGGTCGGCCACATCCCTTCCAAATCCTTTCTAACCAAACCCTCCACCACCTCCAACCCCCCTTGTAATCCTCCTTAATCTATGGGTTTCAAATTTCAAATGAGTTGTAAGGCTTTTTTTTAAGCCCTTGGACGTCCCATTGTAAATCGATTGATGAGATGAATGAAAAATGAAGTTGAAGTTGAAGTTGTAGTCTTATGTTATTTCTTTGAATGATTGTTCCTAAGCCCCCCCCCCCCACTCGAATCTACTTTCTTCTCCAAGCCATCCAATGCCAAGTTCAAGAAGGATACATTGGAGCCGGCCAAACCATCTCAGACTTCCTTCCTTGCTCATAATTTAATCCATCCCTCCCATATGCCTGCTTTCTTCTTCCTTAACTTTTGATCTTCATTGCAGGGTCCTTCGAAGTCTTTGAGTTGTGAACAGGGTTTCCCTTGACAATGAACCAACAAGCTGAAGCCCAAGCCCAGCGTTCTGATCTCTGTTATCCAAGTTCTCCAGTCCAGAGCATCGGTAGTTTCAAGGTTTGAAATCATTAGAAGGTTGGAAAGCTCAACAAGGCAAGTCCTCAATCATTAGCCCCTATTGTCTAGATCTTCTTCCTTCTTAGTTTTAGGATTGTGTCTAATCATGTAATAGTCTCTTTTCATGTAATCTTTAAGACTTATTATGATGAGTACAATGCTAGTGTAATTAGGTTTTATTGCTCTACAAACACTAATCAAATCATCTAATCATATGCTTGCCGCATCACTAGTATACATTTCTATGATGGTTTTACTAGGTTCCATCCTAAACATCTCATAAGTGTGAAGAAGCATATTAACTTTAATTTTTTTTACTTGGTGAGTACCCTCATGAGTGACTTCAAATGTATCCCATAATTCTTTGAGTGAAGTGCAAGTGGATATCCTATATTAAATTTACTAGGATCTAATGCACAATACAAGAGATTCATTGCCTTGGCATTCAATTCAGCTTGTTTAATATCATGCTCATCCAATCATTCTCAAGTTTCGAAACGGCAATACAATTTACCATGATAGTTTATTAGGACCTTTCATAATGGTCTTCCAATGATTATAGTATTTGGCTTGTATGTAAATCTGTATGCATGTTTCCCAATATGTGCAGTTTGTCCATTGAACAAAGGTGAATAGTTTGAAGCTTGTCCCTCAGCAACACAAGCACCAATTTGGGCTACCATTTGATCTTTGACTCAAGATCATTGGATCTAATTTGCTGAGTACCAAGCTTTGATACCACTTATTGTCTAGCAAAGCAATCCAAGAGAGTGAGTGAATTAAGTTTTTCAAAATTTTTAGCAAGTATGTACTAAATTTGAAAGTAATGAAGTGCTTGTGTTGCAATCATAACTATATACAATGCTTGAAATGAAAAGAGGAGAAGAGCAAAGCACACAAATATAAGGTTTTATAGCGGTTCGGTATACTCCTAACACCTATATCTACTTTCCAAGAATTTCTTGAAAATTTTACTATAATCCCTCAATATTACAGGTAATTTATTTTCTAGACTCACAAATCTAATCCTTGTTAGCTTTCTCCTTTAGGCTCACCAACACAACCTTACAACAAGCCAACCCTAGGTTTGCAATCTAATTCAAGGCTTGGAAGGGTCTATCCCCTAATTTTAATCCCATTGAAACTAGTTATAACTCAAAACAACAAAGTATAGAATATTTCAAGACAAAAAGATTTCTAAAAAAGCAAAATAAAAATCGTTGAAGCTCTTAAGGGATCTTTAAGTTGTCTTCTAAAATAGAAGCCTCTAATCAATTGCAATGATTGCTGGTTATTGAGAATTAAAGACACACTCTTTAAGAATAAAGACTTTTCTTTATGAAAGTTAGCTATTGAAAGATGCTCTTAAAAGTACTTGACTTTCTCTAGAATTCTCTTACTTTTTCAATAAGTTTGGTAAAAAATAAATATACTTAAAGCCTTCAAAAATCTATTTATGACCATTAGAGAGGGAAAATAGCCATTTGGATACAAAACCTAACTTTCTGTAGTTCTAAAAATATAGCCATTATGTACTATCAGAAACTAAAGTGTTGACACTTGAGTTTATGAGTCGATATCTTAGGTCGACACTTAAAGTCCAGGTATCGATAATTAAGTTATTTTAAAAATACTGCTCTGGAATTATCTTGTGACATCGATACTTGGAGCATGAGTCAATCCTTAAGTCAACATCTTGAGCCGATACTTGAGTTTGTGCCAAAAATCATGCTCTTTGTATTTTCCTGTGACATCGATACTTAGAGCTTGAGCTAACCTATGAGTTGACACTATGAGTCGATACTTGAATGTTAGGTATTGACACTTAAGTATGCCAAGTGAAACTTTATGTGCCAAGCTTCTTTCTTTTCTAAGTCTTCTCTGAGGTTCGACACTTGGAATCCTTGGTCGACACTTGAGCTGTGCCACTTGAAAAATATGTATCAAACTTTGAATTTTGAAACTTTGATTTATTTTCTTCAATTTCAACCTTCATGAAATATTATATCCTTATATTTTCCAAATGTGAGATATTTAAAACATGAGATTTTTCTTGCTTATCGATTGATCGTTTAAGTTCAACATTATAAGGCTTGAAGGATACCTGAAGCATCAATCTCACAACTCCAACAAAATATTTATACTTTATACATACTCAAGCATTTTGTCATTCATTAAAATCAAGGTTAAAGTCAATAAAAAGGTAAGGTAGAGATGGTGATGGTTCACACCAAAGAAAATCCAGCTAATGCACTAACGAAAGTTCTTTTATGAGATAGCTTTCACAAAATGTGCGGCACTAATGCAATTAATGTATAGGATGGAGTTTGAAGAGGCCTTGGTGATGCGGGACAATTATGAAAACCTAATATACTGATTAATAATCTAATTAATAGTGAAAAATAGTAATTAATTTTTTTCATAATTTTTAAGTTTTTTAATAGCTTAAAGTAAACAATTAAGGTAAACTAGTCAACTAGTTTATGCCCGCACGTGTAGATCTAACAAAGTAACTAAAATAATCAAGATTTGGTGATTAAAAAATCACCTTAAACTAGGGTCTACTTTCAAATATCAGAATCTAAAGAGTAGGGAAAGGATTTTGAATTTTACCAATGTCGAATTTTTCCATTGAAGTAGATTTGTTGGAACTCTTAGAATCTCACGGCAGGGCTTCAAGATTTCGATCTTCGGGCTCTGATCTTCCACGATTTTGGTTCCAAGGAAAGAATACCTCAACTTTGTTTCTGATCACCTGCAATCACTCAACAAAGGAAGATTTTAGTTAGAAAGAAACAAAAAGGGAAAGGATGGAAAAGTGAAAGGGAAGAGGGAAGGAAGAAGTCGGCTAGGATTTTTCTGATGTCTGGATAAATAGGAAAACTAGGGTCTCACACCCCGTGATGCACACAGCAAAGAAAAAATTTGACAGAATGTTGTTGTATTTCATCAATAATTATTAATAATATAGGGGTGTTGATGGGGTATTTATAGACAATCAATCAGAAGAGTAAGTTTACAAAGACTAGTATTGTTTTCCCTTAGGCAACAACTCCTTGAATCCTTGCTTCTGGTATCTTGGACTCCTGTCTTTGGGCTAATCTGGAGCTTCCTTCAAAGTGGGCGATAACAATGAGAAGAGATGAGGTGTTAATATGGCTTGGACTCCTTCTCATTTTCTGTTGACTCTACTTATTGATTTTGATAATAAGCAAAATAGTTAAGTATAATTTGAGAACTAACTTTTGCTTTAAGTGTGTTTCCAATTGAAAGGATGCTCACACAAATCGAAGAAGCCCAATTGTATTGAAGAACCAAGTTTGAGTGGGATGAATGCAGAAATCAAGTCCTGGAAACTCAAAAATTGTTTGAATGGATGTTCAAGGGAAATAGAAACAAGTTCAACCATTTTATGCAAACTTTTTGGTGATGTGTTGACTCAAGGTGTCGACACATGAGATGATGTATCGACACATGAAGATAGTGTGTCAACTCCAGATGGCATGCAACATAACTCCAAATGGCACAGATGATGTATCGACACATGAACCCTATGTGTTGACTCAAAGTGTCAACACATGGATCAACACATCGCCTAAGAATTTCAAGTAGCAGAACATGCAGAAGATGATGGAGCATTTGATGTGTCGACACATAGACTTTATATGTCGACTCAATGTGTCGACTCCACTGAGAATGTGTCGACACGGATGATTTTTTCAGATAATCTGAATGGATTATTTTGAACTTGTGTCGACTCAAGAAGAGTATGTGTCGACCTAATGTGTCAACACATGAAGAGCAAGTGTCGACACATGGAGTTCTAACAACAGTAACGGCTAGTTTTTTCTTGAGCAGAAATCTCTCTTTTGCCCCCCAACAGCTAGTTTCTCGTGCTTAATGGCTAGATTTCTATTTTAGGGACTTGCAAAGGTATTTAAATGGTTCCAAATCAATTCAAAAGAAGAGCTAAGCACTTGCATTGAATATAAAAGAGAGTTTGAAGAAAAAAGAAGAAAAAAGAGCCTTAACTCCAATTCATTCAAAGCTCAACCACTCTCAAGCCAAAGAGAAGCCTTCCAAGCATTCAAAGCTATCAAGTGCATTGAAGATCATTCCTTCTTGGGCATTCAAAAGGCTTCATCAAAAGCAAATCAACTCTACTTCGAGCTATATTATTTTATTTGCTTTTACTTTGAAAGCTTATATTGGTTCCTTCTTTATATACTTCATATCTTGTAAAGGGTTCTTGGTTAGCCTTTGCAAAACCAAGGGAGGTTATTGGTTAGCCTTGTGAAAACCATTAATGTTGGTGTTAGCCCGCAAAACCACTAAGGTTCTTGGTTAGCCCGGAAAACCAAGGGAGGTTGTTGGTTAGCCTTGTGAAAACCAATTAGGTTCTTGGTTAGCCCGCAAAACCAAGGGAGGTTGTGACTTGTGAGCCTTGTAAAACAAGTCAAGTTTTTATTAGCTAGCCCGAAAAACTAATCGACTGTAATCGAGTTGATTATAGTGAATTCTCAAGGGGATCTTGGGAGTAGATGTAGGTGCATTGTTAGCACCAAACCACTATATATTGTTGAGTTTGTGATTGCTTGTCTCTTCCTCCTAGCTCTTTAAATTCTCTCATTGCCTTTAATTTTTGTTGCACTTTTACATTAGAGCTTTACATTTAAATTGTAGTACCTTGTATTGATTGAATTGCTACTTGTTTATCAAGCTTAGTCTTAAATAATTTTTAAAGACCTAATTCACCCCCCCTCTTGGGTTGCTATCTGGGCAACAAGTAGTATCAGAGCCTTGTTCTCAGTTTATAGGCTTTACCGCCTTGAGTAAAAATCTATGGCAACCCTAATTGGAACTAGTGTAGTCGAGGGACAAGCCTCGAATAGACCTCCATTTTTCAATGGTGCAAATTACACTTATTGAAAAACAAGGATGAGAATTTATATGCATTTTATAGACTATAACTTATGGAAAGTAGTAGATAAAGGTCCTCATGTTCCTTCGGTGGTGGTTAATGGTGTTTCCATCCCAAAACTTGAAGAGGATTGGGATGAAAATGATATTAAACAATCCAAGATCAATGCTAAGGCAATGAATCTCTTATATTGTGCATTAGATCCTAGTAAGTTCAATAGGATATCTACATGCACGTCTGCCAAAGAAATATGGGACACACTTGAGGTTACTCATGAGGGTACCGATCAAGTGAAGAACACCAAGATAAATATGTTAGTGCACACATATGAGATGTTTCGGATGGAACCAAATGAATCTATTACTGATATGTATACATGTTTTACAAATATTGTAAATGCTATGAGGAGTCTTAGTAAAGTCATTTCTAATGCTGATATTGTGAACAAAATTCTTAGGTCACTACCGACGTTGTGGGATCCAAAGGTGACCACGATTCAAGAGGCAAAAGATGTAGAAAAGCTTCCACTTGAGCAGCTAGTAGGTTCACTCATGACCTATGAGCTCAACTTGAAACAGAAATCAATGGACCTGGATAAAAAGAAGAAGGGGATCGCCTTTAAATCAAATGTTCAAGAAGAATCCTCGATTGAAGAGTCCGATGATGATGAAGAAGAGGAAGGTGAAGAAGCCCTCCTTGCCCAGAAATTTAGAAGATTTATGAAGAGGAGGAAGTTTTCCTATAAAAAGAAGTTTCAATCCAAAGAAAAGGGAAAGGAAAAAGAAAAGGAGAAAGAAAAAGAAAAGGAGAATGAAGTACCTATATGCTTCGAGTGCAAGAAGCCGGGGGACATTATAAATTTGATTGTCCTCTCCTTAAGAAATCAAGAAAGAAATAGAGGAAGAAAGCAATGATGGCTACTTGGAGTGACAGTGAGGACTCTGGTTCAGAAGAAGAGTAGACTGAAATGGCAAATCTCTGCTTCATGGCACTTCAGGACAATGAAAAGGTATGTTCCGATTCTGAATTAGATTTTACTTTTGATGAACTAAGAAGTGCATTTGAAGAATTAATGCATGATTATAAAGTAGTTTTATCTGAAAATAGAAAACAAAGCATGCTAATAGTTTTTCAGTAGAAAACAATTCTTTGCTTAATGATATTAGTTCTTTGAAAATTAAGCTAGATGTTTTCGAAAAGAAAAATAATGCCTTAACTATGAAAAATGAAGTTCTTAAAAGACCAAAACATGTTATTTCTAATAATGATCTCTTAAAGAAAAACAAGGATTTAGAACTTAAAAATGAGAAATACAAAAATGAACTTGAAAAAATCAAACCTTTTGTTGATAAGTTCACTTATAGTTCTGAAAAACTGAATTTACTTTTAAACAACCAAAGAGCTATTTTTGACAAAGCAGGTTTAGGATACAAACCCCAAAAACAACAAAAGTATTTTAAAATTTTTTTTGTACCAGCATCATCCAGTATTACTTGTTTTACTTGCAAGAAGTTAGGTCATAAATCATACCAATGCAATTTTAGAAAAATTATGTCTTCTGGTAAAGTTTGGGTTCCAAAAGGAACCATCTTAAATGCTAACCCTAAAGGACCCAAGTTAGCTTAGGAACCTAAAGTCAAAGCTTGATTTTATTGCAGATGTGTCTTGCAACCAAGGAAAACAAACGTGTTTGGTATCTTGACAGTGGTTGCTCAAGGCACATGACTGGAGATGTGAAGCAATTCACTTCTCTTGAAGCTTTGAATGGAGGTTGTGTGACCTTCGGTGATAATGGTAAAGGTAAAATCATTAGAATTGATAAGGTTCACATAACTCCTTCTAATAGTATTAGTAATGTACTTCTAGTAGATGGTCTAAAGCATAATCTATTAAGTATTAGTCAGTTTTGCGATAAAGATTTTCAAGTAATTTTCAAATCATCATATTGCATGATTTCTAGTCCTAATCTAAATGGAGTGCAATTCATTGGAAAAAGACATGGAAATATCTATCTTGTAGATCTTGATGATCTATCTTTACCTAAAGAAGAATGTCTTGTTGCAATGAATTCAACTAAAGAAGAGACTAGTTGGTTATGGCATAGAAGGTTAGGGCATGCTAGTATGTACCTTATTTCAAAACTTTGCAAAAAGAATTTAGTTAGAGATTTACCTGAAATAAGTTTTGAAAAAGATAGAATTTGCGAAGCTTGTCAATTTGGAAAACAAGTTAGAACTTCTTTTAAACCAAAAAGATTTGTAACTACTAGTAGACCACTTGATCTACTCCATATGGATCTCTTTGGACCAACTACAACATCAAGTCTAGGAGGCAAGAGATACGGATTAGTTATTATGGATAACTTTTCGAGATTTACTTGGGTTTTCTTCTTAGCTCAAAAAGATGAATCGTTTTCAGTATTTATAAAGTTTTATAGAAAAGTTTCCAACGAAAAAGGTGTTTCTGTTGTGTGTATCCGCAGTGATCATGGAACATAATTTGAAAATCAAGATTTCAAAAATTTTTGTAATGAAAAAGGAATAGAACACATTTCTCTGCACCTAGGACATCTCAGCAGAATGGGATAGTTGAAAGAAAAAATTGTACTTTAGAAGAAATGGCATGCACTATGCTTTGCAAAAATAATTTGCCAAGATATTTTTGGGCTGAAGCTATAAATACAGCCTGTTATGTTTTAAATCAGTTTTAATATGCCCTATTTTAAAGAAAACACCATATGAGCTTTGAAACCAAAGAAAACCAACTTTGAAATATTTTCAAGTTTTTGATTGTAAGTGTTTTGTTTTGAATAATGGAAAAGATCATTTAGGAAAGTTCAATGCCAAGTCTGATGAAGGTATCTTCTTAGGATACTCTACATCGAGCAGGGAATACAGAGTATTCAACAAATGAACTTTAGTTGTAGAAGAGTCAGTACATGTAGTGCTTGAAGAATGTTCTAACTTATTCTCGAGAAAAGAGGAAACATCTGATAGTTGTGCAGGTGCTGACAAGCTTCAGAAATTAACATTGGAAGATCAAGCTCAACCAAGTGAAGAAAGTCAAGACAAGGATGTAAAAGAAGATGACACTCCAGCGCGTCATGATCTACCCAAGGAGTAGAGGTATGTTCATGGACATCCTAAGGAATTAATCTTAAGTGATCCATCTAAAAGGGTAAGAACTAGAGCTTCTATTAGAAATGAATGTGATTACATAGCTTTTGTATCTCAAGTAGAACCTAAATGTTTTGAAGAAGCTGAAAAAGATGCTAATTGGATGAATGCTATGCAAGAAGAATTAATATAATTTGACAGAAATAATGTTTGGACACTTGTAGAAAGACCATCTATTGTTTCAATCATTGGCACTAAATGGGTATTTAGGAATAAGTTAGATGAAAATTGTTTTGTCATAAGAAATAAGGCTAGGCTAGTTGCTAAAGGCTACAATCAGGAGGAAGGGATTGACTTTGATGAAATTTTTGCTTCTGTTGTTAGACTTGAAGCAATTAGACTATTGCTGGTTTTCGCATGTCTTATGAATTTCAAATTATTTCAAATGGATGTTAAAAGTGCTTTCTTAAATGGTTTCATAAATAAAAAGGTTTTTGTTGAACAACCACCAGGATTTGAAAATCATGCACATCTTGATCATGTTTTAAAACTGCACAAAGCACTTTATGGATTAAAGCAAGCACCTAGGGCATGGTATGGAAGGTTAAGCAAATTTCTTATTGAAAATGGATTTTCTAGAGGAAATGTTGACAAAACTTTATTTTGAAAAGGAAACATGCTGATTTGTTGGTAGTACAAGTTTATGTTGATGACATCATTTTCGGTGCTACTAATGAATTTCTTTATCAAGAGTTTGCTAAGCTTATGCAGGGTAGTTCGAAATGAGCATGATGGGAGAACTCAACTTCTTTCTCGGACTCCAGATCAAGCAAACTTCAGATGGTATCTTCATCAACCAAGCTAAGTATACAAGAGAAATCATTAAGAAGTTTGGGATGGAGACTACTAAGCTAATAGGTACGCCTATGAGCCCCTCATGTAAATTAGATAAAGATGAAAATGGTAAATCTATATATCAGAAACTATATAGAGGCATGATAGGCTCTTTGCTGTATCTAACTGCTAGTAGACCAAACATTATGTTCAGTGTTTGCATGTGTGCTAGGTATTAGTCTGAACCAAAGGAATCACATCTTATGGCTGTTAAACGCATTTTTAGATATCTATCTGGTACTATTGGCATTGGCTTGTGGTATGCTAGAAATTCTTCTGCTGAATTGATTGGATATTATGATACAGACTTTGCTGGTTGTAGATTAGGTAGAAAGAGTACTAGTGGAACTTGCCAATTTCTTGGGGTTAACTTAATCTCATGGTTTAGCAAGAAACAAACTTCAGTTGCACTATCCACAGCTGAGACTGAGTATATTGCAACAGGGAGTTGTTGTGCTCAAATCTTGTGGATTAAGCAACAACTTGAAGACTTTGGAATCAAGTTGGCTAGAACTCTTATTAAATGTGACAATACAAGTGCTATTTGCTTGACTAAAAATCATGTTCAACACTCTAGGAGCAAGCACATTGAAATTAGGCATCACTTTATTAGAGATCATGTTGAAAACAATGATATTTTGCTTGAATTTGTTTGTACTGAGCTATAATTAGCTGACATTTTAACTAAACCTCTCTTGGAAGATCGGTTCAGTATGATTAGAAGTGAACTCGGGATCATAAATCCATTTGATTAAATCTTCATTTCATTTTTTGACTAAAATCAGATCCTTCAATCTTATTTTTGATGAATTATGATTAATCTTTGATAATTTGACTCCACAAACCTATTGATTCAATTGATTTTGATCTTTCAGTGAAATTCCTGAATTTTCAATTTTTTAAGTCGATGTGTCGACACATTATGTGTCGATTCCAAAAGGTGTCGACACATTCGTGAGTCGACACATGGCCGACGGGAAACCGAGATTTTAAGGGTTTTTGGACTATTTTTTTCCCCAATTTCTATTCCCTCCAAGCTGACACTTCATTTCAAGGTACCCATATTATTCATTCTACTGTTTCTTGCTGATTAGCCATAGTTTTCTTGGATTTGGATCGTGTGTAGCTATTTTTTCTTTAAAAAAATCCTCTTAGGTTTTAATACCTAAACCCCAAAAAACCTCACATTTCCACCCAAATCCCTACCCAAACCTTGCTTATCAACAATGGGACCTCGCAAACAAGTTGTTCACCGACCACGTCAGTCACAGCTTGGGGAAGAAAGAAAAACAAAGGCAAGACATGAGTCTAGGGCTCTAGATACGCCCGCACGTCAGTTGTTCGCACCCTCCAGCCGGATGAGCTCCAAGACCGTAGTAGGTGGACGCAGAGTGGACTTCTCATTCTTGAACCAGCAGCATTTTTGGATAGGAGGCTAGATCCGACATGGTGGCCTGGCATCTTTTTGCTCACTCAGCAAGAGATATTTCCCGGGGCTGATGAGAGAGTTTTAGGGGTCACTCGCCCGCTGAGTAGATGGATGGATTGCTCAGATCAGAGGACGAGACATTCCTATTTTAGCTGAGATATTGAGCAGGGTATGGGATATACCCATGACTGGATCCGTTGTTGAGAGTTTGCTGGACAGAGCTGGTGGACTCTGATGTATTTTTGAGTCAGACATCTTACCAGAGGAAGCCACCATTCCTGCCTCGAGACTTTCAGCAGAGATGAGACTACTTCATCACAAAGTTGCCTGGATTCTTCTGTCGAAGACTAGACGATTTGATTACTTTGCCGAGCGGGAGTTGCTCGTGATGGTCTCATTGATTCAGGGGATGCCGATATGCTTGCCTGTTTTGATGATGCATCAGATCACAAAGGCGGCGTCTAGTCAACGACTTTGCTTACCATACGGCATTGGACTAACTATATTGTTTAGAGAGTATGGAGTCAGTTTCCAGAGTGAGCCGTATCGGTCATTGATCCACACCGATGTATATGACATCAGGTCGTTGCATCGTATGGGCTTTCATTTGATCCAAGGGAAGTGGACACAGAAGATATCTGGACAGGCCGAGGATGCAGCTGATGTTGATGAGGATGGTGCAGAGGAGGAGCATATTTTGTCAGGCGAGGCTGGACCGAGCGAGACACAGCCTGAGATGGTGGCACAGCCAACTCAGCCAGATACTTCTGCCCAGCCACAGCCAAAGCAGACGGAGACACATGGTATGTCAGACACTCTGGAGGATAGAGTCAGATGCATAGAGATAGATGTCTTTATCATGAGACAGCATCTGGATGTTTTCATTATTGAGACGAGAGAGAGCTACAGAGGTCTTAGTGATGGTATTTCGGCTATTCTCTCAACCCTATCCAGAGCTTCTACGAGTGCTCCTGCTACTGACACAGTTCCAGCGTCTGTGGATATTCCTGCTCCAACACCAACTGATGACATTAGAGATTTTGGTATTGGTGCTGAGACTACTGTTGGAGATGGAGTTGGAGACACTGCTGTTGGAGATTCGGATGAGATGCCTGACTCGGACCTGTTTGATATTGCTGATCTTACGTCAGAGCCAGTGGAGGTGACAGATGATGTTCCTGTGAGTCCAGTTATTGATCCATCCTTTTCACCTGTTCCATCCTCTCCTTTCAGATCAGATATTCATACTTCAGATCCTATTCTGATTCCTATTCTTAGCCCTATCATTGATTTACCTACTATTGACTCTCCTGATATTACTACACCTATTATTCAGACACCCACATCTATTGTTCATACACCTATACATTCTTCAGCTGATACTGTCATTCTTGATACACCTGTATCATCAGCTGATACACCTGTTGTTGACAGTCCTATTCTTCATACCTTATCTGTATCTTGAGAGCTTGGGTTTTATACACCCGGCTTTCAGCATCTCGATTCAGGTCCCTCATTTGATCGTACTCCTGCTGTTGGTGAGATGATTCGTCCGATTAGTTCAGTTCCTGCGAAGGACGTAGCTTCTACCTCTACTGCTGCAGCCAGAGGTCGGACCTACATTCGTCGTAGAGGACGTGGACGTCGTACCCCTCTTCAGCTGACCAGGACCAGACTTCGAGATCTGAGATCACTTTGGCCTCGAGCACGAGCTTTTACTGATATCGGACCGATCGAGATCGGTTCATCTTCTGATGACTCGATGGACGAGGATTAGGACATTACTGTTGTATTTTTAGATACTTTTGTATTACTAGATAGTCTCACTTCATGCTTACATGTTTTTTTTTATCTTTTCTATGTGTAATTTGATGGTATATTAATATATGAAAAATCTCATGTTTATCACATTTCTCCATCTTGTGTTTCATCAATGACTATTCAATGAAAGGGGAAGTTGCATTTCTCGTGTTTATCACTTTTCTCTACCTTTTTAATGATAATAAAAAGGGAGAGTAGTACGTATAAGTATAAATGTGTTTACTCTTCCAAACTAAAGGGGGAGTAAGTATCTTTCAATTTTTGAAACTTTCAGTTTTTGAAAACCTGAATTTTTGAAAGGGGGAGCTGCACCTTTTGTCAATTTTGATTCTCAAAACCCCTCTTTCAATGTTTTTGAAAAGATTCTAACAAATTTTGTTATAAGTCATTAATTCAGGGGGAGCTTTGTTATATGCTAAAATTTTCATTATAAGAGTATCTTGATACATGTTTTTTTCAATATTTTAACTAAAGTTCTGATACTCTCTATCTTTGAAACAAGCTCACAATTCCATTACTTATGTTTGAAAGACTATATCTTTAAGTAATGTTTGATACTTAATGCTTTCAATATTGTGCATCTTGACCTTTACTCTTAAAGCTTCATTTTTATGACAATTTATACTTAAGTGTTTTGTCATCATCAAAAAGGGGGAGATTGTTGACTCCACTTATTGATTTTGATGATAAGCAAAATAGTTAAGTATAATTTGAGGACTAATTTTTGCTTTAAGTGTGTTTCCAATTGAAAGGATGCTCACACAAATCGAAGAAGCCCAATTTGATGGGGAACTAATATGCATGCCATTTTTTTTGTATGTTTTACATGTTGAGTTAGGTGATTAATTCCCAAATTTTAGATCAAAATCATTTGTAGGGAATTTTGTATGAATTTTTGAAGATCAGCATGCAGATTAGGACCTAGAAAAGTAGCAAAGAAGGACCGCCGGGGCTGAGAAGCCTCGGTTAGGGCAAGTTCTCCTTCAATAAAACTACTGGAGGTAGAGGGGTATACCTGACAACGTCTGTGAAGATCGCAGCAAAGGGGTCTCTCGTTCCTCGATGGATGCGGCCTGGAAAACCGAGCCAAAGACCCGCGGATACCCGGCTTTCTGCTCGGTGATCCGATTGAGGCTTGGCTGGAGTCGTTGGATTCGTTGGAACTCAGGGACCTGCAAACGACCTGTCAGGGGTTAGAAAGCTCACAAAGGAACAAGAAAACAAATAAAAAATAGCTAGGGAAGGCTTCTTTGGAGTGGGCGTCCAGGGATCTGGAGGGTTTGTTGGCAGCAGGAAGATGATTGCAAACACCGGGAAGAAGAACTCTCACAAACCCCTTTATGCACACAGCAGGGTATCACACCACTCAATAAAAGAACTCAAGGTTTTTATTCATCAAAAATTCTCCTCATACAAGAGGCTAGGGTCCCTTAAATAGACCCTTAACCTTGGGCTCCAAGTAAGGGTACATAAGTCTTTACATAAGAATCCTTTTCCCTCTCAAACCATAGCTAGAAAATAAGGAAATATTAGGTAGAAAAATTCCTAAAAATTCTCTTGACTTGGTCAACACTCCAAGGATGCCTAGGGGGGCATGTTGGGCTTCTAGGAGCAGCAAGGGGCCGGCCCAAAGGGGCCCGGGTGCATGGGTTTGGGCCTCTGGAAGCTGGGGTGGCCTGGTAGCTAGGTAGCAGGAATATTTCCTGGTATCTTGCTTCTTAGGGGCTTGGGCTTGGCACCTGGGCTTGATTTCTTTGGGCTAGGATGTAGATGGACCTCTAAAATCATGGATGCCTTGGTATATGAATATATTTTGGCATCTGGAAGGGAAACTGGGCATCTGGAGGGCATCTGCAAGAAATCAGGGTTTTCTGAATTTTCCTCCTGGGGTCTTCAAATCTTCAAGCTGGGTTGGACTTGGGCTATACTTCCATGTCTTCAATCTAGTTGGACTTGGTCTTCACTTGTATGATATAGTCTTGAGTCTTCAGTATGCTTGGACAGGACTCAAAAAATAAAATTAGCTTAACATGAGCTGACTAGCATTGGACTGAACTAGCTCAACATGAGCTGACTAGTACAGAACTGAAATAACAACTAAAAATACTCAAATAAAAACTAAAATAGACTCAGATGAGCTAAGCTCTTATTATAGATGGACTCATAAATTATTGATCAATTTACAGAGGGTTGAAAAAGCCTCTGTCTTATTCTGGTGCCTCAGGTGTCCCCACCAATTCTCCCGAGGTAGGAGGAACTCGACCCTGTCGAGTGAAGGTCAGACTGGCTCATATATCTCTCGAGAAGGTTTGGGTTGAGGCATTGCAAGTCCTCTCGAGAAATCCATGAATCGTCCGACTCTGGCCGGCCTTGCAATCGGACCAGGAAGCGTTGATAGTCATGGCCCTGGGTCGTGATGGCTTGATTGTCCAGGATACGCTCGATCCGTTCTCCTCTCTCAGGCCAAATTTGTTTATGGACTGGTGCGGGCACCAGACTCAGAAGAAGACTTCAGAGCTCCATCTGGATCTCTGATTAACCTTGCCCGAAGAATTAGGGTTTTTGGTTTTTAATAAGAGTTGACTAGATCAACTTAATTTAGCTTGAGTCTACATTACCTACATTTTATTTTGTTGAGTCATGTTGACTCAGTAGTGGACTAGGGTTTCAACCTGGGATGTTACACTTTCTTCCAAGACCAGGCAAGTGGACACCACACTCCCAGCCACACTCCCAGTCCAGGGGGCGCCATATCCACATCCAGCAGCTTTTGGTCCCCACTCCACAGATGGCAACCTCCTTCTCTCATGCGCCAGATAAAGAGAAGTCCACCAAGAGACCACAAATCAAGGGGGCGGCCAAGACTTTCCCAAGAAACCTAAAGCAAAGAAGGGAAGAAATCTTCTTGGAAGAGAGCTTCAAGGGGGCGCCCACTACCTGCCAAAGACATCCAAAACAAAGATGGGAAGGACCTTGACTTAGGGAGGAAGAAAAGGAGGAGTCCAAAAGAGTTGATCCAGGGAAGGAAGAAAATTTTTCTTGAAGATCCAAGCAAGGTGGCGCCATCTACCTGCCATTTATAACCCAAATCCAATTTTTTTGGTATTTTGGCCGACCATATGTGAAGGATTTACCCTAATTTGTAGATCCCCTCCTTTAGTCCCACATGGGAAGATGTGAAACCCTCCTCCCTTGTAAAGCATTATAAATTAAACCCCTCTTGTAAGTTTACAACAATCAGATGAATGAAAGAAATTTTTTGAGCAAACTTGTGTTTTATCTTTTCCGCACTTGCTTCCAGGTGTTGAGCTCCATGAGGGAGTAAATCCGGGTTCCCCTGGAACCTTGAGGAGGTGAGAGATCTCCAAACCCCAAACCCTAGGTTAGCCACTCCACTCCCAAACCCTAGCCGCCATCACCCTTCTCTTTCCACCAAGCCTTAGTCTACTCCTCTTCTCACGGCCACCCTCTCCAAGTCCAGGTCGACCGCCAGCATCCGACTCCAGTCTAGATACTGCAGATCTACAGCAACTCTAAGAGGAAGTCAGATCGGCCACCGGAAGAATCCTGATTTCAGCAACTTCAGCCTTCAAGTTCTTCAACCTGGTAAAATCATTCCTTGAGTTTCTGAATTCCATCTTTTGTTCCTCTCCTTTCCCAGATCTTGAGTCCAGGAGAAGCCGACCAAACCACGAGACCAGTGTTGGAGGATCCATTGCGAAGATAGCCGACTCCAAGGATCCCACAATCTGCTCGAGAGAGTTCTTCCACCAAAATCCTGAGAAGATCACTGTCTGGTTAGTAAACCATCTCTTCTCTCTATTTTTGTTCTATTGAAAGTTCAGAGCGAAACCCTAGGTCTGGGAGTTTCTCAACCCCCAGCGATCCGTTACTTCTGAACTACTCTGATAATTTAGTTTCTTCTAAACTGTGCTTTCAATCCTTACCTAGTTTCCTTCAACGTAGTTTAGCTTTACTTTGAGTCGAAGCCAATTTCTGAAATATAAACAAAAAAAAAAAAGAATTAATCTTAATTTTACTTCTGCATACGCTTCTTTGTTCTTTATTCTGCATCAATTTTTGGTATCAGAGCTTCTGTTCTACATCATTTTTGGTATCAGAGCCCTGTCTAGGGTTTCTGTTTGATTGCTTGTTTGAGTCCCTCTCTTTTTACTTTGTCTGCTCGAAGTAGACTCCCCAGGACGTCCGGTCCTAGGAACGAAGCGAGGTGCAAACCTCCTCTTCCCATTCCACGGGGTGTTCCTAGGGCGTGTAGGGGATCCGTTGGGTTACAACTTCGTAGCAGAAATTGTAAACGGGGAAGTGCTCTATTTTCAGCCCATAATTATCCTGTTACAGGAATTATTTCTCGCTGCAGGTAACTTAAAATTCAGTGATTTTTGTTTTTCTGAAGCCAGTATAATTGAAACTAATTTTCATAATTTTCTCATGATTTATTGGTTTCCGTATGATTTCTAAGAATTAAATTACTGCAACTCTGTTTTGTGTTTCTGCAATTCAATTATTTTTGAATGTTCAACACTTAATTCATCTTAAGGGCATTTGAGCATCTAAGATAAGGGGAGGAGTTGATAACCTCTCCTTAGCCCAAAACCACCACCCACTCATTCGAATCTAAGCCTTTAATCTTAAAATTAATTAGACCTAATTTGCCCTAGTGGGCTAGGGACATCAACAAGTCGGGTCAAGGCTAATGTTGAGTCAGTTTGTCTGGTTACTCTGTGTGTGCTTTGTACTCAGTGTCTAGAATGGTGGTTCAGGGATTCCATCCCGAAGGGCTTGTGTGCTGGTCCGCCTACCTGGCCAATCTCTGATTGGTGTCTAGGATTGGCATTCAGGGACCTAACACTCCCCTTACACCTGCCTGGCTGAGTCCTGAGTTACTACAGGCTAGCTTGCCACTCTGATTGGGCATCTAGTTTGGGCTCTAGGTCTAGTTAGCCCGTAGTCGTTCAGTTGAGTCTCATTTTGTGTGTTTGCTTGCATCATGTCTACCCGGAATGGAGTGCCCTACCAACCTGGTCAAACCCAACCTGATTTAGAGGCCATGGTTAGAAATCTTACCAAAAGTATGACCAAATTGAGTCAGGACATGAATGAGGGTTTTTCCCAGTTTAAAGATCGAGTCCAAGTACTTGAGAAACGTAGACATCAAAATTGGACCCCTGATCCAAAATTTAATAGGCCCCAACCTCATCCATGCCAGGAGCTTAGGAGGACCTTATACCGTGATCCCGAGCATAACCTTAGGAAGCCTAACCATGATATCTATAGTGTGGATCGTGTCTATAAGAGGTCCTTACAATATTCTAGACCAGTCACTCAACAACCCAAGTCTTCTAGATCAAACCATTTAGATCCACACCCATGCCCAAGTAAGGTCTCTACTAGCTTGAAATCCAGTGTGACCCAGGTTCCTATATCGCAAGAATGTTGGTTTTGTGGCGAAAGAGGCCATAAATCTAGTCAGTGCCCATGCATAGGACTGGCTTGTGCACAGATAAGTGGTAAGAATCCTAAGGATGACATTAATGAGGGAGAACCCAAGCCTACCAATGAGGAAAAAAGGTTAGGTATGACAAGCCCAGAATCAGTTGACCCGATTACCACTGACCCGAAACCCATTAAAGATGGCATCGAGGAAGTATATGATGCTGGCTTGAGTCTAGTTGATAAATATGAGGGGGAAGAACTTGAAGAATGTGACATCGATACTATTGGTTCCTTACCTGAGGAGACCTTGGAGAGCAACCAAGTGGTAGGACCTAGTTCAGAAATTCAAGAGATTTGTGAGAATCAGGTTCCTTTAGTCAAATACCCCCAGGAAGAACTCATAGTGTTAGCCCAAGCTATCAGTTCATACCCTCTAATGACAGTCATTCCCCAAGTACCAATTGAAGATCTTTGCACTGAACAATTTAAGTTTGCCCACCCTATGGTAGATCCTCTCCTTAGGATGACTGAATCAAGCCTCTTACAATTGGACCTTGTCCCATGCCCAGCCACTAAGGTCTCTCCCGTAATCTCGTTTGAACATCCTTGTCTTGAGCGGATTGATTCACCCAGTCCTGTAGAAGTCCTTCTTATGGCCCCAGACCCCTTCCTTTGCATGACTGACCTACCCTTCTATAGAGTATACCTTTCCACACCCATAGGTCAAATTTCAAGTCTTGAGGTCATCATCCATAGGCCCTTCCATGAATCATTCTCTAATCCAGTTCTTGAGAAAGTGGATCATTATTTGCTTAGAGAACAAACCTTAACTATTGCAATCACATGTCCTAGGCTACTTCCCGAACCATCTCTTGATCCATTCCTGGGAGTAGCAAATTTTTACTTTCGTAAGGATGACCAGTTGACACTCATAGATCACCATTCAAATCTTCAGGTCACCACCTTTAGTCAACAGGTAATTCGAGACCCCACCTCATATCTCCTCCCTTTCTCTAGGACTTCTAATGCTTCTTACACCATCCAAGTATACTTTGTCGAAGTCTTTAGAGTGAACCACGTGTCAGAACCTATTAGGTTTGCCACCTACTTCTGGAAGACCTTATGGCACCTACTAGGCACCCATGATAAGTTTTCATGCTCTGCATGCCATCCTCCGACCCAAGGTCAAACCTAGAGAGCCATAGTTTGTTAGGTTTAGACCTAGGGTTCCTTTGAAATAAAGTCCATTCTTTAGGAATGCGTCGTCAGTCTAGTTTAGTTTTTTTCTTGACCCTTTACTAGCCTTTTCCTCAGATTTTTGGTTTGATTGAGAGCACCAGGAATTGGGATTTGTTTTTTTTTTGTCCAGGGCTGAAATTGCATTCAATGTTTCGATCAATAGGTCTATAGGCTAGAGTCCCTTTGAAATTGTTCATGGATACAAGCCTCACACACCACTTGATCTGATTTCACTATTAGCCCACACACACAAGTCTCTTGATGCACTTGCATAGCATGTAAAGGACTTGCATAAAGAAATTCTTGCCAAAATAACTTTAAGTAATGAAACTTATAAGAAATTGGCTGATTCTCAAAGGCGAGTCAAAACTTTTGACGAAGGAGACTATATAATGATTAAGTTAAGGCCTGAACGGTTTCCTCCTGGAACCGTTAGAAAGTTACATGCTAGGGGAGCTGGACCATTTAGAGTGGTAAAGAGAGTAGGATCCAATGCCTATGTGCTCGAGTTGCCTCCAGAACTAGGCATTAGCTCCACTTTCAACATTACAGACCTAGTAGAGTATAGGGAGCCAGCTATGATTCCCAGTGAGGCTTTGAACCTAATCCTGCTCTTGAGAGTGAACCTGACCCTGTGTGTCCACCAACAAATTAGCCTGTGAGGAAAGAGCAGATTGAAAAGATCCTGGATGATCAGGTTATCTCTACTCGTAATCGAGGATACCAAAGATACCTGGTCCACTAGCTAGGAAGGCCAGATTCTGATGACTCTTGGATCTCTCGAGAAGAGTTACAAGAGCTGGACCCAGACCTCTTGGAGAGATACCAGAGCCAACTTGATCCATACTCGACAGGGTCGAGTTCCTCCCACCCTGGGAGAATTGGTGCGGGCACCAGACTCAGAAGAAGACTTCAGAGCTCCATCTGGATCTCTGATTAACCTTGCCCGAAGAATTAGGGTTTTTGGTTTTTAATAAGAGTTGACTAGATCAACTTAATTTAGCTTGAGTCTACATTACCTGCATTTTATTTTGTTGAGTCATGTTGACTCAGTAGTGGACTAGGGTTTCAACCTGGGATGTTACACTTTCTTCCAAGACCAGGCAAGTGGACACCACACTCCCAGCCACACTCCCAGTCCAGGGGGCGCCATATCCACATCCAGCAGCTTTTGGTCCCCACTCCACAGATGGCAACCTCCTTCTCTCATGTGCCAGATAAAGAGAAGTCCACCAAGAGACCACAAATCAAGGGGGCGGCCAAGACTTTCCCAAGAAACCTAAAGCAAAGAAGGGAAGAAATCTTCTTGGAAGAGAGCTTCAAGGGGGCGCCCACTACCTGCCAAAGACATCCAAAACAAAGATGGGAAGGACCTTGACTTAGGGAGGAAGAAAAGGAGGAGTCCAAAAGAGTTGATCCAGGGAAGGAAGAAATTTTTTCTTGAAGATCCAAGCAAGGTGGCGCCATCTACCTGCCATTTATAACCCAAATCCAATTTTTTTGATATTTTGGCCGACCATATGTGAAGGATTTACCCTAATTTGTAGATCCCCTCCTTTAGTCCCACATGGGAAGATGTGAAACCCTCCTCCCTTGTAAAGCATTATAAATTAAACCCCTCTTGTAAGTTTACAACAATCAGATGAATGAAAGAAATTTTTATGAGCAAACTTGTGTTTTCTCTTTTCCGCACTTGCTTCTAGGTGTTGAGCTCCGTGAGGGAGTAAATCCGGGTTCCCCTGGAACCTTGAGGAGGTGAGAGATCTCCAAAACCCCAAACCCTAGGTTAGCCACTCCACTCCCAAACCCTAGCCGCCATCACCCTTCTCTTTCCACCAAGCCTTAGTCTACTCCTCTTCTCACGGCCACCCTCTCCAAGTCCAGGTCGACCGCCAGCATCCGACTCCAGTCCAGATACTGCAGATCTACAGCAACTCTAAGAGGAAGTCAGATCGGCCACCGGAAGAATCCTGATTTCAGCAACTTCATGAAAGGATTATGCCCTATAAGCCAATATCTGTATCTCCCAGACCATTGTAAATTGACAAATTAATAAAGGCAATAATTTTTTCATCATTCGCTGTGTCATTATATGATGAACCCCATAGATTAGGGCTATGGTTGTAGGGCTATGATGAGATCATACCAGTGAGATCTAAGGCCTTAAAACCCTAATCTAGAATATTCCTAGTCATAGGAACCCTGAGTTGGGGATCAGGGTTTCCGGTAAGACTGGCACATCCTATGTATGCTGAAAAGGGTGACTGCTCTCACAGTCATTTGTGTAGGACACTAATACAAGGATGTGGGTGCTCATTAGTGAATGAGTTCACTGAATAGATCCAGTTTGAGAACATCTAATGGAGCCTTAGCTGCATGTCAATAGATGTTTTCACATAGTGGGAGTTGTACAAGTAGTCCTATGACCTGAGACTGCCATAATACCTTATGTACATGAACCCATGCTTTGGTTCAATCTCAATCATGACACTGGGTCATGCACGAGGTTGATGCTGGGTATGGTGAATTGTATATGAAGGTAATGAGTAGGTCAACAAGGAATTGATCACTCCTAGTAGGAGGAGATTGCATCCAGCCAAATTAGGTCAGATGATGATTCAGGAAATCTTTGATCAAAGTACAGATATTAGAAATGATTTCTAATATCGAATTAATTGAATCATTAGTGAATGACTGAGCTGGGAATGAGTATAAACTGGATTTGACATGATTCCATATCCATAGTTATATTCGGGATGCAAGATGATTGAAGGATCGAATTGTACGGGAACTTTCCACTGAAGGGTAGTTTTGGAATTACACCAGAATTTCCATATCTTCCGGGTAGACATGACACGTTGCTAGACGTCAATCTTGTCTTGTGGGTTGATCGAATTAAATGGTTTAATTGGATCACTAATTAGGAGGAGTCCTAATTGACTGACTCGAGTTAGCTCGATTTGACCTAAATCGATTAGAATGAGTTCTGATCAGATTAGGTCAACTTGCACTCGGACCCACTGCTGGCTAAGTATGGAACCCAATGGGTCACACACTTAGGACAGATAATCAAGGATTTAATTTGGAATTAAATCTCGTTTGCAGATGAACACACTAGCATGTGTTGCAAACCATGACTTCTACTTGAATCGGATTCGAGTTAGGGTTCCGATTTGGTCTTTTTTAGATCCAAATTCATTCCGGTTTGAATCTAATTGAAGATACAAAATGTTGGGCTAACTATAGGCTAGCAATTGGGCTAACCTAAGAGGCTAAACCCCTTTCCCACATCGCCTAAAACCCCTCCCCCTCTCTTCCCACGCGCGCGCGCAAGGAGAAGAGTCCACACGCGCGTGGACTCTTTCCAAGACGCGTCTTTGCGTGAAAGGAAAGAAAAAACGCCGGTGATTTTTGAAGAGGCGTGGAAGAGAGTCCACCTAGGCGTGGACTCTCCAAAAGGGAAAAAATACCGTGAGAAAAGAAAAGAAAAACACCGAAGGGGCGCGACTCTTCTTTCTGCGCACGCCCTTCTGTGTTTTTCACGATCCTTCTTCGCGTCTTCCCATCCCAAAGGCCGTGAGATTAATCCCAAGGGCCATGAGATTAAGAGAGAAGACGTGAGAAGGGAGAGAGGGACGTGAGAGGATTTTTTCAGATGAGAAGGCGCCTCTCTGTCGCCTATTTAAGAAGAAGGCTTCACCGTAAAAAATGATTCCAGATTTTCTACGGCGAAGCCTTGCTTCTCTTTCCTTCTCCCTCTCCAGAAGACTGTTTCCCCCTCCTCTCTTTCCTCTTTGATTCCTTTACAGAGCCTAGGCTCTGTCGAATCTCAGAACAGAAGGAGAGTCAGAGAGAGAAACTCTTCGACGGTAAAGGAAGAAGGCGCCTCTTTTCTTTCTTTCTTACATTAAGACAACTTTGTCTTAATTTTCTTCTCCCTCCAAGACAAGCCTTGTCTTATTTTAGGACAAGGGCTTATTCTTAAGACAAGAGTGTCTTAAGGGGCCAAAGTTGCTAAAAACTAGGAGAAGAGTAAGAGAGAAAGTTTTGGTCCCCGTTTGGCTAGAGGAGTCCTAGCCAATAGCCCATATATCAAGTTCTTGGGGTAGAACTTGATTGGAAGGAACCCAATTGAGGAGTCACTGTCTTGATCATCTGCCCGTGTGGATCACCATCGGA
Source organism: Areca catechu (assembly GCA_021397845.1). Classification (NCBI taxonomy): domain Eukaryota; kingdom Viridiplantae; phylum Streptophyta; class Magnoliopsida; order Arecales; family Arecaceae; genus Areca; species Areca catechu. The sequence goes on from JAHSVC010000059.1 coordinate 5,897,072, forward strand.
GGGCGGACAAGTGGACGCCTGGTGTGTTCAAAAGGTTACTCTATTTGGAGTTTATTTCTACATCAGATTGGATATAGCGATCTGAGGTTAGTATCTAAACTATGTTTAAATTTGGACATGCATGTAGTCATAAGTTTTAATTGCTAATAAGGAGATTTTGGGATTAGGGTTCGGACCTGATTTCATAAAGTTTTTGAAATCCATACTTCCGCACTGGTTACCGAACCCCACAGTGGTATCAGAGCATCCTTATTAGGATTAAAACTTATGAAGTTCAATTCATGATGTAGTATCATGTTAAAGTTTTTATATTGATGCACAGTGCATGTCTTTGATTGAACATGAGTTTGATGATTGCCACCAGTTAGGGTTTTCCACTGAAACCCTAATTATCTTAGAGATATGATTAGCCCTGGAGCCATCATACTGAAATAAGGTTGCCCTGGCATAATGGTGTATCCATTATGTGGTAAATGGTTGTCCTAGTATGATGGCACACATTTCACATATTTGCTTAGTTTAAAGCATGTATTAATATATATGATAGCTTTTAATTGAATGTGCTGGCATCGCATGAACCCCTCTTAAAATTATATTAAGTGGTAGTATAGTTAACCGATAAGCATTATTAGTCATGATGGATAATTAGTCATTTCGGTGTCTAGAAAGGTGGTTCTGGGAAGGTAAAGGGAATCGTGGTTTTTAATTGGTTCCGTTGACTGACCTGGCCAATTTTAAATTGGTGTCTAGGAAAGCAACGGGGGGACCCCCACATCTCTTCCACTAGCCTGGCCGATCTGATTGATTTAATTCTTGACTAACATGCTTGGTGTTAAAATACTATTATTGGCCTTCCTTCATGATAGGTCATCATTGTGTTACGATCTATACTAGGTTTGTTGTGTACACACAAGACCTAATATGGTGACTAACACAATTTTTGGCCTAATACAATTATTTGTTTATGGCATGATTTAAAGTAATATTTTGTTGTGTACACACAAGGGTATTACTATTAAAGTCATGACTATATGGCTATGAAGGGTCTTACTTAACTAAAATATTATAGTTTGTTGTGTATACACAAGGCTATTAATATTTTAGAGGCCGAGATAAGTTGAGAATTGTACAGGTTACAATTGGAAAGAGTTTTCCTACCTATGAACTTATATAAGATTTGTTGTGTACACACAAGGTCTTTTATGAGGGATTGGGATCTCAACCCCACTAAGAAAGATCAATTAAGGTTTTCTCGATCATCGTATAGAGGGTTATGATGCTCGATAAAATAGTGGGAAACATAATTAAATTAAAGTCCTAATTTAATTATGTGTTGTCATTTCATGGTTGTTTGCTTATGTTTTCGTTCTTTGTTTAAATGTAGATAAATGGCCTCTTCACTCTCACTCCGTAGTATTTTAGATGGCAACAAACTGACTGGGCCTAATTATGTTGATTGGCTGAGAAATTTGAAAATAGTACTCAGTCAAGAAAGAATTTCCTATATTCTTGATACCCCGATTTTGGAACCACCAAGGGAAGATGCCTCGCAAGAGGAGAAGACCACATATAATATGTGGCAAAATGACTCACTTACTGTCAAATGTGTTATGCTTGCCTCTATGACTAACGAGTTGCAGAGGCAGCATGATAGCATGGATACTAACTCCATACTGCTAAATTTAAAAGAGCTTTATGGAGAACACAGTAGAACTGCTAGATATGAAATATCTAAGCAGTTGTTCCGTGCAAGGATGACAGAAGGTACATCAGTACAAGACCATGTATTAAAGATAATTGATCTAATCACTCGATTAGGTCAATTAGGTTTTGTAATGGATGGGGAGTTGAATCAAGACTTGATCTTGCAATCACTCCCAGAGTCATTTTCACAGTTTGTTCTTAATTACCATATGAACAAACTTAATTCTTCCTTGCCTGAGCTGTTGAATATGTTGAAAACAGCAGAGAGCCATGTAAAGAAAAATAAGGCTCCAGTTCTTCTTGTGGATAAGAAGAAGACAAGCAAAAGGGGTTCCAATAAGAGGATGAATCCCAAAGGGGGCATTAAGAAGAAGAAAGGAAAGAAGGCCTCCGGACAGATGACCTGCTTTCATTGTGGCAAGCCGGGTCATTGGAAAAGAAACTGCAAGGTTTACCTTGCAAGTTTGAAGCCTGGTGCATCAGAGGCACCAAAAGGTATGAAAGAAGTTCATACTATTTTATCATTGGATTCTTCCATTTCAAATACTTGGGTGTTGGATACCGCCTGTGGTCATAACATCTGCAAATCATTGCAGGGACTTCAGGGGCTTAAAGTATTGAAGGAAGGTAACTTTGAGCTCTACGGTGCTGGAGGGGACCCCATCCAAGCAGAAGCTGTAGGGACTTATGTTTTGAAGTTACCTTCAGGGAAGATCTTGGAGCTAAGGAATTGTTACTATATGCCAAAAATCATTAGAAATATCATATCTGTACCCTTGTTACTTAAACAAGGATATACTATGAATGTAATGAGCAGTGGCTGCTCAATTTCTTTATCTAATGAAATTATATGTTATGGCATATTCTGCAATGGTCTCTTAACTCTTTCCACTAATGACAATGTTTTTCATGTTTCTAACAAACGGAAAAGAGATGATGTTAACAATACCTTACTTTGGCATTGTCGACTTGGACATATTAGTGAGACTAGGATTAACAAGTTGTACAAAGAAAATTTCTTTGATCCTTATGACTATGAGTCATTAGGAACTTGTGAATCATGTCTCATGGGTAAGATGACCAAGACTCCATTTAGTGGACATGGAGAAAGGACAAAAGAGTTATTAGGACTCATACACACAGATGTATGTGGGCCTATGACAACTCAAGCCTATGGTGGATACTCATACTTCATCACATTTACTGATGATTTTTCAAGGTATGGATTTGTGTATCTAATGAAACATAAGTCCGATGCTTTTGAAAAATTTTTAGAGTATCAAAGTATGGTAGAGAAACAGACAGGAAAAAGTATAAAGATCCTCCGATCAGATAGAGGAGGTGAATACTTATCCACTGAGTTTCTTGATCACCTTAAAGATAAGGGGATCATCTCTGAATGGACTCCTCCTTACACACCACAATTAAATGGTGTTGCTGAAAGGAGGAATCGTACTTTATTGGATATGGTACGGTCCATGATGTGCTTCACGGAGTTACCTTTTTCTTTCTGGGGATATGCTTTGGAAACAGCAACTTATATCTTGAATAGAGTACCATCTAAAACTGTCTCTAGCACTCCATATGAATTATGGAGAAGTAAGGAGCCCAATCTTAAGTATATTAAGATATGGGGATGTCCAGCCTATGTAAAAAGGAATTTTGGACATAAACTAGATGCTAGAGCAGACAAATGTCTATTTATCGGATATCCTAGAGATAGTATAGGATATGTGTTTTACCACCCTACTGAACAAAAGGTTTTGGTCAGTAGGCATGCCACTTTTATGGAAAAGGAATTTATCCTACAAAAGGGCACTGGTAGAAATATCGAACTTAATGAGATTCAACAAATAGACACTTCTCAGTCAAGTAACAACATAGTTAATATAGAACCTGAACACACTCCTATCCGTAGGTCTGATAGGGTGCGACAGGCACCTGAGAGGTATGGGTTCATAATTGAAAATAATGAAGCCCAAATCATTCAAAATGATGAGCCTCTAACCTATACGGAAGCAGTCATGAGTAGAGACTCAGACAAATGGCTGGAAGCCATGAGATCCGAGATGGACTCCATGTATGTCAACCAAGTATGGTCTTTGGTTGATGCACCAGAGGGTATTAACCCTATTGGGTGTAAATGGGTCTATAAAAGGAAGATTGGGGCAGATGGCCAAGTTGAAACTTATAAAGCCAGATTGGTGGCTAAGGATTTCAGACAAAAACAGGGAATAGATTATGATGAAACATTTTCCCCTGTTGCCATGCTCAAATCTATTTGGATTATGCTTGCTATAGCAGCATATCATGATTATGAGATCTGGCAAATGGATGTAAAAACTGCATTCCTCAATGGTTTCCTTGAGGAAGAGGTTTATATGTCACAACCAGAAGGTTTTGTCTTGGAGACTAAACCTAATCAGGTATGTAGGCTAAAGAAATCCATTTATGGATTAAAGCAAGCATCCAGGAGTTGGAACATCCGATTTGATAAAACAGTCAAAGAATTTGATTTTTTCAAAAATGAGGATGAACCTTGTGTGTACAAGAAGACTAGTGGGAGTGCCATAGTTTTCTTAGTTCTATATGTTGATGATATACTTATTATTGGGAATGATATCCCAATGTTACAATCAGTCAAAGTATGGTTATCGAAACAGTTTTCCATGAAAGACTTGGGAGAAGCATCCTATATACTGGGTATAAAGATCTATAGAGATAGATCAAGAAGGATGCTTGGCTTGTCCCAGTCTAGGTACATTGACCAGGTGCTGAAGAGATTTAGCATGGAGGAAAGTAAAAGAGGTTACTTACCTATTGGTCATGGCATACGTCTTTCTAAGAGGATGTCTCCTAAGACACCTGAAGAAAGAAATAGAATGAGTTCTATACCTTATGCTTCGGCTATAGGGTCGATTATGTATGCTATGTTATGTACCAGGCCTGATGTGGCATATGCCTTGGGTGTAGCCAGTAGATTTCAGGCTGATCCAGGAGAGGATCACTGGAAGGCTGTGAAAAATATTCTTAAGTACCTGAGAAGGACTAAGGATATTTTTCTTATATACGGAGGATCTGATCTTAAACTAGAAGCCTATTCAGATTCTAGTTTTCAATCAGACCCAGATGATAGTAAATCCATTTCAGGGTATGTCTTTACCTTGAATGGTGGAGCAGTAAGTTGGAAGAGCACTAAACAGCAGACTGTAGCTGACTCAACTACCGAGGCAGAGTACATAGCTGTCAGTGAAGCCGCCAAGGAAGCTGTCTGGATGAAGAAATTCATCACAGAGTTGGGAGTAGTTCCTGAGATTGAGAACCCGGTGCCACTCTATTGTGATAACACTGGAGCAGTTGCTCAAGCTAAGGAACCGAGAGCCCATCACAAGTCCAAGCACATTCTGAGACGCTTCCATCTTGTCCGAGAGATAATCGAAAGACAAGAAGTCTGCATCAATAGAGTAGATACAAAGAACAACATAGCAGACCCGTTCACTAAGGCTCTACCACAGCGGGAGTTCGATCGCCACCTCGATTGTATGGGGTTAAAGAATAAGAGCGATTGGCTTTAGTGCAAGTGGGAGATTGAAAGGATTATGCCCTATAAGCCAATATCTGTATCTCCCAGACCATTGTAAATTGACAAATTAATAAAGGCAATAATTTTTTCATCATTCGCTGTGTCATTATATGATGAACCCCATAGATTAGGGCTATGGTTGTAGGGCTATGATGAGATCATACCAGTGAGATCTAAGGCCTTAAAACCCTAATCTAGAATATTCCTAGTCATAGGAACCCTGAGTTAGGGATCAGGGTTTCCGGTAAGACTGGCACATCCTATGTATGCTGAAAAGGGTGACTGCTCTCACAGTCATTTGTGTAGGACACTAATACAAGGATGTGGGTGCTCATTAGTGAATGAGTTCACTGAATAGATCCAGTTTGAGAACATCTAATGGAGCCTTAGCTGCATGTCAATAGATGTTTTCACATAGTGGGAGTTGTACAAGTAGTCCTATGACCTGAGACTGCCATAATACCTTATGTACATGAACCCATGCTTTGGTTCAATCTCAATCATGACACTGGGTCATGCACGAGGTTGATGCTGGGTATGGTGAATTGTATATGAAGGTAATGAGTAGGTCAACAAGGAATTGATCACTCCTAGTAGGAGGAGATTGCATCCAGCCAAATTAGGTCAGATGATGATTCAGGAAATCTTTGATCAAAGTACAGATATTAGAAATGATTTCTAATATCGAATTAATTGAATCATTAGTGAATGACTGAGCTGGGAATGAGTATAAACTGGATTTGACATGATTCCATATCCATAGTTATATTCGGGATGCAAGATGATTGAAGGATCGAATTGTACGGGAACTTTCCACTGAAGGGTAGTTTTGGAATTACACCAGAATTTCCATATCTTCCGGGTAGACATGACACGTTGCTAGACGTCAATCTTGTCTTGTGGGTTGATCGAATTAAATGGTTTAATTGGATCACTAATTAGGAGGAGTCCTAATTGACTGACTCGAGTTAGCTCGATTTGACCTAAATCGATTAGAATGAGTTCTGATCAGATTAGGTCAACTTGCACTCGGACCCACTGCTGGCTAAGTATGGAACCCAATGGGTCACACACTTAGGACAGATAATCAAGGATTTAATTTGGAATTAAATCTCGTTTGCAGATGAGCACACTAGCATGTGTTGCAAACCATGACTTCTACTTGAATCGGATTCGAGTTAGGGTTCTGATTTGGTCTTTTTTAGATCCAAATTCATTCCGGTTTGAATCTAATTGAAGATACAAAATGTTGGGCTAACTATAGGCTAGCAATTGGGCTAACCTAAGAGGCTAAACCCCTTTCCCACATCGCCTAAAACCCCTCCCCCTCTCTTCCCACGCGCGCGCGCAAGGAGAAGAGTCCACACGCGCGTGGACTCTTTCCAAGACGCGTCTTTGCGTGAAAGGAAAGAAAAAATGCCGGTGATTTTGAAGAGGCGTGGAAGAGAGTCCACCTAGGCGTGGACTCTCCAAAAAGGGAAAAAATACCGTGAGAAAAGAAAAGAAAAACACCGAAGGGGCGCGACTCTTCTTTCTGCGCGCGCCCTTCTATGTTTTTCACGATCCTTCTTCGCGTCTTCCCATCCCAAAGGCCGTGAGATTAATCCCAAGGGCCATGAGATTAAGAGAGAAGACGTGAGAAGGGAGAGAGGGACGTGAGAGGATTTTTTCAGATGAGAAGGCGCCTCTCTGTCGCCTATTTAAGAAGAAGGCTTCACCGTAAAAAATGATTCCAGATTTTCTACGGCGAAGCCTTGCTTCTCTTTCCTTCTCCCTCTCCAGAAGACTGTTTCCCCCTCCTCTCTTTCCTCTTTGATTCCTTTACAGAGCCTAGGCTCTGTCGAATCTCAGAACAGAAGGAGAGTCAGAGAGAGAAACTCTCCGACGGTAAAGGAAGAAGGCGCCTCTTTTCTTTCTTTCTTACATTAAGACAACTTTGTCTTAATTTTCTTCTCCCTCCAAGACAAGCCTTGTCTTATTTTAGGACAAGGGCTTATTCTTAAGACAAGAGTGTCTTAAGGGGCCAAAGTTGCTAAAAACTAGGAGAAGAGTAAGAGAGAAAGTTTTGGTCCCCGTTTGGCTAGAGGAGTCCTAGCCAATAGCCCATATATCAAGTTCTTGGGATAGAACTTGATTGGAAGGAACCCAATTGAGGAGTCACTGTCTTGATCATCTGCCCGTGTGGATCACCATCGGAGGGCGGACAAGTGGACGCCTGGTGTGTTCAAAAGGTTACTCTATTTGGAGTTTATTTCTACATCAGATTGGATATAGCGATCTGAGGTTAGTATCTAAACTATGTTTAAATTTGGACATGCATGTAGTCATAAGTTTTAATTGCTAATAAGGAGATTTTGGGATTAGGGTTCGGACCTGATTTCATAAAGTTTTTGAAATCCATACTTCCGCACTGGTTACCAAACCCCACACTTCAGCCTTCAAGTTCTTCAACCTAGTAAAATCTTTCCTTGAGTTTCTGAATTCCATCTTTTGTTCCTCTCCTTTCCCAGATCTTGAGTCCAGGAGAAGCCGACCAAACCACGAGACCAGTATTGGAGGATCCATTGCGAAGATAGCCGACTCCAAGGATCCCACAATCTGCTCGAGAGAGTTCTTCCACCAAAATCCTGAGAAGATCACTGTCTGGTTAGTAAACCATCTCTTCTCTCTATTTCTGTTCTATTGAAGGTTCAGAGCGAAACCCTAGGTCTGGGAGTTTCTCAACCCCCAGCGATCCGTTACTTCTGAACTACTCTGATAATTTAGTTTCTTCTAAACTGTGCTTTCAATCCTTACCTAGTTTCCTTCAACGTAGTTTAGCTTTACTTTGAGTCGAAGCCAATTTCTGAAATATAAACAAAAAAAAAAAAGAATTAATCTTAATTTTACTTCCGCATACGCTTCTTTGTTCTTTGTTCTGCATCAATTTTTGGTATCAGAGCTTCTGTTCTACATCATGGACACTCTAGGTTAGGGTCACTCACAATGAAAAGGAATAGGTCCAAAGGCCTCACTAGGTAGCGCTGCCGGTTCCCTATACTCAACCAGGTCTGTAATATTGAAGGTAGAACTAATGCCCAAATCCGAAGGCAAGTCTAACACCTAGGCATTTGATCCAACCTTCTCTATCACTTTAAAAGGTCCGGCTCTGCGAGCATGAAGCTTCTTTTAGGCCTAAGCCTAACCAAGATAAAATCCACTACATCAAATTTTTTTGATCCATCTTCGGGAATTAGCCAGTTGTTTTAACTTTAGTGCGGGTGGTGAACATGCTAGGCACATGCAGACTTCTAACAAATGATGCAAAGGACTCATACTGACACCTAACAGACTCGACTATGCATTCCTATCAAAGGAAATTTTATTGAACTCTTTCGATCTAAACCTAATAGATTATAGGTTCTCTAGGTTTGATCCTAGCTTGACATGCACATGAAAATTTACAGTGAACTCCTAGCAAATTCCAAAGAGTATGCCAGAAGTAAGATGCAAACCTAACATGCGTGATGAATGCATGCAGTATGCTAAACTCAGCTAAATGCAATCTAATGATCCTAGAAATGCTGGAGGTGTCAGAAAAGGGCAGAAAATAGGAAGTGGGTTCAGAATTAGTTTGGTAAGGTAAAGAAAAAGGTTCATGGTTTGTTGGATAAAGTAGGATAAAAGATGGGGTGTCAGGAACTAATCCTATACTAATGAGGTTAACCTTACAAGGTTGAGCTATATCTACAGGGTTTGCATAATGGAAGGATGGGTCGCCAATTTCGGGAAAGAGATCCTTAATGGGAACTATAGGAGGGGACTCATCTTGCAGGTATTGATTCAAAGAGATAAGGTCCTTAATAAATTCTTCTGGTTCTTGTATTTTAGGACTAGACTCTATAATTTGGCTCTCCTCTATGGTTTCCTCAGGTAAGGCTCTAGCAGCAGTACCTAGGTTCTCTTCCTCTATTTGTTCTTCCACTATAGCTTTAGGTTGGATGTGGTCAAGGTCAATTAGCTCTGGGTTGGTTTCTACCTGGGTATCTACTAGGTCAGCTAATTCTAGGTCATCTAAAGGTGTCTCCTCTTCTCCCTCATACTCATCCACTAGGCTCACATCAGCTTCATACACTTCCGCATTAATGTAAGCCTTGCGAATCTCAGGAATGGTTGGAGAAGGTCGGCTAGCAGGAAATTGGTTAGGTTCTGGTCTCTGATTATGGGTACTACTCCTAGTAGGTTCAGGTTGTATAAGAGGTAGTGGCTCACTATTGGGTTCATATTTAGGGATACTAATCCTATGGGGTTCAAGTTGACTAGGGGAAGCATGACTAGTACTAGGCTGATACTTAGGGGTTATGGGTTCTCTAGGCTCATAGGACAAGGGTGCAGATCTATGGGTCATAGGATTATAGGATCTGGGGTCATATGATTTTGGGTCAGCTCTATGATCAGGTTCTAAGGATGGATCAAGGTATGGGGTCCTCCTAAGGTTGGGCTCTCTATATGGGTCAGGATATTGGGTCCTTCTAGGATTGGACTCCCTATATGGGTCAGAATACTGGGTTCTCCTAGGGTTGGACTCCCTATATGGGTCAGAATATTGGGTTCTCCTAGGGTTGGACTCCCTATATGGGTCAGAATATTGGGTGTTGGGTCTACTAGGCTCATAGGGTGTGGGTGCATAGGATCTATGATCATGGGATCTAGAGTCATAGGATCTAGGTTCATAGGTTATGGATTCATAGGTTCTAGTTTCATAGGATTTGGAGTCATCAGATCAATAGGTTGTGGGTATACTAGGCTTATAGGGAGAGGGTAAATAGGATCTATCTTCCTGGTCTATAAAATCCTGATTGGGTCTTCTAGGACTAACCTTAGGGATTGGGTCATGACGATGGGCTCTCCTAGGTTCGACCTCTTGGTATGGGTCAGGGTCTGGGGTCCTCCTAGGCTGAGGGTTATAGTATGGGTCAGGATGAGGGGCTCTCCTAGGTTCGACCTCAGGGTATGGATTAGGGTTTGGGGTCCTCCTAGGTTGAGGGGAATTAGGATCTGGCTCAGACTGTGACCCATGGTTTTTTTCTGGGGTCCCTACCCCGACTTTTAACTGATCAAACCTATTGGCAAGATGGTCAATTATATCATTGGTTTGAATACGAGACTGAGTTAACTGGGTCATCTGGGTAGTTATCTGGGTAGCCATCTGGGCCATTTGATCAGCTAGGGCTTTTATTTGAGATCGTGAATTTTCCATGGGTTCAGACATTTGTGAAGGAGGTGGGTGATATGAAACTCCTGATCTAGTGCTCATGCAAGACTCGATCAGACCGACTATAGCTGACTAGACCTAGAGTCCAAACTAGATGCTCAATCAGGGTGGCAAATTAGCCTATAGTAACCCTATACTCAGCCAGGCAGGTGTAAGGGGAGTGTTAGGTCCCTGATTGCCAATCCTAGACACCAATCAAAGATTGGCCAGGTAGGCGGACCAGCACACAAGCCCTTCGGGATTGAATCCCTAAACCACCATTCTAGACACCAAGCACAAGGAACACACAGGTTAGTCTTGACACAGTGATCTAACACTTAGCCCGGACCCGACCAGTTGGTGTCCCTAGCCCACTAGGGCAAATTAAGTCTAATTAATTTTAGGTTAAGGCTTGGGACCGAATGCAAGGGATGTGGTTGTGGGCTAAGGAGAGGTGATCAAATCCTCCCCCCATCTGATATAGCAAGAGTGCCCTTAAAAGTAAATTATGCAATGATGGCAGGCAGATGAGGATGCAAATTAAGGTTTAGATATTTTTTTTTTGGTATTTTTGGAGAATATGTATTTTTTTTTGTTTGGTATTTTTTTAAATAGAAGAAAACTTGTAAATCATGGCCTAATATGCTGGAAATATACTAAAATTGAAAAATATGCAAAAATTGCTAAACAAAAACCTAAAACTTCCAAACTTGTCTTGCTGAAAAAAAATAGAGTCGAAAATTTGTAGGTTGTATTTCCGCTTGAAGAAAATTCACAGTCTGAAATAAAATCTGAAAAAATTCTGAAAATTACTTTGATTTATGATAAATCCAGAAAAATAGATTTTAGAATTTTTAGAGTTTTTAATAGAGACAAATAATTAAAATAACAGAGCATATACAGACTGAAAAATTGCATAAAACAAGTCCTAATCTAAGCTCTGTTACCAAATGATGGGGAACTAATATGCATGCCATTTTTTTTGTATGTTTTACATGTTGAGTTAGGTGATTAATTCCTAAATTTCAGATCAAAATCATTTGTAGGTAATTTTGTATGAATTTTTGAAGATCAGCATGCAGATTAGGACCTAGCAAAGTAGCAAAGAAGGACCGCCGGGGCTGAGAAGCCTCGGTTAGGGCAAGTTCTCCTACAATAAAACTACTGGAGGTAGAGGGGTGTACCTGACAATGTCTGTGAAGATCGCAGTAAAGGGGTCTCTCGTTCCTTGATGGATGCGGCCTGGAAAACCAAGCCAAAGACCCGCGGATACCCGGCTTTCTGCTCGGTGATCCGATTGAGGCTTGGCTGGAGTCGTTGGATTCGTTGGAACTCAGGGACCTGCAAACGACCTGTCAGGGGTTAGAAAGCTCACAAAGGAACAAGAAAACAAAGAAAAAATAGCTAGGGAAGGCTTCTTTGGAGTGGGCGTCCAGGGATCTGGAGGGTTTGTTGGCAGCAGGAAGATGATTGCAAACACCGGGAAGAAGAACTCTCACAAACCCCTTTATGCACACAGCAGGGTATCACACCACTCAATAGAAGAACTTAAGGTTTTTATTCATCAAAAATAATCCTCATACAAGAGGCTAGGGTCCCTTAAATAGACCCTTAACCTTGGGCTCCAAGAAGGGTACATAAGTCTTTACATAAGAATCCTTTTCCCTCTCAAACCCTAGCTAGAAAATAAGGAAATATTAGGTAGAAAAATCCCTAAAAATTCTCTTGACTTGGTCAACACTCCAAGGATGCCTAGGGGGGCGTGTTGGGCTTCTAGGAGCAGCAAGGGGCCGGCCCAAAGGGGCCCGGGTGCATGGGTTTGGGCCTCTGGAAGCTGGGGTGGCCTGGTAGCCAGGTAGCAGGAATATTCCCTGGTATCTTGCTTCTTAGGGGCTTGGGCTTGGCACCTGGGCTTGATTTCTTTGGGCTAGGATGTAGATGGACCTCTAAAATCATGGATGCCTTGGTATATGAATATATTTTGGCATCTGGAAGGGAAACTGGGCATCTGGAGGGCATCTGCAAGAAATCAGGGTTTTCTGAATTTTCCTCCTGGGGTCTTCAAATCTTCAAGCTGGGTTGGACTTGGGCTATACTTCCATGTCTTCAATCTAGTTGGACTTGGTCTTCACTTGTATGATATAGTCTTGAGTCTTCAGTATGCTTGGACAGGACTCAAAAAAATAAAATTAGCTCAACATGAGCTGACTAGCATTGGACTGAACTAGCTCAACATGAGCTGACTAGTACAGAACTGAAATAATAACTAAAAATACTCAAATAAAAACTAAAATAGACTCAGATGAGCTAAGCTCTTATTATAGATGGACTCATAAATTATTGATCAATTTACAAAGGGTTGAAAAAGCCTCTGTCTTATTCTGGTGCCTCAGGTATCCCCACCACAATTGTATCGAAGAACCAAGTTTGAGTGGGATGAATGCAGAAATCAAGTCTTGGAAACTCAAAAATTGTTTGAATGGATGTTCAAGGGAAATAGAAACAAGTTCAGCATTTTCTGCAAACTTTTTGGTGATGTGTCGACACATGAGATGATGTGTCGACACATGAGATGATGTGTCGACACATGAAGATGGTGCGTCGACTCTAGATGGCATGCAACATAACTCCAAATGGCACATATGATGTGTCGACACATGAACCCTATGTGTCGACTCAAAGTGTCAACACATGGATCAACACATCGCCTGAGAATTTCAAGCAGCAGAACATGCAGAAGATGATGGAGCATTCGATGTGTTGACATATGGACTTTATGTGTCGACTCAATATGTCGACTCCACTGAGAATGTATCGACACAGATGATTTTTCCAGAGAATCTGAATGGATTATTTTGAAATTGTGTCGACTCAAGAAGAGTATGTGTTGACCTAATATGTCGACACATGAAGAGCAAGTGTCGACACATGGAGTTCTGACAACAGTAACGGCTAGTTTTTTCTTGAGCAGAACTCTCTCTTTTGTCCCCCAACGGCTAGTTTCTCGTGCTTAATGGCTAGATTTCTATTTTGGGGACTTGCAAAGGTATTTAAATGGCTCTAAATCAATTCAAAAGAAGAGCTAAGCACTTGCATTGAATATAAAAGAGAGTTTGAAGAAAAAAGAAGAAAGAAGAGCCTTAACTCCAATTCATTCAAAGCTCAACCACTCTCAAGCCAAAGAGAAGCCTTCCAAGCATTCAAAGCTATCAAGTGCATTGAAGATCATTCCTTCTTGGGCATTCAAAAGGCTTCATCAAGAGCAAATCAACTCTACTTCGAGCTACATTGTTTTATTTTCTTTTACTTTGAAAGCTTACATTGGTTCCTTCTGTTTATACTTCATATCTTGTAAAGGGTTCTTGGTTAGCCTTTGCAAAACCAAGGAAGGTTATTGGTTAGCCTTGTGAAAACCACTAAGGTTGGTGGTTAGCCCGCAAAACCACTAAGGTTCTTGGTTAGCCCAGAAAACTAAGGGAGGTTGTTGGTTAGCCTTGTGAAAACCAATTAGGTTCTTGGTTAGCCCGCAAAACCAAGGGAGGTTGTGACTTGTGAGCCTTGTAAAACAAGTCAGGTTTTGATTAGTGAGCCCGAAAAATTAATCGGCTGTAATCGAGGAGATTATAGTAAATTTCCAAGGGGATCTTGGGAAGTGGATGTAAATGCATTGTTGGCACTGAACCACTATATATTATTGAGTTTGTTTTTGCTTGTCTTTTCCTCCTAGCTCTTTATAATTCTCTCATTGCCTTTAATTTTTGCTGCACTTTTATATTAGAGCTTTACCTTTAAATTGTAGTACCTTGTATTGATTGAATTGCTACTTGTTTATCAAGCTTAGTCTTAAATAATTGTTAGAGATCCAATTCACCCCCCCTCTTGGGTTGCTATCTGGGCAACATTTACTCATCTTAAAAAGAGGCGACACTTTGGTTTTGAGTTGGGCAACAAGAAGAAAATAAGATGAGGTGTGAGATGTAGAATCCTTCCCACTTACTCCTCTTTAAAAAAAGTGGCAACAAATATGAGAATATATGGTGCTAAGCTTGGTTGGACTCCTTCTGCTTTACTTCTCTTAAAATCATCAGCATCTTGGAATTTAAATGAGGTGCCCTCCTTGGATAAGCTTGCATGTTGTCTAAATGTCCGGATGTTTGGATGTCTGGATGTCCGAATGTCTTAATGTCTTGATAAAAAATAAAGACAACCATTTTTTTGACATAAAATTGGCCAGCCAAGATAAATGACATGGCATGTGATGTTGTCCCAATGAGGTGGCAAGTGGTGTTGTCCTGATGAGGTGGCAAGTGGTGTTGTCCCGATGAGGTGGCAAGTGATGTCCAAACATGTCATATGATGTTGTCCAAAATCTTGAAAAGGTGGCACCAAGAATTGGTTGTCATGTGGCAAGTGACTTAGGCTAGTACATGGAGTCACATAGCTTGTCTTGAGCTAGCACATGGAGTCACATGGGTCTGGACTTGGGCCCCCTTGTATTACAGGACTCAACTAACAATTACAAGACTCAACCAACTAATTAATTAAAGCCCAACTTGATCAAATTGATCAAGAGGCATAACCAACTAAACAAACTTGGTAAATAGGATTGGGCCCAAAAATAAGTTTTGACATAACTGATAAATGGGATTTTTATACAAACCCTAATTGGTAAAAAGAGCTAACTGGCACTGGACCATTTATAACCCAATTGAAGTTGAGGTTTTTTTACAGACTTAATTTTGGGTCCAAGGGTTTTGACAAGAACTTAATTTTAGGATTTAGGATTAAACTCAGCTAAGCTAAAATAACAAAATTTAAAGATAAAATACTTATAGTTGGTAAAAGGGGTTGGGTTCAGGGCTTTATTCACAGGTGATCCACAGATATGTGGGTTCAACCTGCCCTGGTGTCCACACCAATTCTCTCCAGGTGGGAGAAACTCGATCCTGTCGAGTATGGGTCAACTTCGCTATGATAGCGCTCTAGTAAGTCTAGGTCAACTCTCTGCAATTCCTCTCTAGTGATCCAAGAATCATCAGTCTCGGGTCATCCTTGCCAACGAACCAGATATCGCTGATAATCTTTACCTCGATTAGAGATAATCTTGTTGTCTAAGATTCGCTCGATCATGTCTCTTCGGGCTAGTGGTATGGCAGGTGGACACACTTGGGTTGGCTCACTCTCAAGGATTGGATCAGGCCTAAAAGGCTCACTAGGAATCAGCATTGGCTCCCTATACTCAATAAGGTCTGAAATGTTGAAAGTAGGACTAATACCTGGTTCAGATGGTAACTCGAGCACATAGGTGTTAGGTCCAAATTTTTAATTACTTTGTATGGTCCACTACTATAGGCATGTAACTTCTTCATGGTTCCAGGTGGGAACCATTCAGGTCATAATCTAACCATGACAAAGTCTCCTTCATTGTATTCTTTGAGTCTTTTCTTAGAATTACCCTTGGTTAATGTATGACATGTCGATGAAAATTTAGCATAAATTCCTAATAGATTCCATAGTATTTTCCAAAAATAGGATGCAAATTAAATGTGCTTAAAGAACTTATGCAACCTACTGATTTCAACAAAATGCAATCGGGTGGCTCTAGAAAGAATGGAAACTTCAGTCCAGGTTAGGAAATAAGAAAAAGGTTCAGGAATTTGTTCTAGACTAATGGGGTTGACCTTAAGGTTTAGATACTGAATTACATCTACAGGCACTAAAAGGTCCACTTGATGGAAGAATGGGTCAGTAATTTCAGGGAAGAGATCTTCAATTAGAGTCAAAGGGGTGACTTCAGCCTAAGGGTACTGAACTAAATAAGTCAAGTCCTCACTAATTACTTTGGATTCGTGAATCTTAGGACTCGACTCTAGGGTTTGACTCTCTTCTAATGTTTTCTTAGGTAAGGTCCTAGCAGTAGGGTTAGGCTCCTCATGAGTCTCTTTTTCTAAGGGTCCTACCGTATAGTTTCAGTCAGGGTATAGTCATGGTCAACTAACTCTGGGCTGGTCTAGCCTGGGTGCCATATGTATTTCCTCTTCTCCCTCATACCCATCCACTAAGTTCACATTAGCTTCATATACTTCTTCAATGTTATCTTTGTGAACCAATAGGGTAGTAGGAGTAGGTTGAAAAAGGAAAAATTGGCTAGGATCTGGGCTAATAGGGGTGGGTCGACTCGAATTAGGGTTGAGTCAGCTCGGGTGAGAATTGGGTCAACTCTATTGAGGAATGGGTCGACTCAGGTTTTCTCTAAGTTTCTTAAATAGTCATCTAATTGGTCAAACTTATCGTTCATCAGGGCAAACTGATCAATCATGGTCATAAGGAAGGTCTCAAAGCTGGACTCCATGGTCACACTAGGTAGGGTGAGACTACTGGTATTGGGTTATATTCCTAATCTAATGGTTATGCAATGCAAACACATAAAATCAAACTAGGGTCTCCTACACCTAGAGCTCAAGTAGAATGGGTCAGCTCAATTTACAGCCAATTCAGCAATTACCCTATCCACTAGCCAGATAAGAGGTGGGATCATGGGAGGCTCCCCCTGCTTTTACAAGGTCCTAATTACTGTTGACTCTGGTCTTGATTTTGATGATTGACAAAATACTTAAGTATATATGAGTACTAATATGTGTTAAAAGTATTTATTAAATACAGGTACTCATCAATGTTAAAAGATTGAATAGATTGTTATTTAGTTGAAGAAACTATGGATTTTCAAGTTATAAGGGCTTTGGAGTTGATATGGAAGAACTTGAAGAGGCTAAAAATCAATTTTAGAGAAGTTTCAGCAAGTTTCAGTACTAGCATAAGCAAGTGTCGACTCATGAAGAAGTTTGAGTATCGACTCAAGGCTTGAGAATAAGAAAAATATAGAACTGTATCAAACCATCATTTTTGCCTTGAGTTGACCTAAGTGTCGACTCAAGAGGTTGACTCATGAAAAGTGTCAACTCATGAGGTCGACTCATGGATCAAATGTCGACTCATGAGGTCAACTCAAGGTCTAACGGCTAGTTTTTCAAAAGGCAGAATTGATTCCTAACTTGCTTCAAGTGGCTAGTTTTTCATCCCCAATGGTCATAAACGGTCATCTATGGTTTAGAGAGCTATATAAACACCAAAAATCAAATGGGGAAGCACTCCTTTGGTGAGATCATTGAATATCCTTCAAGGATTCAAGAGTTGTGGTTCAAGCCTTCAAGCTTCCAAAGATAGAGAGTTGATCCAAGTCCACAGCATCAAGCTTCAATCAAAGGCTTCACAACTTGAAGACAAGTTCTTTATCAACAATCAAGGGCTTCAAAGAGATACTGCTTTGTTTAAGAAAGCTTTTCTTATATTCTTTTCATGTTGTGCTTACTTTGTTTATTGAGATTTTTGGTGAGCCTTGGAAAACCAAAGAGGTTTTTGGTGAGCCTTAGAAAACCAAAGAGGTTTGTTAGTGAGCCTTGTGTGAAAACCAACAAGATTATAGGTAAGCCTAAGTTACAAAACCAACAAGATTTTTGGTTAGCCGTGAAAACCAAAAGGTTGTTGGTGAGCCAAAGGTATAAAACCAACTAGGATTTAAATTGTGAGCCCGAAAATAAAACAAGTTGTAAAGGTTGTTGGTGAGCCTAGGTAACAAAACCGACTTGGGTTTTGATTAGTGAGCCTAGAAAACTAATCGACTGTAATCTTGGTGATTATAGTGAAATTTCCAAGAAAAACTTGAGAAGTGGAGTAGGTGCCTTGGAGTGTACCGAACCACTATAAATTTATTATGTTTGTGTGATTGTTTTTCTTTGTGCATTTACTTTATTAATTCCACTGCATATTATTTTGAAGCATACAAATACTTTGGCAAACACAAGCACTTAATTGCAATTAGCACATATTTGTTTTATATCCATTGAAATAGTTCAAATAGTTTTATAAAATCCAATTCACCTCCCCTCTTGGGTTGCATCATCACTAGGCAACAATTGGTATTAGAGCCCGGTACTATGTTTGAAAATCTAACGATTTTGAGTAAAAGATCATGGCAACCCTTGTAGGTATTAGTGTTATACCACCATTTTTCAATGGCACAAATTACATATATTGGAAAACTCGCATGCGCATTTATATTCAATCTATAATTATTATCTTTGAAAATTGATTATTAATGGTCCATATATTCCTTCAATATTGGTTAATGATGTTTCCATCTCAAAACTAGAAGAGGATTGGGATGAAAATGATATTAAGCAATCGAGATTAATGCCAAAGCAATGAACTTGCTTTATTGTGCATTGGACTCTAATGAATTCAATAGAATCTGCACATGCACATCGACGAAGGAAATATGGGACCCACTTGATGTTACTCATAAGGGTACTCTTCAAGTGAAGAATTCTAAAACAATTTGCTTGTACATTCTTTTGAAATGTTTAAAATGCTGCACTATGAATCTATAGCTAATATGTATACTAGATTTATTAATATTGTTGACGAAATGAAAAGTCTTGGCAAAGCAATGGCTAATGTTGACTTGGTTAATAAAATTCTTAGGTCTTTGCCATTCTCATGGGATCCAAAGGTGACGGCAATCCAAGAAGCTAAAGATATAGAAACCTTATCTTTGGAGGAGCTCATCGGTTCACTCATGACCTATAAGTTGAACTTATGGCAAAAGAAAGTTGTTGATCAAGAGAAGAAGAAGATAATAGCCCTCAAGGCCAAAAAGAAATTTAAGACAATGATGGCAACTTGGAACGATAGCAAAAATTCAAGTTCGAATGATGAACAAGAAGTTCCTATCTTTGCTTTATGGCAAATGAGGAAGAGGTATGTTTTGAAAGTGAATATGATTTTACCTTTGATGAATTACATGATGCATTAATGATCTTGTGCATGAATACAAAGTATTAAAAAATGAGCACAAGAAATTAAAAAGACAAGTAGATTCTTTTTCTTTTAAGAACACCAATCTTGCTGATAAAAACTATGATTTAAATATAAAGATTAATGTTTTAGAAAATGATAAGAATAATCTTTCTGAAGAAAAAGAAATTTTAGAAAAAGGAAATTTTGATTTAAAAGAGTTATCCAATAAGTTTTCAAATGAGAAAAATATTTTATTAAATGAAATAGAAATTCTAAAAAGATCCAAGATTTTTGTATTAATTGATGAGCTTTTAAAGAAAAACAAAAATCTTAAGTTGAAAAACAAGAATTTCTTTGTTGCTACTTCTTCCACTATCGCATGCTTTAATTATGAAAAATTTGGATTTAATGCAAATGATGCGCGTCACAACGCACCGATTTAAAACCTTAATTCCACTAATCTAAAAGGGTAGAATAGTGGGAGTAAGGGTCGAACCCACAAGGACTTTTGTGTTACTTTAAAGAAAATAAAACTAATACTAAACTAATGCAAATAACAAGAGATAAAAATGATTACCCGTGAAGACAACCAAGATATGATCTATCTTAAGAGTATGGCCCGTACCCGTGGATCACGGTCCATCCCTTAGGTATAGATCAGTCAAAAATTGACTCACTAGGACTTACCTAAAATGGTAAACCAACATGACAATGACTTGTTCCAGCATTACTTCAAAGATAAAGAAACATGAATTAATATAAAGTAAAAAAGAGATTTATTTCATAAATCTGGAGTACATAAAAGAAAATAAAAAAAGTGCGGGAACAAGGGTCCCTTTCTCTCTTTTTATGATTTCTGACTCTCTATGCATTGGGAAGCGACAGCAGGGACCAAGGAAGTAGAGCTACGGACGATGAAAAAGTGGAGTCTCCAAAAATTATTCCCGGAGCGTAGAATGACCTAGGGATTTATAGATGGAAAACACCGTGTCGGGCCCGTATGGAAATCGCGGTGCTCTCCTCATCCCAATTTGCTCCTCGGTGTTATCTGCTGGATGACTTCCGATGCTTATCCTCGCATCCTCCTCCGTGTCCTTTCTCCTCATCCAAACTCCTCCGCGATCGTAACTCCATTTCAAAAATCAAACTCAAAAATCCTGTCACACAAACTAATTCCCCCGCATCCATCCAGCATTGCTCGACCACCAACTACAACTCCCGACCACAAGCTCCCTTTTTCCGACATGAGACCGAAAATTGGTGGAGACCGACCGAAGAGGGAGAAGCATCATGAAAGAAGAAGTTCGGTGATGGGAGGAGAAGATGAACTGTCGGCCTGGGTGGCGGAAGATGGCATTGCGATGGCCGAACGGTGATGAAAGGCCAGACCCCGATCAAGATTTATTCTAGGAGATAGGATCGTTGGTCATTAAGAAACGACCCTAAGCTAGGTTAAACCTGGCCCAAATTATTTTTTTCAAATTTTTTATTCAAATAAAACCTTTTTTTTCATATTTTTTTTTCTTTTCTGTATTTCTTTTTTTTAACTTTTTTTTTCCTTGCCTCATTTTTTTTTCCAACTGAAATAGAAGTCGGCAAAGGGGAAACTGGTTATGCTTTGAGATCCGTGCATCCCCTTGCATTGACGTTCGTGCGGGATGCTACTTCCCCACGAACGGAAGCCAAGATAGGGGAGGTCTTCGGCGGGGATTCCGGCGGGCTCTCCACCGGTGACGGACTCACGGGCCGACGCAGAGTCGTGAGGGATCGGCGACCCGGCAGGGATTGGAGAGAAGCAATGGCGGTGGCGAAGAAGACTCCGGCCGGTGACTTCTCGGGCAACGGCTGACGGCGACGGGCAGCTCGTGGTGGTGCTGGAAAGGCTCGCGACGTCGAGACGGTGGAGATGAGGAGAAGAGGCCAGTGGCGACGGGCGGCGATTGGCGGCTTGGGCGACTTCCCGGCGGCGAGACGGTGTGGGGAGGCTACTCCGGTGGCTTGGGCAGTGGCTTGGGATGGCATGGAACCGTGGTGAAGAAGTTGGATAAGCCGATGGCATTGGAGAGAAGCAGCCCCTTCTCCGGCAATTTTCTGGCCAACCGGAGCTTCTTCGGACGGTAAGGAGGATGCCGGCGGGTTGGGCAGCACCGGGGGAAGCTATCCGGTGAATTTCGAAGAAAATGGAGCACTGTGGTCCACGGTCCTGCTCGGTGGACCACTGTTAATGGCAGTGGTGGACCAGCCTGCGCCTCGTAGACCAATGGGTTGGTCCACCATGAGCCGGCCATCAAATATTAAGCATTGTTCCATAAATCACTCTGCTTTAAAATGCATGCTAAATTCTTCTAAAATTGATTGTGGGCTCATATGAACTCCGATTTGGATCCGGTTTGTGCCGTTGGATTCTATAATTCGATATCTACACATTTATGGAGTTATTTTCTGAAAAATACCACAAAAGTATCAGTTTTAACTAAATAAAGTTGGGTTAATTTTCATTATTTTAATAACTATCAGCATATCCTTATAGATTAAGAAAAGTTTGGGTTCCAAAAGGAACCATATTTACTAACCCTAAAGAATTCAAGAAAGTTTGGATATCAAAATTATCCACCTAGTTTATTTTGCAGGAATGCTTTGCAGCCCAATATGAAGAAAAGAAGTTTTTGAAAAGTGGCTGTATAAGACAATATAAAGAGTAGACAAGCTACATTTTAGGACTAAATGGTAAAGAAAAAATAATACATATTAATAAATTCTAAACATTTCCTTCCATAATTAAAAATGTAGTTGAATATTTGTTACAAATGTTGCATCAATTACTTTAAAAAAAATATTTTAAGTGCTTAATTAGAATCAAGTTTAGACTTATAATCATTGGCTATGATCATGAACTTTTTGATGTTGATGAATTTCATGCTATCATGATTAAACTTAAGATTATAAGACCTTCTTTTGATTTTGATTAATGTATCTTAAATTACCTCATGAAAAATATTTTTTGGGTTGCATATTGCTTTGAAAATTATTTCAATTGATTAATTAGAATCAAGTTTAGACTAATAGTCATTTATTGTGATCATGAACTTTTTGTTGTTAATGGATTTCATGCTCTCATGATTAAACTTGTGATTATTAGACTTTCACTTAATTTTGATTAATATAGTTTTAAACTATTTCAAGTGAAATGTTATGATTTGTGTATTTTTATTTTTGGCATCTATGCTTAAGTTAGAAATGATTTGGATCAAGACTAGAACTGGTAGTTAAGGGTTACATTTAAAGAAGAAGGTATGCACATTAATAAACCCTTAATCCAGTAGCTAGACTTGGTATCATATTACTTCTAGCATTTGTATGGATATCAAATCATTTCAAATGAATTTGAAATCATATTAAATTGAATCTTTAAATATCAACCTCTTACATTTTGAAAATATTATATATCTTGAAAATTTAAATCTTTGATTTCAGATTTGGTGTTTATATTCATATCTCAAATTATCTGAAAACCAAAAGGTTGTTGTTGAGCCAAAGGTATAAAACCAACTAGGGTTTAACTTATGAGCTCAAAGACAAAACAAGTTGTAAAGGTTGTTGGTGAGCCTAGATGACAAAACCAACTTGAGTTTTGATTAGTGAGCCGAGAAAACTAATCGACTGTAATCTTGGTGATTATAGTAAAATTTTCAAGGAAAACTTGGGGAGTGGATGTAGGTGCCTTGGAGTGCACCGAACCGCTATAAATTTATAGTGTTTGTATGATTGTTTTTCTTTATGAATTTACTTTATTAATTTCACTGTATATTATTTTGAAGCACACAAACACTATAGCAAAACATAAGCACTTAATTGCAATTAGCACATATTTGTTTTATTTCCACTAAAATAGTTCAAATAATTTTATAAAACCTAATTCACCCCCTCTTGGGTTGCATCATCACTGGGTAAAAATTACAAACCACAAAACCGCTTGGGTGTTTGCTGCTGGACCTCAACCTTAGATACCAGATTCAAGTGATAATCAAAAGATTGGGTGCACTAGCTTTCACACAATACTTGGAACCCGACTTGTTGGTGTCCCTAGCTCACTAGAGCAAATTAAGTCTAATTGATTTTAATTAGGCTGGGCTCGGATGCCAAAGAAGGTTGTTGTGGGCCCAGGATAGGTGATGAGATCCTGCCCTGATCTAAGATGCTCAAGTGCCCTTAAGATTCAGTTACTTGATGATGCACACACAAGATGAAACCCTAATATGCAATGAAGCAATAAAATATTAAAAATAGCAAAAAATAGAAATTAGTTTTTTTATCTCAAAATTAAGTTTCAGATCTAATCAGATCTCGGGATATCATGTCTGGCCGTAGTTCATTCCTCCCATGGGTCGTGATAGTATACTTGCATATACCCGCTCAGGAGGCATGATTTTTTTCCACCAGAAAATAGCAAATAAAATTTTTTTATCTAATTTTTCTGAGATGAATAGAGGATTAATAGAGGAATAACAAAAAATTTATTTCTAGTTTTTTTGAATTTTTTTAGATAGGTTTTATGTAGTTTTAATTTCAACCTAGTTCTAGGTATGCAGAAATTTCAGAACTAGAAGTAAACCCTAGTTTAACCTTCGCTCTGATACCAAAATGATGCAGGATAATTATGAAAACCTAATCTACTGATCAATAATCTAATTAATAGTGAAAAACTGTAATTAAAGTTTTTTATAATTTTGAGTTTTTTAATGACTCAAATTGATCAAGAGGCATAACCAACTAAACAAACTTGGTAAATAGGGTTTGGCCCAAAAATAGGTTTTGACACAACTGATAAATGGGATTTTTATACAAACCCTAATTGGTAAAAATGGCTAACTGACACTGGACCATTTATAACCCAATTGAAATTGGAGCTTTTTTACAAACTCAATTTTGGGTCCAGAGGTTTTGACAGGGACTCAATTTTAGGGTTTAGGACTAAACCCAGCTAAGCTAAAATAACTAAATTTAAAGATAAAATATTTATAGTTGGTAAAAGGGGTTGGGTTCATGACTTTATTCATAGGTGATCCACAGAAATGTGGGTTCAACCTGTCGATATTTTTTGTTCCTGGTGTCCACACCACTTGGGGCACCAAGGTGAAGATTATAGGACTAGTGTGGTGCTCCCAAGGCTCAAGGGACCAAGAAAAAAGATGATGTCCAAGGTCCATGAGTTCATGGGGTTTTAGGGCTAGTATGGGCCCTAGGGTGAAAGTTATCAGCCTTCAAGATCTTGAGGTTCAAGAAACTTGGGTCTCAAGGGATTAACTTATATTGAGCTAGACTTAAATGCAAGGGAGGTGAGATTGGGTCAAGTTGTTGGTGTACATAGGCTTAGATAAATACAATCTCATATTGGATTATCCATGGGAGTTGTTTGGATTGGATTTGGAACCATGTATCTAGACTAGACCATGAAACCCATGTATTGTTACTTGATGTTTCGACACAATAATTGAATCCTTTTTTCTCCCAAACTTTGATTGCCATTTCTCCTCTTCCTCTTCCTTTATTTCATGTGTCCCAAGGTATGAGAAACCCAAGCAAGCCATGCCTCCTCATCTGTTCTTTCTCCCTTCATGAGTGGCTCCTTCTTGGATTAGCGCTATAGAGTCCCATGCACCTGGGACACTCTTTCTTCTCCATGGTAATTCTCCATAGCTACTAGATGGCCCTAGGTCTAACCTCAGTTTGTGGATGTTCTCTAGTGGGAGAATCATCCAAAAATCTCCTTTGTGTGGTGTGCCATCTAATCCCAAAGACAAGGCACACAAATTTAGGTTCTTATGGAGATTATGCCATTTAATCCCAAAGACAAGACACAAATTACATAGCAGGTAGTTCCTCAAGCTTGTCATCCAACCACGTTCACTTGACAAGAAAATTAGCTATGACTTGAAACTTCATGGATGACCTCGAGTGATAGGAGATGTTAAACTCATTGAGTTTGACCATCCATTTGTCCATTCTTTCAAAGATGTCAAGCCGATGCAAGATGGCCTTAAGTGGTTGGTCAATCAGGATGACTATCAAATAATTTTGGAAATATGGCCTGAGAACTATGCAGAGTGTTAGATGTGTATGCCCTAGAAACCAATTTGGCTGATAAATTATAAATTCTAGGAAATCAAATTATACTTAATCAATTTTTTATCAATAAAATTAGATATTTTTCATTCATATTTTTATGTGTCTATGAATCATCTATGGAGTTAATGGATAATAACATATATTCTCAAGAGTTAAGAACTTGAGACATATATCATTATAGGATAACTCCTAAATGCTCCTGATCATTGGATCATCACAGGAACGGTGATCGATCCATCAAGATCAATGCACAACTTTCTTCCTTTTCAGATAGATGAGTCTCAAGTCTATAATATGGGTACACTGGAGAGAGTGCAAGTAGTTGTTAGAAAACAATAATTATTGCCCAAAGATGGAGCCCAAGAGGGGGGGTGAATTGGGTATTAAAAAATTTAAGCAATTGTGTGCACTTCTTATTGAGGTTATGTAACTAAGTGATAGTGCTCAATGAATTATGCAGCAAAAGCAATAAATATAATACAAGGTAATAAAGAGCAAATAAAGAAGGAAGCAAGCAACCACAAATAACAAGATGTATAGTGGTTCGGTGCACCCTAGCACCTACATCCACTCCCCAAGCTTTTTCTTAAGAATTTTCACTATAATCTATCCAAGATTATAGCCGACTTGTTTTCCAAGGCTCACAAGTCAAAACCTATGTTGGTTTTATCACCTAAGCTCACCAACAACCTTTACAACTTGTTTTATCTGGGCTCACAAGTCAAACCCAAGTTGGTTTTATCTCTTAGGCTCACTAACAAACCTCCTTGGTTTTTCAAGGCTCACTAAAAATCTTTAACACTAGTTTCAAAATCTTTGAAACTAGTAATAACAAAAGAAATCAAGTATACAATAAATGAGCATAAGGATTAGCTCCTGAAATGAAAGGAAATTAAAGTCGATGTAGCTTTTCTTGAATGCTTGAGTTATCTTCTTCTTCGAATCTTTGAATGCACACTTATGGCCAAATACTTGAATGCTCAACAACTAAAAAATGGATGGCTTTTTATCAAAGGAATCTCTTAAAAGCTCTCTTTTTATCTTTTCAAATGATTGGAGTTTGTCTCATATGAATCCTCACTTCTTGTTGACTTGAAGAGGTTTGGTGAGTATTAAATACTCAAAATTATTGAAAAGACCATTGAAGACCATTAGAATTGAAAAAATAGTCATTTGGAGCCATTTGGAGACAATTCTAAAATTCTGAAAAACTAGCCGTTACGGCATGAGTCGACCTCTTGAGTCGACACTTGGAGCATGAGTCAACCTTGTGAGTTGACATTTCAGGCTAAATCCAGAAAACTTGATGTTCTGCCCCAAAACTTGTCTCAAGCGATGAGTCGATCTCTTGAGTCAACACTTGAAGTGTGAGTCAACACTTGGGCATGCCACTTGAAAATTTGCATGCCGGTCTTCTGAAATTTTTGAATTTTTCATGAGTCGACCTTGTGAGTCGACACTAGGTCGGTGAGTCGACCTCTTGAGTTGATACTTGATCCATGACATCCAAAAAAGCATGCCAAACTCTGAATTTCTCAATGATTTGTCCATTAAACCTTTAGATACTTCTTCATAGGAGCCAAAGTGGTTGTTTTGACAATATTCCAAGATTAGAAGATTAATTAAACATGAGAAACCTCTTGCTTTCAAATTTGTGGACTTGATACTTTTTTAAGGCCTGAAATTCATACTTCAATTGAAACATTAGTCCAAAACATATACTCAATATTTTGCTATTCATCAAAATCAAGGAGCCAAAGCCAACATTCTCTCCCTTTTTGATGATGACAAAACTTTGAGTATATAAGCAATTAAGTTCAAAAAGAATTTGTTTTCAAGTAAGACCATTGTTGTTTAACAAATCAAACATTCTACATACTGAAGTTCAAAAATGGTATCAGATCAATGGTTTATAAAGCAATGTTTCAAGACTTATTTTCAAAAACTTTCCTTTTATAAGTTCAAAAAGAAATTGATGCTTTGCTTATATATAATCTTTCTATTCCCCCTTTTTGTCAACATAAAAAAGGTTGCTCCCCCTAAATTAATGCATTTATCATAATAAAGCATACAAAGAGAATGGTTAGGGGCATCAAACTTACAGCTGGTATCAGAGCAAATTGATAGAAAGAAGAGTAAGCATTAAACAAAAGTGAACTTTCATATATATCCAAGAGAGTTTCATTATAGCAACAGTGCTTACATATAGACTGAAACAAAACACAATCAAAGTCTGATACATGACTAAAAGACTAATACATAGTAGAAAAATAACTAATGCATAAACAACATGATAAACATCTAAGAGGCTAGTCCTCATCAGACGGAAGCTCAAAATAGATAGGAGCTCCAAACCTAGTCCTAGAAGCAAGGAGTCTAGGGGTCTTATGGGTGCCATGGCTCCTAGTCCTAAGAGCTGGTCCAGAACGGGGAATGACCCTAGAGGACCTAGTAGAAGGTGGAGGTAAGGTCTCTACAGGTGTCAGGAAAGCTGGGGCAATGGCAACCAGAGCATCTCTGGGAGCAACAATAATAGCATCTAGAGTTTGAGCCTCCCTGTTGATAATCTCATAATCACCAGCTCCATCATCATTGCCATCACTATCACCACAGTCATCTCCACTGTTACCGCGCCTTCTCCTGGACCGAGCTCGATCAGCTGTGCTGGAGAGCTCCTCTGTCGGTCGACCTGTAACAAAGTCTCCTAGGTGCCGGTGGTGTTCCGGCGGGGGACACTCCGATGCTTAAGTTAGCAGGAGTATGGGAGCAACATAATGGAGAAATCAAAAAGAATCAAGTGCATGGAGAGGAAGAGTGTACTTAGCCCCAAGCAGAGGTCCCCCGGTCACCTTAAGTAGGTGTGGAATGCTACCAAATTCTGTTAGGGGATAGGCTGAAAAGTCTCGATTTGCCCCTAGGAGAATCAGAGTGATGGCCAGGTGGTGCGGAGACGTGGCCATGTTGTGAAGTCCGTTGCAACAGAATTTTGGTGTCAGCTGGAAAAGGGCTTCTAGAGCCTTCGAGCAGTTCCCAGAAGGGGAACGAGTCAGTCAGACTTAACATGAGTGTATTGTCCAACCGACAAGGAGAGTCTGACAGGAGCTTTAAGGAAGCCGACCAGTACATGTGGAAAGAGGCTTCTGGAGTCTCCGAGATATCCTTAGAGTAGGTCAGCCGTACCTCAGTGGGAGTGGATCGGCCTTCAGGTTGGTCGGCCTTGTGGTGAGGAAATCTATTGGGATCTCCGAGGGAGCCGACCGGTCGGTCCTCGAAGGAAGCGGGTCATTCGGACCTCTCCTTCCATGGGTCAGCTGGTCGAATTACTTGCCGGTCCAATCTAGAAAATGTCGGAGGAGTACAACAGTTGCCCCCCTGCTCTTGGACTAAGAGGGGGCATGTGGCTTCAAAGGATAGGAGCACTGCCTTTGCACAGGTCACGTCCGTCCATGTTCGATCCAGAATCATGACACCGGATCGCTTCGAATCTCCCACGACTGGCATCATGGACAGATGTCGGTCCCGCATTGGGGTTGTAGGAGTCACAGTTAATGCGGAGAGGGTGCCATGATAAGGGGCCAGGCTGGCCCATGCGACGGTTTGAGTGGATGGATGTGCTGCATACGTGGCAGCATCTGAACGGTCGATGTTGCTTCCCAGGCAATCTTTGTGCTGTTGATCCGGCCTTCAGGCGGATCGCTACCTGTCGGTTCTGATCGACCCATCGCTTCGATTTCTGAGGCATGGAAGGTCACGCCCGTCGATGGGACAATCAAAACCCCCATGACGCGAAGGCCAGCACCCTCCCTGGAGACCTATAAAAGGAGGGGTGAGGTGCTCGGGAAGGATTTTTCCGCTGTAATTATGCTCCGTGAGAGAAAGAGAGCTTCTTCCTCCTCATTCATAAGACCAGTCTTCTAGGAGTCTGACCTCAGGTCAGTTCCCCAGTCCTTCTTTTCCTTTAGCTCTAATGGCATCCAATAGGAAAGGTCCGACCCATAGGCATAGGGAACTAGGACCGAGTGAGATTCAATCAGTGATGACCCGGGAATGGGTTGAGAACCTTAGGACCGTGTACAGCATTCTGTCGACCTTGCATCTGTCCGTTCCAGGCCGAGAGGGTAGAGCCAACAACCCACTAGGACCAGGAAACCTTCCCATGTATGAGGCCAAGCTTAAGGCCAGCCTCAGGTTTCCCCTGCACCCTTTTTTCATATAGGTCTTCAACTACTATAGAGTCACTCCAGCGCAGCTGACGCTGAACAACATTTGGGCGATTTGTTGCTTTATAGTACTCTGTCACAAGGCCGAGATTGAACCTAGGCTGTCCCTCTTTGGCAACTTCTTTCTTCTAAAGAAGGACTTCAAGAGCCGAGAGTGGTGGATGTTAAGTCCCCACCTTAACCGAAAGATCCTGAAGTGCCTTCCTTTGACCATCCATGGGTGGAAGGCCAGATTCTTTTTTGTGGATAGTCTTCACCCTTGGGGTTTTGAATCCTTAAGGAGAGAGCCATGGCCGAGGCTTCGTGAGGGGAGGGCGATCTTGATAACCAACCAGGCCAAGTTTAATGAGATTGACGGAGCTGGCCCGACCATGGCATATGAACTGCTCGGGGAGGGTGCCCTTCACCAGGCAGGGATCAGCCAACAGAGACACCTAGGTAGGAATAAAGGGGCCGTCAGGGTTGGCTGACCTCCTGTGCGTTCACCTCATTTATCCCATTGTGTCTCCTTCCTTTTGCTCACCCTGATCACTTTTTTTGGAGTAGGAAAGGTAATGAAGATCGATAAAGCTAGAATCATCCAGCGGGCAGTGCGGAAGAGGGCTACCCCAGAGCCGATCATGGAGAGACAAAAAAAGAGGCGAGAGGAGGAACGGCCTATGCCCGTAGTAGATGTAGACTCCGATGAAGACGGTGCCTCTCTTATAGAGGTATTGGCGAAGAAGACACCAGGGTCTTCAGCTCCTGCCAGGGGATCGGTCGCCCGACCAGAGTAGAAACAGCCAGAATTATCCGACATGGCGGTAGCGTCAGCCCCATCACTCGCCGACCCGAAAGAGATGGTTCCTCTCACAGACAAGGGAAAGGGGATGGCCAAAGGAGGGGTGGCCGAAGGCGAGGTGGCCGAAGGAGAGGCGGTCGAAGGAGAGATGGCCGAAGAAGAGTCCGAGGAAGAGGTCCGTCAGGAGGCATTCCAGCATTGGCACGCCTTGAACAATTCGAGAAGAGTGTGGAGTTTGCTCAAGGGGGCCATGACAGACGCCGACTAGGAGCTGTCCATTTAGAGGAATCTGAGTGACGTGGCCATGGAGTCCTACCGCGACCTTATGAGGGTAAAATGCCTATCTTGCTCCCTTGTACTTTTCCTTTTCTCCCAATTATTTTGCATAGCACTAATTTAACCTTCTGTTTACAGCTTCTTCATGGCATCTCCTTGATGGATGACGGCATCGGTCAGATACTGCATGCGGCCAAGACCTCTGCCAAGAGAGTGCAGGAGCTGGAGGCGGTTCAGGCGGCCATGAAGGCATCTTTGAAGTCCGTAGAAGAGAGGTTGTTGGCCATCCAGGCGAGGTCGAGTCATCAAGAAAGGCATCAAAGGTGATGCAAGACTAGCTAGCTGATCAAGAAGCTAGGCTGAAAAAAAGGAAGGTGAAGGTGACCTCCCTTACCTACCGACTGAGAGAGGAGGAGGAGCGATTTATTGAGGCCGACAAAAGGGCCCAATCCGAGCAGGCGGCTGCAGTGAAGTTGGTGGTTTAGCTTGAGGAAGCCAAGGAGCTGGCAACGGGGCAGGTCCGGGACACCATAATAAAATACAAGGCCTCCGTCGATTTCACTGAAGAGGTTGAAGAGGCGGCATCGGTCTTCTACAGAGAAGGCTATGATGACTGCTTGAAGAAGGCGGCCAAACGTTTTCCGGAGCTTGACTTGTCCAGCACCGAGTTAGGGGAACTAGCGGAGGAAGAAGAGCACCTGGCCAATAGCGGGGTCGAGCCCTAGGCTGAAGGCGGTGCAGAAGAGCTTAGGGTCGAAGTCCCATCTCAGGCTGATGTAGGGACGACGGATGTCCCAGTTGAAGCTACAATTGTAATAGGCGGTTCGAAGTTGAGGCCCTTGCCACACCTTCGGTGGGTCAGACTTAGGGCGTTTGTAAAGGTCTAACCTACCTTTGTAAATAGTTTCTTCGGACTTAATAGAAGAATCCTTTTGTCACTTGTGTGTAGTGATGTATACAAAGTGGAACACTTTTCTTTCTAAAATTCTTCTAAGTATTTTCGGTCGGCTCTTTAGGACCGCTGATTTTTCGAAGTAGCTGCCAGGCACTAGCTCAATCCAAAATTAAACATTTAGAAAAATTCTCAAGTGTTAGTCTGTCGGCTCGTCTAAGCTCGAAACCTGTAGAGTGGCTGAGGGGTGGTAGCTCAGTCTAAACCTTGGTACTTAGAAATTTCTCCAAGCACCGGTCCGTCGGCTTATCCAAATTTGAGGCCTATAAGATGGCTGATGGACAGTAGCTCAGTCCGAACTTAGGTACTTAGAAATTTCTCCATATGGCTTATTTTGAAGTAGTTGCAGACCGGGGTCAGACTTTCGGAAGTGGGCTACCTAAGAGCCTTTACCGACTGGGGTCGAACTTTCGGAAGTGGACTGCCTTAGAGCCTTTACCGACCGGAGTCAGACTTTCGGAAGTGGACTCTCGCCTTAGAGCCTTTGCCGATCGGGATCAGACTTTGGGGAGTGGGCTGCCTTAGAGCCTTTGCCGATCGAGGTCGGACTTTCAGAAGTGGGCTACCCTAAAGCCTTTGCCGATTGGGGTCGGACTTTCAGGAGTGGGCTGCCTTAGAGCCTTTGCCGATTGGGGTCGGACTTTCAGGAGTGGGCTGTCTTAGAGCCTTTGCCGACCTGGGTCAAACTTTCGGAAGTGGGCTGCCCTAGAGCCTTTGCTGACTAGGGTCGGACTTTCGGGAGTGGGCTGCCTTAGAGCCTTTGTTGACTGGGGACAGACTTTCGGAAGTTGGCCGTCCAAGAGCCTTTACCAACTGAGGTCAGACTTTTGGAAGTGGGCTGCCCAAGAGCCTTTGTCGACCGGGGTCAGACTTTCAGGAGTGGGCTGCCCTAGACCCTTTGCCGACCGGGATCGGACTTTCAGAAGTGGGCTGCCCTAGAGCCTTTGCCGACCGGGGTCGGACTTTCGGGAGTGGGCTACTTTAGAGTCTTTGCCGATCGGGGTCGGAATTTCGGAAGTACTTCGTAGAATAAGTTGTAGACTTTATTAATAATACTTGCAAAGGTTGTCTACATTCCACGGGCATGCTATATGCCGTCCGTCTAAATGCTCAAGTTGGTATGTTCCAGCTCGAATCACCTCAATGACTCGATAGGGTCCCTCCTAATTAGGGGAGAGTTTCTCTTGCTTCGTTGGTTTTGAAATCTCAGTCCTTCACAAAACCAAATCTCCGACTCGGAAGGTTCGTGCTTTGACCCACGAATTGTAATATTTAGCCACCTTCTGATGGTAAGTTGCCATCTTCAAGCTGGTACAGAGCCTGGTTTCTTCAAGTAAATCTAGGTTAGCCCTCTATTGCTCTGAATTGGTCGGTTCAGTGAAGTGATCAATCCACAGGGATTGCAAAGAGACTTCCACGGGGATGACTGCTTCACTTCCATTGGTCAGGTTGAATGGAGTCTCCCCGGTCTCCATTCGGGCGATCATCCGATATGCCCAGAGCACTGAGTGAAGCTCTTCTGCCCAAAGCCCTTTGGCTTCATTCAGCCGGGTCTTCAGTCCATGTAGGATCGTCCGATTGGTAACCTCGGCTTCTCCGTTGGACTGAGGGTGGCCGACCGATGTAAGCCGATGGGATATGTGATATTGTTGGCAAAAATCCCGGAACTTAGAGTTGTCGAACTGTCTTCCATTATCAGTAATGATTGTTTGTGGAATGCCGAACCGAAAGATAATGCAGTTCCGAACGAAGTTCTCCACCTTGGCCTCCGTTATTTGCACCAGTGGTTCAGCCTCCACCTACTTGGTGAAGTAGTCAATGGCCACAAGAAGGAATTTCCGTTGGCCAGATGCTGGGGGAAAGGGTCCCACAATGTCCATGCCCCATTGGGCAAATGGCCAAGGCACCGTAAGCGGGGTCAGCTGGCTAGCGAGCCTCCTTTGGATATTAGAGTACCTTTGACATGCGTCGCACTTTCGGATGAAGTCCGACACATCCTTCTGAATTATAAACCAATAATATCCCTACCGGATGACTTTATAAGCCAGGGATCTCCCTCCGAGATGGTCGCCACAGATGCCTTCATGCACCTCTTTGAGTGCAAAGTCCGTATCGGTCAGCCCCAAACACTTCAGCAACGGCTGCATGAATGACCGTTTGTAGAGAATGCCGTCAAGGATGCTGTACTTAGAAGCCGTCCAGTGCACATGCTTAGCTTCGGTCAGATCATTCAGAAGAGTCCCTTTGACCTGGAGCGTGAGGATTGGGTCCATCCATGAGGCTTCTTGCTTGACTTGGTGAACCTCGGTCGGCTCTTCAGCAATACTTGGATGCTGCAGATGCTCCACAAAGGTTCAGTCAGAGGTGCCAATGGTGGCAGTGGCCAATCGTGACAGAGCATACACCCGGGAGTTTTGTAGTCGAAGTATGTAGAGAATTTCGAAGAACTTAAGCCGAGATACGAGGTCTCGTACCTCATCCAAGTACTTGGCCAAGGTTGGGTCCTTTGCTTTGAATTCACCTTTTACTTGATTGACCACCAACTGAGAGTCAGAAAAGGCCTGGATTCTGCCAATGCCTAACTCATTAGCTATCCTTAGCCCCGCAAACAAGGTTTCATACTCCGCCTGGTTGTTTGATACTTGAAATGCAAAGTGTAGGGCATACTCCAGGCCCTGCCCATCAGGGTCAGCTAAGATCAGGCCTGCCCTGCACCCTGTGAGGTTGGGCGCTCCATCCACATGAAGGGTCCAAACAGGTTCGATCTCTTCCATAGGATCGACTTTAGGCACTTCAGCTGTTGATGAGGTAGCGTCCGGTCTCCAGGTGCACTCTGCAATAAAATCAACGATTACCTGAGCTTTCAAAGCTGATCAGGATTGGAAAGAGATGTCGAACTTGCCTAGCTTGATGGCCTACTTGATGAGCCGACCGAGGTGTCGGGGCTTCTAAGGATCGCCTTGAGGGGCTGGTCGGTCAGCACGACGATCAGATGTGCCTGAAAGTAGGGTCGGAGGCATTTTGCCACTACGACCAAGTATAAACCAGTTTCTGCACTTTAGGGTACCTTGTCTCAGCATCATGGAGGACCTTACTGATATAGTAGATAGGTTTCTACTTGCCATCTTTCCCTACTCGCACGAGGACAAAACTGACCGCCTCGTCATACGCCGACAGGTATAGGTACAACACTTCCCCCTTCGTGGGCTTGGCCAACAACGGGGGGCTCTTCAGGTAATCCTTCAAGGCTTCAAAGGCCGACCGACACTCGTCGGTCCAATGGAAGCGATCCAACTTGCGCAAGGTCTTGAAGAATGGTAGAGACCTCTCAATCGACCAGGAGATAAAACGGCTGAAAGAAGCTATGGGGCCTGTGAGCTCTTGCACTTGCTTTTTACTGGTCGGATGTGCCATGTCAATGATAGCTTTAATTTTGTCGGGGTTGACTTCAATCCCTCTTTGAGTGACCAAGAAACCCAAGAACTTCTCGGAGGTCATCCCAAATATGCACTTGGCAGGGTTCAGCTTCATCCGATGGCATCTCAGCGCGTCAAAGGATTCTTGCAAGTCCTTGATGTGGTCGGCCCTATGGAGGCTCTTGACAATCATATCATCGACATACGCCTCCATATTCCTTCCAAGTTACCCTTCAAAGATTTGGTTGATCAGCCTTTGGAAAGTGGCACCCTCATTCTTGAGGCCGAAGGGCATCACCTTCTAACAATACAGCCCTTTGTCCATGACAAAGGCCATCTTCTCCTCTTCTTCACGGTGCATCCTGATCTGGTTGTACCCAGAGAAGGCATCCATGAAGCTCAAGAGCTGATGGCCTACCGTGGCATCCACCAGCTGATTGATCTTCATCAGGGGGAAGCTGTCCTTCAGACAAGCTTTATTGAGGTCAATGTAGTCCACACAGATCCTCCACTTCCCACTAGCCTTTTTCACCATGACAACATTTGCGAGCTACTCAGGGTAATGGGCCTCACTGATGAAGCCAATGTCAGAGAGCTTCTTCACTTCTTCTTCAATGGCCCTTTGTCTTTCGGTGGTGAAGCTCCTCTTTTTCTATCGGACAGGTCTATAGGTCGGATCCACCTTAAGCTGGTGAGTGATGATGTCCGACGGAATGCCTGGCATGTCAGACGCCAACCAAGCAAAGACATCAGCATTGCTCCTCAAGAAGCTAATTAGCTCTAGCCTTTTCTCCTCACCGAGTGTGCTCCCAATTTGGAGAACCTTAGTGGGGTCATCCTCCCTAAGGGGGACAAACATGATCTTCTCAACAGGCTGACCACGGTCGGCGGCTTCGTCCCAGGGGTCAAGTTGTTCAAGAGTGGGGCATCCTTCCAATTACTTATCATAAATAGCCAGGCATTGTCTAGCCATCCTGCGGTCTCCCCTCATTTCTCTGACCTCGTTACGAGTCAAAATTTTTCCAGCAAATGGTAAGTGGACATGATGGCCCGAAACCTATTGAGGGCCGGTCGGCCTAAAATGGCATTGTATGCCGAGGTCGTATGGATGACCATGAAGTTGATGGGGAAAGTCCTTTGGAAAGGCTCCATCCCAATGGTCACGGGCAGAGATATTTCCCCTTCAACTCCGATAGAGTTTTTCCCAAAGCTAGTTAGTGGCATTAGGGATTCTCACAACCTTGATCTGGATAAGTTCATTCAGACAAAAGCATCATATAGTAAAACTTCTGCACAGCTTCCATTATCAATGAGGATGCGCTTTACATCATAGTTGGCAATGACTGCCAACACAACTACAAGGTGATCTCCTGGAAGATGAGGCTCCAAGAGGTCTTCGTCAAAAAAATTGATTATATTGGAACCTCTGGGCCTCTTTACAATGTCTTGGTCCCTTTTGTGCCCCTTGTCGGACCATCGATGTAGCATACCAATGCCCCCATTGGTCGGGTGGTGGTTGGGAAGCTCCGTCTCCTCCAGAGGGTCTCTGGCGATCAAGGTCTCGGCCCGATCCCAGCGGGGTCGGATGTACTTGTTCAGGTACCCCCTCCTGATGAGGTCTTCAATGGCATCCTTCAGCTGGAGGCACTCTTCGGTGTTGTGCCCGTGGTCCTTATGGAACTGGCAATACTTATTTTTATTTCTGGAGGTAGGGGGCCCCTCATCGGTCGAGGCCTTTGCAGGAAGGCCTCGTTCTCGATCTCCATGAGGATCTTCTCCCTCGGAAGGGAGAGTGGCGCGTAGGTCTCGAACCTCCAGATGAAGTCCTTTGGCTTCGGACTTCGGTGCTAGGTGGATCGGTCGTCATCACCGAGAGGTCGGACTACGGAGGCCTTGTCGCTCCACTTCTTAGGGGCTGACCTCCCCTCAGCTTGGTGTCGACTTGCCGATTGCTCCTCTGCCAGGGCAAACTTCTGTGCCCTGGCCAATAGCTCGGTGTAGCTCGTCAGAAACTTCTTGTCCAGGAAGAATGTGAGCCTGGACGAGTGGAGCCCTCTCTTGAAGGCCGACATGGCAACCGCCTCATTCAAATCCAAAACCTCCATGGCCGCTGAGTTGAAACGAGCCATGTAATCCCGGAGGGTCTCTCCCTCCTTTTGAAGCACGAGGAAGAGGCAATCGGTGTTCCTTGGGGTCTGACTGCATGTCCTGAAATGGAAAAGAAAAAGATTCTTGAACTGAGAAAATGAGTGGATTGTACCTGGTCGGATGGCGTTGAACCACATCCGAGCAGCCTTCTTCAGGGTTGCTGGGAAGGCAATGCTGTGAAGGGAGTTGGAGGTGCCCTGTACCATCATACGGGCCTTGTAGGTGCCAAGATGGTCTAGTGGGTCGGTGGTACCGTCATAGGGGTCCACCTGAGGAATTTTAAAGTGACGGGGGATTGACTCTCCCAAGATCTCGGCAGAAAAAGGTGGGCGAGTGTCGTATGCCTGCCCCTCCTCGACCTTCTATCACTCAACAATTTCAGCAATGCACTCTTCCATATGCATGATTTTGCTACCATATTCCCTTGGATTTTCAGCAGGATGCCGACCGTTATGGGGGACGGAGTCAGCAAAAGAGGGGGAAGACGACCTCGCCCTCTTTCCTGGCTAGACTCACCCAATTCAGATCTTCTCTTACGATGTGCCAACTGCTTTCGGGGAGCCATACCACATAGAGGCAATACAAGAAAAATATGAAGAAAGAGTAAACTAGAGTGGCTAAGAGGAAAGAAAGGAAGTGTTGGCCAAGAGAGGAAGAGAGAAAGCAACAGACCGAGAGAGGGCCAAAGAAGGTGAAAAGAATCGAGGAAAAATCATGGAAAAAAGGGGAAATCAGACCAAATTTAATAAAAGAGATGGAAATGGTTCTCAAAAAGGAAAAATACGAAAGAGATAGGGAAAAACGGGCTGAATCATAGTGAAATCATGGAATTCTTGAATCGATCGAAGGCAAAAATGAGAAGAGAAAGAGAAAACACGGTCCGACCAAAAAAGATCAAGAGAAAAAGTGGAGAAATTACCTAAAATTGGAAGGTTAGAGATGGGATTCCATTGTTCTTGAGCTTAAGATGACTTTTGGGGACCACACGGTGCTAAGGAGGGAAGAAAAAAGGGTTTAAAAGGGTTTTATGGGATGCCCTAAAATCTTAATCCCGACTATCATAAGTCGACACTTCAAACTTGCTCAAGTGTCGACACTTCAGGTGAGTCGACACTTGGCAATTTTTCAAGTGTCAACACTTGAGCTCAGGCAAGCAAAATAAATTTCAATAAGTCCTAGAGAATTCCAGAAAAAATCTAGGAGATATCCTAAGTGATATTTGAAGGATTTTGAATCATGCAAAATCTATCAGCAAGTTGATTATTAGTACATACAAAATCAAGCATTACATCACCATTTTGAACATGATCTCTTATGAAGTGATGTCTTATTTCAATGTGTTTGCTTCTTGAATGTTATACAGGATTTTTAGTTAGATTTATTGTACTTGTATTATCACATCTTATGGGTGTCTTACTTAATTTTATGCCAAAATGTTCGAGTTGTTGTTTGATCCATAGGATTTGAGCACAACTTCCAGCTACTATATATTCGACTTCAGCCGTAGAACAACTGAATTTTGTTTCTTGCTAAACCATGAAATCAAATTCAATCCAAGAAATTGACAGGTTCCACTAGTATTTTTTCTATCTAATCTATATCCAGCAAAATCAGCATCAGAATATGCAATCAATTCAATAGATGATTCTCTAGAGTACCAAAGTCCAATATCAATAGTGCCAGAAAGATATCTTAGCATACATTTAATAGCTAATAAATAAGACTCTTTAGGAGCAGACTGATATCTTGCACACATACAAACACTGAACATTATATCTGGCCTACTTATAGTTAAATATAACAATAAACTAATGATTCCTCTATATAACTTTTGATCTACATTCTTTCCTGATTCATCTTTTTCAAGTTTACAAGAAGGGCTCATGGAGTACCTAAAGATTTGGTGCTCTCCATCCCAAACTTCTTTAAAAAAATTTTATGTACTTAGCTTGGTTGATGAAGATCCCTTCTTTAGTTTGCTTGATCTGGAGTCCGAGAAAAAAGTTTAGCTCTCCCATCATGCTCATCTCGAACTCTCCCTGCATAAGCTTGGCAAACTCTAGGCAAAGAACTTCATTAGTAGCACCGAAAATAATATCATCGACATACACTTGTACTACTAATAAGTCATTATTTTTCTTTTTCAAAAATAATGTAGTGTCAACATTGTCTCTTGAAAAATTATTCTCAAGCAAAAATCTACTTAATCTATCATACCAAGCCCTTAGAGCTTGTTTCAAACCATACAAAGCTTTATGAAGTTTAAAAACATGATCAGGGCATTCATAATTTTCAAAACCAGGAGGCTGTTCAACATAAACTTCTTCAATAAAGCCATTCAAAAAAGCACTTTTGACATCCATTTGAAATAACTTAAAATCCATAAAACAAGCAAAAGCAAGTAGTAATCTAATTGCTTCTAATCTAGCAACAGGTGTAAATATTTCATCAAAATCAATGCCTTCTTCTTGATTATAACCTTT
This sequence comes from Areca catechu, assembly GCA_021397845.1. Taxonomy (NCBI): domain Eukaryota; kingdom Viridiplantae; phylum Streptophyta; class Magnoliopsida; order Arecales; family Arecaceae; genus Areca; species Areca catechu. The sequence goes on from JAHSVC010000059.1 coordinate 5,936,850, forward strand.
TACAACTAATCTAGCTTTATTTCTTATTACTAAACCATGTTCATCAAGTTTATTTCTGAAAACCCATTTTATTCCTATTATTAAAGCATTTGAAGGTCTTTCAACCAAAGTCCAAACATTATTCCTTTTAAATTGATTTAATTGATCTTGCATAGCATTTAACCAATTTGAATCTTTTTCTGCTTCTTCAATTGATTTAGGTTCTACTTGAGATACAAATGCTAAATAATCATAAATATTTCTCAAAGAGGAATGGGTACTACCTCTTTGATGGATCACCAATCATAAGCTCTTTAGGATGTCCATGGTCTTACCTCCATTCTTTAGGTAGTGGATTGAGTGTAGATGAGTCTCCTACTTATTGTAGTTGTTCTTCTTCATTATTTTGATCACCTCCTTGATCCTTGAAAGTTTCTTCATTGATTGTCATCCTTCGCAGCTTTTGAATACCTGTCTCATCATCAACAATATCTTCTTTTCTAGAAGATTTATCATTAGATTCATCAAAAACTACATGGATGGATTCTTCAACTATAAGAGTTCTTCTGTTAAAGATCCTGTATGCCTTGCTAGAAGTAGAGTATCCTAAGAAGATACCCTCATCTGACTTGGTATCAAATTTACTGAGATTATCTTTACCATTGTTTAGATGAAACAACGGCATCCTAGAACATGAAAATATTTTATAGAAGGTTTTCTACTTTTCCAAAGTTCATAGGGTGTTCTCTTCAAAATAGGTTGGATTAAAATATGATTTAAAACATAACATGCAGTGTTTATGACTTCCATCCAAAAATATCTAGGTAAATTATTTTCACAAAGCATTTTGCATGCAATTTCTTCAAGAGTCTTATTCTTTCTTCTACCACCCCATTTTGTTGAGGTATCCTAGGTACAGAAAAATTATGATTAATACCATTTTCATTGTAAAATATATCGAAGTCATGATTTTCAAACTCAATTCCATGATCGCTTCGTAAAGAGATGATTGAAATAGCTTTTTCATTTGAAACCTTTTTATGAAATTTAATGAATGCTAAAAAAGTTTCATCCTTGTGTGCCAAAAACATGACCTAAGTAAAATATGAATAGTCATCTACAATCACTAACCCATACTTCTTACCTCCCAAACTAGTTGTTCTAGTTGGTCCAAAGAGGTCCATATGAAGTAATTCAAGGGGTCAGTGATAGATACTAATCCTTTAGGTTTAAAAGAAGATTTTGTTTGTTTTTCAAGTTGACATGCACTACAAATCTTATCTTTTTCAAAGGTGAGTTTTGGCAAATCTTTTACAAGGTTCTTTTTGTTTAATTTTGAAATCAAATGCACGCTTGTATGTTCTAGTCTACGATGCCAAAGCCAACTAGTTTCATTGATCTTGGCTTCCATAGCCACTAGACATTGACAATTTTGCATGGGTAGATCATCAAGATCAACCATATAAATGTTTCCATACCTATGACCAACAAACCTGATGCCATTGTCATCTAGACTAGATACGATGCACATAAAAGATTCGAAAACTACTTTAAATCCTTTATTGTAAAATTGACTTATACTAATAAATTATGCGTTAAACCATCAACTAACAAAACATTATCAACAAAAGTAGTAGGGGTGATATGGACTTTACTGATACTAATAATTTTGCCCTTTTTATTATCACCAAAAGTCACGTTTCCACCATTCAAAGCTTCTAGAGATAAGAATTATCTCACATCCCCGGTCATGTGTCTTAAGCAACCACTATCAAGATACCACATTCTTTTTTTATCCTTGGTTGCAAGATACACCTACAAAATAAATCAAGTGAAAACTTTAGGTACCCAAGCCATCTTGAGTCCTTTAAGGTTAGTTGAATTGGCTCCTTTTGGAACCCAAACCTTTCTAATAGCATTCAATTTTCTTTATTATACATATAAGATTTGTGTCCTATTATACCATATGCATAACAAGTAATACTAGAAGAAGCAGGTACAAAGAAGTTTTTGAAAAGCTTTTGCTATTTTTGTGGTTTAAATCCTAAGCTTGCTTTGTTAAAAATGACTCTTTGATTATTTAAAAGTATATTTAATTTTTTAGAACTGTAAGTAAACTTTTCAATAAATGGCTTTATTTTTTCTAGATCTTCTTTATATTTTTTATTTTTTAGTAAAAACTCCTTGTTTTGTTTTGCAAGTTTTTCATTTGTATCAAGAATTTTGTCCTTTTTCAAAGAGTCTTTTTCTTTCAAAAGATCTTCTTTTCATTTTTAAAAATGTTTATTTGTTCACTAAGGTTCTTGTTTTCTTGAATCAAGCTTTCATTTTCTATTAAAAACTTATTAGATGTGTTTGAAAGCTCTAGGTTTTGTTTTCTCAATTCTTTGTTTTTGAAATTAAGCTTTTCATATTCAATAACTAGTTCATCAAAAACATCACATAATTCATCAAATATAAAATCATTTTCAGATTCAAGTCTTACCTCTTCTTTATTGGCCATAAAGCAAAGGTTGGCCTCTTCTTGTTGTTCTTTGTCAGAGCTTGAATCTTCACTTTCACTCCACGTTACCATTATAGCCTTTTTCCTAAATTTCTTCTTACATTTCTTAAAAATGGGGCAATCCAACTTGTAGTGACCTGGCTTCTTACATTCGAAGCATATCGGTTGCTCCCTTTCCTTCTCTTTTTCTTTTTCCTTACTATGATCTTCCTTTTATGGCTTTTTCTTGTAGAAGTTTTTCTTTCTCATAAATCTTTTGAACTTTCTTGTAATGAGGGCTATTTCATCTTCTTTATCAGATTCATCAGATTCATCACTTGATTCTTCCTTAGTAGTGGACTTGAATGCAATGGCTTTCTTCTTCTTGTTGTTGTCCACTATTTTTTGCTTCAATGAGAGCTCATAAGTCATCAATGAACCCAAAAGTTGCTCAAGTGGAAGAGTATTGACATCTTTGGCTTCTTCAATGGCTATGACCTTTGGATCCCAAGAAGCCGGAAGAGATCTGAGAATTTTATTAACAAGTTCAACATTAGAAATCACTTTACCTAAGCTCTTCATGCCATTTACAATATTAGTGAATCTAGTATACATTTCACTAATAGTTTCAATTGGTTCCATCCTAAACATCTCATAAGTGTGAATGAGTATGTTTACTTTGGTGGTCTTTACTTGATGTGTACCATCATGGATAACTTCAAGGTATCCCAAATCTCTTTGGTCGAAACATAATTTGATATTCTGTTGAATTCAGTTGGGTCAAGTGCACAAAATAACAAATTCATGGCCTTAGTATTAAGCTCAGCTTGTTTAATATCATTTTCATCCTAATTTTCTTCAAATTTGGGAGTGAGAATGCCATTAACCAAAAGAGTGGGCTGCTTAGGGCCTTTAACTATAGTTCTTCAAATATTATAATCAATAACTTGAATGTAAATGCGCATGCATGTCTTTCAATATGTGTAGTTCGTGCCATTAAACAAAGGTGGACGGTTAGAGGCTTGTCCTTCTATAATACCAATACCTATTTGGGCTGCCATGATCTTTAACTCAAGATCGTTGGATTTATAAGTAGAGAACCTGGCTCTGATACCACTTGTTACCCAAAGATGGAGCCCTAGAGGGGGGTGAATTGGGTATTAAAAAATTTAAGCAATTATATGCAATTCTTAGTGAGGTTGTGTAACTAAGTGATAGTGTTCAATGAATTATGCAGCAGAAGTAATAAATATAATGCAAGGTAATAAAAAGTAAATAGAGAAGGAAGCAAGCAACCACAAACAACAAGATGTATAGTGGTTCGGTGCACCCTAGCACCTACATCCACTCCTCAAGCTTCTCCTTTGAAATTCTAACTATAATCTATCCAAGATTATAGCCAACTTATTTTCCAAGGCTCACAAGTCAAAACCTATGTTGGTTTTATTACCTATGCTCTCCAACAACCTTTATAACTTGTTTTATCCGGGCTCACAAGTCAAACCCAAGTTGGTTTTATCTCTTAGGCTCACCAACAAATCTCCTTGGTTTTTCAAGGCTCGCCAAAAACCTTTAACACTAGTTTCAAAACCTTTGAAACTAGCAACAACAAAAGAAATCAAGTATACAATAAATGAGCACAAGAATTAGCTCCTAAAATGAGAGGAAATTAAAGTTAATGTAGCTCTTCTTGAATGCTTAAGTTGTCTTCTTATTGGAATCTTTGAATGCACACTTATGGCCAAACACTTGAATGCTCAACAACTCAAAAATGGAAGGCTTTTTATCAAAGGAATCTCTTAAAAGCTCTCTTTTTATCTTTTCAAATGATTGGAGTTTGTCTCATATGAATCCTCACTTTCTTGTTGACTTGAAGAGATTTGGTGAGTGTTAAATACATCAAAACCACTGAAAAGACCATTGAAGACCATTAGAATTGAAAAAATAGCCATTTGGAGCCATTTGAAGATAATTCTGAAATTGAAATTCTGAAAAACTAGCCATTACAGCATGAGTCGATCTCTTGAATCGACACTTGGAGCGTGAGTTGACCTCGTGAGTCGACACTTCAGGCTGAATCCTAAAAACTTGATGTTCTGCCCCAAAACTTGTCTCAGGTGATGAGTCAATCTCTTAAGTCAATACTTGAAGTGTGAGTCGACCTCTTGAGTCGATACTTGAGCATGCCACTTAAAAATTTGCATGCCGGTCTTCTGAAACTTCTAAATTTTCTTCATGAGTTGACCTTGTGAGTCGACACTTGGCCGGTGAGTCGACACTTGATCTGTGCCATCCAAAAAAGCATGCCAAACTCTGAATTTCTCAAAGATTTATCCATTAAACCTTTAGATACTTCTTCATAGGAGTCAAAGTGGTTGTTTTGACAATATTCCAAGATTAGAAGATCAATTAAACATAAGAAACCTCTTGCTTTCAAATTTGTAGACTTGATACTCTTTTAAGGCCTGAAATTCATACTTAAATTGAAACATTAGTCCAAAATATATACTTAATATTTTGTTATTTATCAAAATCAAGGAGCCAAAGCCAACAACAATACTAAGTATAATCAAAGAATAAGAAGTCATATAGATATCTACTCACTCATCAATGATTTCTCAAGCTATAGTTGTGTGAGAACTTTCATAACCTACGGTGTCTCGGTCACTCACAATAGGATTGTTGTAGTTTGACAAGTACATAAACATGGTCCCTAGCCATATGGAATCTTGTAGTGTACATTGACTATAGTAGGTTCACTGTAAGAGTTGGAAGTGTACCAATAGGGGATCTACCGATCTCGGTAGTAGAAGAATAGTCCTATGTAACCTAAAAAATTGAGTCCTTGAGTCTGTGGCCATAGTAGCATGACAATGGAAAGGAGATTCCATGGGAATCATGATTGGGCTCGAGTCAATTAAGTCTAGCATATGATGGATGCTTAAGATTTGACAAGAATCCATGACCTATATCTTGTCTGAATTTTTAATAGAAAAACTTAATCACACGGGAACTATACCTAGATGTTCATCTTTCTATTCTGCTGAGTTGCCACCATATATTGCTAGGTATTACTAGAGAATTATGGAAACTCATTTGGATTATTTTCGAATCAAGGATCCATTTTGGGGTTGATCTGGAAAAGTTTCGATCCATCAAAAGGATTTCGATGATACTATGATAGAGATCATAGTATATCTCACTTCTAAAAAGAATGAAACCTAAGGAGTTACACATAATAGGGAATTGACCTGATCAAGGCTTGGATTAAATTTAGTAACTACTAATTTTGTAAAAGTTACAAATTTAGTAGCTACTATTTTTGATGCCTGCTAATTTTGGTACCTACTAATTTTGGCACCTACTAATTTTGGCACCACTAACTTAATTGCAAAATTTTTAATTTGATTTAATTTAATTTTGTTTGATCTAATTAGGTTTAAGAATCTTAATTGGACTAAGATTTCAAAATCCTAGTTGGACTAGGATTGATAGCTTTTTCAAATTTGTTTCAAATCGACTTTGAATTCGATTTGATTTGATCCAAATTTGAGTTTAATTAAGATAGGATACCTAACCTAATTGGATTAGGCTGGGATTCTCTCATTAGGCATGGAAAAAGGGGTTTGTGCAACAATAAAATTCTAGTTGAAAAACCTTGTTGCACCATTAGACTTCTCATTGCACAAACAAAATTCTTCCTTACATTTTTCTATTGTTTTAATGAGATTCAAATTGGGATAAGTTCTTATCTAGTAGATACTTTGATTAAAGGGAGTCTTATAAGTTTTTGGTATGTAAAACCTTCTTTTGTACGACAATAAAGAGAGAAAGCAATTAGTGTGCGCTAATATTTTCCCGAGCCACTAGAATTTACAATGCCATTTGTTCCTTAATGCAAAATATAATTTGAACAGGGTTCAAATTGGGATAAGGGCTTATCTGGATGAAGCTTTATATTAGGAGTTTGGCATATGCACGGGGTTGTTTTTTTGTGCAACATATCACAAAATAAAATGGGGAGAATTGAGGGCATGCGCAGATTTCTTTTCATATTCCTTGCCTATCCAATGCCAATCCTTTTCTATTTGCATCAAATTCAAATAATGTTTTGACTTTATCCTAATGTGGAATGAATTAGCTAATTGACATGAGGATGTGGGGGTTTTTAGGGTGTGTGACAAACTCAAAAGAAGAGGGATTTTGTGTAGGTGCAAGGGTGTGGTTGTTTTCTTCTTACCGCATGTTGTACCCATTCGGCTAGTCCTGGGTCAGACCAAGGCATCCGGTCGGCCGACCCTCGCGGCAGGATCCGGGAGGCCGTGAGAAGAGAGGTCCGGCCCCCCGGTTCTTAGGGAGGACCCGGCCCCTTTTCCGAAGGGCTGACCCGGGGAACCTCGAGGGTCGATAGGCGCCCCCCCCCCCCCGGCGCGTGCATTGGCTTCTTTGAGGCCCTGTCAGACACCATGGTCAGCCGGACGACTCCACTCGATCGAGGTTGATCCACCGTTGAAGGGGCCGTCCGAAGGTTCCAGCAGCCTTCTCCCTGACGAGTTCTAACATTCTGTTGTAACGGACTCCACCGCATGGCCACGACCCTTGTCACCAGGCCATTACTCTGATGCTGCTGCCACGCCGCCAGCCCACGATCTCACCACCATGCCGATTCTCCTGGGGGCAAATACGAGTTTTCCTAGCTTATCCCCTAACAGAATTTGGCAGCACTCCATGCCTATAAAAGGGCCTGGGGGACTCCGCGAAGCGAGTAACTTTCTTCTTCCCCACCGTGAACTCCTTTCCCTTAGTTCTTTCCATTCTGTTGCTCTGATTCCTCCTCTAACTTAAGCATCGGAGTGTCCCCCACTGGAGCCCCTCCGGCACCTAGGGACTTTTTACAGGTCGACTGGTCGAGGAGCTTTCCGGCGTGCCCACCGAGCCCGGTCCAGGAGGAAGAGCAGCAACAGATTGGTGCTAGAAGGAGGGCACTCGAACCTTCATTATGCTCCTTGTTCTAAAAGGAAAGATTGATGAGAAAGTTCCAGCCATGGCAAGAGGAAGAACCCGAAGTATTTTCGCGAGGGGAGGGCATTCTCATAATGGGCCCGATGCACCCCGCGCGGAAAGCAATGCCGCTGCCACCGCCGAGCCCACTATCATCCTGGGGTTGCAGCAATTCTAGATACTGGTAAACTGCATTGAGATTCTTACCTCAGCGGTCCAGCGCTTTCAGAAAATGGCTGACCATCAATAGCAGCCGCCGCCGGCTTCCTGCGTCAACAATCAGCCTGTCGCCAGCGTAAGCCAGCAGCTGGAGGCACCTCCGCCCCCATCCTTCACTGCTCCGGAACCCCAGGGGTCCTTAAGGGCCCGTGCTGAAGGAAAGAGGGTGAGGTCAGCTTCCCCCTCTTTCGCCATCTCTATCCCTATCGACGGCCGGTGCCCTGCTGCAGACTCGCACGACTACGGCAGCAAAATCATGCGCATGGAGGAGCGCATTGCCGAGATCGTTGAGCGGCAGAATGCTGAGGGGGGGCAGGTGCGCGACACTCGCCCCCTTTCTCCACCGAGATTCTGGGGGAGTCTATCCCTCGACATTTCAAGATCCCGCAGGTGGACCCCTACAATGGTACCACCGATCCATTGGACCACCTGGGCACCTATAAGACCCATATGATGGTGCAGGGCACGTCCGACACCCTCCACTGCATCTGGCGACTCTGAAGAAGGCCGTGCGGATGTGGTTCTCCACCATCCGCCCAGGTACGATCTGTTCCTTTTCGCAGCTCAAAATCATTTTCCTTTCTCATTTCAGGACTTGCAGTCGGACTCCAAAAGAACACCGACTGCCTCTTCCTCATCCAACAAATGGAGGGAGAGACCCTCCGGGACTACATGGCCCGCTTCAACTCGACCACTATGAAGGTCCTCGACCTGAATGAAGCGGTGGCCATGTCAGCCTTCAAGAGGGGGCTCCACTCATCCAGGCTCACATTTTTCCTGGACAAGAAGCTTCCGGCGAGCTACACCGACCTGCTGGCCAAGGTGCACAAATATGCCCTGGCGGAAGAACAATCGGCGAACCGATGCCAGGCTGAGGGGAGGTCAGCCCCAAAGAAGTGGGGCAACAAGGCCCCTACGGTCTGACCTCCCGGTGACAACAACCGATCCACCCGACTCTAGAGTCCCAAGCATAGGGACTACCTCAAGCGGTTCAACAACTATGCGCCCCTCTCCCTACCAAGGGAGAAAATCTTGATGGAGATCGAGAATGAGGCCTTCTTCTAAAGGCCTCGACCGATGAGAGATCCTCCTGCCTCCAGGAACAAAAACAAATACTGCCAGTTCCACAAGAACCATGGGCACGACACAGAAGAGTGTCTCCAGCTGAAAGACGCCATCGAGGATCTCATTAGGAGAGGGTATTTGAACAAGTACGTCCGACCCCGCCGGGATCGGGCCGAGACTTCAACTGTTAGAGACCCCCCGAAGGAGGCTGAGCTCTCTAATCAGCGCCCAACAGATGGAGGCGTTGGCATGCTACACCGACAATCCGACTGGGGGCGGAAAGAGGACCAGGACATTGTAAAAAGGTCCAAGGGATCCAATATAATTAGTTTCTCTGATGAGGACCTCTCGGAGCCTCCTCCCGGGCAATGACCTTGTGGTTTTGTCGACCATCATCGCCAACTATGATGTAAAACGTGTCCTTATTGATAATGAAAGTTGTGCAAAGGTTTTACTGTATGACGCTTTCATCCGGATGAACTTGTCCAGGTCTAGATTGCGGGAGTCTATGGCACCGCTCACTGGCTTTGGAGGGAACTCCATCGGGGTTGAGGGGGAGATTGCCTTACCCGTGACCCTCGGGATGGAACCTTACCAGCGAACCTTCTTCGTCAACTTTGTGGTCATCCGTACGACCTCAGCATACAATGCCATTTTGGGTCGGTCGGCCCTCAATAAGTTTTGGATCATTGTATCCACTTACCATCTACTGGCCAAGTTTTTGACCCGTGACGGAGTTGGGGAGCTGAGGGGGCACCGTAAAGTAGCCAGGCAGTGCCTAGTTATTCATGACAAGCAGCTGGACAGGCACCCCACACTCGAGCAGCTCGACCCCAAAGATGAAGCCGACAGCCACGGTCAACCCGTCGAGAAGATTGTATTTGTACCCCTTAGAGAGGATGATCCCACAAGAGTCCTCCAAATAGGGAGCGCTCTGGATGAGGGGGCTAGGCGGGAGCTGGTTGGCTTCTTGAAGAGCAATGCGGACATCTTTGCCTGGGTGGCATCGGACATGCTAGGCATCCCGGTGGATATCATCACCCATCAGCTCAGGGTGGATCCTACCTATAGGCCCGTCCGGCAAAAGAAGAGGAGCTTCGCTGCCGAAAGGCAGAGGGTCATTGAAGAGGAAGTGAAGAAGCTCTTTGATGCTGGCTTCATCAGGGAGTCTCATTACCTGGAGTGGCTGGCCAATGTCGTCATGGTGAAGAAGGCTAGTGGGAAGTGGAGGATCTATGTGGATTACACATACCTCAACAAGGTGTGCCCCAAGGATAGTTTTTCCTTGCCAAAAATTGATCAACTAGTAGATGTGACAACCAGCCACCAACTCTTGAGCTTCATGGATGCTTTCTTCGGGTATAACTAGATCAGGATGCATCCCGAAGATGAGGAGAAGATGGCCTTTGTCATGGACAGGGGCCTGTATTGCTATAAGATGATGCCTTCTGGCCTAAAGAATGCGGGCACCACCTTCCAAAGGCTGATCAACCGAGTCTTTGAAGCCCAACTTGGAAGGAACATGGAGGCGTACGTCGATGATATGATTGTCAAAAGCCTTCATAAGGCCGACCACATCAGGGACCTGCAGGAGTCCTTCGACGCGTTGAGGCACCACAGGATGAAGCTGAACCCCGCCAAGTGTATCTTCGGGGTGACCTCCGGGAAATTTCTCGGCTTCCTGGTTACTCAAAGAGGTATTGAGGTCAACCCTGAAAAGATCAAAGCCATCATCAACATGACTCATCCAACCACTAAAAAGTAGGTGCAAGAGCTTACAGGTCACATTGCTTCTCTCAGCCGCTTCATCTTACGGTCGGCCGAGAGATCCCTCCCATTCTTCAAGACCCTGCACCAGTCGGACTGCTTCCAATGGACTGATGAATGCCGGTCAGCCTTTGAAGCCTTGAAGGACTACTTGAGGAATCCTCCGCTCTTGGCCAAACCAAGGGAGGGGGAAGTGCTATATTTGTACCTGTCGGCCTCTAGCAAGGCCATCAGCGCTGTCCTCGTGCTGGTGGGGGAAGGCGGCCAGCAGAAACCTGTCTACTATATCAGCAAGGTCCTCCACGATACCGAGGTAAGGTATCCTGATGGGGAACTAATATGCATGCAGTTTTTTTTGTATGTTTTACATATTGAGTTAGGTGATTAATTCTCAAATTTCAGATCAAAATTATTTGTAGAGAATTTTGTATGAATTTTTGAAGATCAGCATGCAGATTAGGACCTAGAAAAGTAGCAAAGAAGGACCGCCGGGGCTGAGAAGCCTCGGTTAGGGCAAGTTCTCCTACAATAAAACTACTGGAGGTAGAGGGGTGTACCTGACAACGTCTGTGAAGATCGCAGCGAAGGGGTCTCTCTTTCCTCGATGGATGCGGCCTGGAAAACCGAGCCAAAGACCCGCGGATACCCGGCTTTCTGCTCGGTGATCCGATTGAGGCTTGGCTGGAGTCGTTGGATTCGTAGGAACTCAGGGACCTGCAAACGACCTGTCAGGGGTTAGAAAGCTCACAAAGGAACAAGAAAACAAAGTAAAAATAGCAAGGGAAGGCTTCTTTTGGAGTGGGCGTCCAGGGATCTGAGATGCTTGTTGGTAGCAGGAAGAAGATTGCAGCACTGGGAAGAAGAACTCTCGCAAACCCCTTTATGCACACAGCAGGGTATCACACAACTCAATAGAAGAACTCAAGGTTTTCATTCATCAAAAACTCCCTCATACAAGAGGCTAGGGTCCCTTAAATAGACCCTTAACCTTGGGCTCCAAGTAAGGGTACATAAGTCTTTACATAAGAATCATTTTCCCTCTCAAACCCTAACTAGAAAATAAGGAAATATTAGGTAGAAAAATCCCTAAAAATTTTCTTGACTTGGTCAAGACTCCAAGGACGCCTAGGGGGGCGTGTTGGGCTTCTAGGAGCAGCAAAAGGCTGGCCCAAAGGGGCTTGGGTGCATGGGTTTGGGCCTCTGGAAGCTGGGGTGGCCTGGTAGCCAGGTAGCAGGAATATTCCCTGGTATCTTGCTTCTTAGGGGCTTGGGCTTGGCACCTGGGCTTGATTTCTTGGGCTAGGATGCAGATGGACCTCTGGAATCATGGATGACCTTATCTATAAATATACTTTGGCATCTGGAAGGGAATCTGGGCATCTGGAGGGCATCTGCAAGAAATCAAGGTTTTCTGAATTTTCCTCCTGGGGTCTTCAAATCTTCAAGCTGGGTTGGACTTGTGCTATACTTCCATGTCTTCAATCTGATTGGACTTGGTCTTTACTTGTATGATGTGGTCTTGAGTCTTCAATATGGTTGAATAGGACTCAAAAAAATAAAATTAGCTCGACATGAGCTGACTAACACTGGACTGAACTAGCTCAACATGAGCTAGATAATTACAAGACTTAAATGAAACAACTCAGCTGGACTAAGCTTTATTACAGTGGACTCGAATGTTATTTAAGTGATCCACAGAGGGTTGAGAAGCCTCTGCCTTATTCTAGTGCCTTTGGTGTCCGCACCAATTCTCCCGGGGTGGGAGGAACTCGACCCTGTCGAGTGAAGATCAGACTGGCTCACATATCTCTCGAGAAGGTCTGGGTTGAGGCATTGCAAGTCCTCTCGAGAAATCTACGAATCGTCCGACTCTGGCTGGCCTTGCCATCGGATCAGGAAGCATTGATAGTCACGGCCCCGGGTCGTGATGGCTTGATCGTCCAGGATACGCTCGATCCGTTCTCCTCTCTCAGGCCAATTTGTTAGTGGACACTCTGGGTTAGGGTCACTCACAATGAAAAGGAATAGGTCCAAAGGCCTTACTAGGTATCGCTGCCGGTTCCCTATACTCAACCAGGTCTGTAATATTGAAGGTAGAACTAATGCCCAAATCCGAAGGCAAGTCTAACACCTAGGCATTTGATCCAACCTTCTCTATCACTTTAAAAGGTCCGGCTCTGCGAGCATGAAGCTTCTTTTAGGCCTAAGCCTAACCAAGATAAAATCCACTACATCAAATTTTTTTGATCCATCTTTGGGAATTAGCCAGTTGTTTTAACATTAGTACGGGTGGTGAACATGCTAGGCACATGCAGACTCCTAACAAGATGATGCAAAGGACTCAAACCTACACCTAGCAGACTCGACTAAAGAGGTTTATTAGGTCTTAACTACCACTTGGGCATGGGGGCATGAGTCGTGGTTGATGGATGACATGCAGAAGAAAATTTGCTAGTAACTCCTAATAAGTGCCAGAGGGTCTGCCAAAAGTAGGTAGCAAATGGGATGGGCTCTATGGATCCTTGCAACCTAGTAACCTCAATAAAATGTAACCTAATAGTTCTAGACACATGAGAAAACTCAGGAAAGGGTAGAAAATAGGAAGTGGGTTCAGAATAACTCTGGTAGGGTAGAGAAAAAGGTTCTGGGTTAGTTGGATAAAGTAGAATCAAAGAAGGCATGTCAGGGACTAATCCTAGACTAATGAGGTTAACCTTATGGGGTTGCGATATATCTACGGGGTTTGTATAATGGAAGGATGGGTTATTAATCTCAGGAAAGAGGTCCTTAATGGGAACTATAGGAGGAGACTCATCCTGAGGGTACTGATTCAAAGAGATCAAGTCCTTAATAAATTCTTCTGGTTCTTGTATTTTAGGACTAGACTCTATAATTTGGCTCTCCTTTATGGTTTCCTCAGGTAAGGCTCTAGTAGCAGTACCTAGGTTCTCTTCCTCTATTTGTTCTTCCATTATAGCTTTAGGTTGGATATGGTCAAGGTCAACTAGCTCTGGGTTGGTTTCTACCTGGGTATCTACTGGGTCAGCTAATTCTAGGTCTACTAAAGGTGTCTCCTCTTCTCCCTCATACTCATCCACTAGGCTCACATCAGCTTCATACACTTCCACGTTAATGTAAGCCTTGTCAATCTCAGGAATGGTTGGAGAAGGTCGGCTAGGGAAAAATTGGCTAGGTCCAGGTTTCTGATTATGGACACTAATCCTAGTAGGTTCAGGTTGCCTAAGGGGTAGTGGCTCACTACTGAGCTCATATTTAGGGGTGCTAATCCTATGGGGTTCAAATTGACTAAGGGAAACCTGACTAGTACTAGGCTGATACTTAGGGGTTATGGGTTCTCTGGGCTCATAGGACAAGGGTGCAGATCTATGGGTCATGGGATTATAGGATCTGGGGTCATATGATTTTGGATCAGCTTTATGATCAGGTTCTAATGATGGATCAAGGTATGGGGTCCTCCTAAGGTTGGGCTCTCTATATGGGTCAGGATATTGGGTCCTCCTAGGATTGGACTCCCTATATGGGTCAGAATACTGGGTTCTCCTAGGGTTGGGCTCCCTATATGGGTCAGAGTATTGGGTTCTCCTAGGGTTGGGCTCCCTATATGGGTCAGAGTATTGGGTTCTCCTAGGATTGGACTCCCTATATGGGTCAGAGTATTGGGTTCTCCTGGGTTCAGTATCATAATAATGGTCACGGTAAGGGGTTCTTCTAGGTTCAGTATCATAATAAGGGTCATGGTAAGGGGTTCTTCTAGGTTTAGTATTATTGTATGGGTCAGGCTGAGGGGCTCTCCTAGGTTCAATCTCTCGATATGGATCAGGGTTTGGGGTCCTCCTAGGTTGAGGATTGTAGTACGGGTCAGAATAAGGGGATCTCCTAGGTTTGACCTCATGGTATAGATCAGGGTTTGGGGTCCTCCTAGGTTGAGGGGAATCAGGATCTGGCTCAGACTGTGACCCATGGGTTTTTCTTGGGGTCCCTACCCGGACTTTTAACTGATCAAACCTATTGGCAAGATGGTCAATTCTATCATTGGTTTGAATACGAGACTGAGTTAATTGGGTCATCTGGGTAGTCATCTGGGCCATTTGATCAACTAGGGCTTTTATTTGGGCTTGTAAGTTTTCCATGGGTTCAGACATTTATGAAGGAGGTGGGTGATATGAAACTCCTGATCTAGTGCTCATGCAAGACTCGATCAGACCGACTATAGCTGACTAAACCTAAAGTCCAAACTAGATGCTCAATCAGGGTGGCAAACTAGCCTATAGTAACCCTGTACTCAGCCAGGCAGGTGTAAGGGGAGTGTTAGGTCCCTGATTGCCAATCCTAGACACCAATCAGAGATTGGCCAGGTAGGCGGACCAGCACACAAGCCCTTCGGGATTGAATCCCTAAACCACCGTTCTAGACACTGAGCACAAGGCACACACAGGTTAACTTGACACAGTGATCTAGCACTAGCCCGGACCCGACCAGTTGGTGTCCCTAGCCCACTAGGGCAAATTAAGTCTAATTAATTTTAGGTTAAGGCTTGGGACTGAATGCAAGGGATGTGGTTTTGGGCTAAGGAGAGGTGATCAAATCCTCCCCCCATCTGATATAGCAAGAGTGCCCTTAAAAGTAAATTATGCAATGATGGCAGGCAGATGAGGATGCAAATTAGGGTTTAGATATTTTTTTTTTGGTATTTTTGGAAAATATGTATTTTTTTTTTTTGGTATTTTTTAAATAGAAGAAAACTTGCAAATCATGACCTAATATACTGGAAATATACTAAAATTAAGAAATATGCAAAAACTCCTAAACAAAACCCTAAAACTTCCAAACATGTCTTGCTAAAAAAAACAGAGCCGAAAATTTGCAGGCCCTATTTCGGCTTGCAGAAAATTCACATGCCATAATAAAATCTGGAAAAAATTTTAAAATTACAGTGAATTATGATAAATCCATGAAAATAAATTTCATAATTTTTGGAGTTTTTAACAGGGAGAAATAATTAAAATAATAGAGTATATACGGACTGAAAAATTGCAGAAAACAAGCCCTAATCTAAGCTCTGATACCAAATGATGGGGAACTAATATGCATGCAGTTTTTTTTGTATATTTTACATGTTGAGTTAGGTGATTAATTCCCAAATTTCAGATCAAAATTATTTGTAGAGAATTTTGTATGAATTTTTGAAGATCAGCATGCAGATTAGGACCTAGAAAAGTAGCAAAGAAGGACCGCCGGGGCTGAGAAGCCTCGGTTAGGGCAAGTTCTCCTACAATAAAACTACTGGAGGTAGAGGGGTGTACCTGACAACGTCTGTGAAGATCGCAGCGAAGGGGTCTCTCTTTCCTCGATGGATGCGGGCTGGAAAACCGAGCCAAAGACCCGCGGATACCCGGCTTTCTGCTCGGTGATCCGATTGAGGCTTGGCTGGAGTCGTTGGATTCGTAGGAACTCAGGGACCTGCAAACGACCTGTCAGGGGTTAGAAAGCTCACAAAGGAACAAGAAAACAAAGTAAAAACAGCAAGGGAAGGCTTCTTTTGGAGTGGGCGTCCAGGGATCTGAGATGCTTGTTGGTAGCAGGAAGAAGATTGCAGCACTGGGAAGAAGAACTCTCGCAAACCCCTTTATGCACACAGCAAGGTATCACACAACTCAATAGAAGAACTCAAGGTTTTCATTCATCAAAAACTCCCTCATACAAGAGGCTAGGGTCCCTTAAATAGACCCTTAACCTTGGGCTCCAAATAAGGGTACATAAGTCTTTACATAAGAATCCTTTTCCCTCTCAAACCCTAACTAGAAAATAAGGAAATATTAGGTAGAAAATCCCTAAAAATTTTCTTGACTTGGTCAAGACTCCAAGGACGCCTAGGGGGGCGTGTTGGGCTTCTAGGAGCAGCAAAAGGCTGGCCCAAAGGGGCTTGGGTGCATGGGTTTGGGCCTCTGGAAGCTGGGGTGACCTGGTAGCCAGGTAGCAGGAATATTCCCTGGTATCTTGCTTCTTAGGGGCTTGGGCTTGGCACCTGGGCTTGATTTCTTTGGGCTAGGATGCAGATGGACCTCTGGAATCATGGATGACCTTATCTATAAATATACTTTGGCATCTGGAAGGGAATCTGGGCATCTGGAGGGCATCTGCAAGAAATCAGGGTTTTCTGAATTTTCCTCCTGGGGTCTTCAAATCTTCAAGCTGGGTTGGACTTGTGCTATACTTCCATGTCTTCAATCTGATTGGACTTGGTCTTTACTTGTATGATGTGGTCTTGAGTCTTCAATATGGTTGAATAGGACTCAAAAAAATAAAATTAGCTCGACATGAGCTGACTAACACTGGACTGAACTAGCTCAACATGAGCTAGATAATTACAAGACTTAAATGAAACAACTCAGCTGGACTAAGCTTTATTACAGTGGACTCGAATGTTATTTAAGTGATCCACAGAGGGTTGAGAAGCCTCTGCCTTATTCTAGTGCCTTTGGTGTCCGCACCATATCCTAAGGTGCAAAAGCTGGTCTACTCACTAGTTATAGTGGCAAAGCGCCTCCGGCCCTACTTCCAGGCACATCCGATCGTTGTGCTGATGAACCAACCCCTCAGGGCGATCCTCCGAAGCCCTGACACTTCCGGATGGCTTGCCAAATGGGCCGTCAGGCTGGGCGAGTTTGACATCTCCTTCCTGCCACGGTCATCCTTAAAAGTCCAAGTAATAGCTAATTTCATTGCGGAACTTCGCAAGTAATATCAATAAAGTCTACAACTTCTTCAATTTCTTCCAGCCCACTCCGAAAGTCCGACCCCGGTCGACAGAGGCTCTAGGGCAGCCCACTCTGAAAGTCTGACCCCAATCGACAGAGGCTCTAGGGCAGCCCACTACGAAAGTCCGACCCTGGTCAGCAATCATCCCAAGACAACCCCTGTGGGACCGTGTAGGAGATAGGCCACAACCTGAGCTGGCTCTCGGATGGGGGCTAGAAGCAAGTGTCTAAATACCCGGTTCGAATTAAGCTACCGCCCTCAGCTACCCTACCGGCTTCTAACCCAGGCGAGCTGACCGGGCATACTTAGGAATTTCCCTAAGGAGTTCAGGTTCAAGCTATGTTAATGCCCATCGACCGTTTCGAAGGAGTTCGTGTTCCGCAATACCATGGCGAAGACCGGGAATACATAGAAAAATTTTAAAAGAAAGATATTTGTTCCACGCCCACATGCATTTGAAAATGGTCAAAAGGTTTTCTCATTCATTTCAAAAGAGGGTGCTTACAAAAGAAGGTGGGTCGAACCTTTACAAACTCCTTAGGTCCAACCCACGGAAGATGCGTCAGGGTCCATAACCCTAGCCCCATCGGCTATAACTGGGGATCGGCTAGAACCGCAGCAGCTGGAGTTTTCGCTGGGGAGGCCACCGCTTCCGTGTCGGCTGGTGATGGGGTTTCGACCCCAGCCACTCCTGCCTCACCTTCCGCTAGAGGCTCCGCCTGGGGTTCCTCTCCCTCGGTCGGGTCCTGTAACTCGGCGCCCGACAGGTCCAAACTCGGGAAGAGCAAGCCCACCTTCTTCAGGCAGTCATCGTAGCCCTCCTTATAAAAGTCTGACGCCGCCTCCTCCACGTCCTCAATGAAGCCATCGGAGGCTTTGTATGCCACCACAGCTTCCAGGAATTGTCTCGCGGCCAGTTCTTTGGTTTCCTCGAGCTGAGTCACCAACCATGCCACCGCCGCCCGTTCGGCTTGGGCCCTCTGGTCGGCCTCCACGGACCGCTTCTCTTTCTCTCCCAGTCGGCGGGCGAGTGAGCCAACTTTCACCTTCCTTTTCTTCAACCGAGCCTTGCCATCGGCCAACCGGCTCTCGGCCTCTCTCAGAGCCGCTTTCGCTGACTCTGCCTCCGCTTGGGCTGCCACCAGGTTTTCTTTGGAAGATTTCAGGGATGCTGTTGCGGCCGCCTGGGCCGCCTCCAGCTCCTGAACTCTCTTTGTGGTATCCTTGGTAGCATGCACCACCCGGGAAATGCCGTCATCCATTAGAGAAATATTGTGGAGGAGCTGCAAACGCGAGGCCAGATTAGTACCATGCCTGAAGAAAGAAAAATAAAGGAGTAAAGAGACAAGGTCCTTACCCTGATGAAGTCACGGTAAGACTCCATGGTTACATCGATCAGATTTCTCTGGATCGACACCTCCCAGTCGGCATTTGTCATGGCCCCCTTCAGCAGGCTCCGTGCCCTCCTAGGATGGTCAAGTGCACACCAGTGCTGGAATTCTTGCTGGCGGATTTCTTCGTCCGACTGTTCGGCATCGCTATCGGCTGCCCCCTCCACGGCCACCTTCTTGCCCTTGTCAATCAAGAGGATTACCTCTTCCAGATCGACGGGCATAGGAGTCGACGCCGTAGCTGTGTTGGACGCCCCCGACTGCTCTTGCTCCGGTCGGATGGCTGGCCCCCCCGGTGGAGCCGGTGCCCCTGCCCTTTTCCTTGCCATGCGCTCGGTGAGGGGGATGCCATCTTCATCCGACTCGACCTCGACGACGGGGATGGGTTGCTCCTCCTCTCATCTCTTATTCTGTCATTTGGCCGCCGGCACGAAGGTCGATTCTAGGATTTATCGATCCTCTGCATCCTTCCTCCTATCGCAGGAAATTCAGAGTTAGTGAAAGAGGAGGATAAAGAGCTAAGAATCTATAAGAGAGGAGGTCGGCCCTTGCCTAGGACTCCTTGGGGGCTGATCCCCGCCTAATGAAGGGTTCCCTTCCCCAACAGCTCGAATGCCGCTGTCGGGCCGGCTCTACTGATCTCGTTGAACTTATCCTGGTCGACTGCTGAAACCAACCTCCCCTCACGGACTCTCGGCTGCGGTTCTCTCCACAACGGCTCGAACCCCCAAGGCTCGAGACTACTGACAAAGAAGATGTCTTCCACCCGTGGACGGCCGACGGGAGGCACTTTAGGATTTTTTGGCCTTGGCGGGGAATGAACAAAACCCATTCCCGACTCCTAAAGTCACTCTTCAGGTAGAAGAAGTTATCGAAGAGGGACAAACTGGGCTCGGACCTAACCTTATGGCACAGCACAATGAAGTAGCATATTACCCGAATGCTGTTCAGGATCAGCTGCACCAGGGTTACCCTATAAAAGTTGAAGACCTCTATGAACAGCGGGTGCAGGGGAAACCTCAGTCCGGCCTTAAGGTGGGATTCGTACATTGGGAGGGTCCCTGGTCCTAAAGGGTTGTTCGCTCTTCCCTCTCGGCCCGGGAGTGTAAGGTGCAAGATGGAGGGAATGCCGTACACTGTCCTAAGTTTCTCGACCCATTCCTGGGTCATGGTCGAAGGTATCTCGCTTGGCCCTTGATCTCTAGGCCTATGGGTAAGACCCCTACTACCATATGCCATTAGGGCTAAAAAGGAAGAAGGAAGGCAGGGACTAACCTGGGACTGGACTCCTAGAAGCCAGGTTTCATGGAAGAAGGAGCGGACTCTATCTCGCGGAGCGCGGGCACAGCAGGAAAAATCCTCTCGTGTTGTTGCCCCCTCCTTTTATAGGCCTCCGAGGGAAGGGGGAGAAGGAAGGAGGGGTGGCAGCTGCCCATCCCATGCGCATCCTAGCTATCCCATCCGGAGACGCGACCGCCAGTGTTTCAGAGTTCAAAGCATCTGGAGCATCCCGTTGTGCGGATGGCGATCCATGTGAGCACCGGATCAGCGGCACGGGACCAGCCTGGGGGGCGACGCCGACTGACCGGATGCCGTCGCGTGGCGCGGCGCTCTATTCCACCCCGGCTCGATGCAAGACAGCCTGGCCTTCATTATAATGCCTAATTCGCATTAACTGCCCTGCCTGTGCTCCAACGAGTGGCTGACAGCTATCCAAAGAGCCATTCAAGGGAGATTCGAAGCGACCCGATACCTCGACCCGGGATCCGCCACAGGTGCATGCAATCATGCTCCTGCCCCTTTGAAGCCACGTGACCCCTCAAGGCTCAGGAGCAGGGGGGGCAACTATTGTACCCATTTGGCTAGTCCTGGGTTGGACCAAGGTGTCCGGTCGGCTGACCCTTGCGGCAGGATCCGGGAGACCGTAAGAAGAGAGGTCCGGCCCCCCGGTTCTTAGGGAGGACCCCGGCCCCTTTTCCGAAGGGCTGACCCGGGAACCTCGAGGGCCGACAGGCGCCCCCCCCCCCCCCCCCCCCCCCCCGCCCCCGCGCGTGTGTTGGCTTCTTTGAGGCCCTGTTGGACGCCACGGTTGACCGGACGACTCCCTCGGCCGAGGTTGATCCACCGTTGAAGGGGCTGCCCGAAGGTTCCAGCAGCCTTCTCCCTGACGAGTTCTGACATTCTGTTGTAACGGACTCCACCGCATATCCACGACCCTTGCCGCCAGGCCATTACTCTGACGCTCCTGCCACACCGCCAGCCCACGATCTCGCCACCATGCCGATTCTCCTGGGGGCAAATCCGAGTTTTCCTAGCTTATCCCCCAACAAAATTTGGCGGCACTCCATGCCTATAAAAGGGCCTGGGGGATCTCCGCGAAGGGGGTAACTTTTTTCTTCCCCACCGTGAACTCCTTTCCCTTAGTTCTTTCCATTCTGTTGCTCTGATTCCTCCTCTAACTTAAGCATCGGAGTGTCCCCCGCCGAAGCCCCTCCGATGCCTAGGGACTTTCTGCAGGTCAATTGGTCGAGGAGCTTTCCGGCGTACCCACCAAGCCCGTCTAGGAGGAAGAGCGGCAACACTGCACATCATAATTTCCATAGCCATTTTTTTATTTCTTTGCATATATTCCATGCCTAAATCTCTGAAATTAGAGGGTAGAGAGAGAGGAGAAAAGGAGAAGAAAAGGGTTCTTCCTCCTCTCGTGTCCAAAAAAAATCTTGATCAATTGCATGAAAGGTTTGCATGAAGGCTGCAAAGTGTGTAGACTTGTCCTTCAAGATTGTCGAGAAAGACTCGGATTTAAGTCGAAGGAGAGGCCTGCAAGGAGCTAGTGAAAGGGATATGCCCTACAAACCAATCTCTGTTGTATCTCCCAAACCATTGTAATTGACATTTTTTTTTAAATAAAGGCATTATTTTATCATACGCTGTGTTTATTATATGATGAACCCCATAAATTAGGGCTATGATTTTAGGGTTATGATGAGATCATACCAGTGAAACCTAAAATCTTAAAACCTTAATCTAAAGTATTCCTAGTCAAAGGAACTCTGAGTAGGGGATCAGGGTTTTCCGATAAGACTAGCACATCCCGGGTATACTAGAAAGGGTGACTGCTCTCACAGTCACTTGTGTATGACACTAATACTGGGATGTGGGTGCTCATTGGAGAATGAGTTCACTGATATGATCCAACTTGAGAACATATAATGGAGTCTTAGCTACATGTCAATAGAAGGTTCTCATAGTGGGAGTGGTACAAGTAATCTTTTGACCTGAGACTGCCATAAGTACCTTATGTACATGAACCCATTCTTTGGTTCAATCCTAATCATGACACTGAGACATGCACAGGATTAATACTGGGAATGGTGAATTGGATATGAAGGTAATGAGTGGGTCAACAAGGAATCGATCACTCTTAGTAAGAGGAGATTGCATCCAGCTAGTCAACAATCGCATGATGATTCAGGAAATCTTTGATCAAAGTGAAGATATTAGAGACTGTTTCTAATATCAAGATAATCGAATCATCATTATAAGATTGAGCTAGAAATAAATATAATATTGGATTTGACATATATCCATATCCATAGTTATATTTTGGGTGCAGGCTGATCGAAAGATTTAATTGTACGGTAACTCTCTACTGAAGGGTAATTTTGGTATTTCACCAGAATTTCCATATCTTTCGGGTAGACATGACACGTTGCTAGACGTCAATCTTGTCTTGTGGGTTGATCAAGTTCAAAAGATCACATGTTAGGAAGAATCCTAATTGATCGATTCGGGTAAGCCCGGATTGACCTAAATCGATTAGAAAGTGTTCTAATCAAATTAGGTCAACTTGTATTCGAACCCACTGCTGGCTAGATGTGGAACCCAATGGGTCACACACTTAAGAGGATTGATCAAGAGTTTAATTTGGAATTAAATCGTCTTTGCAAGATAACACTCTAGCAGGTGTTGCAAGCCCTAGCTTCTATTCGGATCGGATTCGAATTAGGGTTCCGGATTGGTTCAAATTGGGTTCTAATTGGACCTAATTAGACCCTAATTAAGAAAACGGGAATATGGCTAACCCTATTGGCTAGCCATGTAGCTTGGCTAGCCTCCCCACCCGCCCCCTTTATTTTTCACGCCAAACACCAAGAGTCCATGCGCATATGGACTCTTGGCGCGCCTTAAGAAAGAGTCCATGGCGCATGGACTCTTGGCGCGCCCCAAATAAATTCTCCGATGTTTTTATTTGGGCGGCCTCCTTCTTAAGTGATTAGCGCACCATCTCTCCCCCCTTGGATGAGAATCCAATGGCTGATGGGATTTTGAGAAAGAAAGAAAGCGCTAACTCCTCCGGGCGCGCGAAATAACATCTCTTCGGAGATGAAAAGTCGCGACTTCCTTCCTTTTAAAACACCGCGGTTTTTCCTTTAAGAAGAGCCGTGGGATTTAATCTGGAAGGCCATGAGATGGGAGGATGGGGCGTGAGAAATTGGAAAGGGCGTGAGAAAGAGATCACGGAGAGGTGTGTAGGCGCCTATCTGATTTCTATTTAAAGGGTCGGGAAAATCAGAACAAATATAATTTTTTTCTTTCTTCCTCTCTTGAAGACTCTTTTATTTTTTCTTGCTCTTGCATTGTTTCCTCTACAGAGTAAACCTCTGTCGAAACTCTGCTACTGAACAAGAATAAAAGTAAAAGTCTTCGACGGTAAAGGAAAGAAAGAAGTTCTGATTTCTTCCTTTCTTTCATACATTAAGATATCATTGTCTTAATTTCTCCTCCAACTTAAGACAAGCCTATGTCCTCTTAGGACAAGGTCTTTTTCTTCAAGACAAGGGTGTCTAAAGGGCCAAGGTCTTGGTGGAAGAAGGAGAAGGAGTCAAGGAAAGGAAAGCAAGCCTTTGTGTGGAGGAATTCAAGCCATAATCCAAGCAATTGAATTCTAGGAAGAAGAATTCAATAGAAGGAACCTTTGAAAAGAAGATAGAGTTGTCTTGATCACTGCTCTGTGTGGATCACCATCGGAGGGCGGACACTTGGATGCCTGGTGAATTCAATCAGCCCCTTCAACATCAACTTTGTTGGAATTAGCGATTACAGGTTGGTACTCTAATTCTAACAATCTATGTTTGAATGTTAGTATGTATGTTTTAATTCGAAATAAGGAGATCTTGGCTAAGGGATTTCGGTGCAAATTTCATCATTTTGAAATTACACTTCCGCTGCGGTACACCGGAAACCCCAACAGTGGTATCAGAGCCATCCTTATTACAGTTAAAACATATGAAAATTATTTATATGCATTTTTGTTGTAGTATCGAAATTAGGGTTTTAAACCCTTGAATGCTGATACACTTAGCATAATTTAAGGAATGCATATATGATAATTAATGTTTTGATGTATGCCACTAATTAGGGTTTTTCACTCAAACCCTAATTATTATAGAGATATGATTAGTTTTGAAGTCATCATACTGAAATAAGGTTGCCCTGGCATAATGGTGGATCCATTATGTGGTAAATGGTTGTCCTAGTATGATGACACACTTAGCACATATATGTTTATCAGATTCATATTATTATGATATATTTTTTATGTAAGAATGTGCTGGCAATTTTATAAAGCCCTCTTCTTAAAATCATATTAAGTCATAGCATATTTAACTAATAAGCATCACTAGTCATGATGAACAATTGATCATTCGGTGTCTAGAAAGGTGGTTCTGGGAAGGTAAAGAGAATCGTGATTTTTAATTGGTTCCGTTGACTGACCTGGCCAATTTTTATTGGTGTCTAGGAAAGCAACGGGGGGACTCCCACATCTCTTCCACTTGCCTGGCCGATTTGATTATATTTAAATCTTGACTTATATGCTTAGTGTTAAAAAATGCTATATGTTGGCCTTCCTTCATGCTGGATCATTACTGTGTTATGAACCACATTAGGTTTGTTGTGTTATCTGCAAGACCTAATAGGGTGATTGACATAATATTGGTCTAGTGCAAAATATGCTTACAGTATATTCAGTATAATGCCTTGTTGTGTTATCTACAAGGGCATTATATTTGAATATTGACTGTATAGAAATGAAAGGGTCTTGACTTAACTAGAACATTATGGTTTGTTGTGTTTTCTGCAAGACTTATAATGTTCTAGAGGCCAAGTTATTTTTGAGAATTATATGAGATATAATTGGAAGAGTTTCCTACCTTTGAACTTATAAAAGATTTGTTGTGTTGTCTGCAAGATCTTTTATAAATTATAAGGATCTCGATCTCACTAAGAAAACGATCAGGGTTCTTCTCGATTATCATAGTGAGGGCTATGATTTTTGATAAAATAGTGGGAGACATAATTAAATTGAAGACCTAATTTAATTATGTAAGTCATTTCATGGTTGTTTGCTTATGTATTGTTCTTAATTAAATGTAGATAAATGGCATCTTCATTATCACTGAGAAGCATCTTAGATACCAACAAATTGACTGGTCCAAACTATGTGGACTGGTTGAGAAACTTAAAGATTGTACTGAGTTCAGAAAAACTTTCTTATATTCTTGATACCCCTAGTCTTAATCCACTAGGGGATGATGCCACACAGGAAGATATGGCCACATACAAAATGTGGCAGAATGACTCCCTCACTGTCAAGTGTATCATACTGGCCTCTATGACCAATGAGTTACAGAGGCAGCATGAAAGCATGGATACTCAATCCATAATGCTCAATTTAAAGGAGCTTTATGGAGAACAAAGCAGAACTGCTAGATACGAAATATCTAAGCAGTTATTCCGTGCTAGGATGATAGAGGGTACATCCATTCAGGATCATGTTCTGAAGGTAATTGACTTAATCACCAGATTAGGTCAATTAGGGTTTATTATGGATGGGGAGCTGAATCAGGATTTAATCCTGCAATCACTCCCGGAGTCATTTTCTCAGTTTGTCTTGAATTATCACATGAACAAACTGAACACTTCCTTGCCTGAGCTGTTAAATATGTTAAAAACAGCAGAGAGCCACGTTAAGAAAGAAAAGGCTCCACTTCTTCTTGTTGATAAGACCAATAAGAAGAAATCAGGCAAAAAGGGTTTTAGCAGGAGACTAAACCCTAAGGGTGGCATCAATAAGAACAAGAAAGGAAAGAAGGCCTCAAAACAGTCAACCTGTTTCTTTTGCGGCAAAGCGGGACATTGGAAAAGGAATTGCAAGGCTTACCTTGCAACTGTGAAGCCTGGTGCGGCAGACGCACCAAAAGGTATGTATGAGATACATACTATATTGACATTAAATTCGTCTATATCAAATACTTGGGTATTGGATACCGCTTGTGGTTACCATATATGCAAATCTTTGCAGGACCTCCACAAGCTTAAAGTATTGAAGGAAGGCGACTTCAATCTCTACGGTGCTGGTGGTGATATCATCCAAGCAGAAGCTGTAGGGACCTATATTATGAAGTTGCCTTCAGGGAAGATCTTGGAGCTAGAGAATTGTTACTATATGCCAAAGATTATTAGGAACATTATATCTATTCCTTTGTTATTAAAACAAGGATATGTAATGGATGTAACGAGCACTGGTGCTCAATAATGTTATCTAATAAAATTATTTGTTCTGGCATATTTAGCAATGGGCTCTTAACTCTTTCTTCCAATGATAGTATTTTTCATGTCAATACTAAAAGGAAAAGAAAAGACTTTAATGATACTTTACTTTGGCATCATAGACTTGGTCATGTTAATGAGTCTAGGATTAGCAAGTTATACAAGGAAAATTCCTTGATCCTTATGAGTATGAATCATTAGGAACTTGCGAATCATGTCTCATGGGTAAGATGACAAAAAACTCCATTCACTGGACATGGGGAAAGGTCAACTGAGTTATTAGGACTTATACATACTGATGTATGTGGTCCAATGACAACTCAGGCCAGAGGAGGATACTCATATTTTATCACTTTTACAGATGATTTATCTAGGTTCGGATATGTGTATCTTATGAAACACAAATCTGAAGCCTTTGATAAATTTAAAGAGTATCAAAGTATGGTCGAAAAACAAACCGGGAAAAGTATTAAAGTTCTTCGTTCTGATCGAGGAGGAGAATACTTATCCATGGAGTTTTAGACTATCTTAAAGTTAATGGAATCCTTTCTGAATGGACCCCTCCTTATACACCACAGCTGAATGGTATAGCTGAAAGGAGGAATCGTACCTTATTAGATATGGTACGATCCATGATGTGCTTCACAAATTTGCCCATTTCCTTCTGGGGTCATGCCCTAGAAACTGTTGTTTATATTCTGAACAAGGTACCTTCTAAATCTGTTGTTAGTACTCCATATGAAATTTGGAGTGGAAAGAAACCATATCTTAAATATTTTAAGGTATGGGGATGTCCAGCTTATGTTAAAAGAAATTTTGGACATAAGTTGGAACCTAGAGCGGATAAATGTCTATTTGTAGGATATCCTAAAGAAGGTAGAGGTTATCTATTCTACCATCCTACTGAACAAAAGACTTTTGTTAGCAGGCATGCCACTTTTCTAGAAAAAGAGTTCATTTTGGAAAAGGGCAATGGTAGAAACAATTGAACTTGGAGAAGTGCAAGAAATACAGATAGACAATTCTCAACCATTAGAACATATAGTTAGGACAGAACCAGAACACAAAACTCCTCCTCGTAGGTCTGACAGAATGCCACGGGCACCTGAGAGGTATGGGTTTATTATTGAGAATAATGAAGCTCAAGTCATTCAAAATGATGAACCTCTGACCTATACGGAAGCTATCTTGAGTACTGACTCAGATAAATGGCAAGAAGCCATGGAATCCGAAGTAGACTCTATGTATGTAAACCAAGTATGGTCTTTGGTTGATGCACCAGAGGGTGTTAATCCTATTGGGTGTAAATGGGTCTATAAGAAAAAGATTGGGGCTGATGGCCAAGTTGAAACCTATAAAGCCAGATTAGTGGCTAAAGGTTTTAGACAAAAACAGGGAATTGATTATGATGAAACATTTTCACCTGTTGCCATGCTAAAATCAATTCGGATTTTACTTGCTATAGCAGCATACCACGATTATGAGATATGGCAGATGGATGTGAAGACTGCATTCCTCAATGGTTTCCTTGAGGAAGAAGTCTACATGTCACAGCCAGAAGGTTTTATTTCAAAGAATAAACCTAATCAAGTATGCAAGCTAAAGAAATCCATTTATGGATTAAAGCAAGCTTCCAGGAGTTGGAACATCCGCTTTGATGAAACTATTAAAAGACTTGGTTTTATCAAAAATATGGATGAACCCTGTGTTTATAAGAAGACTAGTGGGAGTGCCATAGTCTTCTTGGTTCTGTATGTAGATGACATACTCCTCATTGGGAATGATATCCCAATGTTGCAATCAGTCAAGGTTTGGCTATCAAACCTGTTTTCTATGAAAGATTTGGGAGAAGCATCCTATATACTAGGTATTAAGATCTATAGAGATAGATCTAAGAGGATGCTAGGATTATCCCAATCTAGGTACATTGACTTAGTGCTGAAAAGATTCAGCATGGAAGGAAGTAAAAGAGGTTATCTTCCTATGAGTCAAGGCATACATCTTTCTAAAAGGATGTCTCCTAAGACACCTGAAGAAAGAGATAGAATGAATTCTATACCCTATGCTTCGGCAATAGGATCCATAATGTATGCCATGTTATGTACCAGGCCTGATGTGGCATATGCTTTAGGCATTGTCAGTAGGTTTCAGGCTGATCCAGGAGAGGATCATTGGAAAGCAGTTAAAAATATTCTTAAGTACCTAAGAAGGACTAAGGATATTTTTCTGGTTTATGGTGGTTCTGATCTTAAACTAGAAGCTTATTCTGATTCTAGTTTTCAATCAGACCCTGATGATAGCAAATCCATTTCGGGATATGTTTTTACCCTAAATGGTGGAGCGGTGAGTTGGAAGAGTACCAAGCAGCAGACTGTAGCTGACTCAACCACAGAGGCAGAATACATAGCTGTTAGTGAAGCCGCCAAGGAAGCAGTCTGGATGAAGAAGTTCATCACAGAGTTGGGTGTTGTTCCTCAAATTGAAAACCCAGTGCCACTTTACTGTGACAACACTGGGGCCGTTGCTCAAGCTAAGGAACCAAGATCTCATCATAAGTCCAAGCACATTCTGAGACGCTTCCATCTTGTCCGAGAAATAGTAGAGAGACAAGATGTCTACATAGATAGAGTTGATACAAAGAACAATGTAGCAGACCCGTTCACTAAGGCTCTACCACAGCGAGATTTTGATCGCCACCTAGAATGTATGGGATTAAGATTCAAAGGCGATTGGCTTTAGTGCAAGTGGGAGATTGAAAGGGATATGCCCTACAAACCAATCTCTGTTGTATCTCCCAAACCATTGTAATTGACAATTTTTTTTAAATAAAGGCATTATTTTATCATACGCTGTGTTTATTATATGATGAACCCCATAAATTAGGGCTATGATTTTAGGGTTATGATGAGATCATACCAGTGAGACCTAAAATCTTAAAACCTTAATCTAAAGTATTCCTAGTCAAAGGAACTCTGAGTAGGGGATCAGGGTTTTCCGATAAGACTAGCACATCCCGGGTATACTGGAAAGGGTGACTGCTCTCACAGTCACTTGTGTATGACACTAATACTGGGATGTGGGTGCTCATTGGAGAATGAGTTCACTGATATGATCCAACTTGAGAACATCTAATGGAGTCTTAGCTACATGTCAATAGAAGGTTCTCATAGTGGGAGTGGTACAAGTAATCTTTTGACCTGAGACTGCCATAAGTACCTTATGTACATGAACCCATTCTTTGGTTCAATCCTAATCATGACACTGAGACATGCACAGGATTAATACTGGGAATGGTGAATTGGATATGAAGGTAATGAGTGGGTCAACAAGGAATCGATCACTCTTAGTAAGAGGAGATTGCATCCAGCTAGTCAACAATCGCATGATGATTCAGGAAATCTTTGATCAAAGTGAAGATATTAGAGACTGTTTCTAATATCAAGATAATCGAATCATCATTATAAGATTGAGCTAGAAATAAATATAATATTGGATTTGACATATATCCATATCCATAGTTATATTTTGGGTGCAGGCTGATCGAAAGATTTAATTGTACGGTAACTCTCTACTGAAGGGTAATTTTGGTATTTCACCAGAATTTCCATATCTTCTGGGTAGACATGACATGTTGCTAGACGTCAATCTTGTCTTGTGGGTTGATCAAGTTCAAAAGATCACATGTTAGGAAGAATCCTAATTGATCGATTCGGGTAAGCCCGGATTGACCTAAATCGATTAGAAAGAGTTCTAATCAAATTAGGTCAACTTGTATTCGAACCCACTGCTGGCTAGATGTGGAACCCAATGGGTCACACACTTAAGAGGATTGATCAAGAGTTTAATTTGGAATTAAATCGTCTTTGCAAGATAACACTCTAGCAGGTGTTGCAAGCCCTAGCTTCTATTCGGATCGGATTCGAATTAGGGTTCCGGATTGGTTCAAATTGGGTTCTAATTGGACCTAATTAGACCCTAATTAAGAAAACGGGAATATGGCTAACCCTATTGGCTAGCCATGTAGCTTGGCTAGCCTCCCCACCCGCCCCCTTTATTTTTCATGCCAAACACCAAGAGTCCATGCGCATATGGACTCTTGGCGCGCCTTAAGAAAGAGTCCATGGCGCATGGACTCTTGGCGCGCCCCAAATAAATTCTCCGATGTTTTTATTTGGGCGGCCTCCTTCTTAAGTGATTAGCGCACCATCTCTCCCCCCTTGGATGAGAATCCAATGGCTGATGGGATTTTGAGAAAGAAAGAAAGCGCTAACTCCTCCCGGGCGCGCGAAATAACATCTCTTCGGAGATGAAAAGTCGCGACTTCCTTCCTTTTAAAACACCGCGGTTTTTCCTTTAAGAAGAGCCGTGGGATTTAATCTGGAAGGCCATGAGATGGGAGGATGGGGCGTGAGAAATTGGAAAGGGCGTGAGAAAGAGATCACGGAGAGGTGTGTAGGCGCCTATCTGATTTCTATTTAAAGGGTCGGGAAAATCAGAACAAATATAATTTTTTTTCTTTCTTCCTCTCCTGAAGACTCTTTTATTTTTTCTTGCTCTTGCATTGTTTCCTCTACAGAGTAAACCTCTGTCGAAACTCTGCTACTGAACAAGAATAAAAGTAAAAGTCTCCGACGGTAAAGGAAAGAAAGAAGTTCTGATTTCTTCCTTTCTTTCATACATTAAGACATCATTGTCTTAATTTCTCCTCCAACTTAAGACAAGCCTATGTCCTCTTAGGACAAGGTCTTTTTCTTCAAGACAAGGGTGTCTAAAGGGCCAAGGTCTTGGTGGAAGAAGGAGAAGGAGTCAAGGAAGGAAAGCAAGCCTTTGTGTGGAGGAATTCAAGCCATAATCCAAGCAATTGAATTCTAGGAAGAAGAATTCAATAGAAGGAACCTTTGAAAAGAAGATAGAGTTGTCTTGATCACTGCTCTGTGTGGATCACCATCGAAGGGCGGACACTTGGACGCCTGGTGAATTCAATCAGCCCCTTCAACATCAACTTTGTTGGAATTAGCGATTACAGGTTGGTACTCTAATTCTAACAATCTATGTTTGAATGTTAGTATGTATGTTTTAATTCGAAATAAGGAGATCTGGCTAAAGGATTTCGGTGCAAATTTCATCATTTTGAAATTACACTTTCGCTGCGGTACACCGGAAACCCCAACAGCTAGCACTCCGAGGACCTTGAAAAATCGATCAACATCTTCTCCATGTAGATACTAGCAGAAGCTAGGCACTTGCATAGCTTCGACTGTAACCTCGAATATCTATCGATCTGATCAAATCAAGAAGAATAAGGATAGCAATCAAGGTAAGTTAATCTATCCTTTCTGAATTTATTTTATTTTTTAGATCTGATTGCTTCTACCAGAATTTTAAAAGCACTATTTTTAACATGCATACATCCATATTTCTTTCACATAGATAATTAGTATATAAACAATCTTCTCAGATTTAGAGTATAGGATCTCTGCATCATGAAATACTCTACTGGTATAGTATATGTGCTTTTGGATTCCTTTGTTATCTACCCAAACAAGCACAAAACTAACTACCTCCGAAGATATATCAGGTATAAGAAGAGCTCTTCTCTGAACTTTTTTAGCTCCTCAAAAGCTTATCAGCATTCCTCCATCTAGTTGAATTTGTGCATTCGATGTAGGACTTTGAAGAAGGGTAAGTAGTGCCCAACCGATCATGAGATAAACTGACTAAGTACTGCAATCTACCCGATTAGTTGCTATACTTCCTTCTTGGAGGTCAGATGCCACACATCTAGGATTGCCAGATCTTTTATGGATTTGCCTCGATACCTTACTTAGTGACCATGAATTCGAAAAACTTGCTGGTTATAACACAGAAGGTGCATTTACTTGAATTTAGCTTCATTTGATGTCGGTGAAGGAAATTGAAGGCTTCTTCTAGGTCTTTGATGTGGTTGGCATCTTCAAAGCTCTTGACAAGTATGTCATTAGTATAGACCTCCATGTTCTGACCATCTGGTCCTTGAAGGCCTTGTTGACTAACTATTAATAGGTGGCTCCCACATTTGCAAATCGAAAGGCATTACCATAGCAGTTAATACCTTTATTGATTATGAAGGTAGTGTCTTCTCATTCTCAGGAGCCATCCTGATCTAGTTATAGCCTAACAAGACATCCATGAAGCTAAGTAGCTTGTATCCGAACATAGCATGAACCAGTTGATCAATCTTCAATAGTGGGAAGCTATCCCTTAAGCATGCCTTATTAAGGTTAGTATAGTCGATGCAAATTCTCTACTTTTCATTGGCTTTCTTGACCATGATGATGTTGGCTAACTAGTCAAGGTAGTGGGCTTTCGGATGAACCAGTAATAAGGAGTTTGATGACTTCTTCATTGATGGTCTTTTATCTCTCAAGAGCAAAACTTCTCTTCTTTTATCGGACCGGCTTGTACTTCGGGTCGATATTTAGTTTGTCAGTAATCACTTCTAAAAAGATCCCTAGTATGTATGATGCCAACCAAGCAAAAATATCAGAGTTGCAGCACAAAAACTCTAGTAGTCGATCTTTTTCTTTCTTGGGCAAAAGAGAACCGACTTGCATAGAATTTGTGGGGTCGTCTCTTAGCAGAGGAATGTAACTGTTCGGCTGGTTTGCTTCTTTTTTCTAGCTCTCTCTAGTCCAGTTATTCAGTAGTCAGTACTTCACTAACCTTCTATACTTTGGGTGCCATCAAGAAATATTGTCGGACTAGTTGTTGGTCTCTGTATATCTTGCCAACTCCATTCTTTGTTGGAAAGCAGATAAGAAGGCATTTGGTTGAAATGACAGCATTTAGCTGGTTCAACCCTAGTTGCCCAAGGATGATTTTGTGCACCGAGGGCATGTCAACTTCTATGAATGTCATGAAGATTATGTTTTGTCAGGATGGAGTCCCTACAGTAATCAAAAGTGTGATTTCTCCTCCGACCTTGATCGAGTCTCTAGTAAAGCTAACTAAGGGTATAGAAAACGATTTCAAATGGTTCACAGGCAAGTTCATCTGAACAAAAGCATTGTAAAACAAAATATTAGGTGAGCTTCCATTATTGACTAAAATTCTCTTTACATTATGTTTAGCTATCATCATAGACATGATGATAGCATATTCTTGGTTGTGAACCCCAACTAGGTCCCTATCAGAAAAAGGGATTATATTTTCTTCTCTTTCCTCTCTCCTTGGCCTCTTTATAGAGCAGTCTGCCCTTAGGAGATCATGCCAACTTGTCCCTCTATTGACCGATTATCAATTTCGACCTAGGTTAGCTACAGAGTAGGTTTTTGGGCATTAGATCAAACTCCTCTACAAACATATTTTCCAAGATAGCCATGCTAATAAGATTTTCTATCTCCTTTTTCAGCTGGAAGCATTGCTCGGTGTCGTGGCCATAATCTCAGTAGAAATGGTAGTATTTGCTCTTGTTGTGGGAGATTGGAGGTTTTAGTGGACTAGGCCTTCATAGGTACTACTCACCTTTTATCTCCATTAAAATTCTTTATCTGGGGACAAAAAGAGGGGTATAGTTACCTGACTTGCTGGCAAAGTTCTTCGACTTGAGACTTTGTCAAGATTGTAGACTTCCAATGTGGCCACCTTGAACCAGGCCATGTAATCTTTTAAAGATTCTTTGTCTTGCTAGCCAATAGAGAAGAGAATGTCAGCTTCTCGTGGCATCTTCCAACTGGCATTTTTAGTTGCTTGAAAGAGTCGGTGCTCTTTGGCTCAAGTCAAGAGTACCATGCTTGGACGACCTTGCAAAGAGTGGATGGAAAGGCGAGACAAAGAAAGGCATCGATGGTACCCTAAATCTATCTGAGGTCTTATAGCTCTCAAGATGGTCCAACAGATTGGTGGTGCCATCATAAAGATCCAGCTAGGATATTTTGAACTGACCACGAATTGGTTCATCCATAATCTAGCAGGTGAAAGGTGAACAAGTATCGAAACCCATCGCTTCCCGACTTCCACCTTGAAGATTAGCAAGTCGGTTGTTGATGTCACTCAACTTGCATTCGTAATCATCAAGTTATTGCTCGGTTAATTACCAAATAGCCTCATTAATAGATCCCTCTTTGGAGGACTAGGATGATGACTCGATAAAGATCGGGAATGCTTCTCTTACTTTGGCTCTTTCACTCCTCGCATGGGGGCTAGCTTAGTATGGTGTGGGAGACAACCAATGAATAGTCTAATGGTTGTAGGACCTCCCTGTGGGGCCTGATGACTCGCTCAATAGGATAAAGGAGACCACCGCTAATGAAAAACCAGTCGATAAGAAGATCTCCCCTGGGAAGATTGATGGTTGGGACAAGTGGAATAGTGGGAACAACAGGAATCTCCGGCTGTAGTTGAATGGCCACAGACCACTACTGCTATTGCAGCTCTTGCACCACCACCATGACCAGCGTTTGGACATGTGTTAGAATAGCAAGAAGGTATTGCTGGGTTGCCAACGATGGAGGTGGTGGAGCAAGAGGCTCCATCTCTTAACTGCGCCATTCATCACAGCACAAGAAATTTCCGGTGTGGTTAGTGGAGGATCCTGCGCCCGCATCATTACCACCATTGTGCTCCAAACTCTAAGAATTCTCAAGAGTTGCTTGCTAGCCTCCTAGTCAAAACTGAGAGTGATTGTGGTGACTGAATAAATATGAGTGGTAGAGATGTGTTAGTAAAGCATACCCTATTGGGGATCCCCTCTTACCAATTTATATGGCTAAGCTAGATAATCGAATGACATTAGAAAGGTGGCCTCCTCTGACATGCATAACAGATTTTGCTAAGGTGGCAGAATCTTGTCCTCTAGAATCTTGTTCACTAACATCTTTCTATTAGGATGACAAGATTTGCCAAGATCCTTTCTGTCACATCCTTGTTCGTCATGTTCTAGAGCAACTATGATTAGTTGGGTTGTCATCTACTCGGGCATCATGGGCTCTAAGTAGTCGATTTGTTTGCTATCGAAAGGAGGGGCTTGAACCTGTACCCAAGCGTACCAAACTAGGCTTACATAAGTAACTAATTAAGCCTGAATAAGTATTCTGTGGATGCGTGTAGGGAATGCTATGCCAGTCAGACTTAGCAGGTTACAGCTACTTAACCTGAAAGGAATGACTACTTAATCTAGGAAAAAACGACTACTCGATCTAGTGGCTGGCTTTATCTTTCCCTTGCTAGTCTTTTCCTGGTTGGCGATGTCGTAGCCGGCTTGATTGTCTCCCTCCTAGTCAATAACTTGATTACTCTGAGTTGGATGTCCTAGTCCCTCCATAGCTAGTAGCATGGTCAATGGCTTGGCAAATCTTCGAGATCGAGTCAACAATTGCTATTAATTATTATGTTTGGTACATGTAGATAATATTACAGCAAAATTACTAAAAATCTTGATCGACATGTTTGATACAATAATTAAATTACTAGTTATATGAAATCAAATTTTCAAAATATTTCTAAGATAATTTCCAAAAATTATAGATCTTCAAACTTATAACCACAAGCAATATAGGATCATTCACAAATTATATACAAAAAATTTAAAAGAAAGAAAAGCCTAAATCATTAAGGGCCACGAACAGATGGTGATGGGGGTGTAGTGACGGGCAATGGAGGAGCTTCAGTGATGATAAGAGGCACCATCAAATTTTGTATGATTTTTTGAAAAGATAATTTTATTCAAAATTTTTATTATAATATTATCAAAAATGATAGCTATTTAAATTATCTCATGAAAGGCAATATAAATTACCAAGATAATTTAAATTATCATCAAAAAATTATATCAAATGCAGTAATCTAATAAGCCCACTTTAAATTCCTAGCTATCTAGGTTGCCAACCACAAACATAACTCTTAAATTACTACACCGACCTGACATTCGTCACTGAGGCTAGTGTCACTTTTTTTCTTTTCACAAAAACACCCTCCACGTAATCAAGTGCTTTATCTAAGATATTCCCCTTAGATTTCCATTAATCAGAATGGAAAGTTTATTATGTTTTTTTTTCTTTATTTCCCCTCTATACGGAGCTTCAAGCTAGTGAAATAAACCTCTTAATATTGCCGCCTTATTGCTCAAAAATCGAATCAAGAAATTCATTCCAACAATCACGATGATGAGTTAGAATTCAGCAAATACAATATTAAGCATAGCTAGGCCATTAGAAGCTCCGAGTGTCCAAGAGCAAGGAGAAATGGGAAGCAATGCAATAAATAGTACATTAATGAAAAGATGAGATCCAGTTTAACAAAAACTTTAGATTATTTATACGCAACCGAGCTGTAATGGGAAGGGTTACACGCAGTTCCAATGCCAATCCCTATCTGTCCTAACAACACTTTCTGTGAATCATTAAGAGAAGCATTATCACCTTTTAGGGAACAAAGATCACCATCAAACTAGTTCTTGAGTATTTATTGTCTATCTGCAATTATTTTGGCTACAATTGGCATAATATCCCGACAGCCACGATTGAGAGCCGCGAGTGACCGCTCTACAAAAATTTAGTCGCAGTAGTACATTTATCAAGCAATTTTTTTCCAAATATGCCTGCGTGAACTTGTCAGATACCAAAGGAAAAACGGCCATAGCACTACAAATTTTCCCAGGTACCGCTTCAATATTCAAATTGGAAATCTGGTTGGTCGCACATCCTACATCTCCAAATGGTCCCAATCAAGTGGTGTGTCTTCAAAAGTATATTCTGGTTGTTGAAGCCGGTTACGAGCCAATCTGCTCATCACTGCAAGACCTGAAAATAACAAATATCACATGAAAAATGGTTGCAACAAACATCTGTGGAATAAGCCACGACCGTAGAATCTAACGTATTACAATCCACTGAATGGACCAACTGATGTCTTGCTTCAATTAGTAACACATATAGCGGATCTGAAAGGATGGATCAAACATGATTGACATGCATCCAATGGATGCTGCATACTTTCCTAGAAATATTGCCGTCGTATGAATTTCCACATGAAACCTACTTGTGTGAGCTTATAAGAATATTCATGCACACAGACATACTTAAAAGTAATCTACACCATCAACCAGACCTGGTATCAGGTCTAATGGACTGATGTTGAATCTAATGCAGGCCAACAAAAGTCATAAAAAATAGGCTGCTATTTAGATCTGGTTTGTGCAAGTGTCTCCCCAAAATGTGCAGTTATTGAGAAAATTTACCTTCAACCATTTTGTAGAGAGATGACCACCATCTATCCTTAGGGATCTCATAGTGATCCAATGTCTCTTCGATTTCGTTATTATGCTTCCCTTTCAATACATTCTGGAGTGTGACAACAGCTTCCTTTGTTCTCCTAAGTATACTGTTCTCATCATCAATCTGTAGTTGTTGAAGGTCATTTTGTGAAGATGTGAGGCTGATTGCAAGTGCAAATTGTGCTGCAGCTGCCCAGCGAGAAGAAGCCAACCATCTCCTTAGACCTTCCTGCTTCTGGGTCTCTTCCCTCCTGGATCTGTTCTCCACATCCGCAAATACTAAACTCTGTTGATTTTTTTCCAATGCAGAGAATAGATACAAATTAGAATATGCAATAAATAAGCAAAACAACTGAGAATACGAAGGCAGAAACCTTACAACAAAATACTTCATTAACAAGAAACAGAAGATAATAATGAAATTACTAAACTCGGTTGATTATAATTTCTCAGGTATTAAAAATACATGCTAACAGTTATTTAAATATATGATAAAATCAAAATGGTTCAGTGGCATCAAAATAAGATAATAATGAAAGTCATCCCTCCCTCTCTCCATATCTGTGTATGTTCATGCACGTGCAAGCGTGCAAGCATGCAAGCGTGCTTATGATAAGGTGAAAGTGGGCAAGTTGTTTAGCTTTAATTTTAAATCATAGCATTCCAATAATATTTTTTTTTAGAATTTGACTTCTAGTTGTAACAACTCCATATAGTTGGAACTTAACACCAAGAAAGCACCAAATGCCTACAAGCAATAATGGAGACCTAGCCCCTAAAGGAATCACCTAAGGCCGAACTTTACTGAGATTGGGCAGGACATCTTGTTCATTGTCGATGTGCATGAGACATTTTTAGTGCTGTTTGGGATGGGGGGTCATGTTCAATGGTGGTATATGTTTCCTTTTTTGTTAATCCATCAAGTTATTGGTCTAAAGGTAACATAAGAGTATCAAGTCCATTAAAAAGAGGGGAACAAGTCTTTTAAAGAACTGTCCAATGACATTTATGTCAGAATATTGTGATAAGTAAAATTGCTCCAGGTGAATAGAGAAAACCCCCAAGTGTATTTACACAAGCAGATATGTTAGGTATTACGAGTGTGTGATCAAAGAATGGAGATAGCATACATGAATCTTGTTAATGATGAGAATAAGTAGACCAAATGCTAACTGGTCACCTGAATGATTGAAAGAGTAGATCAGAGATCCAAAGACCATGACTACATATCCTTCAATCAGACAACTAGTATAAGATGAGATAAGGTATTTATCTGTTTGTAATAGTTTGCCATTTTAAAAAGTTCAACAACTATTTTCATGAGCTTAAGTAGAGTTTGTGGACAATTATGCCAAGCTAATCAGTATTACAGTTTTCACTAAAAGGCACTCATTATCAAAATTGCATTCTATCATCTAACTTTTTCTAGTGTAAGACTAGAATAATTTGTATACATAAAAATATTTATCATATGCCTTACACAGCATACTAAATTTCTCGCATGTCATACTTTTTGAAAAATAAGAAGAATTTGATGCAAAATAGAGTTCATTCAGTTACTTCTAACTGTCTCCAGTAAACCATCATTTCATGCTAAAAACTATAAAGCCTGGGGTTGTGTTTCAAAACATCACAAACTATCAAATGTCTTTCTAAATGCTGGATACAATGCCTAAAAAATGACAAATGGCCATATGAAGGACTCAAAATAGTTGTTTAAGAGTACTTTCTGCCCTAGCCTTACAGCTCTAATGTTCTGATGGATTGTTTCAGTAGGTTTCAAGATACAACCAAAGCTGTTGGAGCCTAGGAAATCCTTCAGACCTTGCATGAGCTTCAACTGGAATCAGATGAAACCCAATAAATACAACAGGGTCTTAGTTCATATGGAAGAATGTAGAAAAGCTATTAAAATTTAGAGAATTTTAAGAGAAGATGTAATATGATTTTTCTTCACATTTTAGGTTGCACTGTCTAATAAGTAGCTAGTTACTCCATCCGACAAAATGGAGATGCTAATTCTCACTTAAAGGGGATCTTTAAGTTGGAAGAGAATGTAATAGGTTTACTTGATCTTCAACTATTTAGTGTTATTCTTCTTCTTTGCTTTTCATATTTCTCTCTAACACAACCAGCGTAACCAACCCAGCTGACTGCACAATTCTTTCAATGATCAAGCATCATAGTCATGATATCAGCAAAGTTAGTCATTGGAATAATTAAAAAGGATTACCATAAATGGCAGATATCTACTTCTTAACCTCTAGACTCTCATGCCCTTTAATAGTTATTTCCCTTTCATTTTACTTTCCAGTATGCATCAAAACCGTTACCAGAACAGACAGATTTTCTGGCTAAAATCAGTGAAAAAGGCCCCAATAGCCATCTCTTTCTCTCATTACAATCCCCATGAATAAATCTCCCAGTTATCTTCAACTATAGGAAGTCTAGATATCATGTTATCCTATACTCCTTTCTCGCTTCTATCCTTGCTGTCCCAAAGAAGCACAAGTACATATGATTTAATCCTTCGCCAAGTAATGCCTCCATTTCACTTAATACATTAAACTGCAGTTTAAGAGACTTTATTATTTGGATATAGGTCAGAAGTACAACAATGGCTTAATGTTAATAAAGCTGAATAATAGGAAAATGCATATAAACATGATAAAATATGGGGGACTTAATATACACATGTAATAATTTTATGACATCATTTACTACAAATAATGATGAATTCTCAATTTGGTACATTGCTATAATAATAAAAAGTTTTAGTTTTACTTATTAAAATTTCAGCATCAACCATCAATTTAAATAACAACATTTGAGGTTAAGAGTATCGATGTAGGTGCCTTTTTATGTTTAAGATAAAGCAAGTATTCTTACCAATGCATGCTTAAGGAAAAGAAATACATTTCATCCAACAGACTTAGAACGATCATAACTGGTATGTATTTTCCAGCTTATTTCATTTTTGGTAGGCTATAAAATTGAACATTTCTGAATAGCCAAATTTTCAAACTTTGGTCATGCATGATGGAACATTCGTGCATGCGCACATGCAAACACAAACATACATGCATGCATATGTATATGTAAATGTATGTGTATAAGTAACCTACAATAATAGACAGAGTTCAATTTGTTATTGAATCCAAATAATTGAATTACTCAGTGGAAATAAATAATCTGTATCTCTGCAGTTTAATTTAGAATTTGGAATTAGCAGGTTTGTGAATAAAACA
Source organism: Areca catechu (assembly GCA_021397845.1). Taxonomy (NCBI): domain Eukaryota; kingdom Viridiplantae; phylum Streptophyta; class Magnoliopsida; order Arecales; family Arecaceae; genus Areca; species Areca catechu. The sequence goes on from JAHSVC010000059.1 coordinate 5,977,647, forward strand.
TACGAAACTAACATCTTTTATTGACAAAACATTTCTTTGCTGTTTCATTACGGACGGAGCAGCACCGTGTAATGTAACCATAAATTTATTTTATTTTCCTTCAATTTATATTTTGAGTGAGAACAAATATAAAAAGGGTAGCCCAATGCACGAGGCTCCTGTCATTATGGTGCTTGGGGAAGGTCAGAGTATGCAGCCTTGCACCAGCATGCAGAGAGGGTTTTTTCATGTTTCTAGACCATGATTTCCAGTTCACAATGGAGCAAGCTTACCATTGCACTACAGCAACCTCATGTGTAAGAACAGATGTGAACTAGTAGAACAAAAGAAACAAAAGAAAACTATAATTTAAGGCAACATGATTATGTCAATAAGGACTAAAAAGATTAGTCTCCTAAGCTACTACTTAAATCATAAATCTAGTAAATCATGAGAAATTAGGTCTAAAACCATGTATGGACAAGATATCAGTATCCAAATATATCATTTTTCAGCAAACTATAAAGGAAAATAAAGGAAGGGAATGCATTGTGATAGTACCCGTAAATATTGAGCATTGGCAGCTCCAGTACTTTGAACCATCTTGGAGAAAGCACTATTCTCATTTAATAGAAGTCTCTCTGGAGTGTCAAATTCCAATACCTGCAGAAATGGTCAATGACAATGGCAAAATATGCCAAATCATAACAACTTTACTCTTGAATAAACAAAACCAGACTCATGAAAACTCATGCACCAAACAAGCAAATTCATTTACATGTTAACAAGCAAATATAGTTACAGTCTTACAGATTTCATACACATACTAATTAGGCAAGCACGCTAAGTACACAAAATAACATATTCTATCAGGCAAGTTATCAAGCAGATCTGACCTGATGACATTCAGCATTTTAGTGTGGATTCTTGAAATTTGATTGCACGTGGCTTCATTATTTCCATGTTAGGACAGAATTCATAGTTAACTATTTAGCATTTTTTTGACAAAAGACTAAAAGAAAGGGCATCCAGTGCCTAAGGCTCCAACCAAAGCAGGGTTTGGGGAGAGTCAAATGTGCCTTAACCCTGCATTCAGCAAGACTATTTCCATGTTTCAAACCCATGCCACCCAGGTCACAATCAACCAACCTTACCATTGCACTATGCCCTGCCCTCTGATGACATATTAAATCAAATAATTTCTTCACATACTTGCCAAAAAGAAAAAATGAATAACAAAAAAAAAGTTTGTGTATCAAATGTTCACAAATTTCTAAGTGGAAGATTTGAGGTGTATGATCTTTCCTGAAAAGGAATTAGCAATATTAGGACTTGATTCGTGTTGCTTGGTACATACAGATGATGTATAATCTTTTGTGAACACCAGTTAAAAACATAGACTATCATCGGATGACCAAACCATTTCTAGAGAATAAATGTTGTTCCACAAAAGCATGGACACAAAAATACTGAGGTTAAAATATAATAAAACAAGCTACGATATGGTCAAACAACATAGTGTCATGGATATAGGAATTCTGATTTGCCCAAAAAGACCCATCCAAACTTTTCATTAAGAAACACAAAAAAAAGGGATTTTTGATACTCAAGGTTAAAATAACCAGACAAAAAAACAGGTGTACACATCAACATACACGAATATGCATGGAGTATATATAGAATAATGAAAGAATTCTGGTGCCAAGAGACAACATAGTTCATCCTAGAAACATCTCAGCTGTTACAACATAGATTTGCATGTCCAATAAATCAACCACAAGTTATAACGGTTAAAGTCGAGTACATCAGAGAAAGGTTAAGAATTGCACTCATGGATAATTAATAGGTTCGTGCTGTCCAAGAAGGTTTGTGCAGGTGCAATGATGAAAGGCAGCCTTCATTAGGAGAACAATTTGAAGCAGTTTCAAAGATAAAAAAATGGGAAGGGCCTCAAATGAATGAACTCATGAGGAAGGATCTGGAAAAGCCAACAATGTCAAAGTATGTGCCGGTGGAATAAATGGTGAATAAGAAATCTACATAGCCAACCTCAAAGAGTTGGGCATTCATGGTCTGGCATGGCTAATATAATCCGAATAAAGCAATAATGCCCTTTGTACAAGATTCCCTTTGTGTGTGCATGTGCATATGTTTGGGTGTCTAGACAGCATATACTCATCTCCCACATGGCTTAGACCTTTCTAAGCATGAGGTGTCTATAAGCCCTAACTCAACTGTTTGCCAAAAAAATAAATGTCTACCCCTAGTCTACCAAAGTATCCGAGTCTAAATTTATATAGAAGCGACAAAGCATCACAAAAAGAGTTACAAAGTCAAATTTGTAGTCCTAAACAAGGAAACTACTCAAAAGCATGTTAAATTGCCCCAAGCACACACCATGAACATATGCAATAAATATGCCCAACCAAAAAGAAAGAGAACTTGGATGAAGACATGCCATTACTACAGCTAAATGATTGCATAACTGTAATTTAAGTAATACCTGACCGGCATTAAGGAGAAGAAGACGGTCGCAATCAATGATAGTATTCAAACGATGGGCTATAATGAGCATTGTACAAGATTTGAATTCCTCTCTGATTGTCTTTTGAATAAGCGCATCAGTTCTAACGTCCACAGCTGCTGTTGCTTCATCAAGAACAAGAATTTTTGATCTCCGCAGCAATGCACGGGCAAGACTTAGCAGTTGCCTTTGTCCAACACTAAAATTTTCCCCTGCCTCAGAAACCTTGGGAAATTGGAAGGTCAAAGAATTAAGTCAATTCCTTATGTACAGTTAACTTGATGAAAAAGGAAGAAACCAAGGTATCTGTATCAATGTGCAGTAAGCATGCCAATCTATCTTTAAAGATAAAATTGACTAAAACAAAATACTTCAGAGAGAGCCAGATTACATAATCACCGACAAGAAATAAAATAATATTATTAGCAATTGAAAGCTTTTTTTGCTTTCTTTTTATGATACAATTTCTAAATCATCACATTAACAAGAAAATTTCCAATATTCATGCCACACAAAGATGTGCATATCCATACCGAACATAAGTTATGAAATGATAGGGAGGAAAAAGAAAGAGCGACCATGGAGTCATTGCAAATGTGTGTTATTCAACCAGATAAAAGACTGCTAAAACAACAAAAGCTGGCATTTCAATACCTCGGCATCAAGCCCCAAAGGATTCCTTCGGATGACATCTTTTAAATGTGCCCTCTCCAAGGCCTCCCAAAGATCTGCATCATTGTGCTCACTGAAAGGATCCAGATTAAATCGCACAGTTCCTGAACACATATACGGGCAACAGAATGAAAATTTGGAAAGGTAGGCCTAAAGAATACAATAAGGAACACTGATGGAACTCAATTGTTCCCCATTTGTTCTTTAAAAGATGGGTTAATTTTGCATTAGACTGTCTAGCAAAGTAGAGGTCACGAGAAAAATTAGAAACAGCAGGATCATCAAGAGCAGTTTACCCACAACTTCAAACAGCTATTATACGAGTGTACTTTTAGGTTGACGTAAACAACAATCTTATGCTTTTTCATAGTGATTGATGATCCAAATAGCCAATCATATCCAAAAACAAAAATCATTACGTTATTTAAGTCAAGAGGGTTGCAATATTGAAAACCAAAACTAATATGCCATACGATCAATTCAGTAATCTTAACTTTAAAAAAATTTCTGCAGTCTGTTGAAATGGGGGAACAAAATATTATTTGCCTACAACTTTGCATATGTAATTTAGAATGACACAAGTCTCTGTGTCCTAGCAATTAAAATAGATGTTGTGCTCGGGATATATGAGTTAATAGTGGAAAAATCTTGGTCTTATTCATCCAAAAAACAGATAAAAAACTGTCTTGGAAGAACTAACCAGCCTTACTTTAACTTCACGATCACCTAACAATTTTCATAGTGATAGTCAAGTTTACCAACACAGATAAATCAAGTAACCTAACATATCTGTGATGTTCAGAAGAAACAAGGCATTACTAGTTTACCACTCTCACAGGATCATCAAGAACTTTTCTTAATATATGAAAACAGAGTATATCAGAAACTACATGTTGTGTACAAGAAGTCAAAATGATATCTAAAATCTGCCAAATAAAAAGGTAGATATAGCTAGACAAGACAGTCATCCACTGGTTCTTTCTGTATGAAATAAAATGTTCAAAACTTTCCAATTACAACATCTTAACAAGAATTGCTATTTGTCTTTTATAGATATTCTATATGGACACCGGAAATAACACACCTGAAAATAGAACAGGCACCTGTGGTATTATCCCTAGGACTTTCCGCAAATCCCAAAGACCAAATTTTGTAACATCATAATCATCAACAAATATACTTCCTCCTTCCAGCTCCACCATCCGAAACAAGGCATTAATCATGCTAGACTTTCCAGCACCAGTCCTACCAACTATTCCAACCTTCTCACTTGCTTCAATTGTGAATGCTATGCCATGAAGGACAGGAGGAAGTTCTGGCCGGTACCGAAGAACGACATCTTGAAATTTTATAGTTCCAGATGATGGCCAGCCTGGAGGTGGTCTATTGTCTTCAATAATAGTAGGAGCTTCAGAAGGCAATTCTATATATGTTCCAACTCGCTCGACAGCATTTAAACTATTTTCAGCAAGACTTGCAAGTCGCAGAACAGCAGTCAATAGGTTGGTAATATTTAAAGCATAAGTAAGGAGCAGACCCATTGTTGATGCAAAAGCCTTCTGATTTTCTGCACGTTGGTCTTGCATAACAGCAAAGGTTGCTGTAAACCAGATCATGATGCCTCCCAATGTTTCTAAACGAATGGCAAGCCATCGGTTTGCACTCATATTCACAAGTGTAAATCTAACATTGTTGTCCATTGATTTACCATTAATGTTGGCCATTCTATCATACGCTTTATATGCACGGATAGTTGAAAGACCATTCAATGCTTCTCCAAATTGGGCATAGACAGGAGATCTGGTTATGGAATCCAAACGCTTGACTTCACGGGCAGTACTCTGCAAAAACACAACCACCACTGTCAACTTCTAGAAATAAAGTAAACTGCAACCATGTAGAATTGAACAAATTTGCTATGTTTGGTGACTAAACATTTACATGAGATGTCAAAGTAGTCAGTATGCAATAGAACTATCCTATCTTCCTGTAGGATAAAGGGCATTTTCCCAAATATTGGGGCATCTTCCCAAATACAACAGGGTGTCCCACTGTCACAAGTGTCAGGATGGGGCATCTTCCCAAATATTGGGGCAGAACAAGTCAGGAAATAGACCGGGATGGGATGGGGGCATTCACCATCCTGAATGTAGGGATAAAGGACAGGCAGCTTCCCAAGTGTTAGGGCATGGTGAGCCAGGAAATGGACTAGGATGGGATGGGGGCATTCACCATCCTGAATGTCGGGAAAAAGGGCATTGCATTCCACGGAAAAACAGGGATTGCCCTCTCCCATGGTAATGCCTGTAGAACTACTGTAATTTGAGGCTGGTTACCGCCATGATATAAACCAATATAAAAATTCATCAAAATAACAATCAATATTAACTATGTCCTTAACAAACATAAGGAGTAAGGACTAAATAAAATAAACATAAAGTGAAAAATGTAAATGAGAGTAAAACACACACTAGTGATTAGTGATCTGAAGTCCCACTACTACTTAGCTTTGCAGTGGCATATGTAAGAAGAATGCCTTCTACCGGGGCTCCACATTGTGAAAGATCAAGGTCTATCTCAGTACACATCCATTTTATGTGACATATCATGCAAATCATAATGTGGTAGATTTTTTGATTTTGCTCAAATTTTTAGTTGGAGATTTCAAGAAGCCCAAGAAAATATAAATCTGAAGGTTTTTACATTAGAAACGTCATTCAACTGTTGCAAGTAGACTGAACGATTCATAGGGCAAAGTACTAAAATTTCAGATTCCATAAAGTTCAAGACTGGGAATATGCAGAAACTAAAGTTTTTATTTTTCATGAATGGCCTCACTCAACTGTTGCAAGTAGAGCAAAGGATTCATATAGTAAAGTAATTTTCTTATAGTCATTATACTTTCCAAAATCTTTAAAAAAATATGACAGTTCATAAACATTTTCTGTTAATATTGTGAGTCAGTCCCACTAGATATATGATATTCTTCGCAGCAAATAGAACACCAAGCTCACAAATGAGGTGCGATTAGTTTCATGACATGCCAGGTCAACTCCCTCTGCTGCCCAAGGGGGCCCTATCATTGACTAATTTGTTGGAGAACCACATGTTGCAGTTCCATTGCCTCCATAAATCCACAAATTCTACAAAAAGCAGGTTGGTTGTTCAAACAATGAGTGCCTACCAAATAGAGAGAATTTTTTTGTAATTTATGTGTAGGAATGATGAAAAATACAAGATAAAATGATAAACCTCCATTCCAAGGAAGTGTTAAAAGGAGGATGGTTGGTAAGAATAAACCCCACAGAGAGTCCACACTCTACCGTGAGGAGTTGATTATGACAGACAGCAACAACATGCAAAAGGGAGCTCACGCTCTCTCACTTCCTGGCTAATGTTGTTAAAGGCATTACAGGTACTCAACTAGATGCTCAGGCAAGGCTAGAAAGCCCTGGAATGCCTCAAAAATCCCTAGGCAATGCAAGTTTAATAAGGCAATGCTTAGACAAGCACTTTGGTACCAAACCAGTGGCCGACATAGGTACCAGTACCAGTTCAGCATACCTTGGTCCAAAACATGTTTTGTTTAGCTTTTAGTTTACGTTGCACATTCTAGGCCCACTCATCTCCTATTATATACATGATTATGTGTACTTTATTCACAGGTTAGGGATTGAAAATATATTTCAAACAAAACCAAGGACTGGGAGTAAAAATTTTGTCAGCTATCCATATTCCTCAGTGATTAATTATAAAATAAGGACTGGAACTTAATCTGTCCAATTTAAATATATACAATCACAATTCGCAACTATTTGTCTACTGCTCTCTTTTTAACTCACATGCACCACACGGAATCAAGCCAAACCTTAACCCTGCATTCTTTCCCCTTTCCCTTTATCATATCCATTGGGCTACACTATGACCTCCATCTTCTCCTAAATATGTCAACCACTAATATCCTCCATTATTCCATCTACTAGCTACCTCGACCAGCTACCTCATCTGCCCAATCAAGTAGTAGCATCCACCTTAAAACATTATACCAAGTGTATGCCCAGCAACCCTTAAACTTGTCTACCCTATCCTCTCCCCTCCATTTCGTTGGCCTCTTAGATTTGTTCAAGACATCCACCTCTTTTCCCCCTTCTCTAGCTTTGCTCTTGATTTAACAAAAGATATAGTATACAACTAAACATTTCATAGGATTGCTGGGCAAAAAACGAACACATTAGAGAAAATATCAACTAAAATAATAAATTATTTATTCGATGTTCAATGACAGATGAGGATCAAAAAAACTGAATCTAATAAAGAACTTGAAAGTTGAAACCAAATCCAATCTAAATTATCTTCTTCAGATCTTGCTTGGATCTGCCTCATTTCCACCCAAAGATTAGGATTCCTAATTAGGATGTAAAGTATACAAAAAGAACAACCAGAAAATCACAGCTGCACTAAAATTAATATAGCGATGCTAAAGTAAGATCAAATTTCAAAACAACATTTTCAGTCTAAGTACAGGACCCTGTATTGGCAGATTATAGGTCTGGGTCAAGTTGGGTTGGTATGGTACACCCCCATACTGACACATGGTACACCGCTAGATGCGAGACAGCATTTCTCTATTGTGTGTCAGTTCAGTACCCTGTCAAGCCCTTATGCCATAAGGCAACTTATTGGATCAACACAGTTGGCCAGTATAGTTCTGTACAAAAATCTTGTTTCAGAACACCCTTCATGTTATACAAAAGCCTTCTTTTTCTTCTTGCAAGCAATTTACTTGATCTAAGAAGATAAAAATGAAGCACTAACTTGCAAGCAAACAATGATAAAGAAGTGTGCACTTAACACCTGATCGTCGGATCGACTGGCATTTTATATTTAGTCCTGACATGGCATGTTGTATTTTGTCCCCTACACAGTTAGGCCTATTTTTGCACATCATTGTACCTGTTTTCCATGCTGTTACACATGGCTGAGGGATAAAATATAACACAGCCATACAAATCAAGGGCCAAGAGTAGATTTTTCAGTAACAGTGACTACGCATAAATGGCAGCCAATCCAGAGGGCAGACCTCAATTTTCACATTTGGGAACTAGATGAAATATCCAATTGGTTAAGTTGTGGTGGATTTGTTAGTATATCATAACTAGATTGTAACAATGTCACAGCAAGGCAGGTCTAATAAGGAAACACTATCAGATTCAAATTAGGCCAATAAATAAGAAAGCTGGGATACAAAGGTGAAAATATATCTAAAAATAATGTATATTAGAACAATCAGAACGTAGGTAAGCAAGGTGGTTCAATGTAAAATCAATCATCCCATAGAATGACTAATCAGTAGAACAAACAAAATTTAGGATCTGCACATACGGAGCATAAAATAATGGATATTGAGTATGTTACTATGGTAACATGTGGTAAATATTAGAGGAAAGCCTCTCACAAGGCTCTCACACATTTCTGGAAGGATAAGAAAAGATGAGGACAAAAAAACAAGAAAAAGCATCTGTAATTTTTTATTAATAAATTGCTTAGACTAAGCATCTGTAATTTTTAATAAAAAGTTGGCCAGGTAGGAATCAGATATCCAGCTGAACATGGCATGTATACTGTTGACTATCATCACAGCTGAAGTTGAAGACAGGAAAGCATGGTAAACCATCATAAAGTGCAGAACTACTAAACCTAGTTTATCTGCAGTGTTCCCCATGCTTTGTATATCAAACAATTTCATATGTCAAAAGCATCACATATCCCTAGATCAAAGAGTTCAGAAATGCATTTCTTAAATCTACTAACCAGTACTCTTGGTGTTACAAGAAGAATGAATCTGATGTCATAACTTGTCAGGCATTTAGCAACCAGAGACCGAGCACATTGATCTTAGAAACATTGTACATGTCAGAAGAAAAAAATGTCTTTTGAAAAAGTTAACAAGAAAATGAATAGTCTTGCATCTTTATCAAAAATTAACAAAAAAGGGGGGACCTTCTAGCTGAAATAAAATATTGTACCTGATAGTACAGATAGGCAGCATAGAACAAGATCAGAAGTGGCAGTATGGCCCAGAGAGATATGGTGCTCACAATGCCTATGAGAACAAATGTCGAACAGAGCTGCGAGAATTGTCCCATAAACATATTTACAAAGACAGCAACATTGCGATCAATATCACCTAAATCTTTTGCAAATCTATTGATTATCCGTCCAAGTGGATTGGTATGGAAGAAAACCATTGGAGCTCTTAAGATGGAGTGAAGCATGGCTTCATGCAGCCTCTTAGCAGCATAGAGACTTGAGACAATCAACCAATAAGAGTTTGTTAATGTCACTAGTACCTAAAAAAAGGTCAAAACATGAGATTTTATTCAGAGTATCAGACAGAAAGCTTTTATATGCTGCTGAAATTGCATCCTATCTGTTCAGTCAAAAAAAGAAACCGCATCCTATCTGAAACTGTTGGGAGTTTTTTCTAACAAGAACTCAGAACAGTATGACTTCAACAACTTGTATAATACCTGCCCAAAAGAAATAACCGCATATATCATATTGTAGAAACCAGACCCACGGCTCTTTGGGGAGCTCTGATCTGTCCAGACACTCAACCATGTGCTGCTTAAGACCCTGAGAACTTCAGTCAAGATGTAGCAAAAAAAGAGTATCATAACCACCCAGAGTCCACCCAATGCATTTTTGTATCTGGCAAAAACCAGTATCAAGTGAATAATCTTATGTAACAACATCAACCACATAAAATCTAAAATGGCAGAACAGAGAAATATACAAATCTAAAATGGCAGAACAGAGAAATATACAAATCTAAAATGGCAGAACTTAGAAATATACAATATAAAGCATGATCAACAGATGAGAGAGCCATGGTGTAGAATAGTTTGCTAATTATTATAAACATTTCCAGCTAAAATTTAATGCTCCATTCAAAGGTAGAGCTCATAAACTAGAACACATTTCAAAATATGGTGCCAGTACTAAATATTCAAAAGATTCCACATTCCCAAACATAAGCCAGGCAGCAGAAATTGCAGAAATATTTTCAATGAATTAACAAGAAGTCTAGTACATTAACATTTACAAAGTATGATGACAACAGCAACAGCAGCAAAACAAAAACGCATCAAGATGAGATCGGCTGTGGAGCAAAACTAAGGCAAAGGCTCCACCTGCAATTTTGGGCAAGAAACTGTGATAATGTCAACCAAACACCAGCCCTACTAATTTACCTAGCAACTCCTGGCTTATGTTAGTTGGACAGGTGGGTGAGTTAATGGGTAGGGGTCAGGACCATGCACATTAATAGTGTACCAGCACATGAATGTTTGTTAACAGCACTGATGATAAAATAAAATGCTATATAAGTGAATATAACTTGGCGGAGATCCATAACAATAACTTTAATCAAACTGATGATTTGGACCAAGGTTCTCAGAACCGTCCCAAGCCATCCGGTTCGGGACATACCGAACCATACCGATCAAGAACCGGTATGGTTCGACCATGAAAAATGGTCCAAAACCCTGGACTATTAAAAAACCCTCGTAACAGTGCATTTAGCTCGGTTCAGTCTAGTTCAAGTCCAGTTCGGGTCAAATAATGTTGCCGCGAAGAAGGGAGGAAATTTTTCTCAATTTCATAGGACTCAGTACAGTACCGTAATATATTGGTCAGTGATTGGTATGGGGCCTGATACCAGTTCAGTGATCCTTGATTTGGACAAATGCCAAAATCTTGCAAAACCAGCAAGTAATCAAGATAAAACTATTTTAAAGTGTTATTATTTTGAAAAAGTAAAGGGAGATCTCATTTGGTGGAAAGACATGCTAGAATTTCTACAAGGATGTTCCAAGGCAACATAGTTGAACAAATTTAAGAAGTCAACTCCGTAGGTGGCAGCCAAAGCTTCAAGATCTAAAGCTTTAATTATTCAAATAGAAAATCTCAGCACATGATCATTCTTACATCATCCTCAGCATGAAGAATGCATGCAAGCATCATAGGGATGGCTGTGATCTTCCAATTTTATTAATTCACTTTGTTATTCTTATTATTTGGCATATACTAGTTTTTGGAGGTGTACCTCTCTTGTTTGCAGGTAGGAGTAAGAATTGGATTATGTATCCACATATGTTATATAATATGGAAATACTTAAAGCAGGGTGGAGATATGGAGATGAACAAATGCGTGTCAGCGCATAGTTTTGATTTAAAAGTATAACAAAAATGCTGTTATGAAATTCAGCTAAGAGAGAAAACAAATAATAGTTCTTACATTTGAAATCTAAACAGTAGCAACTTTTTTTTACCTGGCAAGGACCTTCAAGCTGACAACACCTGTTTCACGTTCCTCCTGTTTGATAAGAATAGACTTTCCTTCTTTTAGTTTTGATTTTTTCTCACTCTTCAATGAGCCACTCTCTGTCTTTATCATGTCACCATTTTCAGCAGGTTTTATGGTCTCTTGACCAAGGTCTTCTCCTTGTTTCTCTTCTGTCTGTTCCTCCATTTTTCCAGCATTTTCCATTAATTTTTGAAAGAGTACTCCATTGCTACTAAGTTCTTCATAGGTACCCTCCTCTTTCACCATACCTTCATGAACCAGGATAATCCGGTCAACATTTCTCAGAAAATGTAGCTGGTTGGTGACAAGCACTCTGGTTTTATTTCTCAGTTGATCCTTGATACAATTATCAAAAACCTGGATAAACAATAGATCATGCAGATCAAAATAAAGCAAATGCAACATTAATGCAAAACTTCTAAGGTAAGGAACCAATTTTCAATTACTCAGGGGAGCACTGGTGACATGCTGCTATGATACACTATGATACCTTGCACGGCACAAGCTAATATCTAGGGAAATTGGCCGATAAATGATAAGAGGACCCAGATATAAGGAACCGTGTTCATTTGAAAGACTGCTGGAAATTTTAGTTGTCTGCTCGGTTAAATGTAAGGAAGATAAAGGTGAACTCTAAACTTGATTTCTGCACTCCATGCACAAGTTATTTCATACCCAATTTGAAAAAGTAATATCTTTACACACACCATCAACCCTAACTTAAAGGATCCAATATAATGAACCTAATTGATCCGGATCCTCAACAAGATACTTCTCACAGCAACTGCAAATGCTAGTTTACTTGAACTTGACAGGAACAGGAAATAGCAAGGTTTACAGTACCATCCCGTACCACCCGGTACAAGGCGTACCATACCATACCGGCCAAGAGCCAGTACGATTCACCTATAAAAAAATGGTTCGGAGTGCAGACCATTAAAATAAAAAAAATTATATCTCGTACCGGTGCGTACCACCCAGTTCGGCCCGGTTTGGACTCGGTTCAGCCCAGTTTGGATCCGGTTCGTGCTCGATTCAGGTCAAACAATTTTGCCATTGAGAGAATGGATTTTTTTTTTTTTTTAAATTTTATGGGCCCGATATGGAGCCAGTACGGTACCATACCATACCGTACTGATTGGTGACCAGTATGGGACCGATACCGGTTCGGTGTTCCTTGGAAAATAGGAATACTAGGAATTCTTGTTCCGGCAACATAGCTATGTGTGTGCATGCTTGTTCAGACCTGCGCTATTGTGAGGTGTGGTCATGAGAATATTTTCTGAAATCAACTTTTCATAAGAATGAGAAACATCCAAAGTCAGGATAAGCTTAGGCAAATATTTCTGTGAGGTAAGCACTATTTAACAAAGTAAAAAACTTAGTTCAATGGAAGTACCAGACAAAATTGTACGTCGTCCTATATCCTCAAGCAGATCTGCAGATTTCTTAACAACTAGTGTGTTCACATTGTTGCATATTCCATGATTTATTATTCTGTGACCAATCCAAGATGATTTAAAGGATAACATACAAATGATATCTATAAAGGCTAACCAATTCCTAGAGAAGCGGGAAAAAAAATTATTTCACATAAATACTGGAAAAAGTAGTGCATATTCTTTTATCATTTGGCAGTTCTATAGGTTTTTAAGAATGAGTGGTATTAGTTTGTTCACATATTCTGCTTCGCTTGAATGTTAAGAGTTAAAATCCACTTAGAAAAACTTTGCAATTGTCCCATCCATGTGGGTCAGCTTTATGTTCTGACAAATCCAATTACCAACTTGTCAACCAACAGAATTGGGGCCTAGTTCCTAGCAACAGCATCTCCAGGTGAGAGAGTGGTTTGCCATGAAACCTAAAAAGTGGGTTGGCTAGTTGGAAGAATTATTTTTTTGGTTGACCCAAGCAGGAGGCTTTGGCAGAGGTTGCCACCAATATGCAAAGCTCAACCTATGTTGCATAATCAAACATGTGATGCGGGATCTGAGCCATGTTTCTCTTATACAGGAAGGAACAATTCAAGGCAAGAATAATCAGAGATATGATAAACATATAGCTCACATAACAATTGTGACTGGGATTACCTGCCGACCGACGTGAGCATCTAGTGCACTCAAGGGATCATCAAATATATATACATCTGAGTCTGAATATACTGCCCTGGCCATGGAAACTCTTTGCTTTTGCCCACCACTAATATTCACTCCCCTTTCTCCAATCTCCGTGAGATCACCTCCCTGATATCACATGTGAAAGATGGGAAAATCAACACACAACAAAAAACAGAAATCGATACTGTTCAACCATAAATGTAATTCAAGAAAATTTATAAGCAAATAAAACAAGGGTGTGACTACATAAATCTAAGAAGCAGATAATATTGTTTATATTTTTGTCTACATCTGCAATTTGTATACCCACTGGAAGCAAATCAATGTCATGCTGTAATGCGGTTACTTCAATTGCCCTCTCATAGCATGATGGTTGAAAGGGAGATCCAAACAATATGTTGTCACGTACCTATGTTTCACAGAGAAAAGTGTCAACAATAATTACCGAATGTTACTTTAATGAAGAAGAGACACTTAGAGAAACTCGAGCTCACAGTAGCATTGAAAATCCATGAAACTTGAGGTACATAGGCAACAGTTCCTCGAGTTTCAACAAATGTGTTTGTTTCTGGCAGTGGTTGTAATTCGCCAAGCATTGCTGATATTAGAGATGTTTTTCCTTCCCCTGTGCTTCCAACAATTGCAACTAAGCTACCAACTGGTATATCCAAATTGATATTTGATAACGTGGGCCTCTCTGCCTGCAATGGCTTGCTACATCACATATCCAGTAGTTTCCAGTAAAAGAAAAGATGTACATCTTAGAAGGTAGATATTCAAGCAAATGAATTATGGATGAAATCCTGCCCATAAAAAACTACCAAGGAATTATTCTAACAAGCAGATTATTTACTTTTAAACAACATAAAAGTTTGAATCTCATCAATGCATTTTCATTTTGAAAGCTGGCAAGGGAATGGACTCTGCATGCAAGCAAAAGCGATGTAGCCACAAATAAAAACAAAGCAAACGTACAAGTAGGAGAATTGATCTTGTTTATCAGCACCGCAAAAGGGTTAACTCTAGCATGTTTTTTTTTTGTTGGAAGGGGGAAGGGCCGTGGAGGGGGGGGGGGGGTGGCGGGTGATGGAAATACAATGTTCTTTTATAATTTTATGTTTCCCTAGAAGAAATTTGTAGGAAAGGAGGTGCGGTAGGTGTTAAGAGAGAAAGGCAGAATTGGACACAAATATGTAGTGAAAGCTGGAACTTAATCGGCCTTTAGAGAACAAATTGAAATAACAAGGATCACAACTTCACCGACCAAGGGTCAGCTCAGTATGCACAAAACCAAGGACTGCATCAATAAATGTTATTGATGGGTACCCATCGGTATGCCCTAACATCCTTTGTACAGGCTTTTTTTGACCTCCCATCATTGCTTTAGAATTTCTTATCATATTTTGTTGTTCAAATGCTATGTCATGACAAGGTGGGTGTGAGTATCGAGCTTACTACCTTAGTTATGGTTTCCTATCTAATGTTGAAGTCAGAAATATGTGATACTTATCAGATCAATGATGTATCAACTACTTGAATTACAAAAATAACATATAGATGCTAAGATTAGCTTTTAAAAACCAATTAGATTACTAGAGATCATAAATCTACATAGAAGGGGCATACTAACAAGTACAACAATGGATTGATGTACACTAAAAGGATCTAGAAATTTTAGAGATTTTTTACAGGAGGGGTAGAGTTGCAAATATAATTACCTAACATTTAAAGTACATTTTTTGAAATTAGAAAATTTTAATATATTCATAAGTAAATCAAAAATTGCTAACTAATTCAAAAAACAAACAGAAAATTGTAATTGCAAACCAAATACAATATCTGAGTCAAAAACCTGTGTATAATTAGCTTGAACTTCATGCATATTTTTTAAAATTATAACAATTTTTGATAATTTATAAATAATTAATTCAGTAATGAACTTTAAAGTTTAAATTATCATGAAATTATCTTAAATTGATAGCTTTGGTAGATCATCTCCATATATACATCATTAAAAAAAATAAAAATAAAAGCCAAATGGAAATATTTCATGGGGTTAATTTTAAATTTTTTAACTTCAGGTCAATGCAGCACACTTACATTGACATCATTCTTACATTGACATCATTATTTGTGAAATTTTGGTAGCAAGTGCACATCACATGTGCAAACATGCTACCAATTTTTTTCCAAAATTTTACAATTTATTATTTTCAAATAAACAATAGCTAAAAAAATAATCTATCAAATTGTAGAATAAGCCATTACCTACGTCACATCCACAAATCCATCCAAACAAACATAGTTTGATTAGATTTAATTCTGGATTAAACAGATTTTTTAGTATAGGTTTTAGGGCCACCCCCGAAACAAGATGATGATTGCTAGCAAAGTATAACAAGGTTTGCATTCCTTGTCAGCCAAAAAAGTCTTTCAGGAAAAAATGAATCTGTTAGCAAGGTCATGACATCATCTACGCCCTTCAAGGATTAATGCCAAGAAGAGCCCATCACAAGAAAGGAGTCCAAATGGCTTGAACAAATAAAAGGGTAAAATATGGAAATAAACCTTCGACTCCCAAGAAAAATATCCATTCTTAATTGAGACAGCTGGAAGCTTTGGGTCGATTGGTGGATTTGGCATCAGTACTCTTTCTTCTGATAAGAACAACTCCTCTAGACGTTTCAATGATACATTTGCATTCACAACCTGAAAAAAAAGAACAAATAAATAAAGCATAGTTAGACTCCTACATGATTGCTAGACTAACTGCAAGAGCATTATGCACCAAAACTAAGCAAATATGTTTGAGGCAAACTATTTTTAAAGCTTCTAAATGCTATGGTCAACTAGAATTCCAACAATTCATTAACTACTAGGGCAATAGACACTTGGAGACACTTGGACACTTGGGATCTATGCTCTAGTGTCTACTGCAGTTGTATCACGCTGTAGTTCCTAAATGGTGAAGAAAGATAATTCAAAGGCCACACAAAAGCATGTATTAACAAGGAACAAGCTCACACCAAGAAAAGCACTAACATGTTTGAAGATGCGTTAGTGGACAAGAGGTAGCAAAAATACCATCAAAAAGTTATTGCAATTTCATAAATAACCACATAATTATTTTCTCTGTAACTAGTAATAATAATATCTTGATTCTTATATAAGACAAAAAGGATTTGTGTGATGGTGTTACTTGGACTCATTAGTCCGAGCCCAAAAAGATGTCAACACGTATTACTGAGTCGACCTGTGTAAGACTCATTAAGTACACACTCAACATGCAAATTATCACTTGCATCATCATAAAGGGTCTAATTCTTTCCACCAAGAATCTGACCCGGCAAATTGACAAAATTCAGCAAGGGTAAAGGAAAATCAAGTGAGGCTAGCAGGAGGGAAAGGGGCCAACATAGCTTGTCTGCTAGCAGCACTCGTTGGTTGAGGTCAGGGATGGTGATCAATTTGGTAACATGGCTGGTTTGCTAGGATTGGAATGGGCCTACATGCTAAACAAGACAAGAAAGCAAAAGAAGGGGGGGAGAGGAGGAAGCCAGGAAAAAAAGAGGGGAGGGAGCGGAAAAGGGAAGAGTAGATAACGGGGAAGGCAATATGGACTTCAGGAAGTGTTATGCTGCTTGTAGTCCTACTCGGCCTCTCAGGCCCGAAGTCTTTTGGGTAAGCTTAGGCCAAATGTATTAGGCCTGGCAAGCTAGCTAGGGCTTAAAATATAGGCCCATTCAATAACCAGTCTGGGCTCATTCTTGGGGATTAAAGCCCAGCCCAGCCTTTATTTTTTTATTTTTCCTGTATTATTTGGCTATGTCTGATATGTTTATTGATTTAATTGATAATTATTATTAATATGTGAACTTAATGGGATAAGAGAGATGTTTTAGTTTATTGGCAATGTTTAATTATTCAAACTTGATATTTTTTAAAATATTTTTAAGTAGTTTAGTCATTTTTAAAATTTAAAAAATAGTGATAAATCTCGAGGCCCAGCTCGAAGCCTAAGGCAGCTTTTAGGCTTGGAAGATAGCCTTGGAAGTCTAGTCATGCCATTCATGGGTCAAAGTAAAATGTGCTTTCCTTTGGGCAAAAGCCCAGCCAAGCCCAGCCCATGAATGGGTTGAGCCAATAGTGATCAAGCTTCTTAAATTTTGAATTGTTAGCAACTCAAAAATCTCAACAACAAATTAATTAGGTAGATGTGACACTTCCAAAATATTTTATTTTGAGTTATAAAAATATTATATATCAGCTATGTAATATTTATTTATTTATTTGTTACTAATAATCTTTTAGGGTACAACCATCAAATCTGTTGTTGTTGGGAACGGATCCTATTGCTTCTAAAGCAAACCAAACGACAATTAAAGTTAAAACTATTTGTATCGATAAAAACTTACTTTTATAAAGTACCATGGGAAAGGTACTCTTACCCTACCTCATTGAAATCTCAAAGGCAATCTTGGATTTCAAAATGGAAGAACTCTTCTTTTTCCAAAGCATTTAATGCCATAAATTCTTATGTCTAAGAAAGCCCTTCTTTTTACAACATTTAATAATTCATATTCTCATGTCTTGCCATATCTGCTAAAGGTTATTTTATTTCTATAAACAAACAAAATAATCACACATCCTATAAGCCACTTATAACATGATATGATCATACCAATATGTGGATTAGTTCATTTTCAAAATCTGGAGCTACAGAAGACAGCCAGATGTCAAATGTATGAGCAGGCCAGTTTCATTTTGAATTATTGATCACTAAGTATATAAGGATTACAACTGACTGGTTATGAGATGAAAGCTATCTGTTTGACAATGTTATGAGGTTTTAATATGAGAAAATTTAGTTGGTAGCATTGAAGGAGTCCTGGTGCTATTAGTTAATGTGATGAAGTGGAGAAAGGATCTTCAAATATGGGGATCCATGAAGATCTGAACATTGTTGATGCGATTAAGTGGAGTAAGAATCTTCAAATATGGGGATCCATGAAGCTCTGAACATTGTAAGTTAACAGGACTCATATTTGCACTCATATCAAATAGGCCTGTCACACAATACTTGACAGCAAGAAATTAAATAAATGAAGGTGGAGTCCTTTGTATGAGTACTCCTATCTTTTAAAGAAAAATAAAATGTTTGCAAGTAATCATTATTAGCTCTCTTCTTGTTACCATCAACTTCTTCTCACATTTGGTTTCATGCTGCATCACATATTCATCAATATTTTCTATCACAATTCACCATCTTCACCAAATAAAAAAGAAAAGGAAGCTAACTATCAAATGACTAACATGCAATGGATGTTTTTAACCCCCCACCCCGACAAAAAAAAGATCAAGTAATAAAAGCAATCGCATTGCTGTTTCCAGCATCAGTTCAAACTTTTTTTCGAGAACTAGAATGAAAGAAAACCCAGCCAAAATCACATGAGGACAGGACAAATGAGACAAACATGAAACTAAGTAGCATACTAGCTATTGAGAAAGGTTACCTAACTGTAGATCATTTGAAACTAGCAGTTTCACAAAATACACATATCTGACATGATGGAAAGGAATCGTCCCAAAATTCACTGGTAGAAAAGGTTCTTTGTTCGCACCTTGTTATGTGGTATTCTACAATTGCTAATCCAATAATATCTTCTTTACAAGACTCAGTTTCCTTGCTTATAATGGAAGTTACTATGCATAAAAAGCCAAAAGTAGAGATAGGGTGCCAATCTAAGCTAAGCCCAACTAGTGAGTTCATGTCAGACACACCAACAGACATATTATGTATGTATGTTAGGTCAGTCTGCAAAATCCCCTTGAAAGCCCCGATTGCAGAAAATATAAATGCATGACAACTAAATTCAATTTCTCAATAACAGGAACTCACAAATTTCAAGGTTCAAGCAACAGAAAATAGTTTGCTATAGTTTTATAATCACATAAACAGCCCAACCGAGTTTATCATAATCTTTTTTCCAAGAAAAATACATCAAAGAAATTGAGAGAGTAATATACCTGAGTTACCACATTAGGGAGCATGAACAGTGGAAACCTTAACACTGAAAAAAGTGAAAGTGATGTAAATGCTTTTGCAGGTGTCAGATCCCCTCCTAGTAAAGTGTACATCCCAAATGATACGACTGTAACAACAACTGGTATGCTGTTCAGCATAAAAGTATTCAACTGCAAAACATAGCAGTAAGCCATAAATAGTATGGTAACTATATTATTCCAAAAACAAAAAGAAAAAGAAATATGGGAAAAGACAACATTGCCAAGATTTGATTCTATCATTCCATTACAAGCATTAAAAAACAATGTCTTTGGGCTTACTGCTGCTAATAGCTGAGCCCTACGGAACCATGAAAGCTCATCATTGCGAATGCTCAGCACTTTTGAGTGGAAACTTTGTTCCCATGCATAACATCTGCCCCATAAAAAATAATTAAGAGCAATCACTCACTCCAAAATAAGTTAAAAAATAAATGCAGAGCAGGTCACAATCAAATTGCAGCGTACTTCACAGTATCCATTGCAGCCAATATCTCATTCATAAGACCAATGCGCTTGTCAGTACGTTGCAGGCCCTCCTTAGACAGTTTCTGCATTTTGCTTATTACAAATGTCTGACGCCACAAGAGGAACCAAAAATCAAAAACTGAAAGAATATAATTCAGGGTTGTCTATAAATATGAAGAATTCAAACAATATAATGTAGGCTGCATATAAATCTGTAGGAAATTGTATTCAGAGACTGTGGATGATTGTCTAGAAAAAGAAAATGGCTGGTTACTGATAATTCTAAATATACAACAAGGTGTAGACTAAAGATAGTAAGGTTAGCCAAACCAGCTGGTTTGAGGCATACCAAACTGGACCGGTTAGTTACCGACATGGTTTCAGACTTCGATTTAGCATATAAGGCTCACCCAGTCCGGTCGCTTCATTCTCCCCTCCACCTCACTGCATTCACTCTGAATCGGCATGTCTTGTTTTGTTTTGCTTCGGCCCCGAAATCCTAATCCCCTCCATCGCGGCCAACCAAGTCAGTCTCCCTCTCCCCGCCACTCTTCCCCGCAATGGCGACAATGAGGGCTATTCAAGGTCTCGCCCTTCCTCTCCATCTCCCTCTCTCTCTCTCTTTTCTTCTCTCTTTCTCCCTCCCCCTCCCTCTCCAACTCTCCCTATTTGGTTCGCCATGAAACAGAATGGTACAGACTTGGACCATACCAAACCAATCACCAGCCATATGATCTCCGATACTAGTTCGACGAACCTTGCTGGAATATAGATATCAATTACCTACCTTCTCATTCTAGCATAACACTATTAATTTTTTCTTACTTGTATAATGTCAACATTTGGGTCATGTGTTTAAGTTAAAATATCAAATAAATATAAAGAAATTGTGAAATAAAAGCAAGACAGAATGATCTCACCATTGAATCCTATGAAAATGAAAAAGGTCCCTCCTGAGAACAAGCTTCAACATATCAAGTATTAAACCCATATCAACCAAGGATGGGATGGCATGCACTGTTTCACATCCGATATCGACAAAGGGTATCAATAAATACACTTTGACACAGCCTTTATGCCCTTGGCATAGCCTATTTAGCCACCATTTTTTCTTTTCTTAGGTTTTAGGGTAAATTTCAAAATCCCCCTTGACATTTACATTTATTACACTTACACCCAATGTTTTATATCCCATGGGATAAGGGTGTTCTAGATTCTTTATGGAACGGGATGTCCCACAATCCTGCCTTGTTTTAGAGGCAATCTCAATCATGTATCTCAGCATATACCCTCCATCTCCCTGCCCTTCTTTCTTTCCTTCCTCCTTTTCTTTCTTTTTCTTCTACCTTCCTTTCTTTCCTTACATTTCCTTTCTCTTATCCCTTCATTTCTTTTTCTTTTTTCTTTTTCCTTCTTTCCTTCCTTTCTTTTATTCTCCCTTCCTTCCTTTCCTTTTCTTCTTCTCCTTTCCTTTTACTTTTTCCTTTCCCCATCTTTCCTCCCTTTCTTGCTTTCCTCTTTCTTATTCTCCCCTCATGTGGATGGATTTGGGAGTCCCAGCCCCATCTCAGTTCCATTTTCTCATAGGAATGGGACAAGGACAGTCACAACACCCCCCCCCCATCTCGTCATGACTTAAAACCTTACATTCAATTGTTTGAAAAACCTAAACTTACACCCAATTAAATTAACGGAGTTAGTGAACCATTGCCTCATGTAAAAAGTCAAAATTGCCCTTGATGGGGATTGGGAGGATGCACATGTTTTATGATGTCCTTGGGTGACTGTTATGTCGTTTAAAGGTTATTTTGATCATTTTTAATTTTTTCTACATGTATTTGGATCCCATTTAACAATTTGACCAACATTCTATTAAGTTATGGGTTGAAGTGTTGGATAAAAATAAACCTCAGGGAGGTAAGTATAGGTTTTTTAAACAAATAGATTTAGGTGTAATTTATCCCTAATTTTAGGGGGATTTTGTAATTTATCTTAATGCTATGTTTGCTCAAAATAGTGTATCTCAAACATAAAATCGTATAGCTTGGAAATAAAACATAAAATATTTTACTTGCTTAAATTAACAATTGATTTTGATGCCCCAAACTCCATTTTGATACCAATACCATAGACTAGGGTGCAAATTCAATGATCAAAGACCATTAATCCATCAACAACACAACATTTCCCCCTAAAGGGAAATTTCAATTAAGCAGTAATTTATTCTCCAATTCATTATTTTCTTTTTCTTTTCTTTCTTTCTTTGTTTTCTCTTTCTTCTTCTTTTCCTACATGGATGGGTTTCGAAATCTTGTCCCCATCTCAATCCCGTTTTATCATAGGAATGGGATGGGATAGCCAAAACACCCCAATCCCACCAAGATTTAAAGCATTGCCAAGGATCAGCTAAAATGACCCTAAACAAGAATGAAAGTGACTCATATATGTTCCCAAGGTATGGTTAAATTTATCCATTGAAATATATATATATTTCAAATATTTTGTAAGAGATATTCCAAACATATGCACAAATTCAACTATGCCTCCCTGCCCAGTGGAACTATTATACTTTTCCATAAAAGACAGTATTAAAAAAGAAATCTTTAAAACATTAAAGGGTACTTTGTAAACAAGGGCTTTGGTGTTAGCAAGATGATGATGACGGTGTTGAAAATGGGGATCAGTCTTAGTAATGAACCATCAATATAATGAGTAATGTGAGGTATTCCCTATTCAAATGCAAGCTTAAACTAAGGCAGTAAGTATTTTAAGGTCTAGTTCTGGAAAGGTAGTGGAACCTAAAATACTTAGTTTGATGATGGGCAAGGATCAAGCAAGAATTCAGAATGACCAAACCATGCCTGACAACAACCCTACAAGATTGACACATCTTTCCTTCACATCATCACAATGTTTAAAGGCAAGAAGATAAATGAGATTAATGAACAAAAAACAGCATAAAGAAAATGAAAGCACCACATACAGAATTACCTGTATGGGGAACATGAGAACCAGCAATAATGCGCCAACAAGTGATGCAACACCAAGCTGTTTGTACAGCAGAACAAGAGCTATGGTAATACGAAAAGGAGCTGACCACACATTGTGAAGCTGTTGGCAGACTTGCTGCACAAAGAGAATGACAAAATATCAATTATGCATTTAAGTATATGCCTCAACATAAAATCATGGTGTAGACCAATAGTTTGCTGTGTCTCATAGATTCTAGAATAACATTAACATCATATTGAGAGGTCCACGATCATAAAATACTAATAAAGTTGATTATTATGGAAAATACTATGAAAACTAAAAGTGAATTATATACTAGTATTGAAGATGTTGTGAAGCCCAGACATACACATAAGAGTTGCCATCAAGCCTAAGCTAATGTTGTCAAAAGTGGCTACCTAGCACCTAAGCACTTAATTTGCCTGGGCTGCCCAAGACCATTTAAACCTTGTTCATGTAAGATTTACTTTTTTCTGCCTTCTTTCCCTATTTAAACCCCCGTATGACTTAAAAGCAGTCTCCGTCCGCCTGGGTGTGATTGTCCCTTTGCATTGAAAATCGTCCCTTTGGGTCTTTTTCCGAACACATGCTGGGCACTGTGTGACAATGGCGGAAAGGAGGAAAGGATCAAGCGATGGCGAGCGGTCCTTGTCGGAGGTGGAAGGGGAGAGGTCCCGGGCCCGGGTCACTCAAGGATTGCCGAGGCAACCACAATGGACAGAATATATGATCTCCAAAGGTAAGTTTACCAAAGTTCTTAAGCTATCAAAAGGAAAGATGGAGGAGTCGTGCAAATGGAGGGAGCGGTGGTATGTCCTGGTCCGGAGCCTTGGCCAGTATATTCTCATGGATTGAGTTGCAAGGGAGTTCAAGCTTAGAAGGAACTTTCAAGCAGACCCGAAGGCATTTGGCTTGGCAGAGGACCACCATCTGGTTCGCTTCGAAACGGAGGAGGCTGAAAAGGTTTTGAAGGGAGGCCCATGGTTCGTCACCGGCCAACTGCTGGCCATGGAGCAATGGATCTCAGATTTTATTCCAGGTCTGATCATGGTGCAGCGAGCTATTGTCTGGGTTCGTCTGCCTGGCTTGCCTTTGGAGTTTTGGAAGCTTGATTTGTTGCTAAGCATCACGTCAAAGGCTAGGAACCCAATGGCCATGGATGATTTCACCACAAAATTCAAGAAGACTGGGTTTGCAAGATTTAGAGGTGAGATTGATTCGTCTAAACCCCTGAAACCAGGGGTTTCAATCTAGGGCCATAGGGGATTCTTTTGGCAATCTTTTGTCTATGAGAATATCCCTTCTATATGCTACAGGTGTGGTCGTTTGGCCATGTTCTTAAAGACTGCCGAGAGGAGGGGAGACCAGGGGGTCGTTCATTGTAGCCGGAGAATTTCTTTGCTGAGCCAGTGACAGTGGAAGAGGGGTTTATGGTGGAGTCTGGAGCTCCGACAAGTGAGGCTTCGAGTGCTCAGGGCCGGCCGCATTTCGGTCCTTGGATGACAACATCACGCATTCAGCTGCCACGCCCCTCTAAGGCTTCTACCAATCCTTAGAAGGACGTGGGATCCAACCCAAAGTCCTCCGACCTGGGTTCTTCCCCATCTAGCCCAAGCTCGCCCACTCGTGGTAACACTTCCCCAAGCTCACCTCCAGACTCCAACAGGTAGCAGAAGCCATCGAAGTTCGCTCATCGCCGTTCACCGGAGGTCTGAGTCAACCTGATCGATTCTGGAAAAGAATTTGTGCTATTATCAGAGTCTGAACCCAATGAACCTATGGAGATGGGCTGTGAACTAGGCCCAAATCCATCAAACCTCTACATGCTTGATGCTGCTGAGCTTAAACTAAAACGGGCCAGACATCCACCAAGGTCAACCTTGTCACCTGTGACAACCTATGAAGATGATCAGCCTGAGGAGCAGAGGAAGGCCGGCATGTCAAGGAACTCATCATCAACAACTTACTAAGGTGATTCTCCTCTGAGCCAGGTTAGTGGGCCAGCCCTACTTTATCTTTTGTTGGAGCTAGCCGAAGAAGATTGGGGTTCGAGGCTGGAGGTTGACGTCGGTGTTGGCCGATATGGAGGGTGGTGTTTTGGTGTCACTAGGTGGAAGGGACGGAGGAGCAGGGGACGGGTGAGTTTCTTTCTGGTTCAGTGGAGGTTGAGGTAGTGGGTGAGGACTTGGAGGGGAAAAGGTCAGGTAACGAGAGGAAGAAGTCAAAATCGAAGTTGAGATCAGGGTCGTTGCTTCCTGCAAGTATGTGCCTGGAAGGGGAGGTGGTTGGTGGGGTGTTGACATCGAGAATCCGACAGGATGGCATGGGAAACGGTGGCTGGAAGGATCGATTGGAGCTGCCGGCCACTGAGACACCCGTTGCATGCTTGAAAGGAGAAGCTAGTAGAAGTGCCTTGCATCTTGTGCAAGGCTGTGACCAAATGAGTGGGGAGGGGGCTGATCTAACTCATGAGGCTGTGGTTGGCCGATTGAAGAAAGCCTTGCTTGCTGCCAGTGAGGCTATGGAGATGGTAGAAGAGGAGAAGAAAAAGACAGTAGGGTCATCTACTGGCAGCTCCATTCATAATTATTCTGTTTCTAATGAAGGTCTTACTTCAGAATGTTCGCAAGACTAGAAAGCCTTCTTTCCATTCTACATACCGAAGATTGATGCAACAACATCATCTTAAATTGCGTATTCTTATGGAGACGAGGCTTTCTGGCCCAAGCTTGAAGTGCATTTGCTGTAGATTTTTGCCGAATTGGGGTTTCTATGTAGTGGAGTCCCAAGGTTTGTCAAGGGGCATTATTGTACTATGGAATTATGGCGCTGCTACCGTGGTTGTCTTCCATCGATGTTCCCAGCAAGTTATCATTGTAATCACTGAATCTAATAAATTCACTTGATTTTTGTCTGGTGTTTATGCTAGCACTAACTATAAGGAAAGAAGGATTTTGTGGCAAGAGGTAACCATCTTGGTTGATCAAGGGATCCCCTCTATCGTAACAAGTAATTTTAACTGTATTCATAGGTCGGTAGGAAGAGAGAAGGACGGCCTTTTGTTGAGGACATCGAAGCAAAAGAGTTTGAAGAGTCTTGCAATTCAATGGTCTCGTTGACCTTGGCTTTGTTGGCCCTAGATTCACTTGGTGCAACAATTGCTTGGGTGCGGTTACAGTTTGGAAGAGGATTGACAGAGTCTTTGCGATGCCGAGCTGGATTCAACGGCACCCTACTCACCTTGTGCATCACCTTCCGAGAATTGCCTCTAATCATTGCCCAGTACTTTTCTCTACCGATACTTCTTTTTCTTATCGAAGTCCCATTCAGTTTGAGAAGTTTTGGTTGGCCTACCCCCACTCTTAGAAGATTATGAGGGAGGTGTGGAGGTTGCCGGTTAGAGAGGATGCTAGATATCGGGTAACTCAAAGGCTAGAATTGGTTAAGAGATGGCTTCTCTGGTGGAATAGAGTTGATGTGGGTGATAGTTTTCGAAGGGTTGAGGCTGTGGAGGGATCTATTAATAAGCTCCAGGAGTAGTAGGAGCAGGAGGGTGGTCTGATAGAGGAAGACATAATTATACTTCGGAGACAGCTTTCTATGCACCACTCCCTTTTGAGCGAGCAGGAGATCCTATGGAGACAGAAATCTAGAATTTAGTAGATCAAGGAGAAGGAATACCAGATTTTTCCACCAAAGCAATGTTATCCGTAGGCACAGGAATCAAATTTGGACCTCACGAAACTCGGAGAGGCGGTGGACCACTGAGGATGATGAGATTAAGCAGGAGATTGATCAGTTTTTCATATTAAGGTGGACGATGCTTATGGGGGGATCCGGCTCCTTTGTACCACCCCCTCCATCTAATGTGGTTTCTAAGCAGGAAAACCATGAACTTATTCAGGCTATATCTGGGGAAGAGGTTCGAAGGGTTGTCTAGTCTTTGGCTGAGGTAAGGCTTCTAGATTTGATGGTTTTCCTCCTCTTTTCTTTAGATGGTATTGGCCTATTATTCAATGCAATGTGGTTGCAGCTATTTAGGACTTCTTTATTCATGGTCAAATGCCTAATTTTTAGAATCAGATATTTGTGGCTCTGATTCCTAAGCAACACGATGCTTCTGAGCCAGGACACTCAAGACCGATCAGTTTGTGCACCACTTTGTACAAATTTTGTGCCAAGTTGTTGGTAGTTAGGGTGAAGCCAGTTCTTCCTTGGCTTATATGTCCTAAGCAAGGTGCTTTTGTGGGAGGCCGCCGCATTTCTGATAATGTCCTTATTACATAGGAATTCATGCATAATCTTCACCATGCTTCGATCTGCCAAAGTCTCATGGCAATTAAGTTAGACATGGAGAGGGCTTATAACTGCATGTACTGGAGCTTCCTGGAGAAGGCTCTCAAGGATTTTGGCTTTCATCCATGATGGATTAACTTAATTATAGCATGCATAGAGAGGCCATCTTTTGCCATCCTTATTAATGGGACTCCCACTGATTTTTTTATGCTTTATTGTTGGTCTGCGACAAAATTGTCACATCACCTTGTTCATTATTTGTGTTGACACCTTGTCACGAGCCCTGCATGTTTCTCCTTGGGGGCTGGCAATGGACCCTTACACATCTCTGCTCCCGGAGCCCAGCCGATCTTGTATTTATTATTTACAAATGATTGTTTGCTGATGGACCGAGCTACTATTCTAAGTGTCGTGGGTTTCAAAGAATTTTGGAGGACTATTGCTTGACTTCGAGCCAAAAGGTTAATCTTTGCAAATCTTCGATTCACTTCAATCCAAGGACTCCAGTCCAGCTTCGACATATGATCAAAAACAAACTAGGTATCACAAAGCATACTGAAGTACTGCAGTACCTGGGAGTTCCTATCATTGGAGGCAGGCTTAGGAGGGCAGATTGCAATAGGATGGAGCGGGCAATCCAGGAGTGCCTAAAGGGGTGGCAGGTTAGAGCTCTCTCCATGATTGGTAGGATCACCCTTGTGAGGTCAATCCTCACTTCCATGTCTATTTATATTCTTTCTAATACCATCCTTCCCAAATCTTTGGTGTCCAAGCTTGAGTAACACTTTCAGAGCTTCTAATGAGGCTCACACTCTGGAGGTCATGGCCTATATCTTCTAGCTTGGAATGTGGTTTACCAACCTCTAAGGAAAGGGGGTCTTGGTATTCGGTCCCTTGCCACAAAGAGGGAAGCTTTGACTGCTAGACATGCTGCCAAATTAGTGCTTGGTCCGGACAGTATGTGGAGTTTGATGATGAGAGCTAGATATGGTTTAGGGTCTATTGGTAAGGAGTTTCAAGCTGGACGGAGCAGTTCAGTTATCTGGCGAGAGATCTATGCTCGACTCCAGGAGTGATTGTTCACACTAGCTAGATTTTGGAGGATGGATAATCAATGGACTTTATGCATGATCCATGGATTGCTAACCTACCTCTAAGCCGATGGCTGGCCTTCATTAGCATCGAGACTCCTGATTCTATGAGGATATCTGATATGCTACTCTGGATAGTAAACATTGGAACCCGGAGGTAGTGTTCCAAGTTTTTGGGAACATGTTGGGTAGGCGTGTCTTATCTTTGGCTCTGCCTATCCATACCAACCATGATATCAGGGTTTGGAGATTCTCTTATATTCCGAGTGTAGCTATGTCAAACCTTTATCATTTTGTATCGAGAGGAACCCCTTAGGATCCTTGATGCTGGCTAGATCTGGAAAATGGATGTTCACCCAAGGGTGAGTTTGTTCTTTTGGAAGGTTGCTTGGAGACGGCTTCCAACCACATCTTTCTTTATTGCTAGAGGGGTGCATCTCTAGTCGATTTGTCCAGAATGTGATACTGATGCCGAAATCTTAGAGCATGTGCTCTTTTTGTGCCCAAGGGCAAGTCAGGTATGGCAGATTGCCAGATTGGATGGGGTGATATTTCAAGTGGAGGATATTCTATCATCCTTTCTAGAGTTCTTAAGACAGTGCTAGAGATCACAGGATCGAAGCCACTGGCATTCGACTTGCTTACATTGCTTATCATATTTAGTTGACTAGGAATAGACTAGTTTTGATTCTAGAAGGTGTCTAGCCAGGGTTACTCTGGAGCAAGCATGTATTCATGCGGAGGAGATTCTGAACATGACCTCAAGTACCATGGAGACCTGGGGCCCCCAACTTGCTCGTCAAGCGATCCGATGGATTTTTATCTCCTGAGAGCTCCCACCTCCATGGTATGTCAAGGTCAACTTTGATGGGAGTGTCAAAGATAACCGGGGTAGTGCTAGTTTTGTCATTTGTGGTCAGGGCCTAGGTTTGATGGCAGCAGGAGGAACCTATCTTTTCGAGCCGATGGTTTCAGTGGCAGAGCTTCCATGCTGTGTAGAAAGGGATCGCTTATGCTCGGAGGACCTTACATGCTAATCACCTCATTATAGAGGGTAACTCTGCCACGGTTGTGACTTAGATCCAAGAAGGTATGCGGGGGAAGTCTGTCCATCCTCTTCTCCATGATATTGCAGCTCTCGTGTGATTGAACAACTATTATAGTGCCGCATGTCTATCGGAAGGTGAACTCAGCAGCTGATTGAGTTGCTTCCTATGTTGCGGAGCACTCGGGAGATTTCTTGTGGACTAACATAGGGGAGGCCCCAGGCCAACTTCAGGACATTATTTTTTTTGACTTTTTTTTGTTGTATTCACACTAGACTAGTATAGTATGAATGCTTCGTCTTACCAAAAAAAAAAACCATATGCAAAATGAAAAAGGTCATTGAAGCTACTACCAACCTTATACAACTAGCAGGATTATCAAGAGCAGCTATAGATAGGTCAACCAGTTGCCTTGACTAGCAACAATGGTTATAGTGGCCAACTTTAGTGTCAAGTTTGTGTATATTTTTCCTTCTTCCGTAGATCAAGCTTCATCTTCTTCTTCTCTTTCTAATTTTTCTTTTCCTATCCATTCATCTGACCATATTTTTCCTTTGTCAAATAATATTTTCCTCTTGTTCTGCCTGCTCATCATCCTTGATGGTTGTTGGTTGCGGTCTTGCATCCTGATAGCTACTACTTCCTACCCTCCTCTTGCTTCTTGCTCACTCTTCACTATATTCTGCAACCTGTTGGTTGCTGTAGAGGCAGAAATATTGTTGCTACTCTATTCATGTGGATTTTGGTCTTTGAGATTTTTAAGCATGAAAAATAGGTTTTATGATGCCAATATTGGTGAAAACAGATTATATGGATGATATATTTACTTGCTTATTTATGCATATGGTTGAAAGTATTTACAATAAATGCTTCAAGGTCTTTCACCCTTAAGTGGATGCCTAAGCACCCAGGCACCTGCCTAGGCCATATAGGGTGTCCACTGCTTGGCCTCGCCTAGGTAATTTTACAACCTTGGTCCACGCAAATATGTTAGATGTGGTGGTCCTTGTTAACCTATCTTATAGCAAATCATGCTGATCAGTTGTTTATAATTTATATTGTATGCTATAAATCTTCAAGACTGATTTCCATCTATAGCAAATAAGATTGCTTAGGAAACAGCTAAGAAGTCATGCATTGATGGTCAAACATTTACAAACTTAAGTTCATAAGTAGCTAATATGGAATAAGATAAAATATTTCATTTATGCATAAGTATTTGGAAGTAAAGTGAGGGAAAATGCCTGGAGTGTTTCTGCATCAGTTGTCATCAAATTTGTTATCTTCCCTGATGCAAATTTCCTGCGACCCTCATGTGATAGTCTCAGCGATTTGCGAAACACAGCTGCAACCTGCAACAAAGATGAATTTACCATGTAAAACAATAATAGCAATCACAGGTTGCATCCACAGGATTCATAAAAAGGGTTAAAGGGAAATAAATGATTTATTTGTTACTTGCATTAATTTATAATCTGCTTAAAGCATCCAAGATTTCTTAATCAACATGGTATAAGCCAGGGTTTGCAGTACCATCCTGTACCACCTGGTATGGGGCATACCATACCGTACCGACCAAGAACCGGTACGGTTCACCTATAAAAAACGGTCCAGCCTCCGGACTGTTGAGAAAAATAAAAAAAAATATTCCATACCGGTATGGTACAGTACCAGTGCGTACGGTCCAGTTCGGGCTCAGTTCGGGTCCGGTTCAAGTCTAGTTCAACGATCCTTGTTTGAGAGGGGGGAGGAAGATATCTTTTCTCAAATTTTTAATGCCGGAACATGTACCGGAATGGTACCGTACCGTACCATACCAGTCGCTGACCGGTATGGATCCCGGTACCAGTTCGGCGATCCTTGGTATAAACTATAAACCAAAGGATTTGACAAACCAAAAGCAGAAAGGGAAGATTCATTATTTGAGCAGCAATCTCCGCCTTAGCATATGACCACATTTTTAACTTCCATGCTCATCACGAAAGTAATGACTAATGAGGGGAACAATAATGAGGGGAACAAGATGTAATCAAGAGAAAACACATTATCTATAAATTCAATAAAAAAAAATTGAGTTTAAGTGACACCATGACTATAAATTAAGAAGTTGGGCATATATTAGCGTGAAAGAAGGTTTTCTGCACATTTGATGTTTTAGATCAATTTATGAGGCCATAGGAAAGGCGGCTAACATCTTGCTACAGAGATAGCCTTCCATAGTTTTATTGAGAATACAGATTTTCAAAAGCATGCGGGAGGCCAAATTCAGTAGTAAAGAAAATATAATTATCATTGAGTAAAAGTTTGTTGAAATATTGATTTTTCTTTATTCAAGTAATATAATCAGGAATTTTTGCATCTATATCCTTAATGCAATATTATTATGCCACCTCACAACAAATAATGATGTCTTCATAATTGAATAGTCAATGGATCTTTCCCTCACCCAAAACTTATAAATAATCCACCTTGACTTTTGAAAGTGAGTGTTTTCCAAATAAAGTGCAGTTTGATACAGTATGGCACATATATATATCTATCATGTCCTTCATTTTCATGGAAATGTTCATGCTTTGCACAGGTGGATTTGGAATTATACAGTTTGTGTATGACATCAATGCATGCACTATATGTCATGCGGTCATGCACTTATGACACAATTTTTTTTGTAACATTAAATTGAATGCACAGCAAGACAGGCTCCTCAAGTCTTGATTTCAAAACAGTGTAGGGTGACTTGGACAAAATAGAGAGAGAGATAAGTGCTCGAAATGTTATGGAATCTTCACATTCCAATAAAGAAAAATTGTATTAATGTAACAGAATGACAAGACATGTCATGATCTCATCTGTTGGATAACAAAGAGCAAAAAGGTGCTTATAGGAGGGGAAGAAAACATATCTTCATATCTTTGTGAGTGCACAAAGTCTTCTAACAACAAATGTGGTCAGGAAACTTTAAAAAACTCTAGAGACTAGAACATGAAAACAAAACAAATACATATTCAAATATTAGTCATGGTGATACCTTGATCATTTTGAATGCTTAGAATACAGCGGAATCTCATACTTTCTATCAACCTATAATAAATTATCAAAGAGTTGGGTTCAATTATTTCCTGACATAATCCAAGTATGGAATTGGAGTAGAATGGCATTAATATAATAGCCTGTGCACATAGAATTGTTAGTGAACTTGGAGCCATATTCTACATGGATAACTTATCCTCATACTCCCTGCTCATCTAACATTAGCTATTTCCAAAGAAGACATTTTGGTTCTAAATGATCACTCAGAGTTGGAGGAGTTTGACAATGTAGTCTTTCTTGGTGGAAAAAGTAAATCCTGAAGCCCCTTCAGAAAAAACAGGTTAACAGTGCGTGCACATATTGGGGAGACAATGGAATTGGAAGGTAATGCACTGGATTTCATTAATTCTCATATAAAAGGATTTAAGAGTTGCAAGCAATGAGAACCTAATTCTAGCGTGGTATAACCAAGATCTTCCACTCTTACTGGTTCTTCTTTATAAGATCAAAATAGGAAAATGCCTCTGTTAGCATCAGTCACTTGATGCAGATAAGAAATGCAAGCATAAAATTTTGTTGAAGTCCCCCAGAATATTTAATATCCCATCATCTGTATTCACTTGTGGTTATTAAAACTCTGTTGAAGTTCATGACCCTGCATTTGTCTTCTATATGGATCGGTAGGTGAATTATAGTTTACATGTGTATCATAATACTTGTCTAATATAGTATGAAGTGTAGTAAGACTCTTTTAAGTTCCATTTTGACAACCTCAATTTGCTGCTTCAGCAGCAACCAAGTGAAACTAGTTACCTGCTCTTTTTACTATTATCACTGCTGACAAAAAAATTAAACTCTTCTTTGTGACTTTAGAAAACATGATGTTATGGTAGGTTGCATCAGATAGGCAATGAGTGAGAGAAGAAGATTCCTCTGAGATAGGCAATGAGTTGACTAATGTACTTGATGTCTAAAATATAATCATAGACAGAAAAATACTATGAAACCAAAAACATACCAAGGTAGACCTCAGTCTGAAGCCAACACGCATAACATTCTGAAAGTACTGTGCTTCAAATAGCACTCCCAATGCCTGATCAGCAAAAATCAGTCAAAAAGAAAAGCTTAACTTCAAAAAATTCTACAATATATCTGCAAAACTGAAGACATCTGAAGCTTAAAATAAGTATAACAACCAAATATGGTTCATCTCAACTGCAACATCAGAATCCCAAGGTTCAAAAATATTGGAAAAGATTGTTGGCCCTCAGCATATGACAAGTGTTACAGATTTATATTGTCATAGCATTACTTTCTGAAACCTGGTGTATACATTTGGCTAAAGTAACTTCCCTAAACATGATGAAACAACTGTGACATTTTGCAATTTAGGTCCAAAAGCAGGACTGATAATTTGATATCAAAAATCACTTCTCATACAACTTACTTCATAAACACAACCTATATTTGGACAATGATATGTTATATTTTCAAGAGCAAAACCAAGCAAGAGTACCGAGATCACCCTATAGATGAAGGAAAAAGGAAGGGGATTATCAGAGAAAGCACCTGGATGTCTACACCACAATTTTTTGTATTAAACATCACAATTTGCTTTTATCTATTTTGCGTTCCCATGGCATCAAAATGCCATATTGCTAGTCCTTACCATGAGGCTATTTAGCTTGATGCTACTTTTTCCTATTTTTGAGTATCACCTTTGAGGCTAGCTAAAACAGAGTTGGATGGTTTGATCCAAGGTTTGCTGACCTGGTACCAAAGGTTGTACCGGCCAGTGACTGGTTTGGTATAGTATAGTTCTATATCATATAAGGCCAAGCAATGCCCAAATAGGGAAATGGGGGGAGAGAGAGAGGCAAAGGGAGGAAGAAAGAAAAAGAGAGGAAGGGGCTTACCTAAATGTCAGTCAGCATCAATTAGCATCGAAGAGGAGCCCAAGAGTGACCGAGCAAGCAAGATGAGTGATTGAGCGAGCAAGCAGCACAAGTGATTGAGCGAGCAAGACTTGTGTCTAAGTGAGCGGGACAAGGGACAAGCGACAAAGCTTCGAAGCTATGATCATGGCAAAATAGGGGGGGGGGGGGGGGGGGGGCCGAAAGAGAAAGAGGAGAGAAAGGAGAGGAAGAGAGGACCTCAGAGGGCATCGAGGAGGTGGAAGGGGCTTGCAGGGCTTTAAAGGGGCGTAACAGACCAGACCACCCGAACAATTCAAGTTCTTCACTAGTTCGGTTTCACATAGCCCAAACATCCTGATTCAGGTTGATTCAGCATTCGCTTCCTTGGTTTGATCCCTTTTGATTTTAACCATATTGAAATTTGAGAACCTTCTTCCTTCACTTTGGTTGGTGTTAATTTTAACCATATTGAAATTTGAGAACTTTTTTCCTTTACTTTGGTTGGTGTTAATTTTCATGAATCTATTACGAAATACAACCCATGGGAATGAGTACCTATAGAAGGTTTATAAAATATTCTTGTATACTTGATTTTACTACCATGCCCCAACAAAAATAAAGTATGCATCATTACTAGCTCAAGATTTAACATGGTTGCTCCATTCTTTATTGTTTATGGGTGAAAGACATACTCATTTCAACTAATATCATCAATTTTACACTGTCTCTGGTTCTTGCGAAATGCATGCTATGTGAGTAGTGTAATTATTTTTTGGTTTATATGAACACCATTGCTTGTGTATTTAATTTACTCTTCTTATTAGCTCAACACTTCCTATTGAACAGTAAGATATCTACAATGCAAAGCATCCAACCAAGTCCTCATCTCTTTTAGGGTCCATTTGATTGGGGTATATCAGATTACGAGATAATCTGACAATTCTTGGAAATCATTTATTTTGAAAAATGATTGCAAAGAAAAATAACTTTTACCATGTTTGGTTGGTGAAAAAATTTTCCAAAAAATGACAAAAGATTACTGCATTTGGTTGAAAGAAATCATATATAGTCAATTTACAAATATGCCCATCAATAAAAAAATATTTTTTAATACCAAGGTAGATTGTCATCTTCAATCAATTTTTATATAATGATTATAAGCACATGATCCTTTGTATAATACCATTTACATTTTAATTATTTTGCAAAAACTCTTTATTGAATGAATTTTCGAAGACGTTAAAATAAATTAAATGATCATAAATGTACTTTATTGAATGTATGTTTCTCAAGTATTAATTACCACAACTTAAAAATTTACCAAATACCAAACCCCCTATAGTATTTGTTTTACCTTCCCTCTCTGAAAAATAAGCATGAACCCATCAATTTTTTTACCATCTACCACTTTTCATACTAAACATGGTAATCTGACATAGAATTTATGTTCGCATGCTAGATTACTCCCAACAAAACGAACCCTAGAGAACATCTACTGATCTCCAAGAATGACAAGAAATTGAACATTTTCTTCTCTCCACCACAGAGATCGACTATCCAGTAACAATTTATATCAGCTCATATTACTGCACAGGTCATATAGTGATCATATTCATTCTTGTACACTTGATTTTACTATTATGCCCCGACAAAAATGAAGTATGCACCATTACTAGCTCAAGATTTAATATGCTTGCTCCCTTCTTTGTTGTTTATGGGTGAAAAACATACTCATTGCAACTAATATAATCAATTTTACACTATCTCTGATTCTTGCAAAATGCATGTTGTATGGGTAGTGTAATTATTTTTTGGTTTATATGAACACCATTGCTTGTGTATTTAATTTACTCTTCTTATTAGCTCATCACTTCCAATTGAACGGTAAGATATCTACAATGAAAAAACTCCAACCAAGTCCTCGTCTCTTTTAGGATCCGTTTGGTTGGGGTTTGTTAGATTACGAGACAATCTGACAATTCTTGGAAATCATTTATTTGAAAAAATGATTACGGAGAAAAATAACTTTTACCATGTTTGGTTGGTGAAAAAATTTCTCCAAAAAATGACAGATTACTATATTTGGTTGAAAGAAATCATATATAGTCAATTTACAAATACACCCATCAACAAAAAATATTTTTTTAATACCAAGATAGCATTGTCATCTTCAATCAATTTTTATATAATGATTATAAGCACATGACCCTTTGTATAATACCATTTACATTTTAATTATTTTGCAAAAGCTCTTTATTGAATGAATTTATGAAGATATCAAAATCAATTCAACGATCATAAATATACTTTATTGGAGATATTTTTATCAAGTATGGATTATCACAACTTGAAAATTTACCAAATACCAACCTCTCATAGTATTTGTTTTTACCTTCTCTCTTTAAAAAATAAGCATAGACCCATCAATTTTTTTTTACCATCTTTCTTTGCCACTTTTTATACCAAACATGATAATCTGACATAGAATTTATGTTCCCATGCTAGATTACTTCCAACCAAATGGACCCTAGAGAACATTTATTGATCTCCAAGAATGACAAGAAATTGAACATTTTCTTCTCTCCACCACAGAGGTCGACTGTCCAATAACAATTTATCTCAGCTCATATTACTGTGCAGGTCATATTGGATCATCTTCATTCTAACATGAGTGCAATTAATTGTATTGTTCATTATGATAATCAGCAGAATGCTTTCAATGCTAGAAAAATTAAGTTATAAATTTCTACATAGCTCATACACATCTTTAGGAACTCATGCAACTGCATCCATTAAATATCTACAGGCAAACATCAATTGTCATTGAACCTATGTGAGTCTAATTGTTTAAGTACACTTGGAGACACTAATTTGCATATACTTTTACTATTCATACATTCATACATCGTATGTACATTTATCACACACTTAAACTAAAGTAGTGGGCTAGAGCCCATCATAATTGTATTCTTGAAATTCTTCCAAATTGCACCTGAACTTTCAATTAGAATGTGTCAATCTTAGTGTAATAAAAGTTTATTGTTGACACACAAACAGCTGTTTATATCATAGCAATCTCTAGAATGTTAAATCTAACTTAGAAAGTAAAAAATGCCATTTCATAGAAATTATACATTCTCTTAAGATTTTATTTTCTGTGAATAGGTTTCCCACATATACAGTAATTTTCTAACAAAATCTGAGCAATGATAAAGGTTAAGAATTTAAAAAATATTTAGAAATATTTTAGCAAGCAGTACTACAAGTATAGAAACAACTGATGTATCATGAAATATGCTGTACTACCTTCTAAATATATGCCTTTCCATTTATTCAGTAAGATTCAATACCATAGGAAGTGAAGATATTGAAAGTATAGATTTAAAAAGCATATAGAAGAAGAGATTAAAAATGACAGAAACTTTAAGCCGCAAATATTTAATCTGAAAATATGGTCCCATACCACTCCAGCAAAAATTGCAAAGGCATAAATGTAGCCATTCCAAGATGGATCTTCTTCTTGCATAGACTGCATTTCATAACAATTATTTAGAAAAAGATTCACCACACCAGACTGACAAATATAGCAAATTTATATATATTAAAACTACATGTTTGTATGGATTTACCAAATACACTAATTATCAATAAAAGAATTACGAATACAAAACTGGTTTGCAATATGGAGGAAACAATCAAAAACTTTAATAGCATCTTCTTCCAAAAATGTCCAACCCGTGATCTTATGTTCTAATTTGCATGTCTGAAGTCTGAAGCACAAAAACTAATATTCAGCTTCGCACTAGCCACATTAGCTAATATTCTCATCCAGAGAAACTATTGCCAACGAAAACTTGGCAGATATCACTTCTTTGTTGAAAAGACCATCATCTAAAGCACCTAACTATCCTACAGCAAAGATGCTTCTGTAATATAAAGGGTGCATCCATCAATACATGTTCTGCAGTAATCTGGTCTGTCCTAAAGTATGTAATTTGCCCACCATACGGGGACAGTATACGGAGAACAAGCCCTTCTAACATGAAATAATTGTCCTTAGCAATGTGTCTACCCGCCATTTGGCATAGACAGGAACAACTTAACATGATTAAGTGCTTTTTTTTTTTTCTTTTTCATTTTTCATGTGATTGGGAATGTGTGGCAGCATAGAATGACAAGGTTATGTTTTGCACTGTGGTAGTCCATAAGAAGCATGCTCGTGGCATGAAATACAAGATACCACGGTGTGCTACGTGCTACTGTGTCTCACACAGTATCATTATAGGCATGCCATGTTTTATTGGTGTAATGCATCAAATGGCAGGCTCGTGTGCTTTGGCAATGGTGCAGACTACAAAGCATAGCTCAAGCCAACCCAAATATGATAGCAGATTCCACTAAATTTTGTTTAAATGCATTTTACACTGTATAGTAGTTCAAATCATACATTTGGAGATCTTAAACTATGAAATAAGTGCAAAGAGGGTTGAAGAGCCTTTGGATTTTTCCTTCTAAAATGGGCACATCTTTTGTAAACAATATCAAAATAGTTCTCAATATATATGAATATGTTTTCTCAACAAATCTATGTATATATGCAGGCACTGTTGCAAGATCCAGTTATTTGGATGGAGAAATGCATTGTCACCCCAAACATGAAATCTCATCCATTTGGATTGCTATTTTGATTGTGAAATCAAATTGAGGCAGTGGTTTCTAAACTATTTATGCATGTTGAGATTCCCAAGCAAGAAAAAAAAACATCCCATCAAAATTTAATGTAGAAGTTAATAAGATACGGAAAAATTAGCAATTAATACAATGCTTAAGCATGTAAGCAGCTATTGTCTTGGGCACATTGTAATAGACATATAATTGTTAAGATACCAAAATAAAGTTAAAACATATAATAAAAACAAATTTTAGTTTAACTGTGCTGATCAGCATTGTATTATGTCCCACAAGTTGAACTTTTATATTAATTAACATTTTATCTATTATAATTCCTTATTCAAGATAGAAACCAGAGAGAGATTTTGATGGGGAGAGGAGAAAAAGAAAAGATGTGATGCTTGCATATAAATTACATGGCAATGGTAAAGAGGATATGGTACCAATATAGCATGCCTATTTACTCGTGAAACCAAAATATAAAGCTAAAATGTATTAACAAGAAACATAAAAATAACTTCTCTGCCACACTTTACGTCAAAGAGGTTGCATAGATCTAGAACTTTAGGCTATATATTGCAAAATGTTGGCTGATTCTAGCTCTATGTTGGCTACTTTTCATGGCCAATTTACAAATTATCATGTTGCATATTGCACTACTTGTTGTAGATGCTATATTCACTGCTTGTTCTAGATGCTTTACACAATTTGTACATGCTTAACAATATGATAGTAATGGCATCAAATATCTCGAGCACATGAAATCAAATTAAATCCTCAAGCATATCCAACTTCAACCTCTAATGTGGTTGCTTCATGACACCCACTGCCATTATAGCCTTCATTAAGGAGTCCACTGTCTGTTATACTTCAGAGAGGAAATTACAACCTTATAAATCATTTTTATTAACTAGTGCATAAACTTCTACCGTTGTCACATCCACTAGATCAAACGTATTTTAATCACTAAAATGTGCAAATACACAGGTTACAATAACTCTCCTGTACAAATTTCTAACATTATATGACTTCTCAAAAAGATAGCAGAGAATTCAATTTCATTATTAATCCTCCTACATCAGATCTGAATTGCAGACACTGTTATCCTAACATTTGCCCACCTTCCTAACATAACATTATCATCTAACTTTGTAACTGCCCTTACTAGCCATGGTTACAAAGCCCTCATTACATCATGGTCTTGTCCTCCACGGGTTCATAAGATATAAAACAAATTACAGCAGATGATAACTTCAAATGACTTATACATAGTTGTTCAATTTACCTGATTCCTTTTCCTGGGTCACTACAAGTACTACTTTGCACACTAGATGAACTGCCATGGTACTTGACCTTACTTCTGGACCTAGGCTTTGATCATCTAGGTTCCAAGTCAAGGTATAACTAATAAGCCACCCCTTACATTAAGAGCATGTTTGGTTAGGGGGAGTTCGACTCTGAAATGGGAGCGAGAATAAGTTATTCTCATTCCAACCGTTTGGTTGGAGAGGAGTTCCATTCCCATTCTAATTCTAGGGGGAATGGGAATGTCCAATCCCCCGAAACCTAATCCCTACTCTTCCTTAGGATTCAAATTTCATTCTGATTCCAGTCACGAACCAAACACGTCAAGGGACATGGCCATTCCAATTCCAATTCCAATCATGAACCAAACAAGTATTAGTCTGGCCATATATATTAAAAAGCACAAAGTACAACTAGTAAACAGTCTTTTCCAAAGTGACTAGGTCATCTAAATGAACAAAATATGTTGCAAATTTTTGACATTTTGTACCTCCTCTAGAAAAAACTTCGCAAAAGTGTAAAAGTAAGAAAACAAGATCAAGCAGGATAACTGCATAAAAGAAAAGGAAACATTTTCTGTGCAAATACTGCAAGACTGTAAACAATTTTCTCACAAATCTGCATCCATAGAAAATTAAATTCTAATTTTCAATTCAAACAAAAGATTGTTCAGTCTGGAAAAGATTGTATCTTTACATTTGAAAAAACTTTATAGAAAAAATTGAAAGTTTTGACCATTACATGTATCAAAAAGAGGAAAGACAGAAAATGAGGAGAGCAGGAAAAAGCTGTCTTATATATATGCTGTTGTCACCAGAAGAGGAATTTACCTCTAAGAGTTGGTTCAGTATTAGTGGGCCCACAAATTGAGAAGCATCATTACCAATCTGTAAGGTAAGTTGCAAGGTGAAGAAACAAAGTTATTTATGAGAAAAAATAAAAATATGAAAAATTTGCATGTAGAAATATGGAAGTAGTAAATAGGAAGTAGTAAATAGATAATAACATATTCTTCACTAAATGGATAGTTACAATTTCTAAAGGTCAATACAAAGAGTCAAAATGTCTAAATGAAAAAGAATCCAGAAATGCAACCCCTTTATAATCAAGAACAGATTTTTCCTCCAAAGCATTGTAAACTGGCATGAGGTTTTATCAGACAAACATGTTCATAAAAATTGTATTGCGCATGTGATAGTAACCATTTCACTACATGTCTCAAAATGATGAACCCAACAAGACAATAGGATGCATGCCATGAGAAAACTTGGACAGGTAACAATGATGAAACAAATGAAGTATCCAGAGAATAGCACATTACATAAAAATACCATTGTCATGTCCTTTCATGTATCTTGCTTAAACAATACATAACCATCCCATGTAATTATGTAAATCAGCATTGCTAATACAACATAACTAGATACAACTAAGAGATATTTCAGAAAAAACTATAAGCCCTTCTTGGGTGTTTTGTTGATTCAATCCACCACATATGCATAAGTTTCTTAATGAGATCTCAGAATATTGGTGTCATTCCAGCCTTCATAATTTGTACTGAGCAGCCACAGAAATACATCTACTTTGAACAATCTCGGTCCAACTTGTTAGAAAAGAATACAGCAAGAAAATATCTTAAACAAGCTTTTGCACATGCATTAAACAACCAAATTTAACTGATTCCAGAAAGCAGATACTTCCAAATTGTTGTACCCATGTAAATTTCCAGTATGTTCACAATCTTTATCTTCAACTTATTAAAAATCAAATAATTAGAAAAAAGACCTACTTAAACAGAGAAATCAGTATTTCTAACCTTGAAAAATCCTCCCAGCCAAAATCTGCAGACAAATTAGCAGTGCAACTGAATCTCTCAGATAGTTGATTTAATCATGCAAAGTATTTTAGAAAATGAACTTGAATGGAACATTTTGTCTCCAGGACCTATGGAAGAAAATTGCGATTATCAGCTCATACCTTCCCCCCAGGCTACAATGCAGTGCTCTCAAAAGCCATGGTTTGGGTCTCTTGGATTCCTCAGACCAGCATTTCTGGAACCTGAAACAAAATGATGTTACAAAGATTACGCAATTTACAGATCAGTGATCCAATAGGAAACTAATGAAGGAGATGACACAAAAGATTACCTGTCATTCAATGTCTCTGTCCGATCCCATGTATCTAATTTCCAGACATCCTTCTCAGTAATAGGCCTTCTATAGCCTTGTTGCATAAGGGGAGTCATCCATGAAAAAAATGTTTCTAACAAAAAACATCACAGCAAAGATCTAAGATGGATGCACCAGTTAGAGCAATGCAAGTTTATCTTCCTGTTTTTCATAATGGTCAATGTTATATAGTATTTAATCATGTTTGTCATGGCACTCACTGGAAAATATATTGGCATGCCTCTCAGGACAAATCTGCTCTCCCCCAGGAAGTGCTTCATAATCTGTGTTATCAACAAACACCTCGTTTCTAATTGGAGTATATCCTGGGTAAGGGTCCAAAGTGGGAACATACACCAGAAGCAGAATTCCAAACAAAATCTGCATTAAGAAAACAATATCCTTCACAAAGTTTTGCATGCTTGGAAATAAATACAGAAGAAGTTTGACCAAGATGCTGTACCAATCAAAAGGCATGACATTGTGAACAAAGATATCCAGAGTGCAGGTATGAAATTCATGAAATGCAATAAGTGAACATTGACTCCTAAGGCACACATATCATGATTACTAATTTAAGTATCAGTAAGATATATACAATATAAATAAACAAACCTGGCACGCTATCGCACTAAGATACAAATAAAATATTGGCCTGCACAGACAAATATAGATATCAATAAAGTTTCCCCTCCACCTAAATGCATAAAAACTACTATTGAATAAGAGTAGGCATGCATATTGAAACTTAAATGCATAAAAACTGTAATTGCATAAATGAAAGTGTATATTTTGCCATTAGATGTGAACTACACAGGTCCAAATTTAAAAAA
The DNA here is from genome assembly GCA_021397845.1 of Areca catechu. Taxonomy (NCBI): domain Eukaryota; kingdom Viridiplantae; phylum Streptophyta; class Magnoliopsida; order Arecales; family Arecaceae; genus Areca; species Areca catechu. Next base: position 6,021,206 of record JAHSVC010000059.1, read on the forward strand.
AGATGGCATCTAAATATTGGAATGTGACATAAGCAATCCATATGATTTACTGGTCTGTTTCAGATCCATCATCCATGAACAGATGATGTTACAAATCATGATAATATAAATGCTTCATGAATTTATCATGGACATGGGATAAACTTCTCCAATCTACATGGACTTGTCATCACCTGGTGTTAAAATACTATTGCATGCTGTTGCATAAAAGAACACACATGCATGCATATACACTAACTACGAAGAGCTTTCTAACTTTTCATTTTCAACAATTCAAATAAATTCTTGATTTTAGATGATTATATCAACTTGTCACATGATAATTGTGATAATAGCTGCTATGAAGCAGATATGGTAAAGCAGTTGCACGTAACTAAATATAAGCAGGTATCGTACCTGTCATAGTACTCTCTCACCGAGAGAACAAGATTGAACATAGAAATTTCCCCAATTAGAACATAGATGACTGCAAACCGTACATACCACCGGAACTCATAGATGTAGATTTTAGTTTCTACTCCAATCACAATAAGCATGCAACACCAAGAGGCGGGCTCAACAAGCAGTGAAACTATCTGTAAAGGAAGATGGCGATAACAGATATCAACAACAAAGTATGTACCTAAAATACATGTCAAACTGCAAAACAAAGCCAATACAGTAAAAGCTCTCATGATAGACATAAGAGTTTTGAAAGGAAGTGAAAGAAAAAAAATGCAATGCATGGTAAATTTTTCAGGTCTATCTCTCGCATAGATTAGACAAGATAGGGGTAGAGCAAGTGTGCTTACAGACATGTCAATTTAGAGTCTAACTTAATGTTTGATCATTGCAAACAAATTCAACAGCTACAGCATGTTTAAATTTTAGAAATCCTTTTCAAATCTCATCTGTGGTTCAATTTAAAGGCCTCTTATGTTATATAGCAAACTTCAACTAATGTTACTTTCAAGCTTGTGATAATCTATATGAATCAGTTGCAAAAGCAGGGCCATACTCACACAAGCTTGCCGTTAGGTATATTTTCAGAAATTTATGATAAAATGTAGAATACTAAGTAATTCGGTGAACCACACTCATGGGTTCAGATATGAACATTTACCAACCGAATGCAAAGCAACTCAATCAATTCAAGAGATAACACTATGAGTAAATTAAATATAACTCACCTCAAAAGGGGCAAAACTGGTCTGTCCATCCAGATTCGTTATCGGCATGCCCATGACCAACCTAAACAAAGGCTCTGCAGTGCAGTAAGCGGCCAGCAGTCCCAACATGTAATTGTAAGTCCGGGACCTCAGACAGAATCTCTGAACAGTGAGATCTTTCTTGGTCCTCCATATCCGATAGACACAGGCGGCCAAGAGAACCAAATGGGAGATGCAAACCACCAGGGTCTCTGTGCCACAAGGCGTGTATGCTCCAAAAGCATTCTCCACCACCTTCGACCAGACCCCGTCCTCCACTGGCCGGCAGTACCAGACCACCGGCTTGAAACCCATAGCTGAAGACACCAACCTCCAAATTACTTCACCACTAACACTTCAGTCCGTCTCTGCTTCGCCCCCTCTTCTCCACGCTCAGACAGCTTTTTAGCAAGCAATCTCTCCCTGCAAATCCAAAAATTAGGAAAGATAGAAACCTTTTAGAAAATATCGACCTTTTAGAAACCTTTTATTTTATTAAAAAAATATGATAGAAACCGTACCGAAACCACACAAACTCGATCTATATATATATGCAATCCTTAACCCCAAAGGGAAAACAAAAGAAATGATAAATAAAGATCGTAGCCAAAAAATAAAAAATATAAATTCCAATCCGATTTCTGTTTTATCTACCTTTGGATCAGAGAACGAGTTGGATTTCACTTCCGGTCCCTCTTCCGATCAGAACACGGAGAAATTCCAACAAGAACCGGATCCAGACACAAAACCGAACCATCTCGATCCAAACGAGAGAGAATATGAGATAGAGAGGGAGAGAAGAGCAGAGCTACCTCCGGTGGTAGAGGAGAGAACCTCAGCTGTGGTCCACACGCAGCCAACGAAAGAACCAGCTCTTTCCTCCCTGCCTTTTGTCTTTCTTTTATTCCCGCTTTCGCCCTCGCCCTCGCCCTCGCCCTCGCGATCTCCCCTCTCGTAATCGTAGGATTGGGATCATGGGCAGCCAAAGATAAATCCAAAAGAGTCGCTGCAGATTCCAGCCGTCAGCGCTTACGAAATAAAGCGAGAGAGATTTATCTCTAGGGCTGGTAACGGGACGCATCGTGATTGCCAAAAATAAAATAAAGGTACGGGGTAGGCGGAGACAAAGTCTCATTGCCTATTTGTCCAACCCAGTACCAATATGATTTGCCCGTTCCGATCATATTTCATATGTTAGATTATAAATTGACTTTAATCTAAATTTTAAATTAGGCCTGCGATTTGTATTTTTTAGCCGTCAGCGCTTACGAAATCAAGCGAGAGAGACTTATCTCTAGCGCTGGTAACGGACGCATCGTGATTGCCAGAAATAAAATAAAGGTACGGGGTAGGCGGAGACAGTGTCATTGTCCAACCCAATACCAATATGATTTGCCCGTTCCGATCATATTTCATATGTTAGTCTGATCTAATCCAACCTAATCTGTATATCATCCAGCTTTAATCCAGATTAAAAGAAAGATTTGGACCAAATTCAGCCTAAAAAGTTTTGCTTATATAAATCATCTTCTTCCATATAGATATCCCTTTCGTTCCATTGATTGAATTATCTATTGAACTAATTTTTAAATTTTTTCATCTCAACAACTACATCTCTATTTTTATATATTTACTAAATTATATTTATAGATTCATATTTTATCATAGCTTAAAAATTTAAAAATAATCAATTTTTTCATAAAATTAAAAAAAAAATGAATAAAGATTCGAGTTTAAGTTGATTGTTTTTAATTTTATACAAATTTTAATAATTTATATTAATTATTAATTATTATACTTTGATCATAAAGAGGTAACTGCATACTTTATTCGAACCATAAATTTAATATAATCTGAAACTGAATATTTCAAGTCGGGTGCAGTGATATTTGATCACGATTTGATCTAAATGATCCGCTAAGCCTAGAGATTTTGTTCATCGATCTAATAATCATTGTCCGAATTATCCATATTTCAAATATGAAATTGACTTGATTAAAATAAAGCATGATGTAATCAGATGGGCAAGATCTTTTGCAGATCTATTTGTAACGAAAATGAATGTTGCTTTGGTTTTATGGAGCCCATAAGGTATCCAGCAAAGCTAATATACACTCTTTTACTGCATATTAATCTCTATAGATAGTATATTCTGCAAAAGTAGTTATGTTGTTTATGGGTATGATGGACGGTGGAAGTTGTCTATGCATAGATATGGTATGGGGATATCTTCAAAAAGGGTGATGTATTCAAAAAGGGTGATGTATACTCAATTGACTTCAATGGTTGGTGAGAAAATTTTGCCCTGTCCTCCACCTTCTTGGAGCTGTCTACCAATATTAACCAATTCATTTATCAGCCCAAGGACATCGGACGCGGCACTGGAGCATGGCCATCGATGTGCTACCGGGACCACTGGAACATGCGTACCAAGAAAAAAATCAAGTAGCAAGCTTTTTAGGGGGTTCGACGGGTTGTGTCACGTCCCGAATCAGATCAAGGATTGGCTACGTGACCGGCCACATAATTTTAGATATCTCCTAGAGATCATGCCAGGCCTAACTTTCAATTCAACATCTAAACAATAATAGAGAACAACTTTCCATAAAGATTAACAGAAAATAAAATATAAATAAAATATAAACTCAGGGATTAACACATAAATCCTAGCTCCTCATTGACTGGTCCCAAAGCCCAAATGATCTTCGATATCTGAAACAAAAATATAAGAAAAAAGGGTGAGCTACACAGGCTCGGTAAATTATCAACATCTCCAATATACATACATCAATATGCCACTAATAACAACAAGCATGATACATCATACAACAAGATGTCCAACAATATAATAATATAACCAATAACCTGATGCAAATATGTACACTTAAATGCAACCGACACAGACACGACACGACTATGGATGGCCAACCATTTACTTAACTCTCATAGTCCCTCAGACTATGGCCACGATCGGCCCATGGCTCGTCCCGAAAGAGACTAGATCCTGTGTCACATACCGCTCAATAGTTATGTGCCAGCAATAGCCCTGCTGGAGGCCCAAAAAGAAAACTAGCTCTGAGTATCACACAAGAAACATGCATCCTCTGCATGTGCCCGCCACGCATGGCTAAAATAAGGCAACTAGCTCCTGTGTCACATACCGCTCAACGGTCATGTGCCAGCAATAGCCCTGCTGGAGGCCTAAAAGGAGACTAGGTTCTCTTATGATCATAGTCAGACTAGAGAGCACTCACACCGTTACAATGCACTCACACCAACACAATGCATCCACATCAACACGATCCACGCAATTCAAAGCAATCCCACAATGTATCCACACCAACACAATATACTCACACCAGCACAATGCATCCACATCAACACGATGCATGCAATCCAAAGCAATCCCACAATATACCCACACCAACACAATGTACTCACACCAGCACAATGCATTCACATCAACACGATGCACGCAATCCAAAGCAATCCCATAATGTACCCACACCAACATGATGCACGCAATCCAATGCAATCAAATGCAGATATATTACATATATCTACTAAGTTATAAATATATATATATTGGTATACATATCAGAGGTAAAGATAACTTACCGAAGAGCCTCCACCAACTAGTGCAATCAACATTAAACCGGGTCTTCCAAGATCAACAATGATCCTTTATGAAGCTCTCGCACTGTTTCGCGAATGGCGATGGAGTCTGGTGTAATTCTGAATGAAATGGACAACGTCAATGTTAATTAGCTTATTGCAAACATTCCTCACTTAAACCTCCGTGATCTCTCTCTCTCAACGCCTTCGCCCACACCTGATCCAAACCCTCTCTCTCTCCCCACACGCCCTCACCAAGCCGCCGCCCTCTCCCAACGAAAACCCTCTCTCATCGCCCTCTCCAGACGTCGCTCCACAACCCGCTCCTCCGCCCCCGACGCCCCTCCGCCATCCGCCCGTGACGCCGATCCAGATATGGCCGCCAAGTCCCTGGACAAGATCCGGGAGTTCGCGTCCGACCTTGGCATTCCGACGGAGGTCCTCTGCTTCGCGGAGGTCTCTACAGCCGCTCTTCGCTGCCGCCAAACGGAGGTCCTCTACAGCCGCCTCTTCGCTGCTGCCGGTGATCCTTATCGACAAGATCCGTCCTCGCCGCCGCCTCTGCTACAAAGCCAGCCGACCAGTGGCCCATCTCCGCTCGACGGCGGACTTTACCCTCGATGGCGGACTTCACCCTCAACGGCGGACTTCACCGGCTGACCACTGACCAGTGGCCCATCTCCGCTGTTCCCCCCTCCCCTCACGGCCCCTGTGGCTTTGTCACCCGGTAGTAGCAGCTCTCCATGATCGCCGCTCGCCGACCCTGCCCCGATTGTCCCTACCCAAGCCCGTGCTCGAGAGGAGACAACTCCCGTCCATCGCCTTAGATGCCCACACACAGATGAAGACAGGGGATAGGGCACTTACCGGCGAGGTCGGCGGCGGTTTCAGCAGCACCAGAGAAAGGAATGACCGTCTAAAACAGCCGTGGCACAAGAGGGAAACGCCTGGCACGATCGGCGTCGATCTTCGACGTCCATCGGAGGTGGAGGGTTCGGTTGGAAGAGAGGCACGCGAGAGCCTTTAAAGCCAGAGAAAACCCTTATCCCCCCTGCATCGATCGACCGGCTTCCGCAGCTTCCGTCGATTGTTCTGAAGTCCGGTGCCTAAAGAAATTCCGAACTGAAGTCGGCAACCCAGTTACCGACTTCAGCCCAAATCCGCCTGGATCGAACAGCCGGATGGGCTGGGCCTCACATTCTCCCCTCCTAAAAAAAAAAAATTCATCCTCGAAATTTAAGTCTTCTAAACTCAAAGATGCGCAATCCAAAACTTGTATGATTGAATACTTACAAGTACCATTCTATCCAAATTCAATAATTCCAATAAGAGCATCTCTTCTTCCATCATACACACTTTAAATTAATTCTAATGTTTTAGTCTACCACACTTCCGCTGCGCACTCTGATATAAATTTTCAAATCATCAAATATCTTTCAATATCCTAATTCTACCCCACTCTAACTAAATATGACATCTTGATCTTAAACCTTTGCTCTGATACCATTCTGTCACGTCCCGAATCCAGATCAAGGATCGGCTACGTGACAGGCCGCACAATCCTAGGTATCCCTAGAAATCATGCCAGGCCTAACTTTCAATTCAACATCCAAACAATGATAGGGAACAACTTTCCATAAAGATTAACAAAAATAAAATATAAATAAAATATAAACTCAGGGATTAACACCTAAATCCTAGCTCCTCACTGACTGGTCCCAAAGCCCAAATGATCTTCGATATCTGAAACAAAAATATAAGAAAAAAGGGGTGAGCTACACAGGCTCCGTAAGTTATCAACATCTCCAATATACATACACCAATATGCCACTAATAACAACAAGCATGACACATCATACAAAAGATGTCCAACAATATAATAATATAACCAACAACCTGATGCAAATATGTATACTTAAATGCAACCGACACAGACACGACACGACTATGGATGGCCAACCATTTACTTAACTCTTCTAGTCCCTCAAACTATAGCCACGATCGGCCCATGGCTCGTCCCGAAAGAGACTAGATCTGTGTCACATACCGCTCAATAGTTATGTGCCAACAATAGCCCTGCTGGAGGCCCAAAAGAAAACTAGCTCTGAGTATCACACGAGAAACATGCATCCTCTGCATGTACCCACCATGCATGGCTAAAATAAGGCAACTAGCTCCTGTGTCACATACCGCTCAACGATCATGTGCCAGCAATAGCCCTGCTGGAGGCCTAAAAGGAGACTAGGTTCTCGTATGATCATAGTCAGACTAGAGAGCACTCACACCGTTACAATGCACTCACACCAACACAATGCATCCACATCAACACGATCCACGCAATCCAAAGCAATCCCACAATGTACCCACACCAACACAATATACTCACACCAGCACAATGCATCCACATCAACACGATGCATGCAATCCAAAGCAATCCCACAATGTACCCACACCAACACAATGTACTCACACCAGCACAATGCATCCACATCAACACGATGCACAATCCAAAGCAATCCCATAATGTACCCACACCAACATGATGCACGTAATCCAATACAATCAAATGCAGATATATTACATATATCTACTAAGTTATAAATATATATATATTGGCATACATATCAAAGGTCAAGATAACTTACCGAAGAGCCTCCACCAACTAGTACAATCCAATACTAAACCGGGTCTTCTAAGATCAACAATGATCCTTTATGAAGCCCTCGCACTGTTTCGCGAATGGCGATGGAGTCTGGTGTAATTCTGAATGAAATGGACAACGTCAATGTTAATTAGCTTATTGCAAACATTCCTCACTTAAACCTCCGTGATCTCTCTCTCTCAACGCCTTCACCCACACCTGATCCAAACCCTTTCTCTCTCCCCACGCGCCCTCACCATGCTGCCGCCCTCTCCCGACGAAAACCCTCTCTCGCCGCCCTCTCCAGACGTCGCTCCTCGATCCGTTTCTCAACCCGCTCCTCCGCCCCCGACGCCCCTCCGCCATCCGCCTGTGATGCCGATCCGGATATGGCCGCCAAGTCCCTGGACAAGATTCGGGAGTCCGCGTCCGACCTTGGCATTCCGACGGAGGTCCTCTACTTCGCGGAGGTCTCTACAGCCGCTCTTCGCCGCCGCCGGACGGAGGTCCTCTACAGCCGCCTTTTCGCTGCCGCCGGCGGTCCTTATCGACAAGATCCGTCCTCGCCGCCGCCTCTGCTACAAAGCCAGTCGACCAGTGGCCCATCTCCGCTGTTCCCCCCTCCCCTCACGGCCCCTGTGGCTTTGTCACCCGGTAGTAGCAGCTCTCCATGATCGCCGCTCGCCGACCCTACCCCGATTGTCCCTACCCAAGCCGTGCTCGAGAGGAGACGACTCACATCCATCGCCTTAGATGCCCACGCATATGAAGACAGGGGGATAGGGCACTTACCGGCGAGGTCGGCGACGGTTTCGGCAGCACCAGAGAAAGGAATGACCATCGAAAACAGCCGTGGCACAAGAGGGAAACGCCTGGCACGATCGGCGTCGATCTTCGATGTCCATCGGAGTGGAGGGTTCGGCTGGAAGAGAGGCACGCGAGGAGCCTTTAAAGCCAGAGAAAACCTTTATCTCCCCTTGCGCCGATCGATCGACTTCCGCAGCTTCCACCGATCGTTCCGAAGTCCGGTGCCTAAAAAATTTTGAACTGAAATCGGCAACCCAGTTCCCGACTTCAGCCCAAACCTGCCTGGATCGAATAGCCGGATGGGCTGGGCCTCATCGGTTGACTCGGCCTAGTTTTACCTAACATACAAAAGCGCGTTTTTGTGATTAGCAGGCCCTCTGGGACCCCATGCCGCTCTTCGCTACAATACGTTGTGAGACGCCATCGGTCTTGCACTTTAAGAATATTTTTATGCCCGAATTGTATTGGCCGACCAACTCATTGATAATGTGTTTCAACTAAAATTCACATACATATATTTAATGGCTTTCATGAAGAATAATTCAAAATATTGTACAACTTTAGATGATATTATTAAAAAAATTGATGATCATCAAATAATATATATCTTATATAATATGATACATGCTAATAAATTATCTTAATTGATGGTTATTCATATCTTAACGATAGCCATCCTTGACCTGATGCCGCCGTTGATAAAGAAATTGATTTATATTTTTGTTCTATTTGAAAAATATTTAAAAAAATATAAAAGCTGTATATAAGTATAATCTCCATCGATGATGAAAATTATAATGTCATCGTGGCCACTTTGTATCATTTCCATGTCTAGAGATATCATAAATAAATAAATGATTGAAATACTAGAAGTGTAAGATGGCTCGTACCGATTCATTTTGAAGTAGTTATAGCAAGTTTAAGAAAGCTCGAGGAAACACCTCTAACAATAGCATCACAAGCTTTCTTAATTCCTCGAAAGGAACAGCCGGTCTAACCATGCACACATGGGCGATAGCTGATAACTGGGCCCAACTCCTATAAAACTGCTGTGAGGGTCAAATTAAGTGGGCTGCTGGTATTGGACATTGATGTCACTGGTAACACCTACTCGGTATCCTAGCAAAGTCCAGGATTCCAACGGCAAAGAGGACCTTAACTTCTTATATAAATTTTTTGGTTGAGCCGGTCATAAATTGAACCATGAGCAAATCGAAATTGACAATGTTAGGATCCAGGTAATTAAACCTTTTATTTTTTTAATAAAGAATATTTTTTATTACTTCATGAATACGAAGCATGGGAAAATCTAGTTCCAGCTAAATATATAGATCAGGGCAAACTTTTATATTCCATATTAAATATTGATTTTAGATTTCAGATCCTTCACTTTTTATTATCTATAGTTTAACCATGCAATACCTATCATTGCATCTGATATTGTAGTATCAACTTGCTCTTATATCAATTATTATGTACCAATTATATTGATACTATTCTTGTCGGGAGATCACTCGCACAGAATATGAATTGTCATTTTTAGAATCATAATTGTCGGTGTCGATACTGTAAGAGAAAGAATAATAGAAAAAATAAAATAAAAGACACAAATAATTTGGACATGCATGATTTTACTATAAGAAAGATAAACTTTCAAAATTGAAAACTTTTACTCTCAACCACGTATAAGCTCTCAACAAGAAATCCTAAAATCTCCTTGACCAGCTCTCAACTCAACCACTCTCTAAAGATCTTTCACCATTTTTTTGATCCTCATAACTAGCCTAGTCCTTTATCTATATTTTTATAGCTTTTAGTGGAAAGAGTGTCCACCAAGAGTCAACGGTCCAAACTGCGTCCAAATCGGAATCTTGTAGCCTCTCTCTAATTCGAAGTTGAACTCCATATCATTCATGGCCATCGATCTACCTTTGATCACACCAACACTATGCTAGATCTACTACATGTTGCAAATTGTGCTACGAATAACATCTGCCATCTGATCATCACGGGACATGTGCACAGCCATCGGATCCTCGCACAAATCATGTTGCACCACCAGATTTTCTCCCTGGATCGCTCCTTATTGCACCCTTTAGTAGACCACCTCGAACACCAATGAGCTAAAGGAACTATCGCTCGTGCTGGGCTGGTGCCCATGCCTATGCACCGCATGCCAAGCTGGGTTGCGTGCTTGCATGCGCACCACTGGCCATGTTAGGAGGTAATGCCCTCCTCACTTTTTTTCCTATAAAATGATCCTACTGCCATGCAATACCTTCAGGACTCCATCATTGATTTTCCACGTGTAGCCGTTTGAGTCCAATTTACTAAGAAAAAATAGATTTCTATGAAAATTGGGTATGCATCGGATCTCGTCTAGTATCTTCTCTATCCCATCATATGCCTCTAAGCTGATTATCCAGATGCACTCAATCACACAGCTTGATTTGTCTGGCAAGTGTATGTAATCCTCTCTACTCTCTAGAGAGTTGAACAGCTCCGTCCTAAAACAAATATGGTGTGGACAGGTATAATCTAATATCCAGTGGAAAGAAGGGAATACCTTATCGGATTCCATAAGTACATCACTGATGTTTCTATCACCGTTATCATTAGTATTGACTCTGTTATTGATTTTGATGATAAGCAAAATGGTTAAGTATAAGTTGAGTACTAATGGTTTCCTTGAAGTGTGTTTTTATTGAAAAAGGTGCTCACAAATTTGAAGAAGCTTGTTTGATTGAAAAAGCCAAGTTTACATGAAAAGAATTGCTCAAAAAAAGACTTGGAATATCAAAGATTGCTTGAATGGTCAATTGAATTAAGTATAAATGAGTTTCAGCACAAGTTAAGACTTTTCTGTGAAGATTTCAGAGAGGTGTCGACTCAAAATGTCGACACATGACACCAAGTGTCGACACATGGAGGTGAAGTATCGACTCAAGCCGGTATGCAAAGTATGTTTCAAATGGCACGGTTGCAGTGTCAACATATGGACTTGAAGTGTCGACTCAAAGTGTCGACACATGGATAGCTCATCGCCTGAGATTTTCAAGCTACATAATTTGTTGAAAATGAAGCATTGTCGAAGTGTCGACACAAGGAAGCAAAGTGTTGACTCAAAGTGTCGACTCAAAGTGTCGACTCACCTGAGGAAGTGTCGACATATCTGAGATTTCCAGAGAACCAGATTCAAAATTTTTGAACTAGGTGTCGACTCAAGAAATTCAAGTATCGACCTGAAGTGTCGACTCACAGCTTGAAATGTCGACACATGGAGTTCTGGGAACAGTAACGACTAGTTTTTCAAGCACAGAACTCGACCCTTTTGTCCTCTAACGGCTAGTTTTTCAAGTCTAACAGCTAAAACAGGATTTGAGGGCTTGGAGAAGTATTTATATGCTCCAAATCAAATCAAATTGATAATTATTAAATACCATTGATGATAATGAAATAAGAGCATTCAAGAGAGAAAAAGAGAGCTTTAACTCCTATCCATTGAAGATTCAACCACTCTCAAGCAAAAGCAAGCCTCCAAGTATTTAAGAGCCTTCAAGAGCATTAAAGATACTCTATTCTTGAGCATTCTAGAGGTTTCAACAAGTTCAAAGCACTTCTACATCGAGCTTCAAAGAGATACCCGCTTTATTTTAGAAAGCTTAATTTGTTTCATTACTTCAAAACTCTATTTGTTGTAAGGATTCTTGGTTAGCCTATTGTAAAACCAAGGAAGGTTATTAGTGAGCCTTTGAAAATCAATTAGGTTCTTGGTTAGCCCAAAAAACTAAGGAAGGTTGGTAATTAGCCTGTAAAATCATTTAGGTTCTTGGTTAACCCTTAAAACCAAGTGAGATTTTGACTTGTTAGCCTTGTGAAAACAAGTTGGGTTTTTGATTAGTGAGCTCACAAAACTAATCAATTGTAATCGGTGTGATTATAGTGAATTCCCAAGAAAATCTTGGGGAGTGGATGGAGGTGCATTGGATAGCACCGAACCACTATACTTCTTAGTCTTTGTGGTTGATTGATCTCTCTACTTGCTTTTCATTTATTGCTCTTTATTTCTGCTGCAATTTAATTTAAGAGCATTACATTTGAATTCATAGTACCTTGCTCATTTAATTATTGGAATGGATTGCATTACATTGTATCAAGTAAATATTTTTTGAGACACAATTCACCCCCCCTCTTGGGTTGCTTACTGGGCAGCAAGTGGTATCAGAGCCCTGTTCTCAGTATATAGGCTTTACCACCTTGAGTAAAGATCTATGGCAGTCCCAATTGGTACTAGCGTAGTTGAGGGTCAAGCCTCAAATAGACCTCAATTTTTCAATGGATCAAATTATACATATTAGAAAACTAGAATGAGAATTTACATACATTCTATTGATTATTGATATGGCTAGATCGCTGACGTGGGATGGGCAAACTGACGTGGAGTCCCTATCAGACGCCATGCTGGATTTTCAACATGGACCCCTTCGCTGAGCTGAGCTCCCCCGGAGCGACGGGGTCGCCCGCCGGAGCCGAGCTCCATCCTCCGCCAGGTCGGTTCCCGTCGGGTCGAGGACGCCTAGGCCGGAGCTGAGTACAAGTCCCCATCCAAGGCGGACCCGTTAAGGTCGAGCCCCGTGGTCAGGAGTCGAGCTCAAGTCTTCTTCGCCATGAGGAGCCCCTCCGAGGTCAGATCCCCTGGTGGGCGGCACCCCACCCACCTCCGTGAGGTCGAGCTCGTCCGAAGCCGAGTTTCGTTGGTCTGAAGTCGAGCTCAGCCCTCCTCCGCCCAGCCGAGCCACCTCGAGGTGAGCCCCTCGGAGGCGGGCCCCACCTTTCCAGCTCGGTCCCCAGCTCGGGCAGAGGCGCCAACAACCAAGGGAGCGGCGCCTCCTCTCCAAGGATAACGGTGAACCTCTCGAGGGTCGTACAGCAGTGCCCGCCATGCCGCCATTAATGCCCACGGCTGTCACCCACACTAGAAGGAAAGGGAGCTCACATCAAAATGCCATGCTCCCCGCCAACCTGCCGTACCACCAGGAAAAAGATCCGACTGGATAGCACGAGTCCCGAGGGTGACGACCTACCGATCGAGGTCTAGCCAGGCTTCTAGGAAAGGGGCAAGTAGAAGGATGTCAGAGCGTATGGAAGCTTTTTCGTCTATCTGACAGGAGAGGTATCCCATCTACGGCATGATACCTCGTCGCACATGTCTGATGAACGGGGAGATCCCGAGGCAAGCCAAAGTAAAAAACCCAGCCAGAGTAAGCCAAAAGTAAGTAAGCAAAGAAACAAGGAAGAGAGGCCAGACAGGAGGATTCTACCACCTCGGCCATCACCTCTCCCAGCTCACTCTCATTTTCATACACACTACACTCACTCCTCCTGGCATGGAGCTCATCCCGAGGGGCTCAACTAGGAAGATCTATTCTCCTGGATCGTCACTGACTTGACGTCGGAGCGCCCCACCGGAATTCCTGGCCCGGGTCACTGATGTTGTTTCTTGCAGGTCCCAAGGCACCGGAGGCATCCCGAGTAGGCAGAGCGCGACCCTCGATGCCACTAGTAGCTACGGGCCACGACGATCCGGGTGGCAACAGATTGACGTACTAGGCAGGGGCGGCCATAACGATTTTCGATCCGGTTCAAGCCCCACTCAGATAGTTTGTCGGGAGGATGGTGACCAATCGGGCAAGGGAGCCTCTCCCAGCCGTGCAGAAGAGTCCCCTTCCTACGGGAACCTGCACGGTCTGAGGATGGAGCCACCCACCCCGGTTCAACCGCCTCCGCTAAAAGTCTAGCTGACCGCACTTGCTCAGCAGATGCACACTCTTACTACAGCAGTGCGCCAGCTCCAACACCAGCATCAGTCCTGGCTACTCACCAGTAGCCAGAGACCCCCATGGCCTATGCCGTAGCACCCCGTGACAGCCTGCATTCCTTCCATAGGAGGCCTTCACAGCCGCGGGCCGTTATAGACCCTCGGGGTAGTCATCAAACTCTGGTAAAGCGATGATAGGCTGGGTCCGCTGACGAAGAGAGCTGCTCACCACACCTTGACCGCGGGGCATCTAAACCCTGCCAAGATAGAAAGGGCAAAGCCCCTTGTCACGGGCACCACGCACCCGCGTCACCTTCCCCGCCTCTCTTAGCAGAGGGGTCGACGGATGAAGCCATCAGCGCATGGTGGAGAAGCGCCTAGAGGAGCATGACCGCAAACTGGCGGAGCTATCCCACCGGTTTGCTAACTTGCCTGGCTCTGCTAGCGAGCCAGCGGGCTATGACGTCTGCTCCACATTCTCCCAGGAGATCCAAGCAGAGCCGATTTCCCGCCGGTTCCGTATGCCGCAGGTGGATCCTACGATGGGACCACCGACCCCTTGGACCACCTGGAAAGCTACCGGGCCTTCATGAGGGTCCAGGGGGCCACTGACGCTCTCCTATGCATCACCTTTCCTGCTACTCTCCAGAAGGTGGCTCGGGCGTTGCCCAGGTGGTTTCCCAAGAGGGAGGTGAATTAGGATAATAAAAACTTTAGCAAGTATGTGTAATTTAAAATCCTTTTAGTGTTATGGTGAAATATGCAATGCGGAAGCAAAGTAAATAAATGCAATGAAGTTAAACAAGCACAAACACAAGATATTTAGAGTGGTTCGAAGCAACCCGCTCCTACGTCCACTATCCAAGATACCACTTAGGATTTCCACTATATTCTTCCTAGAATATAGTTGGATTATTTTAACAGGCTCACAATCCAAACCTATACACTTTGGTTTTACCGGGATCAACAAAGAAAACCCGCACTTGGTTTTAACACAGGCTAACCAAGAACCTAACTCCCTTTAGTTTTTAGAACCAGGCTCACCAAAGAAACCCAAACTTGGTTTTCACAGGCTCACAAAAAATCCAAAACAAAAACAAGAAAAATAAACAAGTAAATAATGCAACACAAAATACAAACTCCCAAAGTGTAGATGGTTGCCGCTTTAGCTCGTTGAATGTAGCTCTTCTAAGCTCTCCTCTTTCTTCAAATAAAACTTCAAGAGTTGTGATAGGAAGTGAAGAACCCTCTCTTGAATTTGAATATTGAAACTCTCTCCAAAATCTGAAATATAAACTTAAAAAACCCTTTTTCTTCAATTTCTCTTCCCCTCTTCAATCACTCTTCTTTCTCTTCACTTTGATCCATCATATATAAGTTTTGGAAGTGTTCCTATGTTGTTTTGACCGTTGGAGTGCCTTGGGAATCGAAATATGACAATTTAGAATCGTTGGAATGAAGAAAAATAATTTCTGCAACTAGTCATTGGAGTGCCAAAACCCGTCACTCGAGTCAGCTCGAGCTGGACGAGTCGACTCGAAGTCTCAGTCAAGAAAACACAAACTCTGGACGAGTCGGCTCTTATGGATCAAGTCGGCTCGAGTAATTACAGTTCTACCATTCTGGAGTCATTATGATTGAATAATTACAGTTTTGCCATTCTGAAAGAGTTGGCTCTTGATCCATGAGTCGGCTCGAGCTGAACTTCTTCAAATGCTTCTAAACCACTCCAAACTTCTTCCAAACTTCTTCTAAACCATTTCAAACATCTTCTAAACCTATGATACTTTGCAAAAACAATCTTTACAAGGATAATTAGTAACATAATCATGCATCAATATTTTGTAATCATCAAAATCAATCATAGGGTTAACATCGGTATGATTCGCCCGCCTTGAGCCAAAAAGCATCAACTCCTTTGCCCAGCTGGGGCAGAGGTTCATGGCTCACTTCAATGCCTATTGGAAGATGCCACGGGAGGTGGATAGCCTCTTCGCCATCAGGCAGCAAGACCGCGAGCTGCTACGGGACTACGTGGCTCGCTTCAAGGCTGCCGCGTTGGAGATCTACAACCTAGAGGAGCCGGTCGCAATGCTAGCTCTGAAGCGAGGGCTCAGGACCTCTCGCTTGATCTACTCGCTTGACAAGAAGCCCCCGAAGACTTACTCCGAGCTCCTCTCTCGAGCTCAGAAGTACATCCACGTCGAGGAGATGGATCGTACAAGGCGGGAGCTCGATGAGAAGTCGCTGAAGAGGCCGGCACCCACCGAGGTGCCTGGGGCACGAAGGCCTGGACCGCCAGCTCAGAGCTCCTGGCCGGGACCGCCAACTCAGAGCTCCCGGCCGGGACCAAGGCCAAGAAGTGCTCCCATCTCTGAGAGGAGTTGCACCCCTCTCCTCGCCCCGAGAACGAAGATCCTCATAGAGATCGAAGGCGAGACCTATCTGAGGCGCCCACCACCATTGAAGCTATCCTTTAGCCGTGACAAGATGAAGTACTGTCGTTTCCACCGTAACCATGGCCACGACACCGAGGAGTGCCGCAATCTCAAATGGAAGATCGAAGAGCTCATCAAGAGGGGCTACCTCGGAAGATATGTGGGGGGCAGACTTCAACCAGAATCTCAGGTGCTCGTCGCCCTCCCACCAGTCCCGGTGGTCAACAATTGCCCTACCGAGAAGCCGGTGGGGATGATACGCTAGGGAGCCGAGCGCGCGTCCAAGAGGGCCCGGGGGGCAGGGCATCCTGATGTTGTTCTCCCCTTTATGAGGGAAAGGAAAGACAGGAAGAGAAATGTAAATAATGATGCTGTGATCATCGATATGACGATCGCAAAGCATCTTGTAAAACGCATCATGGTAGATAGTGGAAGCTCCATGGATGTGCTTTTCTACGATGCCTTTTCCAGGATAAATATTTTCTCTGTTCAGCTCAAGCTTGTACATATCCCCCTTGTTGGTTTCACGGGAGACTCCGTAAGGGTGGAGAGAGAAATCACTCTCCCAATCACTATCGGGACCCCACCTCGGCAGAGTACCGTCATGATAACATTCACGGTTGTCAGGCTTCCTTCGCCTTACAACATGATTTTGGGCCGACCTGGGCTCAATCTCCTCGACGCTGTTGTCTCTACTAAGAGATTGCTCGTACAATTCCCAACCCCTTGTGGTATGGGGGAGATGAGGGATACGCCCCAGCCAGTGCAGCACTGCTTCCAAACCCTCCCCGGGGCCTGGGCACCCGAGGAGGACTCCAAGGCAGACAAGCTCGACCAGAGGGTTCAGGACCCCAGGGGAGGCCCGGCCGAGCGCCTACTTTCTTACCAGCTTGGGGCCGACCAGACGAAGACCGTGCAGATCGGGGCCTAGCTATCCGAGAAGGAGACGCCTCCGCTATTGGAGTTCCTGTGGGCGAACGTAGATGTGTTCGCCTGGACAGCGATGGACATGCCAGGTATTCCTCTTGAAATCATCACCCACAAGCTCAACATCGATCCGAAGCACAGACCGGATCAACAGAAGAAGAGAAGCTTCGCCCCAGAAAGGCAGGTGGCCATCAACGAGGAAGTGGAGAAACTTTTGGTCGCCGGCTTCGTCTGGGAGGTGCAATACCCGAGCTGGCTGGCGAATGTGGTGATGGTGAAGAAGAACAATGGCAAGTGGAGGATCTGTGTAGATTACACTGACCTCAACAAGGCATGCTCAAAGGACAGCTTCCCATTATCAAAGATAGATCAGTTGGTGGATGCCACCTTAGGGCACAGGCTGCTCTCCTTCATGGATGCATTCTCCGGGTACAATCAGATCTAGATGCACCCGGGGGACGAAGAGTACACTCCTTCATTACCGACCGAGGGACATACTGCTACAGGATGATGCCCTTTGGCTTGAAGAATGCTTGAGCCATGTACCAACGTTTGGTCAACAAGGTCATCAAGGACTAGATTGGCCGAAACGTGCAAGTGTACGTGGACGACATGCTCGTTATGAGCAAGTCGAGCTCAAACCACGTCACCGACCTCGTCGAAGCCTTTCACAATCTCTAGAAGTACCAAATGAAGCTTAATCCGGCAAAATGTGCTTTCGGGGTGGCGGCTGGAAAGTTCCTCAGCTTCATGGTCACCCAGAGAGGCATCGAAGCGAACCTAGAGAAGGTTCAGGCAATCCTTGATATGGAGCACCCGACATCCAAGAAGCAAGTTCAATGTTTGACAGGGAGGGTCGCAGCCTTAAGCCGGTTCATCTCGAGGTCGGCTGACCACTGCCTCCCTTTTTTCAAGGCATTGCGCAAAATGCATGACTTCACCTGGACTGAAGTGCAAAACAGCCTTTGAAGAGCTGAAGGAGTTCCTGGCCTCTCCACCTCTGCTATCCAGATCGGAAGAAGGAGAAGAGCTCCTACTCTACCTGGCGGTTACACCCGGGGTTGTCAACTCGGTCCTTGTCCTCACAGATCAGGATGGATCTCAAAAGCCGGTGTACTACACCAGCAAAATCCTCCGCGATGCAGAGATCAGGTATACCCACTCCAAGAAACTTTTTTTTATACTAATCATGTCTGCTAAGCGCCTCAGGCCCTACTTCCAAGCGTATCCCATCACGGTCATGACCGATCAGCCGTTGAGGACCATACTAGGCCACCCTGAAACTTCCGAGAGACCGGCTAAATGGTCCCTGATGCTGAGCGAGTTCGACATCGCATACCGGCCGAGGTCATCGCAGAAGGCCCAAGTCTTAGCCGACTTCGTGGTCGAATGTACAGGGCCCCCCGAGGAGCTAGAGCGGACGGCCTTGGAGAGCTAGACTGCGCCCGAACCATGAGAGGACCCTTGGATCCTCCACGTGGATGGTGCCTCCAATTCCGGTGGAACCAGAGCGGGCCTCATCCTCGCCAATTCCGACGGAGTGGTGACGGAATGCGCTCTCCGCTTCAAGTTCGCCGCCACGAACAACCAGGCGAAGTACGAAGCGCTCCTTGCGGGCCTAAAGGTATCCCGTGAATTAGGCGTCGAAAGCCTAAAGGTTTTCACCGACTCCCAACTGGTTGCCAGACAAGTCTCCGAAGAGTATGAGGCCCGAGATCCCCAAATGGTGAAGTACCTGGAGAAGGTTCATTCGAGCACAGCAAGCTTTCGTTACTTCCGTATTTTCCACATCCCTCATGGAGAAAATGCTCGTGTGGATACACTGTCGAGGCTCGCAACCCTATCGGACTCATCCCTGGGGCGCGCATACGTTGAGTATCTCGAGAATCCAAGCTACGAGAGCCCAGAGGAGGTGCAACAAGTAGCCCATGAGCCGAGCTGGATGGACAAGTACATTAAGTACATCCAAGATGGCCTCCTACCAGGGGATCGCAGAGAAGCCGGCCTGATCAGAAGGAAGGCCACCCATTTTGTTCTAATGGACAGTCATCTCTGCCACCGATCTTACTCCTACCCACTCTTGAAGTGCCTCAGACCCACAGAGATAGCCTTCATGCTCCGGGAGATAGACGAGGGCCTCTATGAGAAACATGTAGGGGGGAGGACCCTGGCATACAAGGCTCTTCTCCAGGGATACTTCTGGGAGATGATGAGGGAAGACGCCACCGACTTCGTCAAGAAGTGTGATAAATGCCAACGCCATTCCCACATACAGCGCCTGCCGGCTGCACCGATCTCCCAGTTATCATCCCCTGGCCTTTTGCACCATGGGGGATGGACATTCTGGGACCATTCCCCACCGTGCCAGGGCAGCGAAAGTTCCTGCTAGTGGCGATCGACTACTTCACCAAGTGGGTCGAAGCGGAGCCACTAGCTCGGATTACAGAAGCCAATGTTTGACAATTCTTCTAAAGTTTGTCATCTACCGCTTCAGACTCTCCAATTGCATCATCATCGACAACGGGCGGCAGTTCGACAACCGGGACTTCGAAGGGTTCTGCGCCGAACACGGCATCCAACATAGGTTCATCTCGGTAGCTCATCCCTAGATAAATGGAGAAGCCGAGGTGACCAACCAGACCATCCTCCAAGAACTTCGTACCAGGTTGGACCAAGCGAAAGGCAAATGGACAGAGGAACTTCCAAGCATCCTGTGGGCCTACCACACAATGCCCAGAATGGAAACGGGTGAAACACCCTTCAACATCGTCTTCGGCGCTGAAGCGGTAATCCCAATCGAGCTCGGTGTGCCCACGCTGCGGGTGCAGCAGTATGACGAGATGCAGAATTCGGTGCACCTCCTGCTCAATCTAGACCTCCTAGAAGAAATAAGGGACAAAGCCCGACTCGGATAGTGGCATATCAACAACGGGTCGCCCGATATTGTCATCTACCGCTTTGGACTCTCGCCAAACTAGGAAGGCCCTTATAAAGTGGCTGAGGCCCTCTCACATGGGGCCTACTATCTCGAGGACCTGGATGGCGCCAGGTTCCCCCGAACATGGAATGCTTGTAATTTGAGGAGATACTATCAGTAATGTAAGTTTTTCCTCCATTAGAAATAAAGACTTTCCTTTGCACAACGGGTTATTTGCCTTGCAGAAATGTCGCTGCCCGGGGCCCAGCTCTCTGGGAGGCCTGCCTCGAGCCTAGCTCCAAGGCATCCAAGCCCGAAAAAAGTCCTCCGGCACCAAGACCTGAGAAGCCCTCAGGCACTCAAGCCTCGAGCCTAGCTCCAAGGCATCCAAGCCTGGAGAAAAGTCCTTCGGCACCAAGACCTGAGAAGCCCTCAGGCACTCAAGCCTTGAGCCCAGCTCCAAGGCACCCAAGTTTGGAGAAAAGTCCTCCGGCACCAAGACCTGAGAAGCCCTCAGGCACTCAAGCCTCGAGCCCAGCTCCAAGGCATCCAAGCCCAGAGAAAAGTCCTCCAGTACCAAGACTTGAGAAGCCCTCGGGCACTCAAGTCCGGAGCCCAGCTCTCCAGCCAGCATGTCTCCGAGCCCAGCTCCAAGATGGCAACTCCTGAGCCATGTCCTCAGGCATCCAAATCCGAAGCCCAACTCTCCGGCCAGGACGTCTCCGAGCCTAGCTCCAAGATAGCGACTCCTGAGCCATGTCCTCAGGCATCAAAACCCGGAGCCTAGCTCTCCGACCAGCACGTCTCCGAGCCCATCTCCGAGATGACAACTCCTGAGCCCCGACCTTAGGCACTCAAGCCTCGAGCCCAGCTCCAAGGCATTCAAGACCTGAGAAGCCCTCAGGCACTCAAGCCCGGAGCCACCATTCTCCAGCATCAGAGTCGCGAGCCCAGCTCCAAGATAGTGAGGCTCGAGCCCATACAAGATGGAGCTCCCCTTTCCAGCCTCCCCGCATTGAAAGAAAAAAGAAAAGAAAAGAAAAGGGAGGAGAAGGGGGGAGGAGAGAAAACATTCACACCACGAGAAGAAGAAAAAGCCGTATTGGCCAAACTATTTTTCATTACTTGAAAGAAATACATTACATTATCCCCCGGGCCCTGACAAGCCAGGCAGCCTGGTCCAACAAAAAGAAGAAAAATTCCTACAAGGAGTCCTACCCTATTAAGCCGGCTCCTTCCCTGGGTGGTGCACGGCTGTGACTTCCCCCTCCTCCACCTCTGTTATGGGGGCACCTTCCTGAGCGACCTTCGCTGGAGGGGCTGGTTCAGTTGCTGACGCCACCGGGACCGACTCAGCTGTCTCCACCTGTGGCACTGGTTCGACCGTCGTCACCACCAAGGTCGGCTTGACATGGCCAGGTGCCTCTGGGGCCACCTCTAGGAGAGGCACGGCTGGAGCAGCTCCTTGCCCCGCTGCAGCCATCGCCGGAGCGGCTCCCTACCCCGCTGCAGCCACCGTCGGAGTTGGAGCCTTCTTGCCAGGACCCCGGAGCATGGCCAATCGCTCCTCGAAGAGGATCCCCCGTAGCTGAGTGCGGTAGTAGGTGAACCCCTTGGCAAAGGAGTCTGTCGCCACCTCCTTGAAGTCCTTTATGTATTCGGGGGAGGCCTTGAAAGTGGCCACCGCATCGGCAGCCTCCTTCCTTGCGACCTCCGCCCGGCACCTCGCCTCGGCCAGCTGCTCTCCCACGCGCTTGGCCTGGCATATCATCACCACCATTCCCTTCTCGGCGGTCTCAGTAGAACGGGTGGTGGCGGTAGCCTTCTCCTCCGCCTCCGCGGCCCTCTTCTCAGCGGCCGTCGCTTTCTTCTCAGCAGAGGCGGCCCTTTCCCTTGCCACCTCTGACTCGGCCTGGAGCTCCTTCAACCGGGACTTCTTCAACTCGAGCTCTCCATCGAGCTCCTTCTTGATCCGGGCGACGTCAGCGACCTCGGCCATGAGGCTCTTAACCTTTAGGTTAGCCTCCCGGGTCTCCTCTTCCTTCCGACCCGCCTCGGTCCTCAGGGACTCGAGCTCCGCCTATCGCCCCTTGTCTCTTTTGGCCCAGTTATGGTAGTAATCTCAGATGAGGATCAGTTCTCTGCCTTGCTGCATCAAAGAAATCCCATCAGCTACAATGCTAAAGGAGGTCAGAAGCAATAAAGATGGGCGAAGAGGAACTTACAGCATAGAGGTTGGCGAAGGACAAGCTAACGACGTCGCCCAGAAGTCTCCAGCTCCCTTCTTGCCGATCGCAGGACTGGACTGAGAAGTCCATCATCCGCTCGGCGAGGCTTGGGTCCTTTATCAAGGAGCGTTGGGCCCCAACCGGAAAGGGACTTGGCAATAGTCCCTATCTCTCTTTTTTGCTGACTCGGATCCCTCGATGGTGGAGGGTGCCTTCAATGCCAATTATGAGCTTGGCGTCACTTCGGACCGCACTTGGGGCGCCAGCCTCGCTTCTTTCGGCTCCCCGTCCTCCTCGATGTCAACGACCTCCGGAGGGGGGGCTCCCACCCTGGCGACAATGGCAGCCGATCTGGCCTAGACGACCACCTCGGGCTCGGGCACCGGGGCCAGGTCATGCTGCCCTAAAGGCTCTAGGATGGGCTCAGCCACCCTCTTCCACCTTCGTTCAGAAACCGGCGTGTTTGGCCTGGCCTGCACCGGCCTCGCACCATCATCGGCATGAGCCCTCTTCGGAGCAGGCTCGCTGGCTTCAGCTGCATGCTCTCATTCCTCGGAGAACGAGAGTAGCTCATCCATGGAGAATTTCATTCCTGCACCAAAGAAGACACATCAATCCCAAGTTTTTTTAAAAAAAAAAAAGAGAAGAAGAAAAATGAAGAAAGAAAAAGGGAAGGGGTGGCCAAGTCGAACTCACCCGACTCCTGCGTCGAGTCAACCCCGGCCTTGTGGAGATTCCGCTCTGATAGCAGGACCTCAAGCGAGGGGATCTCGGCCGATCTGAGCATCTCGTATAGGTCAAGGTCGGCTGCTTTGACGGAGGAGTTCCTATTGGGAGATTGATCTAGGTCGCTCCAAACCCAGTCGATCCCTTCGACCGAGGCAAAGAAATACCTACTCTTCCATCAAGGGATGGAAGAGGGGAGCTCAAACCTAATGCCCCGAGGGCATGAAGAAAGAGACCACCATCCCTTCTCGGTAGGGTGGCGTTTCAGGGTGAAGAAGGTCCTGAATAGGGAGAAACGGGCAACGATCCCATAGAAGTGACATAGAACGATGAAACAAAAGATCATTCTGATGGCATTGGGGACCAACTGGGCAAGAACAAGGCGGTAGTTGGCCAGAAAGGAGAGAAAGAAAGGATGGACAGAAAATTGGAGACCCCCGACGAAGGCCTCCTCATAGAAAGCAATCCGCTGAGGGCCACTAGATGTGACCCGCTCCTCCGGACGAGGAACTGAAAGGTGGATGGACTCGGAAATGTCGTAGGCACCCCGGATGGTCGCGAGATCCTTGGCGGTGATCACCAAAGCAATCCCTCTGGGACCTGTCGACCGAGAAGGTTCAGGTTCAGGAACAAGAGCAGGGGGAGGAACAGGAAGGAGAGCCAAGAGAGGTGGGGGAGCAGCCCCGGGTTCCCTAATAGCTACAGGACTGTAGGAAGGTCTCCTATTGAACTCATAGTGTGTTGCCTCCCTTTCCTCATCGGAGGAAGAAGGAGTCCTCGGCCGGGAGGGTCCGACCTTGGCTTGGCAGGAAGGATGAAAGTTCGGGCCAAAATGGTCCATGGAAGAAGAAGAGAAGGATGAAGGAAGACCTACAATGACCCCTAGTCGACGAGGAGGGAGAAGAAGAAGGAGCTAACCTGCTAAGAGTCTAGGAGGATGATAGTAGCTGAAGAAGGAGGAGAGGACCTTTGTATGACACCGGGTGTGAAAGATTTGAAAGAAAGTAAGTCTCGAAAAACTTACCCTTCTTTTCGAGGCAACCTACGCCCGACCGTACCGTTACGGCTTTTCAAAGAGACACTCGCCACATGTCACCGATCGATGGGGCCAGCACTTCAATCCGACCATGGTTTCTCTGACTTCTGTGCCTGCCATAACTGCTCCTCAGATGTGACCGCGTGGCACCCTCGCACAGGCTCGAAGGACCACCGTGCGAAGCGCTACCGATATCGGTCATTATTATACCAGATTTCTTCGCCTTTCCATGTCAGCACTGCAATTACTCCCTTCGCCCCAAGCACCGTGCGCCAACGAGCCTCGGGAGTGGGGGGCAAATGATGTGGCTATATCACTGACATGGGGTGGGCAAACTGACGTGGAGTCCCCATCAGACGCCATGCTGGATTTTCAACATGGGCCCCTTCACCGGGCTGAGCTCCCCCAGAGCGATGGGGTCACCCACCGGAGCTAAGCTTCATCCTCCGCCAGGTCAGTTCCCGCCAGGTCGGGGATGCCTAGGCCGGAGCCGAGTACAAGTCCCCATCCAAGGCGGACCCCTTAAGGTCGGGCCCATGGTCAGGAGTCATGCTCAAGTCTCCTCCGCCACGAGGAGCCCCTCCGAGGTCAGATCCCCTGGGCTGGGCGGCACCCTGCCCACCTCCGTCAGGTCGAGCTCGTCCGAAGTTGAGTTATGCTGGTCCGGAGTCGAGCTCAGCCCTCCTCCGCCCAGCTGAGCCACCTCGAGGCGAGCCCCTCAAAGGCGGTCCCCACCTTTCCAGCTCGGTCCCCAGCTCGAGCAGAGGCACCAACCACCAAGGGAGCGGCACCTCCTCTCCAAGGACAATGACGAACCTCCTGAGGGTCGTACAGCAGCGCTCGCCATGCCGCCATTAATGCCCACAACCGTCACTCATACCAGAAGGAAAGGGAGCTCATATCAAGATGCCATGCTCCCTGCCAACCTGCCGTACCACCAGGGAAAAGACCCGACCGGATAGCACGAGTCCCGAGGGCGGCGACCCGCTGATCGAGGTCCAGCCAGGCTTCCAGGAAAGGGGTACGCAAAAGGAATGTCAGAGCGTATAGAAGCTTCCCCGGCTATCTGACTGGAGAGGTGTCCCGTCTATGGCACGATACCTCGTCGCACATGTCTGACAACATGGGAAGATCCCAAGGCAAGCCAAAGTAAAAAACCCAGTCAGAGTAAGCCAAAAGTAAGCAAGCAAAGAAACAAGGGAGAGAGGCCAGATAGCAGGATTCTACCACCTCGGCCATCACCTCTCCCAGCTCACTCTCATTTCCATACACACTACACTCACTCCTCCTAGTGTGGAGCTCATCCCGAGGGACTCGACCAGGAGGATCTGTTCCCTGGATCGTCACTAACTTGACCATCGGAGCACTCCCACAGGAATCCTCGGCCCGGGTCACCGACGTTGTACTTCTAGTTGATGGTTTGAAGCATAATCTTTTAAGCATTAGTCAATTTTGTGATAAAGGTTTTCAAGTCATTTTTAAATCATCTTATTGCATGATTGCTAGTCCGGATATAAATGGAGTACAATTCATTGGAAAAATGCATGAAAATGTTTATTTGATAGATTTGGATGATCTATCTTTGCCTAATAGAGAATGCCTTGTTGCAATGAATTCTACTAAATATGAGACTAGTTGGCTTTTGCATAGAAGATTAGGGCATGCTAGTATGTATCTACTTTCAAAACTTTGCAAAAAGAATTTGGTTAGAGATTTACCTGAACTTTATTTTGAAAAAGATAGAATTTGACAAGCATGTCAATTTGGTAAACAAGTTAAAAATTTTTTTAAACCAAAAGTTTTGTAACTACTAATAGGTCACTAGAACTACTTCATATGGATCTCTTTGGACCAATTAGAACATCAAGTCTAGGAGGCAAGAGATATGGATTAGTCATGTGGATGATTTTTCAAGATTTACATGGGTTTTTTTCTAGCACATAAAGATGAATCATTTTCTGTATTTATAAAGTTTTATCGAAAATTCTTAAATAAAAAAGGTGTTTTAGTTGTTTGCATTTGCAGTGATCATAGAACTGAATTTGAAAATCAAGATTTTGAAAACTTTTGTAATGAAAAAGAATTTGAACATAATTTTTCTGTACTTAGGATACCTCAGCAGAATGGGGTAGTAGAAAGAAAATATCGTACTTTGGAAGAAATGGCACGCACTATGCTTTGTGAAAACGATTTGCCAAGATATTTTTGGGCCGAAGCTATTAATACTATATGTTACATCTTAAATCGAGTTTTAATTTGCCCTATTTTGAAGAAAACTCCATATGAACTTTGGAATCAAAGAAAACCAACTTTAAAGTATTTTCAAGTTTTTGGTTGTAAATATTTTATTTTAAATAATGGAAAAGATAATCTTGGAAAGTTTGATGCCAAGTCTGATGAAGGTATCTTTTAGCATACTCCACATCAAATAGGACATACAGAGTTTTCATTAAAAGAACTTTGGTTATAGAAGAGTCAGTGCATGTTGTTTTTGAAGAATCTACCAACAAATCCTCCAGAAAAGAGGATGCTTCTGATGAATATGCAAGTGCTGACAAGCTTCAAAAGTTGACATTGAATGATCAACCCCAGCCATGTGAAGAAGATCAAGATAAGAATGAGAAAGGTGATAACACTCCAAAGCATCAAGATCTACCTAAGGAGTGGAGGTATGCTCATGGATATCATAAGGAATTAATCCTAGGTGATCCATCTAAAGGGATAAGAACTCGAGCCTCAATTAGAAATGAATGTAATTATATAGCTTTTGTATCACAAGTAGAGCCTAAATGTTTTGAAGAAGCTGAAAAAGACCCTAATTGGATTAATGCAAGATGAACTAATTCAATTTGATAGAAGTAATGTGTGGAAAGACCATCTAATATTTCTATTATTAGCACTAAATGGGTATTTAGGAATAAATTAGATGAAAATGGAATTGTTATTAGAAATAAAGCTAGACTAGTTGCTAAAGGCTACAACCAGGAGGAAGGGATTGATTTTTATTAAACTTTTGCTCCTGTTGCTAGACTTGAAGCAATTAGGCTATTATTAGCATTTGCTTATTTTATGAACTTTAAACTATTTCAAATGGATGTTAAGAGTACTTTTCTAAATGGTTTTATAACCGAAAAAGTTTTTGTTGAACAACCACTTAGATTTGAAAATCATGCACATCATGATCATATTTTTTGTTAGGATATGTTGGTCCAAGCACCAGCTAGCCACCGGTTCAGTCGACCGAAGATGCTTCTTTTGAACCGCAGACTTCAAACTCGGGTGTTTGAGGAAAAAAACAAGCAACCTACGGGCAAGCCGAAGTTCTCCACAGGCCTACAGCATCTGAAGGCAAGGCCTTCGGATTACGTCTTCGGCATTCATCCCCCGAAGGCGAGACCCTCAGCATGATCCGAGGGATGACCCCACCTACTTCCAAAGACATGGTCTTCGGTTCATGACAAGACACAATCTCCAGCTTATGACAAAGGTCAAATCCTCAATCCGTACCGAAGACAGGATCTCCGACCTGTCTTGAAAGGGTCCGAGGACGAAGACATTCCCGATCTTATTACGGAAATCTTTCTAAAAGGGAAGTCTGAAGACGGATCCACGATCTGTCTTCAATCTTTACAAATATGATAAGCAATGGTTACCAACAGCTACTATCGACTAGCTCTAGGATACAATCATGGCGCGCAACTCCAGCTGTAATGTCTTCGGTATGGCCGGAACCGTTCACGACAACCCACGATTATGAATTATGGAAAAGGAATTGACTCCCCATTGTAACCGCTGGAGGAAGGACAGAACTGCAAGCTAGATGACCCCTTATAAATAATGGTAAAAAGGAAGGCTCAAGGTAAGTCAGAAAAATACTCCTGAAAACTAGAGAGTCCTTCTCCTCTCCATTAAACTCCTTTCCCCATTCTATGGCTGGAGTCTGCCTTTGACTTAGGCATCGGAGTGTCCCCCGCCAGAGCATCTCCGGCCAAGGATTTGTTTTCTAGGTAAACCAGGGAGCGGCCCCTGCAAACCAGAAACTCCATCTGGTCAGAAAAAGGGACTTTACACCAATAGATTGGCGTGCCAGGTAGGGGGTGTTGCGATAACTATCCATTTTTAATGCTCCCCTCCTTGATAAAGGGGAAGTGAGAAATTCCTGATGGCAAGAGGGAAGACTCAGATTGCCTCCATAAGTCGAAGTCATGCTCCATCCCAAGGGGGTGCACCCCCGGCGGAGGATAATGTTCCACCTCCCATAATTGTCATGGGATTGCAGCTGTTTGAAGCTCTCGTGAACCAGGTCACTAACCTTACGACCATGGTTCAAGATTTTCAAAACAGAGTTTTCCGGTGGGGCACCCACTGGCCACTTCCAGGCATAGCTCACGATCCCGAAGGAAGAGAGCCCCTCGAGAGGGGTCCGTGCACCATTCCCACCATTCTCGGCCTTCCCCTGAAGGCCAAAGTTCAAGAATGCCTAGGCCCGCTGAGTCCTTGCAGAAAGGGAAAAGGCCTAGGCGAACTCTTTCACCCTCCTCCAAAGACTCTACTCCCTAGAAAGAGCACCGAAGCAGGTTCTCCCTGATTACGATGGGAGATTCAAAGCCATTGAATTGGAGATGGTGAGAGTACGGGAGCAAAGAATGTGGGAAGATCACAATGATTCACTAATGTGTGATCTACGCTCGCCCTACACCGACCGTGTCATGGTCGAAGTCATTCCTAGGCACTTTAGGGTTCCCTAGATGGAACCCTACGATGGCACCTCCGATCCCTTCGACCACTTGGATAGTTCTAAGGCCCATATGATGATCTAGGAAGCTTCGGACATGATGTACTGCCTAGCATTCCCGGCCACCCTAAAGAAAGCTGCTCGGATGTGGTACTCGAGCATACGCCCAGGTACCATCATTTTTTTTTCGAGTTAGAAAAATTGTTTGTCTTGCATTTCAAGACCTGCCGCAAGACCCCCTGGAATACGGATACACTATTCCTCCTTCATCAGAATGAAGGAGAAAGCCTACGAGAATACATCTCCAGGTTCAATGCGGCCACACTCGAGATCCCCGATCTCAACGAGCATGTGGCCATGTTTGAACTGAAGAAGGGGCTTCGTACATCCAGGCTCACATTTTTCCTGGATAAGAAGTTCTCTAAAAACTATGCTGAGCTACTCTTAAGGGCTGAAAAATATACCATTGTTGAAGAGCAAGCGGCGAATCGATGACTGATCGAAGGGAAGCCCCCTTCGAAAAAGAAAAACAATAAGGGACAGGGTCTCCCAACTTCCAACAACAACAAGCATGATGACCGCCAAAGGAGTCCTCCCAGGCCCTGAGCATCGGACGGAAGATTCGACTCCTACACCCCCCTCAACCTCCCTTGTGAAAAGATTCTTATGGATATAGAGAAAGAAGGCTTTCTCCAACAACCACATCCCATGAAGGCATCCTCTTCAGAAAAGGAACAGGAATAAATACTGTCGATTCCACAGGAACCACAGTCATAACACCGAAGAGTGCATCAACTGAGAGTGCGATAGAGGATCTCATCAAAAGACGGTATTTGGGGTGGTATGTTAGTCGTCAAGGACCCGGTCAGAAGCTACTGTTCCCCAACCACTTCCTGAAGAGGCCAAACTGCCAAATCAAAGGCTCACCAATGGAGGTGTGGGGATGATACACCGACCTACCGATTGGAGAAGAGACGAAGATGATGCCCCGAAGCGATGCAAGGACAATAATGCTATCCTCTTCTTTGATGATGGCCTTGCAGGAGTCCGGCTTCGACATGACGATCCTATTGTAATCTCGGCCGTTATGGCCAACTATGATGTATAATGGATTTTAGTTGATAATGGAAGTTCGACTGATGTCTTGATCTACGATGCATTCTCTAAGATGTGTTTGCCTAGACACAAACTACGGAGATCCCCTATACCGCTTACTGGTTTCGGGGGCAATCAGGTTAATGCCGAGGGAGAAATAGTCTTGCCTATAACCCTCGACATTAAACCATGACAAAAGACACTACCTATCAATTTCACGGTGGTCCGAACCCCTTCAGCCTATAACATCATTTTGGGATAGCCCGTCCTGAACAAATTCCAGACCGTAGTGTCATCCTATTATCTCCTGGTGTGCTTCCCCACCAGGAATGATGTCGAAGAAGTTAAAGGAGATCAGAGAGCGGCACGACAGTGCCTGATGATTCAAGATAAGCACTCCAATAACCCTATAACCTTGGATCAGCTGGATCCGAGGGACCCAGCCATGGATTTTGGCGAACCCATGGAGAGAACCATCTCGGTGTCCTTAACTAAAGAGGACCCCACCAAGGTCGTGCAGATTGGATGCATGCTTGATGAAAATACCAGAATGGAGCTAATTTGTTTTCTCAGGGATAATGCTGATGTCTTCGCATGGTCCACTTTGGACATGCCAGGGATTCCTGCTGAAGTGATCACTCATCGACTGGAAGTTGCTCCTGGGCATAAGCCAGTTCGGCAGAAGAAGCGAAGATTCGCCCCTGAAAGACAAAAAGCAATAGATGAGGAAGTAAACAAGCTCCTTAAGGCAGGATTCATCCGGGAAGCCCATTACCCCGAGTGGTTGGCCAATGTGGTAATGGTGAAAAAAGCTACTGCAAATGGAGGATCTGCATTAACTACACAGACCTCAATAAAGCCTGTCCAAAGGACAGCTTTCCCCTCCCAAAGATCGACCAACTGGTTGATGCTACTGCCGGACACCAATTGCTAAGCTTCATGGATGCTTTCTCTGGCTACAATCAGATCTGAATGGACCCTCAAGATGAGGAGAAGATGACCTTCATCATCGATAAAGGCCTGTATTGTTACAAGATGATGCCATTCGGGCTCAAGAACGCTGGAGTAACATTTCAGAGGCTATTTAACAAAGTATTCGAAGAGCAATTGGGGAGGAATATGGAGGCCTATATTGATGACATGATCATCAAAAGCCTCCTTAAAAAAGATCACATACAAGACTTAGAGGAATCATTTAGCATCTTACGATGCCATCAAACGAAGCTAAACCCGACGAAGTGCACTTTCGATGTTACTTCTGGCAAATTTCTGGGTTTCCTTGTTACTAAATGAGGAATTGAAGCAAACCCTGAGAAGATTCAAGCTCTCAAAGATATGAGACATCCGTCTTGCAAGAAAGAAATCCAGCAACTAACGGGGAGGATCGCCTCCTTAAGCAGGTTTATCTCTCGGTCAGCCGAGAAGTGCCTTCCATTCTTCAAGGTACTTCAGCAATCTCGAAATTTTGAATGGACCGAAGACTGCCATACTGCCTTCGAATAGCTGAAGAAGTATTTGGAGACCCCCCCTCTACTCTCCAAATCTCGAGAAGGCGAGGAACTCTACCTATACCTTTCTGCTTCGGACAAAGCGGTCAGTTCAGTCCTCATCCGAAGAGAAGAAGATGGCTCCCACAAGCCGATCTACTACATCAGCAAAGTTTTGCATGATGTCGAGACAAGGTACTTGAAAATGTAGAAGCTGATCTACTCTCTAATAGTTACGGCAAAGCGACTACGACCATACTTCCATGCCCATGCCATCGTGGTGCTCATCGATAAGCCCCTCAAGGCCATTCTCCAATGTCCTGATACTTCAGGAAGAATAGCCAAGTGGGCTGTGAAGCTAAGTGAGTTCGACATCAACTTCCAGTCCCGAATAGCTATGAACGCCCAGGTACTTTCAGATTTCTTAGCTGAATGTACCTGGAAGTCTGAAGATGAGGTGTCTCCAATAAAAGAGGGAGTTTCAGGGAATACGGACTCTGTTTGGATGCTCCATGTAGACGGAGCTTCCAACTCCACTGGATATAGAGCCAGTCTTATACTGGCTGAACCCGATGGCCATACCGTAGAGTATGCACTTCGGTTCTCCTTCCATACTTTGAACAACCAAGCTGAATACGAAGCTTTGCTTGTCAGACTTCGGATCGCCAAGAGTTTGGGAGTTCAGAGACTCCAGACTTTTTCGAACTCCCAGATGGTTGTGAATCAAGTTAAAGGAGAGTATGAAGCCAGAGACCCCACCATGGTGTAATACCTGGACAAGGTATGAAGCTTATCTTCCCAACTGGAATACTTTGAAATTATTCATATCCCTCGGTCAGAGAATTCTCGGGCAGATGCATTGTCTCGACTGACTACTACAGTCCTGGAATCTCTTGGTCGCACCTTCGTTGAGCACCTTGAAACCCTAAGCATAGCTGAAGAAGCTATGGAAGTTCACCAAATTGAGACTGAGCCATGTTGGATGGATCCTATCATTAAGTTCTTAAACGAAGGTGTTCCACCAGAAGACAAAGCCGAAGCCAAAAAGATCCGCTGGATGGCATCCCAATATGTCATCTTGGATGTTACCCTCTATAAAAGATCATTTTCTCAACTCCTGCTAAAATGCTTAGGGCCGATAGATGCGGATTACGTCCTGAGAGAGGTTCATGAAGGCATATATGGGGATCACTTGGGGGGTAGGTCCTTAGCGTATAAAATTATACGCCAAGGATACTATTGGCCCTCTATTCAAAAGGACTCAGCCGACTTCGTGCGAAGATGCGACCAATACCAGAGATATGCCAATATTCAGAGGCAACCAGCGAGTCACTTGACCCAACTAACAGCCCCTTGGCCTTTTGCCCAATGGGGGATGGATATCCTTGGCCCATTTTTGCCTGCATCTGGACAGAGGAAGTTCCTCCTTGTGGCAATTGACTACTTCACAAAGTGGGTTGAAGCCGAACCACTAGCCCAAATCACAAAGGGCAGGGTTAGAATTATGTGAAGAACTCCATCATAAATCGATTTGGGATCCTACACACGATAATCACCGATAACAGGAGGCAATTCGATAATCCAAAGTTTAAAGACTTCTATGCTCAGACCACATACAACACAGGCTGACTTCCGTTGCCCATCCACAGGCCAACGGAGAAGCCGAAGCAACTAATCAGACCATTCTCCACGGTCTAAAGACGAGGCTGAACACTGCCAAAGGGCTTTGGGCCGAAGAGCTGACCTTCATTCTCTAGGCATATCGAACCACCTCGAGGACAGCCACCGGTGAATCTCCGTTCAACCTGGCATACGGTACCGATGCCGTTCTCCTAATCGAGGTCTCCCTCCAGTCCTTAAGGATTGACAACTATGAAGAGCCAAAAAACTCTGATCTCCAAAGAGTCAATCTTGATTTGTTGCAAAGCACCAGGCTCAGATCAAAATGGCAACGTATTAACAAAAGGTCACCAAATACTATAACTCCAGGATAAAAGAACATATTTTCTGCATAGGGAACATGGTGCTGTGAAGGGCAGAAATATCTATGCTGACTGAATAAGGCAAGCTTTCCTCCAACTGGGGAGGACCGTACCAAGTTGAAGAAGTCATACGTCCAGGAACGTATCGACTCAAAACCTTGGATGGCAAAACACTGTCCCGGCCATGAAATGTACAAAACCTTCGTAAATATTATCAATAAATTAATCTCTAAGTTTCTTATGCAATTTTGTCCAACTATGAATGGCCTGTTATGTCGATAAAATGACAACGGCTTGGATGGTGCGACCTAGGGGATCGACCAATGGTGCAAAGGAGAGTCTGATCCACTTATCTTATCGGCATATTCGACGAGTGCAATGGATGGCCTGATCAGGCCACCAAGAAGATCAAAGGCACAGGGACGGTTCAAGTAACCTACCCTACAGAAAACCCGAAAACATACCAGGACGGGCCTAATCAGCCTACCTTATACTAAAGAAGGCATAGGGATGGTTCAAGTAACCTACCCTATGGAAAACCTGAAGACATGCCGGGACGGGCCTAATCAGCCTACCTTATACTAAAGAAGGTACAGGGATGGTTTTCATAGCCTACCCTACGAAAAATCTGAAGACGCGCCGGGACGGGCTTGAACAGCCTACCTTGATCATGGCATGAATGCGCGGGGATGGCGTAGACGCCCTACCCAACGACCCCGACTAATCTGGGAAGTCTACACCTTCGGCATTTCATAATGTAATAAACCACAAAGGAGGCATGGAAGAAGGTAAGGGAAATTGAAAATTTTCATTTCATTCCTAAATTGTTTACCCAAAAAAAGAAAAGAAAAGAAAAGAAAAGGAATAGAAAGAGGATTGCAGGAAGTTGGAAGGCATATTTAGTGACCACCCACCGGTCCTTTACCATGCCAGCGAGGGGAGTTCTGTAAGAAAGAAGAAGGAGCCCCGGGGTTCCCCTCTGGATCCGAATTCAACTCCTCCTCGAAGTCGGAGTCGAATTCATGCCCATGAAACAGGACAGAGGGTCTGATATTGCCAAGGCCCTTCAAGTTATAATACTTGAAGGCCTTAACCCTACACTCCTGAAATCCTTGGTGATAAGCCGCCTCGGCGACCTCCTCTTTGAAGGTGGAAGATGCCTTGAAGTTTGAGATGGCAGTTGCCACCTTCTTTTTGGCCTCCGCCACCTCCGTGACGGCCGCCTCAACCTGTGTTCAGGCCTCCTCCAATTGAGTCTCCAGAACGTGGACCTTCTCTCCAAACGATCAACGATCGGGTCATCATCGTCGCTTAACCCGGGGAATCATGGGTTCCCTTTTTCTCCGGTACTGAGGGCTCTCTTCTTCGCCGCCCTTCGAAGCTCGGAGATGCTGAACTTCATCTCGACGGAGCGCTTGAAAAAGAAGAGAGCTCTCTAAAGAGGAAGTCTAAGAGTAGAATGGCCTTTAACAACAAATGACAAGGTCCTATTTCTAAGGACCCTGCACCCACGACTGGCCACAGGGAAATGTGCTCCACGTCCTTTCCCAGATGCACCAAAAGATGCCACGTGTCAAAGCGATGCCTTGAAACCCAGATGACCACTTGAGAGTGGTATGGCCATCAATAACTACTCTTGGAATGGCAACTGCCGGTGCTTCAAATCCAGGAAAATTTCCATCGAGCGGCGACGATGTTAATGACTCCTTTTCGGAAAAGAGAGATATGGCGGCGCCTAAGGTGCACGAAAATGTGACCGTTCGAATATCCCTGCACTCAACGTAAGCAACGAGAATCATGGTTAAGATTCCTTAACCACCAGTCAACAGGAAAGTGACACCTATCTACCATGTCCGTTCCTTAATGGACGGATCAATCATGAAAGGGAGGCGACGTCAGCCTAGTTGATCGTAGATGGTCTTTAGCAACGACACCCCCACTCGCTTCAAAGTTCGTCTTCAATGTCAACCACCAACCAGATAGCCTTTGGCCTCAGCCGTTCGACAAGTTAGAAGAGAGAACAATGAGGCTCAAATCGCCACCCGAGCCAATGACCTAATTCAAGCCACATTCAAAGACGCAACATGGCACATGCAAGAGGAGAGAAAGCTACTTCGAAATCCAAAAAGTTGTCATTCAAAAACTTGTCAACTATATTTTAGAGGAACGTAAAATGAAAAGACAATACCTAAGGCAACATAGACCACTAGACATTAGTTGGAGGGGACCCAACGCCACAAGATTGAAGTAGTTTGTTGATTTGTGCAGAAAGGATTTCCTCGACTTGGTCTGGGACCGGAAGATCTTCAACTTGGACCTCCTCTCCAGCCTGAACCCCCTCCTAGGCCGTGATCAGAATTGGAACCACATCCAAACCCTTGACTGAAGCAGGAGCCTCCTCTCCCAGATATAGTGCCTCTTCGGCTCTTTCGACCTCTTCGGCCTGCACCAAAACTACACCAATACCTCCGACCACGATCGGGATCTCCTCCCTCGGGCTCAACATCCCTCCAACCTCCTCTACGACTTCGGCTTCATCTTCTTCTTCTTCTTCAACTATGTTGAAAGTAGGGACACCAGAAAGATCAAGGTTAGGGAAGGCCTTTCTGACTTTGGTAAGTCCGTCATTGAAGCCATGCTGATAGCTATACAAGGTTGCCTAGCTCATTTCCTCCCGGAACTATAAGGACTTCCTAAAGTCTGCTACAGCGTCACTCGCCAGCTTTCTCAAGGCCATAGACTCTCTCCTGGCCACCTCAGATTCCAAGATTGCCTCTTCGGCCCTCCTGGAGGCCTTCTCAACCGCCTTGGTCAGACTCTCCAGTCTTTCCTGGTTCTCCTTGGTAGTTTGCTCCAGGGACTCGACATGTTTTCTACTTTTTCGCAACCCTGCCCCCTGCTCTGCGATTGTCAACTGGGCACTTTTCAGCTCACCCCTCAGTCCATGGACTTCGGCATCCGCGTGAACAAGATGGTTCTCCATGGATTGCCTCAACTCTTTGGCCACCTCTTTTTTGGCTTTGGCCGTATGAAGCTCCTCCTTGAGACCATGGATAAGGCTGTCGACATTTCCCAGGCCCTCCTCCATAAAGGTGACGTCATAAACCAACTACATCAATAATGTGAGATTGTGAGCCGAATAGCTCTCGAAGCAAAAAGGTATGGTGAGAGCCTTACCTGTTGCAAAGAGGAAAATGCAGAGTTAGATACTCTGGCAAGGCTTTGGCCTCGGATAACTGCCAAATCATTGGACAGCAATGTATTCTTCAGCGCCCGCCTGGCCATGGCGGGAACCAACAATCCCCCCGTAGGGGAAAGCTCCGAAGAGTCCGTGGGATGGCTCCCGGTTGGGGCAACCTCCCGAACGAACTCTCCCTCGACTTGTGGTGCCTTGCCCTTATCAGCTGCAGTGGGACAAGGCGATGGCACATCGACCGTCTGGGGTGAACTTTTCCTTGTGTGGATCAGGGAAGCACCCGTCGGTGAGGTTTCAGCTGGATGAGGTCCTGTTGGGGCCTCCGCCATCAGCACTACGTCTTCCCCGGAGGTTCCCTGGGAGGATGAAGTGCTCCTGTCCTCCTTAGGACCGTCTCTTCGGACTCTCTTCCGAACTGCCGACCTTGTAAGAGGGGCGTGAGCTACCCTCTTTTCAGAAGTTTGATGGAGCCAACTCAGATTAGGCTTCATTCTGCCACCTGCAAATGGAAAAACTTCTTTAAATCAACTGAACTACAACCTGAATGGGAGGGAAGAATTGAGAATTTCCATCATCTATACCTAGTGCAGGGAACTTGCTAATCCCTACTCGATGGAGATTCCTCTCCTCCAACAACTCATGGATAGGAACAGTTTCTGAGTCAGTCAGCAGGTCATAATCAGACTGATCGACCGCCAAAACCTTTTTTCCATCATTGGCAGTTAAGCGTGGCTTCTTCCAAATACTATCGAAGCCCCATGGGTCGATGGACAACATAAAAATAAAGGTGGGTTTCCAC
Organism: Areca catechu; assembly: GCA_021397845.1. Taxonomy (NCBI): domain Eukaryota; kingdom Viridiplantae; phylum Streptophyta; class Magnoliopsida; order Arecales; family Arecaceae; genus Areca; species Areca catechu. The sequence goes on from JAHSVC010000059.1 coordinate 6,058,840, forward strand.
CCATGAATGGCGCTGGACATATCCTTGATGATCTTACGGCTTGGTCGAGGGCCGATCACCCACCATCCATCACCATGGAAATCCCTCTTGAGCACAAAGAGAGTGGTAAACAAGTTGGTCTTGGGCTCTATGTTAGCTATGTGGCATCGAACCAAGAACCCGCAGATGTTCTGAATGCTTTTCGGAGTCAATTACGCAGGCACCACTTGGTGCAGACGAAAGATTTTGATGAAGACAGAATGTAGAGGAAATTGAAGGCCAGCCTTCAAATGATCTTCGTACACTGCCAAGCACCCGGGTGGAGGTTTGTTCACTCGCACCTCGGATGCGGGAAGAATGGGAGGATACCCCTTGAGAATGCGATAGCATTCCCGAAGGTGAGTCATCTTCCCGGTGAAATAGAGCTAAGAACTGACTCCGGACTCACTACGTCACCGGCCCCTGAAGGCCCAGCTTGTCCCCCTCGGCTTCCTATAGATTTGGCCATGATAAAAGAATGGAGCAAAAAGATGGGAGGAAGGTTCTACGTGCGAAAGGGGCTGATGGCCAAGAACAGGGAAGGCTGGGCAAGAACAGGAGTTGAAGAAGCTTCCTTAGCTGGACCTTCTCTCTTTTCAAAAAAAGAGGCGAAAAAGCCCTAAAGTTCCACCAAGCTGATTTGATAAAGAATAAGCCAAAGGGCATGGCCCTTTGGATCAATATCCAGGATGAAGCATTTTCATCATCCAACAGGCAGAAAGGAACCACGACGACCACTCAAATCCTAACTAAAAAATTACTTAAACCATCATGCAATGAAAAAAGAAAGGACAGTCCTTGGGCCGCCCACTCCTTTCTCCCCTCAATCAGGGAGCGACAACTGTCCAATGCCTGGTCCTCAAATCAGCCGGCAGTTATGGCAGACAGTCCTATCAGGGTTTTGTAATCATCCAGGAGGAAAACGACAAAACCAGTAATACTCTCACTCTTTGAGGCAAATCTTTTGCTTCAAAAATTGAGAGTAGGGGGAAACTATTGGGATATGTTGGTCCAAGCATTAGCCAGCCACCGGTTCGATCAATCGAAGATGGTTCTTCTGAATCGCAGACTTCGGACTCGGGTATTTGAAGAAAAAAACCAAGCAACCTACGGGCAAGCCGAAGTTCTCCATAGGCCTACAGCATCTGAAGGCAAGGCCTTTGGATTACGTCTTCGGCATTCGTCCCTTGAAGGTGAGACCCTCAGCATGATCCGAGGGATGACCCCACCTACTTCCGAAGACATGGTCTTCGGTTCGTGACAAGACACAGTCTCCGACTTATGACAAAGGTCAAATCCTCAATCCATATCAAAGACAGGATCTCTGACCTGTCTCGAAAGGGTCTAAGGATGAAGACATTCCCGATCTGATTACGAGAATCTTTCTAAAAGGGAAGTCTGAAGATGGATCCATGATCTGTCTTCAATCTCTATAAATACGATAAGCAACGGTTATCTACGGTTACTATCGACTATCTCCGGGACATAATCATGGTACATAACTCTAGCTACAATGTCTCCGGTCTGGCCAGAACCGTTCACACCAACCCATGATTACGGATTATGGGGAAGTAATTGACTCCCCATCATAACCGTTGGAGGAAGGATAGAACCGCAGGCCGGACGTCCCCTTATAAATAATGGTAAAAAGGAAGGCTCATTATAAGTCAAAAAAATACTCCTGAAAACTAGGGAGTCCTTCTCCTCTCCATTAAACTCCCTTCCCCATTCTGTGGCTGGAGCCCGCCTCTGACTTAGGCATTGGAGTGTCCCCCGTCGTAGCACCTCCTGCCAGGGATTTGTTTTGCAAGTAAACCAGGGAGCGACCCCTGCGAACCAGAAACTCCATCCAGTCGGAAAAAGGGACTCTACGCCAATATTTTTAAATTGCACAAAGTACTTTATAGATTAAAGCAAGCACCTCAAGCCTGGTATGAGAGACTCAGTAAATTTTTAATTGAAAATGAATTTTCTAGAGGCCATGTTGATAAAACACTATTTTTGAAAAGGAAAGATAATGATTTATTAGCAGTACAAATATATGTTGATGATATCCTTTTTGGTGCTACTAATGAAATTCTTTATCAAGAGTTTGCTAAGCTAATACATGGTGAGTTCGAGATGAGCATGATGGGAGAACTCAATTTCTTTCTCGGACTCCAGATCAAGCAAACTACAGATGGAATCTTCATCAACCAAGCTAAGTATACAAGAGAGATTATAAAGAAGTTTGGGATGGAGGCTACTAAAGCAATAGGTACACCTATGAGCCCCTCTTGTAGACTTGATAAAGATGAACATGGTAAATCCGTATATCAAAAGTTATGCAGAGGTATGATTGGCTTTTTACTGTACTTAACTGCTAGTAGACCAGATATAATGTTTAGTATATGCATGTGTGCTAGATATCAGTCTGAACCTAAAGAATCACATCTGATGGCTGTTAAGCACATTATTAGATATCTATGTAATACTGTTAATATTGGTTTATGGTATTTTAGAAATTCATCTACTAAATTAATTGGATATTCTGATACTAATTTTGCTGGTTATAAATTGGATAGAAAGAGTACTAGTGGTATTTGTCAATTTCTTGGAGTTAACTTAATCTCATGGTTTAGCAAGAAATAAACTTCAGTTGCACTATCCATAGCAGAGGCTGAGTATATTGCAGCAGGAAGTTGTTGTGCTCAAATCTTATGGATTAAGCAATAACTTGAAGATTTTGAAATCAAGTTGGCTAGTACACCTATTAAATGTGATAATACCAGTGCTATCTATTTGATTAAAAATCCTGTTCAACATTCTAGGAGTAAACATATTAGAATTAGACATCATTTTATTAGAGATCATATTGAAAATAATGATGTTGTGCATGAATTTATTAGTATTGAATTTTAATTAGCTGATATTTTGACTAAAACTCTTCTGGAAGATTGGTTTTGTATGATTAGAAGAGAACTCGGGATCATTAATCTTTTTGATTAAAATTTTCCTATCTTTGACTCAAATCAATCTTATTTGACATCAATCATGATCAATCTTTACTAATTTTGTTGAATTTCACTGATTTATGCTTGATTTTGATAAATGCTTCAATCTCTTATTTTTCGGTTTTTAAGTCGATGTGTCGACACCTGAATGTGTTGACACATTTGTGAGTCGACACTTGAACGGCATCAGACCGAGAATAAAGGGCTTTCCAAAGCATTTTTCCCCTCATTTTTTCATCTCTCTCGAGCTGACACTTGATATAAGGTACTCTTCACTATTCCCACCCTCTATTTAATGATTTAAACCCATTGATTCTTCGATTTGGACACTCGATAGTTCGGATTTTGCTAGATTTCATCTCCCATTTGGATTTTGAGCTTTAGAAATCCTAGATTTTCAGCCAAATCTTGCCCAAATCCTTATTCTAAGCAATGGGACACCGAAAGTAAGTAGTCCGTCACCCTCGTCAGTCCAATCAGGAGGAAGAATGAAGAGCGAAGGCTAGAGCTCCTGATCCACTAGTGTGACCACTTTTTGTAGCCTCTAGCAGGATGAGCTCGAAGACCATCGTCGGGGGACGACGAGTGGACTTCACTTTTGTTGACTAGCAGCATTTTAGGATCGGACAGTGGATTTGACAGGCTGGTTTGATTTCCTTTTGCTCACTCAGTGAGAAGTTCTACCCAGGGCTTATCAGGGAGTTTTATGGATCACTCGCCCATGGGACTGATGGATGGATGGCACAGGTGAGAGGCCGGAATATCCTAGTTATATCAGAGGTACTGAGCAGAGTTTGGGACATTCCGATGATTGGATTGATGGTGGACAGCTTGATGGACAGAGTGAGTGGACTTCAATGTATCTTTGAGTCTGATATATTGCTTGAGGAAGCCACCGTACCCGCATCCTGACTATCTGCAGAGTTAAGATTATTGCATCACATTATCATCCGGATATTTCTGTCGAAGACCGAATGCTTCGTTTACATCACTGAGCACGAGTTGCTAGTGATGGTCTCTTTGATTCAATGCATGCCCGTCTGCCTTCTAGTGCTTATGATTCACCAGATGACGGAGGTGTCGATGAGCCAGCAACTCTGCCTGCCCTATGGGATGGGGTTGACTATTTTATTCAGAGAGACAATGTCAGCTTTGAGGATAAGCCCTTCCGTATGCTACTTCATACTGATGTGTACGACATCAGGTCATTACACCGGATGGGTTATCATCTGTTCCGAGGCCAGTGGAGACAGAGGATATCTGGTCAAGCCAAGGACAGAGTTGATGACGATGATGCTGCAGAGGAGGAGCACATCTTCTCCGACGAGGTAGGACCTAGCGAGAGTCAGCTTGAGATAGCGGCACAGCCAATGGTTGCATCTCAGTCTGATCCTACTACTTCACTACAACCTCAGCTAGCTCAGATGGAGACTCAGTGTATTTTTGATAGCTTATTGGACAGGGTCAGACGCATTGAGATTGATCTTTTGATCATGAGACAGTGTCTTGACTGCTTCATAGCTGAGACTAGAGAGAGCCACAGTGGACTAAGTGATGGTATCTCAGCTATACTGAGTGCACTGTCTAGACCTTCGGTGAGTACTCCGGTTGCTGATACTGCTCCACCTGCTCCTGCACCTGTTGCTGATGTTGATGGTGATGATATTGTTGGAGATGATGTTGTTGGTGATGATGTTGATGGAGATGATGAGGAGACTGACTCTGGTGGATTCAATTTTTCAGATCTGACTACAGAGCCAGTGGCGGAGGTGACGACAAACTTGCCCAGGAGTCCTACTCATGACCTTTCTAGTTCACCTGCCCAGACTCCAGTTCCATCCTCTCCTTCCAGATCAGTTGATCACGTTCCCATTCCTATTCTTTCCTCAATCATTGATTCTCCTATTGTTGTTTTACCAGTTATTGATTCACCCGTTATCGATACACCGATTATTGACACTCCTACTATTGATTCATCGATTACAGACTTACCAGTTCATTCTTTAGCTGATACATCTATCCTTGATACACCTATTGTATCATCAGTTGATATCCCAGTTTTTGACACACCGATTGTTGATACTCCTACTATTCACACATCCTCACTTATCCGAGAGCTTAGTTTTTACACACTTGGCTTTCAGTATCTTGACTCTGGTCCTTCTTTTGATCGTACACCTCTTCCTGTAGTTGTAAAGACTGTTGACCCAATCAGTTCCATTCTTATGGAGGGCATTGCTTCTACCTCTACTGCTCTAGCCAGAGGTCAAACATATGCTCGACGCAGAGGATGTGGTCGTCGTACCCCTCCACGGTCGACCAGGACCCGACTCCGAGATCTCAGATCGATATGGCCTCAAGCTTGATCTTTTATTGATACAGGACCGATTGAGATCGGTTCATCTTCTGATGATATTGATGATATGGATGAGGATTAGGATATTTATGTATTTTTAGATAGTATATTTTTATGCATCTATGTATGTTTTATCTTTGGTTGTACAAATTCTGACTTGAAATGAGATATCATGCTGTACTCAATGTTTATGACCTTAAATGAAATAGTGTTGTTCTTCATGTTTATGCCTTTGGTGGAAATGAATGAATGATTTAAATTTCCTTGTTATTTCATTATCTTTATGAATTATATTTATGAATGAATAAAGATTTTACATTGCTCTTCAATTCAATATCTTAATTCTATTGCTTTCCTATCTTTTTAATGATAACAAAAAGGGAAGTAGTAGTAAAGATTAAAGTATAAATGTGACATATATTTGTGAGTACTAAGTATAAATGTAAAGTGTATTTGTAATATGCAAGGGGTAAATGAGAGTATTTGCAAAATTTAAAAATTATTTTGAAAACTTGAATTGAAATTGTTTACAAATTTCTTAAGAAAGGGGGAGCTATACTTTGTTTTCATTGGAAATCCTTTTTAAAGTGAATTTCATCTTGAAACCCCTCTTTAAGTATTTGAAAAGGTATTTATAAATTATTTTACGGATCATCAATTCAGGGGAAGCTTTATTTATTGCTGAATTTTCATGTAGAGTATCACGATACATGTGATTATGTTTCATATATATCCCAAAGCTCTAATACTCTCAATCATTACAATTTGCTCTGATAATCTTAAATCATTATATCATTCTTATTCTGATACATCTTGTTATTATTGAAAATTACCTTGATACACATGTTGCATTTAGTTCTATGCACCTTGATGAATTCTTTTAAAAGCTTTTTATGTAATTTATACTTAAAGGTTTTGTTATCATAAAAAATGGGGAGATTGTTGACTCCGTTATTGATTTTGATGATAAGCAAAATGGTTAAGTATAAGCTAAGTACTAATGGTTTCCTTGAAGTGTGTTTTTATTGAAAAAGGTGCTGACAAATTTGAAGAAGCTTATTTGATTGAAGAAGCCAAGTTTACATGAAAAGAATTGCTCAAAAGAAGACTTGGAATGTCAAAGATTGCTTGAATGGTCAATCGAATTAAGTATAAATGAGTTTCAGCACAAGTTAAGACTTTTTTATGAAGATTTCAGAGAGGTGTCGACTCAAAGTGTCGACACATGACACCAAGTATCGATACATGGAGATGTTGTGTCGACTCAAGCCGGTACGCAAAGTATGTTTCAAATGGCATGACTGAAGTGTCAACATATAGACCTGAAGTGTCGACTCAAAGTGTCGACACATGGATCAGCTCATCGCCTGAGATTTTCAAGCCACAGAACTTGCTGAAAATGAAGCACTACCGAAGTGTCGATACATGGAAGCAAAGTGTCGACTCACCTAAGGAAGTGTCGATACATCTGAGATTTCTAGAGAACCAGATTGAAGATTTTTGAACTAGGTGTCGACTCAAGAAGTTCAAGTATCGACCTGAAGTATCGACTCACAGCCTAAAGTGTCGACACATGGAGTTCTGGGAACAGTAACGACTAGTTTTTCAAGCACAGAACTTGATCCTTTTGCCCTCCAATGGCTAGTTTTTCAAGTCTAACGGCTAGATACATGATTTGAGGGCTTAGAAAAGTATTTATATGCTCCAAATCAAATCAAATTGATAACTATTGAATACCATTGATGAGAATGAAATAAAAGCATTCAAGAGAGAAGAAAAGAGAGCTTTAACTCCTATCCATTGAAGATCCAACCACTCTCAAGCAAAAGCAAGCCTCCAAGCATTCAAGAGCCTTCAAGAGTATTAAAGATCATCTATTCTTGAGCATTCTAGAGGCTTCAATAAGTTCAAAGCACTTTTACATCGAGCTTTAAAGAGATACCCATTTTATTTTAGAAAGATTACTTTGTTTCATTACTTCAAAACTCTATTTGTTGTAAGGGTTCTTGGTTAGCCTATTATAAAACTAAGAAAGATTATTGGTGAGCCTTTGAAAACCAATTCGGTTCTTAGTTAGCCCGGAAAACCAAGGGAGGTTGGTGGTTAGCCTGTAAAACCATTTAGATTCTTGGTTAGCCCGTAAAACCAAGTGAGGTTTTGACTTGTTGGCCTTGTGAAAACAAGTTGGATTTTTGATTAGTGAGCCCACAAAACTAATCAACTGTAATCGGTGTGATTATAGTAAATTTCTAAGGAGATCATGGGGAGTGGATGTAGGTGCATTGGATAGCACCGAACTACTATACTTCTTGATCTTTGTGGTTGATTGATCTCTCTACTTGCTTTTCATTTATTGCTCTTTATTTCTGCACTTTTAATTTAAGAGCATTACATTTGAATTTATAGTACCTTGCTCATTTAATTGTTGGATTGGATTGCATTGCATTGCATCAAGTAAATATTTTTTAGAGACCCAATTCATCCCCCCTCTTGGGTTGCTTACTGGGCAACAATTAGCCACTGTTATAGTAGCCCTCATCCGATCTTAAAGCTACGGGCAATCTCTAACACAATGCCCTAGCTTGTCGTACTTGTAATACTTGATCCTGCTTGCATCCTTTGACTTAGACTGCCCACCTTATGATCCTCTATCGCTCCGCCTTCTGCCACCTGCTCTTTTAGAAACTGCCAATGCTAAGTTCCTACTTAACTTGAAGCTCGGTTCTCTCATTTGAGAATCTTATTTTGGAGTAATGCTGAGATAACCTCCTCTATCTTGATGATGCTCTTTCCTACTAGAAGAGAAGTTACCAAGGACTCGAAGGACTGCAGTAGGGATGATAACTAGACCAACATGCTGGTCTTCTTCTCAACATTTTTATCGATACCGTGAAGATCTGTGAGGATCCTCTGAAACTATTGAGGTGTTCCTACAGGCTTTACCCCTCGGTCATCCATAATTAGTAGAACTACTTTCAAAAAATTATCATATTGATGAGGAACTTCGTCATGTATAGCTCTTCGAGCTTCATCCATAGTAGAGCTGTCAACGGGTCGGGTTCGGGTTGGAACCTAGATATCCAGACCCGGACTCGACCTTAGCTACCAGATCCAAACCCGGACCCGAATACCCGACGGGTCTGATTTTAGAGTACCAGACTCGGACCCAAATGGATCCCGGGTATTTAGACCCGAACTCGGACCCGAACAAGAACGAGCATTACAAAAAAAAACTTACCGATTGTCCACTGCGCCATCTCTCTCACCCATCATTTTCTACTATCCGAAAATAAAGAAAATATTCATGGATTGGGCGTCCACTCCCCCTTCTCTCTTATTCCGATCCTCTCGAGATCCGGCACCATGGTCACCGTAGTTCTCCTTGGCAACCTCGTGCTCTTCGTGGAGGCCAGCTCTCATCGGACCACCATGCCCAACCGCGCCACCAAGGCCTGGCACCCCGAGGCGACGCTTACCATGCGATGAGGCATGAGCCCCCCTGGCCCCTTGCTCTCCACCGCCATCCATGCCAAGTGCTTCCATAACCTCCCGGACATGGCCGGGGAGGCGGTGCGGTTGGCCCTCCAGTGGAGAAGCTGGAAGAATTCCAAGGTGGCTACCTCCAACTCAGACTGGGGCAGTGGCGATTATGGGAGTGAGGAAGAGGATGACTACCGTGCGGTGAGGCGTGAGGCACCCCTCGGCCCCTTGCTCTCAGCCGCCATCCATGCCAAGTGCTTCCACGACCTCCCGGACATGGCCGGGGAGGTGGCGCGGTTGGCCCTTTAGCGGAGAAGTAGGAAGAATTCCTTCATCTCCTCCAGCTCAGCCTGGGACGACGGCGACGGTGGGAGTTAGGAAGAGGATGACTGAGAGGAGGAGCTCCGAAGCTGACTGAAGGATCTGGAGGAGATGGAGCTAGAAAAAAGGGCCGAGGAATTGCAGAGGTCTGAGGACGGGGAAGGGACCGGGGATGAGGAGACGGAGGAGGAGGAGGCGTCGGTCAGGCATGGAGGCGGAGCGCTGGTGCGGATTGGGGATTCGTTGGGCGGCTGGAAGGGAGAAACTGAGAAAGGGGCTAGGGCATGGAAGCTTTTATAGTTAAAAGCCTTGATAGATTTTAACCATTGGATTATGATCCAACATCCAATATTTATATAAATATATATAAATATATAAATATAAATATATATAATTATTTTATTTAATTGCGTCATGGGTCTGTCGGGTCTGGATAATACATTTCTAGACCTGGAACCATTTAACTATGACTAATCGAGTCGGGTCCGGGTATATGGGTCCAAATTTAGATCCAGATCAGGACCCGTTGGGTCCAGACTTGACCTGTTGACAGCTATAATCCATAGCACCATCGGAAAGTCTTGTTCAGCACATGGATTATCATCTTGTTTGTCAAGTACAAGTAGACCATGCTCACTGCCTGTATCTAGAGCTGCCTACAAGTCTTCTCCTCTATGGTGGCTGGCTTCTCCTTACACATGAGAGCATCAATCAACCTTTGCTGGGTAAGCACATCTTTCACCCATGTTTATCAAAGAAAAAAATACTTTTTTCATCAAATCGATTGATCTCCAACTTGATTATACCTATTCTCTCCATCTTCTTCGATCTCGATCAACACGACCAATCGAGGCTTTAATACCATTTATTATGGTATCAACTTGCTCTGATATTAGTTATTATGGTACCAACTATACTAATACTACTCTCATTGGGGGATCACTCATGCGAAATGCGGATTCCTATGCCTGGGATCATGATTATCGATGTCGATGCATAGGAGAAGGAAGAAAAAAATAAAATAAAAGACAAACAATTAGGGCATGCAAGGTTTCACTATGAGAAAAATAAATTTACAAGATTGAAAACTTTCACTCTTAATCCCATACAAGTCTCTTAACAAGAAATCCAAAAATTTCTCACCAGCTCATAACTCAACCATTCTTAGAGACTCTTTCCTACTCTTTTGATCCTCACACCTAGCCTAGTCAGTCTTCTGTCCATATTTTTATAGCCTTTGATGAAAAGGGCATCTTATCAAGAGTGCAACGATCTAAATCACATCTAAATCGAAGTCCTGTAGCCTCTCCAATTCTAAGTTGAACTCCATATCACTCCTGACCATCGATCTATCTTTGATCACATAGATATCCATACTAGATCCACTATAGATGCTGTGAATTGCACCACAAACGATGTCTGTCATCTAATCATTGCAGGATACATGCACAACCATCAGATCCTCATGCAAATCGTGCTGCACCCCTGATTTTCTCCCTAGATCGCTCCTTGTCATGCCCTCCCATGGACCACCCTGAACATCAATGAAATGGGTTGAAAGGAAACACTGCTCATGCCTGGGCCAGCCTGAATGTCTGCCTACATGCATGCCTGCTTGGTCCTGGGTTAACACCCGCGTGCCGCTCGGTCACGTGTCCGAGTCGGCCTATTAGGTGTGGGTGGCTTAGTTTGCGAGCCCAGTTTCTCTTCCTCTTTTTTATTCTTTTTTCTTGAGCTATTTTTCATGGGCTTTTTACTGGGTTCTGGGCTTCTTTCAAGGGTCTAATCGAGGCATTTTCTGAATATCTAATATGGGTGAGAAATTTTTTTGGATTGACTGATGAAATTTGGGTCTTGTATTGATCGATCTTGAACCATGGCCGATGCACTAGAACCCTAGCACCCAAATCATGTGAAGACTCTGCCTTGTATACAAAATCGGTCACAGTTAGGGATGGCAACGGGTCGGGTCAACCAAAACCCATACCCACCCTGCTAAAAAATTATCCGCCCCATACCCGCCCTATACCCGTCTCAGGTCGGGTCGGGTATAAAAAAATCACGTGTGGATCGGGTTGGGTCGGGTATACCCGGTCTCATAAAACTTAGTTTATTTAAAAACTAAACGGGTCGGGTCGAGTTAGGTCGGGTCGAATATATTCGTCCCATATCTAATTTACTTAAATATTTTATAAACATAATTTTTTTATATATAAACGGGTCGGGTTCAGGTCGGGATGTACTACTACCCGTACCCGACCCGAACCGGAGTCGGATTTTTTATATATAACCCATATCTGTTTATAAAATAGATGGGTCGGGTTTTACCCGCCCCATTAGGGTCGGGTCAGGTTGAATACCCATCGGATCGATAAAAAATTGCCATCCCTAGCCACAATGTGTTGCTTGGAACTTTTTCAGCAGATAGCTTGATACACTCTTGCTGTCATTCCTATCTAATTGAAAACTCGAGTCAGTATAACTGACCAGTTTCAAGTCAGAATTTCCATATATGAGCCACTGATCCTTAGTATTTCTCAAATAATTATGATGAGAATTTTGCCTAGTATGAATTTTGATGCATACTTACATTCTTTTTCGAGCAAATAGACTTATTTAGTTTTTTACCTGGTGTATGGGGATTAGATTTATTTTTATTTTTCTTATATCTAGCTCATGCATGGATCTCAAAGCATCAAACTATATTAGTTTGGATTATTTTAAAATTTATTTTAGATTAGTCTATTTATTTTTGATTAGTTTGAAGTCTTAGAGTTTTGGACAAGTTGCTCTCCAGTTTGTTAGGGACTAGAGTCTATATAAAGAGGTCTTGTTATTAGAATAAATCAATTGAGAAATTAATAAAAGTATTTTGGGTTTTCCTGATTCCCTTCTCTCCCATTATCTTTCTCTTCTTCTCTCTTCTTCTCTTATTCTTCTCTCTTCTTTTATTCCTCTTCTCATGTTCTCCTTCTTTCCCTCTCTTAATCTCCTTCCCTCCATTACTAAACTAAAAGCTCCTAAACCCCCTGCTTCTCCTCCTTTCCCTCTCTTAATCCTCTTTCTCCTTGCTATTCTAAAGCACCTGAGACTCTCTACCCAATCCCAATTGACTCTACCATCAAACCATCTATCTCTGAACCACCACCACCCCACCACCGCACCACCCATGCTCCATCGCCACCATCAACTTCTATCATAGACCTCCACTCCCCACCATTTGCCACCACTTAACCCCTTTGTCTAGCCACCTACATTCAGCACCATCAACCTCCATCCTAGCCAACCCTTGTTTCTCGATCCGCCACCTTCATCTTCCCATCCAAAAGCCCCCATCAACCCTAGCATCGACTAAGCCATGCCATCTTCTCTACATGTGTCGATTGTGTGTCTTCCACCATCAAGCTAGACCTCGGTTGTTGTTTCCTCTTCTTTGCCAAACCCCATCACCTGCAGCCCTCTGCTATACTCGTTGCCTTCCCTAGATCCCATCACCTGAGGCCTTCCCCAGCTCCTTGACATCAGCGCCCCATTAGCCATGACACCCATCCTCTATCCATTGCCCTCACCTTTCCCCATCTCTGAGCATTCATGTCGCTTCGATCGGCATCACCCACGTTCGCCCCAAGATTCCCACCTCCCTGGTTTTCTCCATCATTGATCAGTCTCCCATGTCCACAGTGACAACCGTGCCATCTTTATGCCATCCATGTCACCCACACTTGAGACCCCACACTCTTGAATCCTGAAAAGGATTATTCGTAGAAGATGTGCATGAATAGCATATCTATAAATAAAATTACTATTAAGTATCAGTTTCCCATTCCCCGATTGGATGATATGATTGAAATGTTTGCGAGATCTAATAATTTTTCAAAAATTGACTTAAAAAGTGGATACCATCAAGTTAGAATCAGACCTGGTGATGAATGGAAGACCGCTTTCAAAACTAAGGATGGTCTATATAAGTGGTCGGTAATGCCGTTTGGCCTGTCTAACACCCCTAGTACCTTTATGAAAATAATGATGCAAGTGTTACAACTTTTTATAGGATCATTTATGATCGTTTATTTTGATGATATTCTGATCTATAGTAACACTAAGGAAGACCATCTAGCTCAGAGGATTCCTAGACTATCCAAGACTTCTAGAGTGATATGGAGCCTGACTCGACATAGTCGAGTTCTCCCCATCCCAGGAAAATGATGAGGACATCATCCAATATAGATTTTGATGTACATCCAATATTTTTTTAGCAGACATATGTATTTATTTTTTATTTTACCTGGGTGTATGGGCATTGGATTTATTTTTATTTCCCTTGTATCCAGGTCATGCATAGATCTCAAAGTATGGAACTGGATTAGTTTGGATTATTTAAAAATTTATTTTAGATTAGTCTACCTGTTTTAGATTAGTTTAAGTCTTAGAATTTTGGTAGACTTAGCTTCTAGCTTGTTGAGGACTAAAGTCTATTTAAAGAGGCCTATCATTGGAATAGATCAATTAAGAAGTCAATAAAAATATTTTGAGATTTTTTCCATTCTCCTCTCCCCTGTTCTCTTTCTTCTTCTCCCTTCTTCCTCTCGTCCTGGCTATCTCTTCTTCCCCTTTCTCTTCTTCTTTCCCTGTTCTTCTTCTTCTTTGTTTTCCCTCTCTTATGTTTCTTCTTCCTTCCTGTTACCTCCTCTTCTTCTCTATGCTCTCGTAAACCACATTTCAATCCTCCCGATTCAGTGATCCTAACCTTCTCCCACCATCAGGAGCTCTCACACCAACAATCTCTCGTTCACCCAACACCTCATGCCCCTCCATTGTGCCGGCCACCATCTCCCTGCTCCCCGCCACTAGCGGACTCCCCCGTTGCCATCTCCTCTACTATGGACCTCCACTCCCCACCATCTGCCGTCGCCTAATCCCATCATCCACCACCATCGCCGATCTTGCCTCCGTCAACCACCACCCCCCCAATCCATCCCCTCCTGCAACTCCACCGTTGGATCTGACCACGAGGACCACCCCATGGTTGCAGCTCCAAGGAAACCTTGTCCCTCCATCATACAGCAACCCCGGTCTCCTCCTCACACTCGACACCACCTTACCACCTCGACCATTTGATGTCTTCTATCTGTGATTCCTCCCTGCTCACCTCCAGCTACCGACACCCACACCGACGAATCCATTCGCCTCTCTATAGATATGCCCATGCCCCCCGTGCTGTCTAAGCTGATCATGCCATGATATTTTGGCTATCTATTCTATGATGAGGACATCATTCAGTATGGATTTTGATACATACCTAGCATTTTTTGAGTAGACATATACATTTATTTTTTATTTTACTTGGGTATATGGGGATTGGGCTTATTTCTTCCTTGTATCTAGCTCATGCATGATCTCAAAGCATGAAACTGGATTAGTTTGGATTATTATAATATTTATTTTAGATTAGTATGAAGTTTTAGAGTTTTGGTTGAGTTGGGCTCCAGCTTATTGAGGACTAGATCCATTTAAGATGTCTTATTATTAGAATAGATCAATCGAGAAATTAATAAGAAATATTTTGGAGAATTTTTCCAAATGACCTCTCTTCCCTGTTCTCTTTCTCTCCTTCTCTCTTCTTCTTCTTCTTCTCCCTCCCTCTTCTCTCTTCTCTCTCCCTCTCGACGAATTCTTCTTCCCTATTCTTCTTCTTTCTCCTCTTCTTCCTCTTCCTTCCCCTCCTCTTTGCTAATCTAAAGTTTCTTAGGACCAACCCATTCAAGAACTCCCTATCGCATATTTCTTAAGCCGACTCCCACTGCGCTGTACCGCTGTCCACCACTTTCCTCCACCATCAATCCACCAACGATCGCCGTCCACACTTTTCTCCACCATCAATCCATCGATGACTACTGTCCACCACCCGCATCCATCTGACCAACCCCATCTCTGACTCACAGAAGTTGGATCTTGCTGATCGATGGGCTCAACTCCACCAGCCTTCGTTGTGACTGATTGCCCCATTGCCAAACCATCCACTGCCACGTCCCACCAAAAATTTCCTACATCCAACCTCCACTCCTAGCTGCCATCTCTCCATTGCCACCATCTCCCCATCTCTATCAAGTCATCTCCCATCTGTTGCCCATCTCTTCTGCCTATGTCCGTGTCTACCATTACTGTCACGCTATCTTCCCTAGAGCCATCATCTTCATCACTACCCTTTGCCACCTGTGCCTCACTCCAGCATCCCATCCACCTTGAGTTGCGAGGAGCCCCCTATTCAACCTTACCTCCTTTGGTTCGGCTACTATGAGAAGACCCATTGGCTGCACGTTCGTGAAAGCCCTCCCCCCGAGGGCCTGCCAATCATCTCCACAAGTAGCCTGCTCGGCCTTGCCTCTTGTTGAGATCGATTATGTCGATGCCATGCGGCCGCCATTCCACCAATTTGCTTATCTTGACAACCGAGCTCCTCCATGAAAGCCATCCTATATGAGAGATCATCTTCCTCCAAGCTCCTCTATGATAGTAGCCCAGCCTATGAGCTCCACTGAGATGATCTCCTCCCCTCCATGATTCTACCAAGGAGATCCTCTCCTCTGAGGTCCTTCCGATCTTAGACTTCACCCAATCCATTCCCTACCGATCGATGGCTGCAAACGAGAAGCCACCACATGGTTCCCAAAGCAATTCCAGTCCTCTTTGTCGACTTCTATGTTTGGGGTATTTTGGGCTGACTTAGGTTATTTTTTACTTGGGATTGGATATACATGTATTGTAGCTGACCTCATTATGTTTTAGTGATCCAAATCCTGTGACTTCCCCTATTTCACTCATGAACTGTTGGCTAGATACCTTGACCACTTCTGGATTGATCTTCCTTTTCTCAGACTTTGTAATATCCCATGCTTGATAAGAACTTTTCATGGTTTAGATTAGGATTTAAAATCATTACTAGAATTTTATCTTTATTAGTTTTTGTTGACTCCTGTCTTGATTTTGATGAATAACAAAATACTTAAATATATTTGAGTATTAACTGTGTATTACAAGTATATTCAGCATATCAAAGTACTTATCAAATTTGTAGTATGTTGAAAGTTAAGAATGCTTGTTATCCTATTGAAGAAGTTACTTATATTGATGGAATTTCAAGTTAATTGGACTTTGGCACATAAGAATGATCTTGAAGGACTCAAATCTTAAGTTTGGAGAAGTTTTAGCAGAGTTTCAGTAGAGTTTCAGGAAAATTTTAGTCAAGTGTCAACTCAAGGTGTCGACTCACAGAAGCTTGAGTCAATATGCAAAAGAAGTTTCAAATAGCATGCATAAAGTATCGACTCATGAAGCTTAAGTGTCGACTCATGTGTCGACTTAAGGTCTGAGACCAGAAATGATAGTAACATGCTGAATTCAAGTTTTTTCTTAAGTATCGACTCATGTAGATGAAGTGTCGACTCAAGTGTTGACTCACCAGAAGAAGTGTTAATGCACTAAAGGACTCCAGAGAGATTCATAATATATTTTTGACTAGTATCAACTCAAATGTTGACTCATGTTCAACTCATGACCTGAAGTATGAACACTTACAGGTTTGGATGAACAGTAACGACTAGTTTTTTGAAGCATAAAATTGGTCCTTTTTGTTCCTAACAACTATTTTCTCCTCTCCAATGGTCATAAACGGTCATTTAAGACCTGGAAAGGTATTTAAAGTGGACCAAACTCAAAATGAAAGCAACTAATGAGCAACTAATGAGAGTTCATTGAATATTCATCAAGAGATCATTACTTTTGAGTGAAGTTGAGCCTTCAAGCATTCAAGAGCATTTAAGAAGTATTTAAGTCCAATCTTCAAGCATCTATTAAGGCTTCAACAACTTGGGGACAAGCTTCTCAACTACAATCAAAGAGCTTCAAAGAGATATTTACTTTATTTTTGAAAGCTTATTGTATCTTTACTTTGTACTTGAATTTATTGTTGTTCCTAGTTTCAAGTGGATTGAAACTAGTGATTTGGTATTGATGAGTCTTGTAAAACCAACTTAGATTATTTGTGAGCCTTATGAAAACCAACTAGGTTGTTGGTGAGCCTTGTAAAAACGAACTAGGTTTTTGGTTAGCCTTGTGAAAACCAAGAAGGGTTTTGATTAGTGAGCCCGGGAAAACTAATATACTATAATCAAGTTGAGATTATAGTAAAATATCCTAGTGGATCTTGGGGAGTGGACATAGATGCTTTGGTATGTACCGAACCACTATATATTCTTATGTTTATGATTATTTATCTTCTTATTCTTGTATTTAATTTATACTTTTGCTGCATACTTAAATTGAGCACACAAACACTTGCCAACACACTAGCACTTATCTTTAATCTTTGCAAACAGTTTTTAAAACCCAATTCACCCCCCCTCTTGGATTGTTTTGGCTAGGCAAGTGGTATCAGAGCCTTGTACTCAGCTTATAGGTCAACTGCCTTGAGTTAAATATCTATGGTAGCCCCTATAAGTTTAGTGTTGTTGAGGGTCAAGCCTCAAATAGACAGCCCTTTTTTAATGGCACTAATTATACATATTGAAAAACCCGCATGAGAATTTATATGCATTCAATAGATTATAATCTTTAGAAAGTTGTTGTAAAAGGTCTCCATGTTCCTTCAATGATGTTTAATGGCATTTCCATTCCAAAACTAGAAGAGGATTGGGATGAAAATGACATTAAGCAATCGAAACTTAATGCTAAAGCTATAAACCTGCTTTATTTTGCATTGGATCCTAGTAAATTTAATAAGATTTCCATTGCACATCCGTAAAGGAATTTGGGACATACTTAAGAGTACTCATTAGGATACCCATCAAGTGAAGAATACTAAAGTTAATATGCTCATTCATACATATAAAATATTTAGAATTGAGCTTAATAAATCTATTACTGATATGTATACTGGATGTACTAATATTATAATCAGTATGAGAAGTCTTGGGAAGGTTATGACTAACACTGATCTTGTAAATAAAATTCTTAGGTCTTTGCCAACATATTGGGATCCAAAGATCACAGCAATCCAAGAAGCCAAAGATGTTGAGACACTTCCCTGGAACAACTTGTTGGTTCACTCATGACTTATGAGTTGAACTTGAAATAAAAGACAATGGATGCAGATAGAAAGAAGAAGACCATCTCATTCAAATCCACTACACCAAATGAGTTTTCAAGTGAAGAATCTGAAGAAGGAGAAAATGAAGATGAAGAGGCACTTGTGATAAGGAAATTCAAAAGATTTATGAGGAAAAAGAAATTCTCTTACAAAAAAAAGCCACAGCCTAGCAAAGAAAAAGGAAAAGAAAGAAAAAGAGAAGGAGAAGGACTGACCAATATGCTTCGAGTGCGAGAAGCCTGAACACTACAAGATTGATTGTCTTCTCCTAAAGAAGTTCAAAAAGAAATTTAAAAAGAAGGTAATGATGGCAACATAGAGTGATGTGAAGACTTCAGTTCAGAGAAAGAATAACTAGAAGTCACTAACCTTTGCCTAATGGCTCATGAAGATGAGGTACAATCTGAATTTGAACTTGAATTTATATTTGATGAACTTAGAGATACTTTTGATGAACTTCTACATGAATATAAATTGCTAAAAATTGAGAATAAAAAGTTGAAAAAGCATGCTAATTCCTTTTCTTCGGAAAACACTAATCT
The DNA here is from genome assembly GCA_021397845.1 of Areca catechu. Classification (NCBI taxonomy): domain Eukaryota; kingdom Viridiplantae; phylum Streptophyta; class Magnoliopsida; order Arecales; family Arecaceae; genus Areca; species Areca catechu. Next base: position 6,077,695 of record JAHSVC010000059.1, read on the forward strand.
TGTTAATGAAAACAATGATTTACAAGCTAAGATTGGTGTTTTAGAAAAACAAAAGAATGCTTTATCAAAAGAAATAGAAGTTTTGAAAATATCCAAGGTTTTTGTTACAAATAATGAACTTTTAAAGAAAAACAAAGATCTTGAGGTAGAAAACAAGAAATTCAAAGATGAGCTTGATAAAGTTAAACATTTTATTAAAAAGTTTATATTTAGCTATGAAAAGTTAAATTTATTATTGAATAATCAAAGAGCTATGTTTGATAAAGCTGGACTTGGTTACAAGCAACAAAAGAAACAAAATTTTTTTAAAAAATTCTTTCTTCCAGCATCATCCATTGTTACTTGCTTTAGTTGTAGAAAAGTTGGACATAAAGCTTATCAATGCAATTTAAGAAAAATCAATAATTTAAGAAAAATATGGGTTCCAAAAGTTACCATTCTTACTAATCCTAAAGGATCCAAGATGGCTTGGGTACCTAAAACAAAAACTTGATATATTTTGTAGGTGTGTCTTGCAACCAAAGAGAAAAGAGATTATGGTATCTTGATAGTGGTTGTTTAAGATACATGATAGGAGATGTAAAGCAATTCACTTTGCTTGAAGCTTTGAATGGAGGGAGTACAACTTTTGGAGATAATGGTAAAAAAAAATCATTGGTATTGGTAAAGTTTACATCTTCCCTTCTACTTTTATTGATAATGTTTTATTAGTTAGAGGATTAATGTTGGGAATTGTGTCCCAAAGCCAATCGCCTGGGTTGTAGGCGGTTGAGCTCAGTATTGTACTCTTTCTTTGAATTAATAAAATATTTTTGGCAGCTCATCACATATTGTATTTCCCTGAAATGAACTCTTTCCATGTGATGAAGTCCTTAGGACTACACTGACTTCGATACAGAGAGGATGTATCGAGTGATCCTTAAACCCTGTTCACAACCAAAGGAAATATTATACTGGACGGTAATATATCAAGTATAGGTTGTTGTAGTTCACATCGTTTGGTTGTCCTCTTGACCAAATGAGTGTGGTGACACTGATGTGATCTGCAAGTGGGATATGTGATATCTTATTAACGTGACTCCGTGCAGCCCCTTTCTGCCAAAGGGATACTCACGATTGGATATGGGTATATGTGTCCCTCTGACCTGAGGTCATCACGGTAGCTTGCAAGCAACTCCCTGTGCTTTGGTGCCGGACTACCCGAATTTTAATCCGGTGATGGAAGGTTTCTGGGTACAGGCAAGTACTTGTGGAGTAGTGATGGACCAAGATGGAATTGACCTGTCCAAACAGTTTGGATTGAATGTCTTGCAGTATCTCAATTTAGCAAATCCTCGGCCGGGGTAGTCCTAGTGAAGAGTCACTGGGCTTGCGAGGTTGAGACATGTAGTGGACTGACTCTGTCTGGGTTGACAGCCCAATCTCAGTCGTCCTGAGTTTTAGAGGTCAAAGGGATGAATTATACGATAACCATATGCCAGAGGTTCGATAGTTTTCTCCCGCATCTTCGACCTATCCGGATGCCGGGATCCATTGCTAGATGGTTTCCTGTTCTGGTAGAATTGTTCTAGTGCTACCGTTTAGGTTCGAACCTATGAGATCACTCGCCATAGAGGATTACTCTCTGATCCGGATACCGATTATGATTAGGAATCATCTCAATTTTATGGTCACGGTATTTATTTTTGAGCACTCTTTTCCCCATCTTGCCCTTGTTTGTGTCAACCGAAATTATTCTGGGCTGACCACCACTGCACCAGGTTTTTTCTGAATCAATTTTGAACTGATTCGGAGCTCGTTTCGGCCTCCAATTAGTTGTGAACCAATTGAACCAAATTAAATTGGGTTGGACCAATTGGTTTTAAATGGGTTTGAACCAAATGGCTTGGACCGGTTTTTGAACCGGTGTTTTCTCCCTTGGACAGGTTTCCACGTTGGAATACTTCTTTATGCTGGAAAGAAGTATTAGCGTTTGGAGAAAACCAAGCGTCCGAAGGCCAAACAACACCGTGCGCTGGCATCCCTTCCTCTCCTCCATCGGCTGCCTTTAATCCCTGTTTATTGTGGGTGTAACACAGCCTTTTGCCCTTCCCTCTCCCAGCCTCCCTGTCTCCCTCTCCCAGCTGCCTTTAAATACCAATGCCCAAGCCCTGTTTCAGGCGGCTTCTTTCACCGTGCAACAGCAATCCAAAAATTTTCTGGGGCAAGGTTTCTCCCGTTTTTGAGAGCTTAGTGTTTGTACGTGTTAGGTTGGGATTTGGAGAGTGTGAGAGAGTGTTTTGAAGGGCCATTTCTTTGCTCTTTTGTTGTGCTCAACTCAAAGACTGCAGCAAAACAGAGTTGCTGCAATCCACCGTGATCAACTCACTTCCAGCGGCTAGCACCGCGTGTGGAGAGGGATCGGAGAGCCCCGGGCGCGTCTCCCCTCTAGAGGGAGTATACTTCTACTCCTGGGAGCAAGCCACGTGAGCTAGATCACCTGCAGCTGCTCCTAACGCGAAGCTGAAGTCTGCTGTCCTGTTTTGCTGTAGAAAATCTGGCAGTGGACTTTGGCAGATTTTTACATTTTTTGGCTAACATTTTCTTGCAGTTCTTTGTTGGAGATCGAAGTAGATTCGATAACCTTGCCGCTGCTGAAATTTGGAGCAAACGGAGGTCCAGAAGGTGGTGTTCTGACACCATTTTTCAAGCCAAAAACAGAGTTTATTTTCAGCCTAAGGTAGAAGAAGGCTGGAATAGTTTTATTCCAGCTATTCCAGCCTATTCCAGCTTTATCCCAGAGTTATTCTAGCAGGAATAAGGTATGAAAAAATTGTTTTTTAATCATGCATGAATTGAATTTTTAATTCAAATATTTTGCAAATATTTAATATCATCATACATGCCTATTTGCAACTAGAATTAGATTAGTTTCTGGGCAGAGCAGATTTCCGCTGTGCGGATTTTTAAAAAAGTTTTTAAAATCCATTCTGCTCCCGCAGCTGTTTGCATGCCTAGTGTAGGATCATGTCAAACCACCTGCATCGTTCTCTTTCAGTGGTATCAGAGTAGGTTGCATGTGTAATCTAATCTAGTATGCATGTTTAATAGATTAAAATTAGTTTAACCTAAAAAATGTATCCTAATTTCTTTTTGGAACCTAGTTGAGGCCTTCACCGTGACTGTGTATCTTTGACACGATGCGGATCGTTTGTGTTGGCCTCTTCAGAAGGATCCTTAAAGAATATTAAAATTAAAAATTATTTTAATTTGGTGATACATGTTTTAGGCATGTTTTATATGAATATAAATTATTTGTAAAATATCTTGATGCATGATTTTTTAGTTATGTAAAATTGTTTTACATAGAGACTTAATTAAAAATTATTTTAATTAAGAGTTTGTCTTATTAATTTTTTTTTTTTTTTAGGTTTATGAAATCTAATCAAATTTGCATAAGCCATTTTGGGTTAATTGGGTTAGCTGACTAGTTGGGTCCATAATGGGTTAGACCTAAGTTTAGTTGAACCGGATTACAAGAAGATTAAACAAAAGTTGTTTAAGGCCCTTCTTTAGAACTATCTAATAGTTAGATTAGTTGATCCGTTCATCTAAAATGGATCCAATTAGTGGCTCAGTGGATGCCTGAGTCTTTAGGCTAGTCTGATCGAGTCTGGTAAACCGACTGGTGTCGAGGTAGGTTTGGCATTGTGATCATGGTTGTATGAGGCTACCTCTTTCCTGGCCAACTTGGTTGGTGTCTAGGAAAGATGGTTAATGGCGGATACTCACCCATGATCTCACCTACCTGGCTAGTCGAGTCGACCAGAACTGATTGGAAAAGCTCAATGACTCGAGTTAACCCATGTCACCTAGGTTGATCGGTCTGACTGATCTATAGGTGCCCATGGATCATTTGTTGATTTATTTCAACCCTCTTGAAATCTGATTGAATCAGTGGAGGATGATCCATGTCCTTGTCTTTTCTTCTGTCATTATTAAAAATCCTCTAAAAATTATTAGGTCCTTAAAAAGACTAAGTCAAGGAGTTGACAGTGTCTTAGCCTCCCATTAAGTTGGATAGAAATGTGTCCACTAGCTTGGTGTGCATCGGCAGTTCCAAAGAATGGGTGTACATCCGGCGACTGGAATTTCTATCTGATCGATGATGGTTCAGTGCAACCTCTTTAACGGGACCAGGTGGGCCGGCCAAAGTCGGGCTTGGTCTTTAGTTAGCTGGAAGCATTGGATTTGTCATTTTAATGGTTGGACCTAACCAGAGACCCGCAATAGGAGGCCCCAAGGCTGATTGGGGTGTTCTCTGGGGCAAAATAAAATACTGAAAATTGTTTAGGGAAACAATTGGTTTACGAACCTACCTTTAGGCTCGTATGGGTGAGCTGGCCAAAGTCGGGCTCATGCGTGGCCTATTGGATTTCAGTACCCACTTGAAAAAGTATTTTCACGGATTGGAGTTAGAGGCTACCAATCTGAAAAATTAGTGGGAGAAACCTTTAGACTAAAGTCCAAGTCTTTTGGTTAAATTATTAATTCATACACTAATTAGGTCTTATTTTCTTTTCAGATATCTTTCAATTTATCGCTCCAGTCACTTCTCGACAACGAGAAGTTAAAGGGTCACAACTTCGATAGTTGGTATCGAAGATTGAGAATCGTTCTGGAGCATGAACGATCCTCTATGTGATAACGGATCCGGCACCTGAAATCCCTCTCGCTAATGCACGGAGTGCGGTCAGAGATGCTTATTTGAAGTGGGTCTCTGATCGGACTACTGTCCGATGCATTATGTTAGCGGCGATGAACGACGAGTTCAGTCGCAAATTCGAGGAGGCCCAAACTGATGAAATCCTTCAAAAGTTGAAGGAATCCTTCGGCTCCCCGGATGATGTAGAACGGTACAAAGTGTCTTGTGCAATCTACAATTCCAAGATGCCGAATGGCGGTTCAGTCATTGATCATGTATTGTACATGATCGAGCTGATTGAAAAGTTGGGCAAACTCGGATGCCCCTTGCACGAGCAGCTCGGCAAGGATGCGATCCTGAATTCTCTTCCCTCCTCCTATCTTGATTTTCTCGATCATTATAGAATGAACAAGCCTGCAGTCAACTACCATGGTCTTTTGGGGTTGCTGTAGACTTTCGAGAAAGACCACCAACTGAATAAGGGGGTGGTGAATTTAGTGGGAGGTAGTAGAGGTCGTCGTCCCTTTAAGAAAGGGAAGATGAAAACAAATAAAAAGGGAAAGAAGGTGCAGAATGCTCCTGACCCTAGTCAGACCAGGAAGTATAAGGCTGATCAGTTTTCTGCAGAGTGTTTCTACTACAAGAAGAAGGGACACTGGAAGAGGAACTGTCCTCTTTATATTGCATCCTTTGATCCGAACAGGCCGAGAAAGCAGAAGTCTGCTGAATAAGGTATTTATATGATAAAACCTTGTAATTACTCTATTGTTGATACTGCTAATGGGTATTGGATACTGGTAGTCCAATTCACGTTTGTAATATATTATAGGGACTTCTAGTTAGCAAAGATTTGAAGATGGAGAACAGTTTCGAGCATCGGGAATGGAAATCATGTTCCAGTACTAGCGGTCGGAGTCCTGCGTCTTGTCTTTGAGTCTTGTACTGTCGAACTAGTCGACTGTCACTATTGTCCTAGTTTCATTATGAGCATAATCTCTGTAGGCCTTTTGGCCAATTGTGGTTTTGAACTATTAATAAAAGGAGATTTTTGCAATGTTATTTTGAATAACTCTGTTATAATGAAAGCTAGATTAAATAATGGCATATACGTACTATCAAGGCCTATTAGTGTAATGTACACTTCTAGCAAACGCCCAAGATTAGATAATGTCAACGATTTATATCTTTGGCACTGTAGGCTAAGGTCATATTAACCAAAATAGGATAAACAAGATGCGAGGAGATGGACTCCTCGAGGTCAGTGATTCTGAATCACTGCCCACTTGTGAATCCTGTTTACTTGGTAAAATGACCAAGTCACCTTTTACTGGAAAAGGTGAACGAGCTACAGAACTTCTAAGTCTAATACATACTGATGTATGTGGACCGATGACAGTTAGTGCCAGAGGAGGATACAAATATTTCATTACTTTTACAGACGACTTTTCAAGGTTCGGTTATGTTTTCTTAATGAGATATAAGTCTGAGTCGTTTGAAATGTTCAAACGATACCGTAATGAAGTAAAAAAACAAACTGGAAAAAGTATTAAAACCCTTCGATCTGATCGAGGTGGTGAATACTTATCTGGTGAATTTTTGACATATCTTGAGGATAATGGAATTTTCTCTCAGTGGACTCCTCCAGGAACACCACAGTTGAATGGTGTATCCGAAAGGAGGAATCGAACCTTGTTGGACATGGTTCGATCCATGATGGGCTTTGCAACTCTGCCGCTATCCTTTTGGGGATATGCACTTCAGACAGCCTGTTACTTATTAAATGATGTTCCAAGTAAGTCTGTTGTCTCCACTCCGTATGAGATGTGGACAGGAGGTAAACCCTCAATCTCACACCTTCGGGTCTAGGGTTGTCCGGCTTACGTAAAGCATTTTGACTCAGACAAACTTGGTCCTAGGTCTGATCGGTGTTAATTCATTGGTTATCCTAAGGAAACCAAAGGGTATTTCTTCTACTTGGAGAATGAACAAAAGGTGTTCGTTGCTCTTAGAGCTATCTTTTTGAAAAGGAGTTCCTTGGAGAAGGAACTATAGCCTCTAAGATTGAACTTGATGAAGTTCAGCCAATAGAAGAACCTGTACACTCTAAGGACATCGTAGAACCGGCTGTGATTGAATCACACCCAGAACCTATTAGGAGATCTGGTAGAATACCGTGTCAGCTAGACAAATACTACGGTTTCTTGGTCCGGGACGGCGATCCCATTGAGCTCATGAGAACAATGAGGATCCGATCACCTATATGGATGCACTTTAGAGATCAGACTCTGAGGCATGGCTTGGAGCCATGCGATCCGAAATGGAGTCCATGGAAATCAACAATTTTTGGACATTGGTTGATCCGCCTGAAGGAATAAAACCCATCGGGTGTAAATGGATCTTCAAAGGAAAAGGGGCGCAGATGGGAAGGTAAAGACCTATAAAGCCCGTCTGGTTGCCAAGGGATATCGTCAGCGATATGGTATCGATTATGACGAGACTTTCTCCCTGTGGCAATGATCAAGTCCATTCGGATCATGCTTGCTTTGGCAGCATATTTTGATTACGAGATATGGCAGATGGATGTCCAAACCGCTTTCCTTAATGGGGAGCTAGAAGATGAGGTGTATATGATACAGCCTGAAGGGTTCACATCCACAGATGAATCAAAAGTATGTAAGTTGCAGAGGTCCATCTATGGACTCAAGCAAGCGTCTCGAAGTTGGGACTTACGGTTTGATAGGTGTATCAAATCGTATGGCTTCGTTAGGAACGGAGAAGAATCGTGCATCTATAAATGGGTTAATGGTTCTGTGATTGTATTCCTAGTTTTGTATGTTGACGACATTCTCTTAATCGAGAATGATGTCGCAGCATTACAAGGAATAAAGGTCTGGTTATCATCTCAGTTCTCCATGAAGGACTTGGGTGAAGCTTCTTACATACTAGGTATGAAGATCTATAGAGATAGATCTAAGAAGCTTTTGGATTGTCCCAGTTATGTACATTGACACCGTGCTAAAACGGTTCAGCATGGAAAATTTCAAGAAAGGCTATCTCCCGATAGGTTCTGGAATTACTCTTTCCAAAAAGGATTGTACGACAACTCCTAAGGAAACAGAGCGCATGAGTAGAGTACCTTATGCTTCTGCAGTAGGCTCTATCATGTATGCTATGACTTGTACTAGACCAGACGTGGCATACTCACTAGGAGTAGTGAGCAGATACCAGTCTGACCCAGGTGAGGCACATTGGAAGGTGGTTAAGTCCATCTTTAAGTATTTGCGAAATACTAAAGATCAATGGCTGATTTATGGAGAACCTGACTTGAAACTTTTAGGGTACTCTCACTCCAGTTTCTAGTCGGATAGAGATGATAGCAAGAGTGTGTCAGGGTTTGTATTTACCCTGAATGGAGGAGCGATCTGCTGGAAAAGTTCCAAGCAAGCAACTGTTGCAGACTCAGTATGCGAAGCAGAATACATTGCAGCATCTGATGCAGCAAAGGAAGCTGTGTGGTTGCGGAAGTTCCTTGGAGAGCTAGGGGTGGCACCTTCCCTAGATGGTCCTGTTCCGGTGTATTGTGACAGCACTGGAGCCATTGCTCAAGCTAAGGAGCATAAAGCTCATCACCACCAAGCACATACTGCGGCGATACCACCTCGTACGAGAGATCATGGAACGAGGTGACATCAATCTTCTGAAGATCGATGGAAAAGAAAATCTGGCCGACCCCTTCACTAAAGCCCTCGGAATAAAAGAGTTCGACTATTGTAAATGGGAAATGGGTATTAGATACTCTTCTGCTTGGCTTTAGTACAAGTGGGAGTTATTGGGAATTGTGTCCCAAAGCCAATCGCCTGGGTTGTAGGCGATTGAGCTCAGTATTGTACTCTTTCTTTGAATTAATAAAATATTTTTTGGCAGCTCATCACATATTATTTCCTGAAATGAACTCTTTCCATGTGATGAAGTCCTTAGGACTACACTGACTTCGATACAGAGAGGATGTATCGAGTGGTCCTTAAACCCTGTTCACAACCAAAGGATATATTGTACTGGACGGCAATATATCAAGTATAGGTTGTTGTAGTTCACATCGTTTGCATGCATGGTGTTATTTTGTATGGCATAGTTAATTTCTTGTGATGGACATTATGGTTGTTATTATTATTATCGTCTGTATTTCATACACCATGTTTTAAAGAAAAGTGATATCCGGATGGGTTGGACCATAATACCGGATTGCTAAATGGGTTGTACCATGATACCGATTATTGAGTGGGTTGGTCCACGATACCGGTTATTGAATGGGTTGGACCACGACATCGGTTGTTGAGAGGGTTGGACCACGACACCAGTTATTGAATGGGTTGGACCATGATACTAGTTATTGCGAAATCGTAAAAGGCATGTTTTGACTACATTGAAGAAGAGTAAATCAAGTAAATACGGTATTTGGACTAGCCATGCCATAGTAGCACCGTGGTTACATAGCCTGAGCCACGGCTTTGCACGTGGGAGCCGGTCATGGACGGTTGGTACATGGGATAGTTGAGTCACGGACTTTGTACGTGAACTGGACCGACCACAGTATGCATGGTCGCTTTGCGGTTGCCAGTCATGGACTGGAGCATGATCGTGGCTAGTCCAGAACCCTAAAGATAAAGGTTAATTAATAGAAATTCTAAAATAAAAATATAAAGTTTTCAAGATTTTGTCATACATGAGACTTGAATTATTTGACAGCATGACATGATATACTGGTATTTTGCTATTTTCAGAAATGTATATTATTATTGGTGTGATCATATGGAAACCTTACTGGGTGTATAGCTTACTCCCTACTTTTTAATTTTTCAGAGACTCAGGATGCATAGCAAGGTTTGGGCTGGGCGTGAGATGGAACATCGACTTTTAGTTTGTTAGTTAGTTTTATGTAATTTTTCAGTTGCTGATACTTATTATGGATCAGTGGACCATTAGTAGTTTGATTTGAATAAAAGAATTATTTAGTTATACTTTTAATTCATATTGATACAATTGCTATGATTTTAAATGAATGACTCTTATGTCCTAGGCCTTGCATGATCTCTAGGATAAAACCTAGGATTTGTGCGGCCGGTCGCATAGCCGATTCTGGTGCTGATTCGGAGCATGACACAGTGGTATCAGAACTTAGGTTATGATCATTTGGGACAGTGATACAAATGATTAAAATAATAATGATATGATGGTTATTAGAATATGTCAAGAATAGTGTCAGAGCTTACGTTATGATGACTTGGGACTATGGCATAAGTGATTATAATAGATATGAGTGACATCGAAATTCAGGTCATGATTATTTGAGACTATGATATAAGAGATTAAGACATTGATATAGTGATTAGTAAGACATGACAGAATGGTTTCAAAGTTTGATTTATGATCATTTAGGACAGTGGTACAAGTAGTTAGGAAATAACATGATGATTATTAGGATATGACAGAATAATATCAAAACTTCGGTTATGATTACTTGAAACTACGATACAAGTGATCGGGACATAACATGAGGAATATTGAAGCTTAGCTTATGTTTATTAAGGATTGTAACATAAGTGATTTAGACATGATATGAATGATGTTAAGCTTAAGTAGTTTGGACATGATATGAATCATATCGAAGCCAGAGTTTGATCCCTTAGGATTGTGATATAAGTGATTGGGATATGATGTGAATGATATCAAAATTTAAGTTATGATCACTTGGAATTGTGATATAAGTTCTTGGGATACAGTTCGAATGATATTGAAATTTGAGTTATGATTAATATGGACTATGATTTAAGAGGTATTTAAATTTAGTGTCATGACCAGTCGAGATATGAAGTTGGAAAGAAAGTGGATTCGAAGGTTGGATTCTAATCTTTAGGTATTATGTTTAAGATCCGGCATATGATTAGTACCAAAGAGGAACATGATGTATGGTTTGTAAAGTAAGTAATGGGATTGATCTAGGATTAATGTAAAAGGTTGGATGATTGTTTTATTTGATCATGATAAGTAAGCACATGGTGGATATTGCGAAACTGGATAAGATGTGTCCTTACCTTTGATAGGTGGGTAGGCCCAAACATCAAGAGTACTGGCATGGAATTATAGCATATTATATTAATAGGTCATGCTGAATAAGTAGGTTTAATTGTTAATTAGATGATTTTGAAATCTTGAACCTAGTGTGGATGTGGATGATGATAATATACTAGTTTTGTTATTAATTGTCATATTGTAAATTTTTGGGATTGTTATAAGAGGATGTTTGGAGTATAAGTTATAAAAGAGTTCAATGATATTAGAAAGGATATGCTTTTAATAATCTATGTGGATTATGATTGAAAATATATAAAAAAAAATATGTTTGGGATGATGTATAGTTTGTCACTCTATATTGGTAATTAGATTATATCGTGACAACTTGGCATGTATTATTTTGATAGAATCTTGATAGCCTATATTTGCAGTTTGGATTGGATTACTGAGTCTAGCCTATAATCGTTGGGGATTCTTGCAAGAAGATATTTCGAATGTAGGTTATGAAAGAGTTTACGATATTAAGAAGGAAAATTTTGTTTCGATGAATTTGTACATGGATTATTAATGAAATTATGAAATGGAAAATGTGTTTGGCATGATGCATAGATTTGCAATTAGTGGAGTCAATGATATTATGTGAGCATGCCATGCACATTTTGGTAGTATCTTTGATGGGTTAAGTTAGTAGTCTTGGATTGAACTACTTGATCATCCTTATAATTGTTGAGAATTATTGGGTGTGTCCAACTTAAGTTAAATTTAAGATCTATGAAAATATTTTAGTTACCCTACTACTGATGTTGTTTTGAACAAAGAAATTGGTGTTGGATGACTTATATGAATTATAGTAAGTTGAGAATTTGGTATTGGAAGATCTATATGGGTTTAGCCTATAAGGACAATATTTTAGATAGTTTATTAATTGATGTTAAGATCATTCTATGAACGATAAGATGATTGATTCTAATCATAAGAGCATTGATTGAAAGTCATTTATCTCGTTAGAATTAATGATAACTTTTCAAGAAAAAAGTTGATCTAGATTGTCTATTTGAATTTTCAAGAAGAGTATGATTAATCCGGACTTGAACTAGAGGTATTGGTATCATAAAAAAGATGATGGAATTTATGCAAGGATCTCCAATACGGAAATTATGTTAGGGTAACTCTTGAAAGGATATGCCTAAGGTAGGGACATGATAAAGAGATTCAAAAGCTTTACTTAAGTAACTTGAGATCTTCCTGGTATGAATGTAAGATAAGTTTGGAGGGATTCATTTAGTGAACCTAGATGGTTTAGTAAATTTATCAGAGTGCGCAGTTTGAGCTATCTTGAAATTAATTATGAATGTTAACTCTAATTTTAGAAGTATTGTGATGGGAAGTACTGATTTGAATTTCAGTAACAAGATGAAAAGATAATGTTGATGATCCTTGGGCTAGTCTATAGGTGTTGCCAGACAATTTTTTTCTCAATGGGTTCCCTGGTATAGAGGACTATTGTAAACAAGAATTTGGATATCACTAAATCTAGAATAAAGAAGTGATGGTCCTTTAACTGATTTAGATTGGGAATATTTGTGGCACCTGACATTATGATTTCTCCATTTAAAGAGGGCTCGAGATTTCTATAAGATTAAGGATTGATTGTAAAGTCATGGAGAGGTGTAAGAAAAGAAAGAATGTTAGAGACCATGGCAAGTATCTAATGCTCAAGCTTTTTTCAAAATTTTTGGTTAAAAATAGAGTATATCGATTATGATTTCCATGTAGAGGTTAATTAAGAGAAATAAATTTCTGGGGCAAAGAATTATGTATTTAATTCGAGATTGAGACATTAATGTTCATTTGGAAGAAATTTAAAAAATTCTGTATGTACCGTAAAATTATAAGGAGCAAGAATTGAGATGTTGTATGATTTTGTTATGGACTTATGAAAAAAATGATCTAAGAAAGGAATCATACGAAGCTTGAGGATGATGTTAAATTATGTATATCTAAGGTTGGGCTATCATGAAATTCTATAGAATTGATCAAGGATAATTAATTATAGTAACATCGAAAGATATGTGTTCTTTTTGAAGAGCTTGAGGATATTTGATATGGATTGTAAATGGAACAAGTCAAGTTAGAATTTTATATAATTTTGTTATATATAAGACTTGCGAAACAAGTGCCCTACAAGAAAAACTATTAGGGAGTTTGAGAATGATCTGATGGTTTGTTATTGTTAAGGTTTAAAAATCTCATCAAGCTAATTTTGAGAACAAAATTATTTTAATGGGGGGAGATGTGAGAACTGGTGTTTTGGGCCAAAGTCGGCAAGCCCAGCCGACTTCAACCCAAACCGTAGAAAAAAAAGGGGAACAGAGGAATCGAAAACAGGGATTTGCCTTCTCCCTTATTCGGCCAGGGACTTTGCCAGAGAAGTCGAGGAAGGAGTCATGGAAGAGGGGGGCTTCGTTGGAGGCGTGGAAGAGATGGATTAGAACTTTGATCGGGCGAAATTTGTGTTCCAAACGATGAGGGAATCGTCGGTGTGAGTTCTTTAAATCCTCCCTCACCACTGCCCCATCGAGCTCTCTCTGCAGTGTCTTCTTCCTCTCCGACGAGTGACGAAGAACCTTCTATCACCGGTAAGTCTGGTTACCTTTATTTTTAATTTGTTTAGGGAGGATTTAACCGAGTTTAGTTTAGCCTATCTTTGGGTTGCTTGGGACTGTGCACCATCGGAGGCCACGTCACTGCCATCCACCTTCGTCCGTCGAGCTTCCCTTCCCGGAGACCGCCTCCCTTGACCACTGGCAGTCGGGGTGAGGCCGGTTCGATCGGGCTGAAGGAGAAGCCACCGTTCGGAAGAAAGAAAGAAAGAAAGAAGAAAGGGAAGTTTTGGTTTTGATTAAGAAAAAAAAGAGAAAGAGAGAGAACATAAGGAGAAATAAAGAGGGAGAATAAAAATTTTATAATAATAATATATTATTATAGGAGAGAGAGGATTGGGAGGTTTTTCTTGAAATTTGTGCAACTAGAAATTTTATTTGAATAAATTTATTTATTATAGGAGACAGTCTCCTGAGCAGGAAAGTGTTGCACGAATTTTGGGTATGGACTAATTTAGGTAAGGAATTCTGTATTGATCATCCGTTTATATATGTATTTTACGTGGTCTGACTTGATCTGAGCATATATATATATATATATATATATATATATATATATATATATATATACATTTGCACACATGGTGTTATTTCGCATGGCATAGTTGATTTCTTGAGATGGACATTGTGGTTGTTATTATTATTATCGTATGTATTTCATACGCCATGTTTTGAAGGAAAGTAATATCCGGATGGGTTGGACCATGATACCGGATTGCTAAATGGGTTGGACCATGACACTGATTATTGAGTGGGTTGGACTACGATACCGGTTATTGAATGGGCTGGACCATGACATCGGTTGTTGAGTTGGTTGGACCATGACACCGGTTATTGAATGGGTTAGACCATGACACTAGTTATTGGAAAATTGTAAAAGGTATGTTTTGACTACATTGATAAAGAATAAATCAAGTAAATATGGTATTTGGACTAGCCATGCCATGGTAGCATCGTGGTTATACAGCCTGAGCCACGGGCTCTGTACGTGGGAGCCAATCACGGACGGTTAGTATGTGGAATAGCCTGAGCCACGGGTATTGTACGTGAGCAGGACCAACCATAGTATGCATGGTCGCTTTGTGGTTGCCATCATGGGCTGGAGCATGATTGTGGCTAGTCCATAACCCTAATGATAAAGGTTAATTAATGAAAATTCTAAAAGAAAAATATAAAATTATCAAGGTTTTGTCATACATGAGGATTGAATTATTTGACTGCATGACATGATATACTGGTATTTTGCTATTTTCAGAAATATATATTATTATTGGTGTCATCATATGGAAACCTTACTGGGCTGTATAGCTCACTCCCTACTTTTTGATTTTTCAAAGACTCGGGATGCATAGCAAGGTTTGGGCAGGGCGTGAGACGGAACATCGACTTTTAGTTTGTTAGTTAGTTTTATGTAGTTTTTTAGTTGCTGATACTTATTATGGATCAGTGGACCATAGTACTTTGATTTGAATAAAAGAATTGTTTAGTTATACTTTTAATTCATGTTGATACAATTTCTATGATTTTAAATGAATGACTCTTGTGTATCTAGGCCTTGCATGATCTTTAGGATAAAATCTAGGATTTGTGCGGCCGGTCGCGTAGCCATTTCGATGCTGGATTTGGGACGTGATAGACTTGCAATGATTTTGGGATTCTACATCTATTTAAAAGTTGTCTATCACTATGGCACCATAGTGGCATAAAGGATGGCTTGATGTGACATTAGCCATTTGATTAATAGAATGAATATATGATTACTAAGAAAAAGGCCTATGAACTGTCTATGATGTATAAACTTTGTTTGAGACAAAAGATAAGTCACTTACAACTTCGAATATTATGCATTTTGTGGAATTTCGGTCATGTAAAAGTTTATGCTCATGTCATACCAGTGCAATATAATCTTATGATTAAACAATAGAATTTTACTGTGCTTATTTGATTGTATGATGTTAGTTAACAGATATAAGCTGTTTTGGCGTCGAACCCCTTTTTCCGACCGGGTGGAGCTACTGGATTGCGAGGCCACTCCCTGGTTCACTGGCAAAACATATCCCTTGCCAGAGATGCTCTGGCGGGGGACACTCCGATGCCTAAGTCAGTGGCGGGCTCTAGCCACAGAATGGAAAGACGGAGAAGGGAAAAACTCTGATATGGTTAAGGGTGTTTTGCTTCTCTTACCTCCAGTGTTCCCTTTTATCATTATTTATAAGGAGTTGTCCCGCCTACGATTTTCTTTCTCCCCCCAGCAGTTACGATGGGGGAGTTATTTTCTGTTCCTTAATCAGGGATCGTGGGTGGTTATTGGGACGGTTTCCGGTGGCCAGGCCGGGGGCGCTGCCACTGGAATCACGCACCATGATCATGCTGAAGATAGTCGAGGATAACCGTTGCCCATTTTCGTAGAGATTTGAGATAGATCGGATGTCGTGTCTTTGGCACGGGTCATGGACTTGATCCTTGTTGTAGGTCAAAGACTATGTCTTCGACGTAGTCCGAAAATCATATCTTCGGAGGATGTGCTTTGATCCAAGCTGAGGACTTGGTCTTCTGGAGTCGTGGACTTGTCAAGAGCTTTCGTTTGCCCGTGGTTATTCGGCCTTCTCTGAATATCCGGGCCTAGTACTCATGGTCCGGAGGGAATGTCTTCAGCCGGTGGTCTTCGGCCAGTCGGATCGGCGGCCGGTCCGTGCCTGGGCTGACATATCTCAATAGTTGCCCCCTACTCTCAGTCTTCGAAGCAAAGATTTGCCTCGAAGAGTGAGAGTATTTGTCACTTTTCTCCTGGGAGGTGGTGCAGTGGATGATTATAAAAATCTCTGATTGGGCCATCTCCCATAACTGCTGGCTGATTCGAAAATCAGGTGATGGATAGCTGTCAGTCTTTGATTGGAGGGTGAAAAAGGAGTGGGCGTGCCTGGGACGGTCCCTCCCCTTTCCGCAATGCAATGGTTTACCCAATCTTTTTGTTGGGATTTGTACGGCGGTCGTGGTTCTTCCCTGCCCTTGGAAGAAGCGTATGCTTCACCTTGGCCATCGATTTATGTGGGTTAAAACCTTTGGTTCACTCCGCATCAAATCAATTTATGGCCGCAGCCGCCTCGAGCATCTGTGATGGGTTTATGAAGATGATTCCATTTTTCAAGGTGCTGACATAGGCTTTTTCCAACTCTTTTCGAGAAGGAGGAAAGGTCCTAGTGAGGAAGCTTCTTCAACCTCGCACTCCCAGTCCCAGTCCAGCTTTCTTTGTTCTTAGCCATCGGCCTTTTCTGTAGGTAGAATCTTCCTTCTGCCTTCTTGTCTCATTCTTTTGTCATGGCCGAGTCCGTAGGAAGCCAAAGGGGACAAGTTAGGCCTTCGGGTGTCAGTGACGTGGTAAGTCCGGAGTCGATTCCCAGTTCTATTTCTCAGGGAAGGATTACTTATCTTTGAGAACGTTATCACATTTCAGAGGGATTTCGCTTAATCCTCCCTACCTCCGAGGAACGAGTGAACAAAACCCCTGTCAGATGTCTAGCCATGTACGAAGACCATCTGAAGGCCGGCCTTCGATTTTCCTTGCACCCTTTCTTCATTAAAATCTTTTATCTGTACCAAGTAGTGCCTACATAGTTGACTTCGAATAGTATTCGGAACATCTATGGATTTTTGGTCCGGTGCCATATAGCGAACATAGAGCCCAGGACTAACTTGTTTACTGCCCTTTTTGTGCTCAAGAAGGTTTCCATGGCAATGGATGGTGGGTGATTGCCCTCGACTGGGTCGTAAGATTATCAAGGATATGCCCAGTGCCATCCATGGGTGGAAACCTATTTTTGCCTTTGTGTTATTCGTCGACCCGTGGGGCTTTGGCAGCGATTGGAAGGAACCGTGTCTAACCGCCAATGATGGAAAGAAGGTCTTAGCGGTCGATCAGTCCAATTATGATTTATTGACTGATTCGGAGGTTGTTCCCATCCGCGAGTTGTTGGAGGAGAGGAATCTCCATCTTGTAGGGATTAGCAAGTTCCCTGTGCTAGGTATACTGATGGAAATTTTCACCTCTTTCCTTCCATTCTTGTTGTAATTTGGTTGACATTGAGGCATTTTCTTGTTTGCAGGTGGAGGGATGAAGCCTAGCTTGAGTTGGCTCCATCAGACTTCTGAGAAGAGGGTAGCTTAGGCCCTTCTTACAAGATCAGCAGTTCGGAAGAGGGCCCAAAGAGAGGGTCCTGAAGGAGACTAGAGAACTTCATCCTCCCAGGGAACCTTCGGGGAAGACGTGGTGCCGATGGGGGAGGGGGGGGTCCTAGTAGGACCTCATCCGGTCGAAATTTCATCGGCGGACGCTTCTCCAGTCCATACGAGGGAGAGCCCACCTCAAATGGCAGGTGTGTCATAGCCTTGCCCCCCTGCAGCTGATAGGGGCAAGGTGCCATAAGTCGAGGGAGAGTTTGCGTGTGAAGCTTCTCCTGCCAGGAGCCGTCCTGCTGATTCTTCGGAGCTTTCCCCTACGGGGGGATTGTTGGTTCCCACTGTGGCCAGGCGGGCACTGAAGAGCACAATGCTGCCTCACAAATTGGCAGTCATCCAAGGCCGAAGCCTCGCCAGGGTGTCTAATTCAGCATTTTCATCCTTGCAACAGGTAAGGTTCTTGCCATACTTCTTTCATTCCGAGGATCCGACTGGTTCATTATCTCAAATTGTTGATGTAGTTGGTTTATGATATTACCTTCCTGGAGGAAGGCCTGGGGAATGTCGATGACCTCATCCACAGCCTCAAAGAGAAGCTCTACATGGCCAAAGCTACAAAAGAGGTGGCCGAAGAGCTGAGGCAGTCTATGAAAAATTGTCTTGCTCGTGTGGATGCTGAAGTTTGTGGACTGAGTGGTGAATTGAAAAGTGCCCAGTCGACAATTGCGGAGCAAGGGGCAGAGTTAAGGAAAAGCTGGAAATGGGTCAAGTCCTTGGAACAATCTGCCAAGGAGAATTAGGAGAGATTGGAGAGTCAGACTAAGGCAGCTGAGGAGGTTGCCAGGAGGGCTGAAGAGGCGATCCTGGAGTCCGAGGAGGCCAAGAAAGAGTCTGTAGTCCTGAGGAAGTAGGCACGTGATTCCATGGCGGACTTCAGAAGGTCCTCACAATTCCAGGAGGAGATGAGTGAGGCAACCTTGTACGGTTATCAGCATGGCTTCAATGACGGACTAGCCAAGGTCAGAGGGGCCTTCCCACACCTTGATTTTTCTGGCATCCCTGCTTTTAGCATAGTCGAAGAAGAAGAGGAGGTCGAGGCCATAGAAGAGGCTGGAGGGGTGTCGAGCCCGAGGGAAGAGATCCCGATCATGGTCGAAGATACTGGTCCAGTTTCGGTGCAAGCCAAAGGAGCCGACAGGGCTGAAGAGCTGCCACATTTAGGAGAGGAGGCTCCTGCCCCAGTAGAAGGCCTGAAGGTAGTTCCAACTCCAACCTCTATCCCGAAGGGGGTTCAGTCTGGGGAGGAAGTCCAAGTTGAAGGCTCTCCAGTCCCAGCCCAAGTCGATGAAGTCCTTACTGCACAGATTGATAAGCTGCTTCAATCCTATGGTGTTGGGTCCCCTCCTCCTGATGTTTAGGAATTGGAGTTGCTCTAGACCTTGTATCTCTTATTTACTTTCTTCCAAGGTGTAATTAACAAATTTTATGAATTTCCAAATGGCTTCTTGAACTTTCAAGTAGTTTTCGGGGCTCCCAAGTAGCTTTCTACGTGCGTTGTGTTATATTCTTGAACATGGTTTAGACAAGGTTGCTAGCCTTGGTGAGGGTTTGACATTTATCGCTTCTTCTCCCTTTTGGTCGAAGAGCTGAAGCTGAAGGTCGTCTGACCTTTGGCTAGTGTTGGAGACGAATCCCGTAGCAGAATTGTATTATCGTTGCTGATGACTGACCGTGATCGTAGCCGATGACTGACCATGGTCATCGTCGATGACTGACTGTGATTGTAGTCGATGATTGACCATGATCGCAGCCAGGCTGACGCCGGTCTTTCTTCATCCTAAGTAAACTGGCCATTCTGGAATAGACACGATGGACAAGTGTCACCTTCTTGTTGACCGTTGATTAAGGAACATTGATCATGATCCTCGCTTCTCGTGTTGAGCGTGTCGATACTCGAATAGTCGCATTCCCCTACATCCCAGGTGCTGCCATATCCTCCCTTTCCGAAAGGGTACCATTAATGTTGTCGCATCCGATGAGGATTATTTTGAATTCGAAGCACCGTCGATCTCCATTCCTGAAAGTGGTTATTGGTGATCACGTCGCTTCCGTGAGGCCACTTGGGATTTTGGAATGTCGCTTTAACACGTGGCATTCTTTGGTACGCCTGGGAAAAAGCGTGGACCACGTTCCCTTCTAGCCATTCATGGGTGCCAGGTTCTTATAAATTGGACCCTGTCTTCCCTGTCAAAAGCCATCGTAGCACAGACCTTTCCTTTGAAACCCTTCCTCCCTTAACAAATCCGCTATAATGAAGTTCAGCATTCCGAAACTCTGGAGGGCGGTAAAGAAGAGGGCCATCAGCAAAGGAGCAGGGGGCAGCCCAATGTCCTTCGGGCTGGGCGATGATGAAGGCCCGGTCATCGATCGCCTGGAGAGGAGGATTCGTGTCTTGGAGGCCTAACTGGAGGAGGCTTGGACCCAGGTGGAGGCGGCCAACACAAAGGCGGCGGAGGCCAAGAAGAAGATGGCGGACGCCATCATGGACTTCAAGGCATCCCCTGCTTTCAAGGAGGAGGTCGCCGGGGCGGCTCTGGATGCCTACCATCAGGGGTTTCAGGAATGTAGGGATAAGGCCTTCAAGTTTTATAACTTGAAGGGCCTTGACAACATCAAGCCCTCAGTTCCCTTCCCTGGGCATGAATTCGACTCTAACTTTGAGGAGTCAGATTCTGATCCGGAGAGGAACCCTGGGGCCCCTTCATCCTCCTTCCAAGACTCCCCTCGTCGGCATGGGAAAGGGCCGATGGGCGGTTATTGAATGTGCTTTCCAAATTCCTAAAATCTCCTCTTTTTTTTTTGTAAAAATTTTAGAAAAGAAATGGAATACCTTAACTTTTCCAACCTTTTCCTACGTCTCCACTGTGATTTATTGAATTATGTACATCGAGAGCATAGACTTTTCAGACCACTTGTGATCCATGAAGGAGAGATGAGATCAGCTAGGCTATCTCATGAACGTTTTGTTGCTATCAGGAAGGACAACATAGGTCCGTTCGAGCATGTTTTTGGGTTTACCGTTGGGTAAGGCATCTATGCCATCCCCGTGCATTTTTGTCATGATCAGAGTAGGTGTTCAGGCCCACCTCGGCACGTCTTCGGAATTTTTGTAGGGTAGGTTACGAAAACCATCCCTGCACCTTCTTTAGTATAAGGTAGGCTGGTTAGGCTCGCCCCGGCACGTCTTCGGATTTTTCATAGGGTAGGTTACGAAAACCATCCCGTGCCTTTGATCTTTTTGGTGGTTTGATGGAGCCATCTGTTGCGCTCGTCGGTCATGCCGATAAGGTGAGTGGATCATACTCTCCTTTGCACTATCGACAATTTGTTCAGATCGTGCCATTCAAGTTGTTGTCATTTTGTTGATGTAACAAGCCATCTAGATTTGGGCAAGATTGTACAAAAACTTGGAGATCAGTTTATTGATAGTATTTGAAAAGATTTTGTACATTCCATGGTCGGGACAGAATTTCTCCTTCTACAGTCTTGAGCCAATATGTCCCTGGGCGTATGACTTCTTCAACCAGGTATGGGCCTTCCTAGTTGGGGAAAAGTTTACCCTGCTCTATTGGCCTGGAAATCTCTGTTCTTCGCAACACCATGTCCCCGATTCGTAAAACTTGCTCCTTTACTCTGTAATTGTAGTACTTGGGACCTTTTGCTGGTATGTTGCCATTTTCAGTTAAGCTTGGAGCTTGGCACTTGGTAACAGATCCAAATCAACCCTTCGGTGTTCAGAGTTCTCAGGCTCTTCATATCTATCGATTCTCAAAGATTGGAGGGAGACCTCGATAGGGAGAACGACTTCGGTATCGTATGCTAGGTTGAACGGAGACTCGCCAGTGGCCGTTCTTGGGATAGTTCTATATGCCCAGAGAATGGACATCAGCTCTTCGGCCCATAATCCTTTGGCAGCATTCAACCTTGTCTTTAGACCATGTAGAATGGTCCGATTAGTCACTTCGACTTCTCCGTTGGACTGCGGATGGGCAACGGAAGTTAGCCTATGTTGTATGTGGTACCGAGCGCAGAAGTCTCTGAACTTCGAATTGTTGAACTATCTCCCATTATTAGTAATTATTGTATGTGGGATCCCGAACTAAAATATGATAGAATTTTTGACAAAATTCTCAACCTTGCTCTCCGTGATTTGGGCCAATGGTTCGGCCTCAACCCACTTTGTGAAGTAGTTGATCGCTATGAGAAGTTTTCTCTGTTTTGGTGAAGGTGGAAAAGGGCCAGGAATGTCCATTCCCCATTGAAAAAAAGGCCATGGGGCTATCAGCTGGGTCAGGTGACTCGCTGGTTGCCTTTGAATGTTGGCATATCTTTGGCACTGATCACATCTCCGCACGAAGTCAACTGAGTCCTTCTAGATGGAGGGCCAATAATATCCTTGGCGTATAATTTTATAAGCTAAGGACCTGCCCCCCAAGTGATCAACACATATTCCCTCATGGACCTCTCTCAAGGCATAGTCAGCATCTGATGGTCCCAGGCACTTCAGCAGGAGTTGAGAGAACGACCTTTTGTAGAGGATCCCATCCAAGATGACATATTGAGATGCCATCCAGCAGGTCTTTTTAGCCTCGACTTTATCTTCCGGTAGCACACCCTTGTTCAAAAACTTGACGATGGGATCCATCTAGCTTGGTTCAATTTCTATCTGGTGCACTTCCCCAACTTCTTCAGCTATACTTGGGGCCTCAAGATGTTCAATGAAAGTGCGACTGAGGGATTCTGGGGTTGTAATGGCAAGTCGAGATAACGCATCTGCCCGGGAATTCTCTGAACGGGGGACATGAATGACTTCAAAGTGTTCGAGTTGTGAAGACAAGATCCGTACCTTTTCCAGGTATTATGCCACGGTAGGATCTCTGGCTTCATAGTCCCTTTTAACTTGATTTATAATCAACTGGGAGTTCGAAAAGGCTTGGAGCTTTTGAACCCCCAAACTCTTGGTGATTCGAAGTCCTGCAAGGAGGTTTTCGTATTCGGCTTAATTATTTGAAGCTCTGAAGGAGAATCGGAGTGCGTACTCCACCGTATGGCCATCGGGTTCGGTTAGTATGAGACCAGCTCCACATCCGGCAGAATTGGAAGCTCTGTCTACATGGAGTACCCAGACGGACTCCGTACTCTTCGAATCTCCTTCTTCAGATGGAGATGCTTCATCTTTGGTCTTCCAAGTGCATTCAGCTAGAAAATCTGAAAGCACCTAGGCCTTCATAGCCGATCGGGGCTGAAAACTAATGTCAAACTTGCTTAGTTTCATGACCCATTTGGCTATCTTTCTCGAGGTATCAGGGCATCGGAGAACAGCCTTGAGAGGCTGATCCGTCAGTACTACGATGGCATGGGCATGGAAGTAAGGCCGTAGTCGCTTTGCCGCAATTACCAAAGAGTAAATCAGCTTCTGCATCTTTGAGTATCTTGTTTTAGCATCATGCATAACTTTGCTGATGTAATAGATTGGCTTGTGAGAGCCGTCCTCTTCCCTCCAGACAAGGACCGAACTGATGGCTTCGTCCAAAGCAGAGAGGTATAAGTAGAGCACCTCCCCCTCTTGAGGTTTGGAGAGTAGAGGCGGGGTTTCCAAGTATTTCTTAAATTCTTCAAAGGCAGTACGGTAGTCTTCGATCCATTTTAAACTTTAAGTCTGTCGAAGTACTTTGAAAAAGGGAAGACACTTCTCGACTAAACGAGAGATGAATCTACTCAAGAAGGCGATCCTTCTAGTTAATTGCTGCACCTCCTTCTTACAGGATGGGTGTTTCATGTCCTTGAGGGCTTGAATTTTTTCAGGATTTGCTTCAATCCCTCGTCTGGTTACAAGAAAACCTAGGAATATGCCCGAAGTGACCCCGAAGGCACACTTCATGGGGTTTAGCTTCATTCGGTGATGCCGCAAGGCACTAAATGATTCTTCTAGGTCTTGGATGTGACTTTCCTTAAAAAGGCTTTTGGCGATCATGTCATCAACATAGGCTTCCAGATTTCTCCTCAGCTGTTCTTTGAATACCTTGTTGATTAGCCTTTGGAATATTGCCCCAGTGTTTTTGAGCCTGAATGGCATCATCTTGTAACAATATAAGTCTTTGTCGGTGACAAAGGCTATCTTCTCTTCATCTCAGAGGTCCATTCGAATCTGATTGTAGCCGGAGAAAGCATCCATGAAACTTAGCAGTTGGTGGCCGGCGGTGGCATCAACCAGTTGATCAATCTTTGGGAGAGAAACTATCTTTTGGGCAAGCTTTATTGAGGTATATATAGTCGATGCAGATTCTCCACTTGCCACTAGCTTTTTTTAGCATGACCACGTTGGCCAACCAATCGGGGTAGTGGGCTCCCCGGATGAACCCTGCTTTGAGGAGCTTGTTCACCTCTTCATCTATGACCTTCTGCCTTTCTAGGGCAAAGCTCCTCTTCTTTTATCGGACTGGCTTGTATCCAGGAGCGACCTCCAGCCGATGAGTGATCACTTCAGCGGGAATTTCTGGCATGTCCGAAGCCGACTAAGCGAAGACATCAGCATTGTCTTTGAGGAAGCAGATCAGCTTGGCCTTGGTTTTTTCATCTAGCATGCTTCCGATTTGCACAACCTTGGTGGGGTCTTCCTTGGTCAAGGGTACAGAAATAGACCTCTCCATGGGCTCACCAGAATCTGTAGTTGAGTCTCTTAGGTCCAGGTGGTCTCCAGATGTAGGGTTATTGGAATGCTTGTCCTGGATCATCAGGCATTGTCGTGCCATTCTCTGGTCTCCTCTAACTTCTCCAACACCATTCTTGGTGGGGAAGCACACTAGGAGATAATAAGAAGACACCACAGTCTGAAACTTGTTCAAGGCAGGCCGTTCCAAAATAATGTTGTAGGCCGAGGGGGTTCGGACTATCATGAAGTTGATTGATAGTTTCTTTTGTCGAGGTTCAGTGCCAAGAGTTACAGGTAGTACTATCTCTCCCTCAGCATCAACCTGATTACCCCCAAAGCTAGTGAGTGGAATGGGGGATCTTCACAATTGATGTCTAGGCAAACACATTTTAGAGAATGCATCATAGATCAAGACATCAGTCGAACATCCATTATCAACTAAGACTCGTTGTACATCATAGTTGGCCACAATGACCAAGATTATAATGGGTCATCGTGTGGGAGCCAAACTCCCGCAAGGTTATCATTAGAGAAGAGAATGGCATTGTTGTCCTTAAGTCGCTTTGGGATGTCGTCTTCATCCCTTCTCCAGCTGGTAGGTCGATGTATCATCCCAACACCTCCATTGATAGGCGTTTGATTTGGCAGTTCGGCCTCTTTGGGAGTTAGTTGGGGAACAGTAGCTTTTGATCGAGATCTTTGGCGACCGATATACCGCCCTAGGTATCCCCTTTTGATAAGATCCTCTATTGCATCTCTTAGTTGGATGCAGTCTTCAGTGTTATGGTCGTGGTCCCGGTAGAATCGATAATATTTGTTCCTATTCTATACGGAAGAGGATGACTTGATGGGACGGGGCCACTGGAGAAAGTTTTCTTTCTCAATCTCCATGAGGATTTTTTCTCGAGGGAGGTTGAGGGGGGTGTAGGAGTCAAATCTTCCACCCGATGCTCTTGGCCTGGGGGGACTCTTTCAGTGGTCAGTATAGTTGTTGTTGTTGGAAGTTGGGGGACCTTGTCCCCTATTATTTTTGTTTTTTGAAGGGGGCTTCCCTTCGATCAGTCATCGGTTTGCCGCTTGCTCTTCAGCATCGGCATATTTCTGAGCCCTTGTGAGCAGCTCAGCATAGCTTTTAGGGAACTTCTTATCCAGGGAGAAGGTATGCTTGGACGTGCGAAGTCCATTCTTCAGTGCTGACATGGCACATGCTCAATGAGATCAGGGATCTCGAGTGTAGCCGTATTAAACCTGGAGATGTAGTCTCGTAGGCGCTCTCCTTCGTTCTGGTGAAGGAGGAATAGTGTGTCCGTATTTCGGGGGGGTCTTGCGATAGGACCTGAAATGCAAGACAAATAATTTTTCTAACTCGGAGAAGGAATCGATGGTACCTGGGCGTATGCTCGAGTACCACATCCGAACAACTTTTTTTTGGGTAGCTGGGAATGCGAGGCAGTACATCGTATTCGAAGTCCCTTGGATCATCATATGGGCTTTAAAACTGCCCAAGTGGTCGAAAGGATCGGAGATGCCGTTATAGGGCTCCATCTGGGGAACCCAGAAATGTCGAGGAGTGACTTCGGCCATGATGCCCGGTGAAGGGCAGGCGCATATCACATACTGCCAAGTCGTCGTGACCTTTTTACTCTCGTATCCTTGCCATCTCGGATTCGATGGCTTTGAACTTCCCATCATAATCAGGAAGAGCTTGCTTCGACCCTTTCTCTACGGGAGTATGGTGCAGACACCAAAGGCACCAGAATAAGGCAGAGGCTTCTCAACCCTCTGTGGATCACTTAATTGACTTTTGAGTCCACTGTAATAAAGCTTAGTCCAGCTGAGTTGTTTTTATTTGAGACCTGTAATTAGTCAGATCATGTTGAGCAAGTTCAGTTCAGTATTAGTCAGCTCATGTTGAGCTAATTTTATTTTTTGAGTCCTATCCAAGCATATCGAAGACTCAAGACCACTTCATACAAGTGAATACCAAGTCCAACCTAATTGAAAACATGGAAGTTGAGACCAAGTCCAACCCAGCTTGAAGACTTGAAGATCCAAGGAGGAAAAAATTAAAACTAGCACAAACCTGAAGCCCTGAACTAGCCGGAAAGAAATTGGGCCAGCCCAGGCCCAGGAAGGAATTAGGGTGCCATCTCTTATGGTGACCCTCTCCTTGGTCGGCAACTTATGGTCACCACCTTGGCCGACCAAGACAAGGAAAGGAAGAGCAATTTGTGTGGGATTTTTTGCCTATATTGCCTTGTATTCCTAGTTAGGGTTTGAAAGGGAGAAGGAGTCCTATGTAAAGTCTAAAGTACCCTTAATTGGAGCCCAAGGTTAAGGGTCTATTTAAGGGACCCTAGCCTCTTGTACGAAACTAGATTTTGACATATGAAATAAACCTTGAGTTCTTCTATTGCTTTGAGTGATTACCCTACTGCGTGCATAAAGGGGTTTGAGAGTTCTTCTTCTTGGTGTTTGCAACCATCTTCTTGCCGCCAACCATCCTTCCAGCACCTCCAAATCTTTCTTTTCTTTACTGTTTTCCTTTGTTTTCTTGGTTTTCTTTGAGTTTTCTAACCCCTGACAGGTTGTTTGTAGGTCCCCGAGTTCCTACGTATCCAACGACTCCAGCCAAGCCTCAATCGGACCACCGAGCAGAAAGCCGGGTATCCGCGGGTCTACGGCTCGGTTTTCCAGGCCGCATCCAACGAAGAACGAGAGATCCCTTCGCTGTGATCTTCACTGGACACTTCAAATATTGTTAGGTACACCCCCTCTACCTCCAGTCTTTATATTGTAGGAGAACTTGCCCTAACCGAGGCTTCTCAGCCCCGACGATCCTTCTTTAGTACTTTTCTAGGTTCTAATCTGCATGCTTGTCTTCAAAAATTCATACAAAATTTCTTACAACTAATTTTGATCTAAAATTTAGGAATTAATCACCTAACCCCACATATAAAACATACAAAAAGAATTGTATGCATATTAATCCCACATCA